>OY757141.1:29983169-31183169 GCA_963583835.1 Drosophila immigrans
TTCAAATTTGAATTTGAATAAAATACGTTAATACTAACGACGAAATTCCTTCCGAAATCCAACGTCGATCTGCTGAATTACCAGGCGAACATAATCGAGTAGCAAGTAGATTAGCCAAAAATTTAAATTTTCAGAAGTTGGGCGGTTTTTTCAAATTTGAATTTAAATAAAATACGTTAATATTAACGACGAAATTCTTTCCCAAAACCAATGTCAATTTCTGCTGAATTACCAGGCGAACATAATCGAGTAGCAAGTAGATTATCCAAAAATTTTAATTTTAAGAAGTTGGGCGAGTTTTTCAAACTTGAATTTGAATAAAATACGTTAATATTAACGACGAAATTCCTTCCCAAAGCCAACGTCGATCTGCTGAAGTACCAGGCGAACATAATCGAGTAGCAAGTAGATTATCCAAAAATTTGAATTTTCAGAAGCTGAGCGGTTTTTTCAAATTTGAATTTGAATAAAATACGTTAATATTAACGACGAAATTCCTTACGAAAACCAACGTCGATCTGCTGAAGTACCAGGCGAACATAATCGAGTAGCAAGTAGATTAGCCAAAAATTTATATTTTCAGAAGCTGGGCGGTTTTTTCAAACTTGAATTTGAATTAAATACGTTAATATTAACGACGAAATTCTTTCCCAAAACCAATGTCAATTTCTGCTGAAGTACCAGGTGAACATAATCGAGTAGCAAGTAGATTAGCCCAAAATTTTAATTTTCAAAAGTTGGGCGGTTTTTTCAAACTTGAATTTGAATTAAATACGTTAATGTTAACGACGAAATTCCTTCCCAAAACCAACGTCGATTCAAATTCAAATTTGAAAAAACCGCCCAACTTCGGAAAATTAAAATTTTTGGATAATCTACTTGCTACTCGATTATGTTCGCCTGGTAATTCAGCAGATCGACGTTGGATTTCGGAAGGAATTTCGTCGTTAATATTAACGTATTTTATTCAAATTCAAATTTGAAAAAACCGCCCAGCTTCTGAAAATTTAAATTTTTGGCTAATCTACTTGCTACTCGATTATGTTCGCCTGGTACTTCAGCAGAACGACGTTTGGTTCGGGAGGGAAATTCGTCGTTAACATTAACGTATTTAATTCAAATTCAAATTTGAAAAAACCGCCCAGCTTCTGAAAATTTGAATTTTTGGCTAATCTACTTGCTACTCGATTATGTTCGCCTGGTACTTCAGCAGATCGACGCTGGTTTTCGGAAGGAATTTCGTCGTTAATATTAACGTATTTTATTCAAATTTGAATAAAACCGCCAAACTTCTTCAAATTAAAATTATTGGATAATCTACTTGCAACTCGATTATGTTCGCCTGGTACTTCAGCAGATCGACGTTGGTTTTGGGAAGGAATTTCGTCGTTAATATTAACGTATTTTATTCAAATTCAAATTTGAAAAAACCGCGCATCTTCTGAAAATTTAAATTTTTGGCTAATCTACTTGCTACTCGATTATGTTCGCCTGGTACTTCAGCAGATCGACGTTGGTTTTCGGAAGGAATTTCGTCGTTAATATTAACGTATTTTATTCAAATTCAAATTTGAAAAAACCGCCCAGCTTCTGAAAATTTAAATTTTTGGCTAATCTACTTGCTACTCGATTATGTTCGCCTGGTACTTCAGCAGATCGATGTTGGTTTTCGGAAGGAATTTAGTCGTTAATATTAACGTATTTTATTCAAATTCAAATTTGAAAAAACCGCCCAGCTTCTGAAAATTTAAATTTTTGGCTAATCTACTTGCTACTCGATTATGTTCGCCTGATAATTCAGCAGATCGACGTTGGTTTTCGGAAGGAATTTTGTCGTTAGTATTAACGTATTTTATTCAAATTCAAATTTGAAAAAACCGCCAAACTTTTTAAAATTAAAATTATTGGATAATCTACTTGCTACTCGATTATGTTCGCCAGGTTTTTCAGCAGATCGACGTTGGTTTTGGGAAGGAATTTCGTCGTTAGTATTAACGTATTTTATTCAAATTCAAATTTGAAAAAACCGCCAAACTTCTTCAAATTAAAATTATTGGATAATCTACTTGCTACTCGATTATGTTCGCCTGGTACTTCAGCAGATCGACGTTGGTTTTGGCAATGAATTTCGTCGTTAGTATTAACGTTTTTTATTCAAATTCAAATTTGAAAAAACCGCCCAGCTTCTGAAAATTTAAATTTTTGGATAATCTACTTGCTACCCGATTATGTTCGCCTGGTACTTCAGCGGCTCCAAGTGGGTTTTGGGAAGGAATTTCGTCGTTAATATCAACGTATTTAATTCAAATTCAAGTTTGAAAAAACCGCCCATCTTCTGAAAATTTAAATTTTTGGATAATCTACTTGCTTCTCGATTATGTTCGCCTGGTACTTCAGCAGATCGACGTTGGTTTTCGGAAGGAATTTCGTCGTTAATAATAACGTATTTAATTCAAATTCAAGTTTGAAAAAACCGCTAAACTTCTGAAAATTTAAATTTTTGGATAATCTACTTGCTTCTCGATTATGTTCGCCTGGTACTTCAGCAGATCGACGTTGGTTTTGGGAAGGAATTTAGTCGTTAATATTAACGTATTTTATTCAAATTCAAATTTGAAAAACCGCCCAGCTTCTGAAAATTTAAATTAACGTATTTTATTCAAATTCAAATTTGAAAAAACCGCCCAGCTTCTGAAAATTTAAATTTTTGCCTAATCTACTTGCTACTCGATTATGTTCGCCTGATAATTCAGCAGATCGACGTTGGTTTTGGGAAGGAATTTTGTCGTTAGTATTAACGTATTTTATTCAAATTCAAATTTGAAAAAACCGCCAAACTTTTTAAAATTAAAATTATTGGATAATCTACTTGCTACTCGATTATGTTCGCCTGGTACTTCAGCAGATCGACGTTGGTTTTCGGAAGGAATTTCGTCGTTAATATTAACGTATTTTATTCAAATTCAAATTTGAAAAAACCGCCCAGCTTCTGAAAATTTAAATTTTTGGCTAATCTACTTGCTACTCGATTATGTTCGCCTGGTACTTCAGCAGATCGATGTTGGTTTTCGGAAGGAATTTAGTCGTTAATATTAACGTATTTTATTCAAATTCAAATTTGAAAAAACCGCCCAGCTTCTGAAAATTTAATTTTTTGGATAATCTACTTGCTACCCGATTATGTTCGCCTGGTACTTCAGCGGCTCCAAGTGAGAATTGCGTCGAGATTATTAACGTATTTTATTCAAGTTTTGAAATAAACTTGATCTGCGTAATGAATGCAGGAGCCTATGAACCAAATTTCCATCGAATTAATTATAAATGCATTATTAATGAGAACAATAAAGTAAGAACTTACAGGGAATCAGAGTACAATATATCTGCTGTGAAGTATTTCATTCTTGATTATTTTTAAACATATTGTTCATAAATTAATGGAGAAAATACTTCACTTATATATTTTTTTTCAATTAGCTGTAATTAGCTGATTAACTCTTTAATAATATCAAGAACATCCCTATGCGTGTACTTAATGTCAAAATGGCTTATTTTAGAGCAACAAACAAGTTCGTGTTGCATTAAATGATGTACTCATGATATGGGTATTTCCAGATTAGCGTGACGTTCCTACGACAAAATATTTTGTATACTAAATTAATGAAACGACTGACGCCTTTGACTACAGCCATACAAATTTTTGAAGTCAACCGAACCCTTTTAAAATTTAAAATGCTCCATGCTTTGACAAGCATATTGCGTGATTAAATTAAAAAAAAAAAAGCTTTCATAATTTGTACATCATTAGTTACTATATATATTTGATCAATTGACAAACAAAAAACACTAATCATCGTTTGCCATAAATAGACTTGCTTTGAACATCAATGACAAAAGCTAACGATCCACCAAAAATGTTATCCTTTGACATGGTCAGCTGTGCTTTGATAAATCCTGTTGGCATTATATCGAGCCAGTTTTCAGTATTAAATACGACATTTTTTAACCAAAATTCTCCTTTGGGTATAGGACATAGATCACCATTTTGAAAATCGAAGTTTGTGTGTTGTCCAGTTATGAACGAATTTTTGATAAATGTATCAAAATATTTCTTTATGGTGCTACACACCCCCGCAGCGGGCAATTTTATTACCATCGGTTTCCATTCTCCATTTCTAAGCGTGTCAGAAAGTAACTCTATTTTCATTTCAGAATCATTGTTCAACTCTTCCAAAACAGTAAAGGTTCCATTGAAAGACGCCTCACGTCCAACCACTCTCGTTGTAGTTGTTACCAGATGACCAGGAGTATCTACAGTATAAATCTGTACCACTTCATACGATTTTGTCCTTCCCTAATTTTCGTCAAATTAATCATAAATATGTATATTATAAATTATACCAATACAGGCATAAATATAGCTTACAGATCCGCAAAGACCAATTGGCATCAGGCAGCAAATTAGGATACAAAAAATATGAACTCTTAAGTGGTTCATTATTATTTTCAAAACTACTGTTTATGAATTAATAGAGAAAATACTCTATTTATATATTTTGAATTCTGTATATTTTTTGATGATTAGCTGCAATTAGGTGATTAACTCATTGATATAGTCAATAACCTCCCTAAACATGTACTAAATGTCATAACGGCTTATTTTAACACAACAAACAAGTTCGTGTATGTTTTCAATTAAGTACTTTAAAGATAATACACCTGTTATGCGCAATTCCAAACTGGTGTGATTTTTATACCCGCTA
The DNA here is from genome assembly GCA_963583835.1 of Drosophila immigrans. NCBI lineage: Eukaryota > Metazoa > Arthropoda > Insecta > Diptera > Drosophilidae > Drosophila > Drosophila immigrans. Next base: position 29,987,930 of record OY757141.1, read on the forward strand.
CCCATAGGGTAGAAGGGTATTATAACTTAGTGCCAACAGAAAATGTATGTAACAGGCAGAAGGAGGCATCTCCGAGCACATAAATTATATATATTCTTGATCAGTGTCAACAGCCGAGACGATATAGCCATGTCCGTCTGTCCGTCTGTCCGTCTGTATGAACACCTAGATCTCAGAGACTATAAGAGCTAGAGCTACCAAATTTGGGGACAGTACTCCTATAGGTCCTACGCAGATCAAATTTATTTCAAAAGTTGGATGCCACACCCCTTTCCGCCCCAAAAGCCTGTAAAAGCCGTAATAATAGACCTAGAGCATTTGTTTTTGGTATGCATAATAACAATGATAGTCTGAATGACTCCTGTGAATTTGGTTGAGATAGAATAAAAAATGAGGAAGTTATTAAAGAATCAATTTTGTATGCAAAATTCACTTGCAGCTGCTCGCGCTTTGTTTGTTTAGTTGACAGTGTGACCATGTCGGTGTTGTGGATTTTTACCCGATATTTTCAAATATATACAAACAAACTACAAGTTTCAGTATGTTTTTGGAATATTTGTTGTTAAAATATCATTAAAATTTTTTTTTCTCTCGAAATGGGTTGCGGGTATCATACGGTCGAGCACTCTCGACTGTAGCTTTCTTACTTGTTCTTCAACAAAATATTGTAGTAGAATGCTTACGCTTTCTCGATAATGTAATCATAGAATAATAAGGACAAGCGAATCACAGGTCATCATTCAGGCACTTCGTAGATTGGACTATATTTACACGAAAGTTAATTTAAAATTGTTGCGGATCCCAATTCATTGCTTCTCTCACTCGCCAAATTATAAATCTAGATCTATAACCAAGAAAAGCCCGATGGGCGCTGCAAGACTGTAAGCTTTTTCATAGAGTTGGCGATAAAACATAAAATGTAGATGCTTTGAGCAGTCGACCATTATAATGGTTAAAAATCACAAACATACAAAAAATAAGGGACATTTTTTTAAAGACATACTGGATTACTGACATTAAATTAAAATGCATTACGAAAATTGTAAAAAAGCACACATATTTTTAACTATAGATGGTTTCACAAAGTTTTTAAGATTGAGTTAAAAAAAACGACAATGACAAAAGATGTTTTTAAAGCACTGACAGATTACCCTTTACATGTAGCAGACCTTTATACATAATATCGGATAACTTCCTTTATCCGATTCACATCTCACAAATTAGAAGATTTTATAAATAATGCAACATAAAAAACATTAAAATATCGCACATTAGGTAAATTAAATAAACAGGAATATTGTTCCGATGTTAGCGAGGCTCATAGACTCAGAGAAGGGAATACATTAGCAGTTAGTTATAGAGACAGACAGTTGAATAATGTTACATAAAAAAAGAAGCGAATGACGCAGCGCTTCATTATGAAACTATTTTAAGCAGAAATATCGTAATATTATAAAATGTCTGGGTAAGACTTGGAGAATTTTTTTAAATACAAAACAAAACACATTTCTCTATTTAATGGTTTTATATGAAATATCAACAACAACAAAAATATAAGACACTATAGTTTTTAAAAATAACTATAAGTATTTCATGAAAATAAACGGAATTGCTGAAAATCTAGTAATAAACTTGTCCTGCATCGGTTTTACGCCAAAAGGTTTTTTTGTTGTATGCATTGAAATAAATGTAAAATATAAATATATCTTTCAAATTAATTTAATTTTGTTTTATTTACATAAATTTTGCAATTGCTTAATTGTCAACGGTTTTATTTTAAACCTCTGGCAGAGTTGCCACTTTTGAAGTATTGATTTAATTTTTCTGCTGCAGTAGAGTGTACTCACTGATATTAATTTTGTAATGGTTTATATGTGTACACACTGCGTCCGCATCTTTTGCCGGGAAATGAAATTCAATGAGTCTCGAAATCAGCAATAGTTTCGCATTTATTTGCAAAGTAAATATGATATCCAAAATGATTTGAATAATATTTAATAAATGTTTCATTAAAGGTATTAAGCAATCAATGTGATAGTCCACAGATTAACTCGTGGGCCACATGCAGCCTATTAGAGCTACTCAAATGCTTGAACGCAAAGGAAAAGGTAAAAGTTCATTTCTGAATATCAAATATTTTCTATATGTGCATATAATAATATCCTTAATAATATAGCTCTTGCTAGCCAAGTTCTTTTGCCAACTGTCTTTAAATGTGGGCAGCTTTCGTGTGCTGCGACAACTGCAACATTTAAGAATTCTCACTGCAACCGAATATGTTTGCAGGTATGAAAAAAAGAAAGACGCGTTCATAATAACAATAATAATCACAATATTTAAATAGCATAATGGATGAAGAGCAACTGCAATTGATACTCATTGAATTTCTCGAAAGTGAACATGATCTGCTGGCCAATTTATTCATATCGGCACATTATGGTAAGTGTGTCTAAACATACAGCTTTAAAAGGGTTATGCAAGGCAAAGGCAATGTACTTCGAAAAAGGAGTCTAACTACAGGGTAGTATGACCAGCGGAAACCGGTAAATCTTCGTTCCCAAGGATCCATATCACCATTAATAAATAGAAATACATTGTCAAGCTTTGTTTTACGGTTAGATAGAGAGATACTACTTCAACCCGAGTATAGAAAAGATAAGAATATGATCTTGTTTCAGATTCACTCAATACGATAAAACTAAACAATATACTCGACATTGCATTGCGGAATCTTTTCGGCGCCCTTGCCGAGAATCCAAAAATCAGCAACTTGAGCTACATGGAACCATTGTCCAGATCTTTGCCAGGTGAGCATATTCCATATATTTCATAGCTACTACAATATTGGATCTACACAGCAGACGTATTGATCAATGTATGCCTCGAAATGCATTTAAGCATTTTATTAGATTTGCATGCAGTGGAAGACGTTAGCCTGGCATTTCAGCACTTCAGCACTTGGATCAACGAGGGCGTCGATGAACTCACCTTTGTCAAGTGCCTGACAGGAAAAGTAAAATTGCGAAGAAACCAATCTTAAACTTTTAATAACATTTCCACTAACAAGCTTTTAATCAGGAATCAAATGGAGGCGCTCAACTTTCTATTCAAAATGTCCACAACGTCCAACTTTAAGCACTGGAAATATTATCTCATTCTGGTGCAATCTATAGCCAGTTTGAACAGCACAGAAACAATCTCGTTTACCAAAAGTATGGCAAATACTTCTCTTTTTTGTCCTACATTAATAATTGATTTTGGTTCAAAATAGAATACCTCAAGACGCGACTGCTTCATGTGGCCAGTTTGGGCTGCCAACTATCCTTGTTACACCTGCTACTGACAGCCCGAGCAGTGGCGGCCTCCACACTGAATATCCAACAGAATCTGGATAATTATGCACAGTGGTACAAGCAAAACATTGGCGAAATGTCCTATTCACTTGGTCAAGAGCAATTTCAAATCGTTCTCAGCATTCTGGACGATTCTGTACACTACGAAATGGAAATTGACTATGTAGAGGTAAGGGATCACAACATTCGCTGTATTATGGTGAATATAATTTATTATTTTGCAGATTCATGCAGCGATTGCCATTTCGCCAGGCGGCAAACTCGTCCAGGCCTACAAAACGAAATGCAAAGCGCATTTGGCGCGCTTGAAAGCTGCCCGCAAACAGAGAGATTGTAAATAGATTACACAAAAACAATTTATATTTACACAAACCAATAAAATATGTAAGTCCCTTTCAACATAAACATTAACATTAAAGTTTTTGAGAACGCTGCTTGCCCGCCAGCGGTTTGTTGCGTTCATCCCAAAGTGTGACTCCATCGCAGGCGCAGATTCTCTTAAAGTTTTGTAGTATGCCAGCCGAGCGAGCAATAATGCCACAAGCAATTCTAAAAGAGAGCATGAATCAACAAGTTTTCACACTAGAACTGCAACTCATCCACTTACCTATCTCCTGAATTACCATCGATAAGGCTCTGTGCGTTGCTGCCCCGTCCCATGTCGTCTGCGTTCGCTGTAATGACCACGCTCCGTCCAATTATGTCCCACATCTCGAGAGCGGGATCCACAAAGCGGAATGTGGCACGACCAGAATCATCGGCGCGTATGTTGCCCAAGTCGCCGGCATGTCGCTCGGTTGTCGATGCTTCTGGACTGCCGTGAGGCGACTGTCGTGGATTGTAGTGACCGCCAACGGATGCACAACCCTGCGATACATCGCCACTTTCGTGTATGTGAAAGCCATGTAGGCCTGGCTCCAATCCATCCACTACGCCGTCCACAACAACGCCTGCCTGTTGCGCTGCGATTGTTGTGAACCGCACTGCGCCCTGAATGGCCGTTTTGTCCACTACAGAGCCCGTCATGTTGATAAGCGCAACCGCTGACTGACCTCCGAACCCGGATAGCACAGCCTGACGGCCGGTGCTCTCGATTTTATCCTGCACCTCGGACCACGGCGCTGTTGTCTGAATGACAACACGGCCCTCGGTCGCATCTATTTCAATGTGACCCATGCCCTCCAGGGCGCTTCGCAGGCTGTCCACGCATGTCGTGTCGTCTTTCCGTATTTTCACTGCAAACTCGATCTAGGCAAGTGTTAGAATTCATTCTGTAAGCCTTGACTTTTAAATGCATACCTTAGTTGCACTCATCGCATCGCTTTAGCTCGTGAATCTGTAAAACAAATTACAAATAATGGTTGAGCGTGACCGGAATTCAAAAAACATAATAAACAAATAATTTCCTCAGAATACACTGCTGGTCACACTAGTCGATAGGCAGATATGCATTTCTATATCGATAGTTAAGCAGTTAACCGGTTCGCGTCGATAACCATATCGAAATTTATACTGATTACTTGAATCGGTTAAAAGTCGTTAAAAAAAATATTTAACAAATATTCCTAAAATTGCAAACTGACTAAACTAAATTATAATGTTTTTTTTTATAAGAAATTACGCACGAAAATTAATTTTTTCAAACCATTAATTCACCTATATTATGTTTTATTGCAGCTTAGATTTATAAATAATTACAATTATGAAGGTCTAAATTAATTACTAGCTATACTTTGTAAAATCACACATTTTTCATATCTCAATATGTGGCGCACACAAATCAACATCTGTGTGGCCCACAGAGTGGCACGGGGAATGCTGCAGCAACAGAAGCACACTATTGTGTGCTTTTGGGATCACTTTTGCTCATGCTACGCTGGGATTTGTGCAGCTCGCGAGGTCGATGGTGCTGATTCCAATGTACTGGGACTGACTATGATGCTGTCTGGATTCGGATCAGTCTCGGAGTATGGCGGTGCAGGCAATGCAGCAATGCCAATGGCAGTCGTTTCCATAACCGGCGGCGATGCCGGTGCAGCAGTAGATGCAGCCGCAGCTGTCGGCGTTGTTAGATTGCACATTCGCATCACCTCATCATAACTGGGCAGATCCTTCTCATCCTTTTCCAGCTGTTCGCGGATCCGTGCAGCTTCCTGGCTGTTTGGCTCAATAAAGAATATGTCCCCATATCGGCTATTCTGTCGCCCCAGCTCAATATTGTTTTGACGGTCTGAAAAAAGAGGAAAACAAAGAAAAAAATCGAAATTAATAAATTGTATGCAAATCAGGAAATTGTGATGTGAAGAGATTTTGGAGTACCGAGCCGGAGGCGTTGACGCTGTCTTTGCCGATTCAGCACCATGGAATGGTGCATGCGCATTGCCAGCTATTGAAACGAAATAAATTATTATTGTGATAATGCCATGACGACAAATCCCCACACGAGTAATCACTGTATAATTACGTATATCAGCTGGCTTATAACGAATATGGCGAACAGGAAGCCCAGCGCCACAATCAAATTGGCTGTCAAAGTCATATTGCGATTCAGAACTGAACCTCGACGATTCGATTGCCTTTGTGCTGCTAAAAAAAACTGTCTTTCATCCTATAATAATAATACGTCGAAACTTGATGTGGTGTGCCGGCTGCTCTACAATTCAGTGATTAGATAAACCAACCAACACCTCCTGCCGCCCCCTCAACTTTTGGCACACGTTACTATACCATTTGAATTTCGATGACGCTGTTGATGGTGATGTTGCTGTTGGTATCGGAATCGATTGTGTTGCCGCTGGCAGCGCGATGGACAGAGCTTGGCCAGCGTTCGACTCTCGATGCGCACATAAAAACAAATGACCGGCAGAAAGCAGAAGAAGAGGACAACCAGCGCCAAATAGATGAGCACATGGATGCCGTACTCAGTGCCGAAATGCATGACGATGGATTCGATGGCAATTGCAACTGGAATTGGACGCGAAGTGGAGGCACATTTTCAGTACGCCCGCAACATGCAACCGACCGTGGGACACTAATCGAAGAGAGCCCATTTATATATAGAAGAACACTTGGCATGGAGGACCACAGATGTGGGCCTACACACGCAGTCACTGTAGCAGTATTTACTGGCACTTGTTTCGCTTTTGGGCGATAAGATTATGTATGTGAGTGTATATAGCCCCACGCAATACTCATACGATAAACGAAGTTGCTAAACTAAATTCACACAACCACAAGTCGAATTTTATGGGGGATCAATGATTCCGATATTTGTGGCTGAACTGCGAGAGAGCTTTTACCACTTACACTGGCGTCTCTGAACGTTGGGCGCTTGCGGCGCAGGACAACAACAGCGAATAATCCATATAATCAGGCACTATCGAAGAGAAAAGATTAACGCACTGCTTTTAATACTCTACGCGGATCTGTTTACCTGCAGCACAATGTAAGCTGTAAAGCCAATGATTAGGAGTAATATAAAGTAAAAAGCGGGACCGACTTCCATATTGCTGCAGGTTCTGGCGGAGACTAACTCAAGTAAGCTTATCAAAAAGCTTAATTAGCCCAGCCAACAGGGCGTCTTATCAGACGCACTTCAAGCCATATGATGATGTCTAAGCACTCTAACCAATTGTCAAGATATAGACCCACATATCTATTGTACATACCGGGAGATCGTTGCACTGGAGTGTTCTGATTCCGAGTAGTATTCTGAGGATTGCGTCTTCTGTCACAGCACTGGACCAGGAGCATCCAAACCAGATACTAAGAAATGTTTGATCAAAGTTTGTTGAACTCAACAAAGCGAATCTAACCAATTACCTGAAGAACCCAGTAAATAATTGGAATCGCAATTAGAGCAAAGAAGAATATAATAAAATATGTGCCAAAGAAGTTCATCGTGATGAGAAATGAAGGAGCGTTTGGCTTGAAACGTCAGATAGAACTACGGTTGAAAGCAAGGCTGGCAGTGAATCAAAACCAATCTTATCAAGTGTTCAACGGTTGCAATTAGCCATCGAAATTGGACAAGTTTTAAACCTGCTTATCTACTTCGAAAAACAACGCAACGATTAGATTAGACCATATTCAATGGGGCAGTTTTATTGAACAATTATCCTTATTGCGAATTGTGGCACATACCTTCATCGGGACTCCACTTTTCGCAGCACACCCAGGCGGTGCAATGCAAGAGGCAACACCATAAAATAAAGGCCAGAAACAAGAGGAAGATACCGGTAAATATTGTAATCACACTCATATTCACAAGCACATTAAATTAAATTCTATTATTGCTCAATCGATCGTTGTTCAGTTGCAAACTGTTCGAATTTTTTGATCTTGTGATTTTGGAGTTGCTAAGCTAAATTCACACAGCCCCAACTTTAATTTTATGGGGGATCATTGATTCCAATATTTTTGGCTGAACTTCGAGAACTTACTTACACTGGCGTCTCTGATCGTTGGGCGCATGCGGCGCAGGACAAAAACAGCGAATAATCCATATAATCAAGCACTATCGAAAAAAAAATATTAACGCACTGCATTTAATATTCCACGCGGATTTGTTTACCTGCAGCACGATGTAAGCTGTAAAGCCAATGATTAGGAGTAATATAAAGTAAAAAGCGGGACCGACTTCCATATTGCTGCGGGTTCTGGCCGAGACTAACCCAAGGAACCTTATCAGAAAGCTCAATTAGCCAACAGTGCGTCTTATCAGACGCACTTCAAGCCATATGATGATGTCAAGCCATATGATGATGTCTAAGCACTTTAACCAACTGTCATGATATAGACGCACATATCTATTGTACATACCGAGAGATCGTTGCACTGGAGTGTTCCGACTCTGGGCAGGATTCTGGGGATTGCGGCTTCTGTCACAGCACTTGAACAGCAATATCCAAACCAGATACTAAGAGATAATTGTTCAAAGTTTGTCGAACACAACAAAGCGAATGTAACCGATTACCTGAAGCACCATATAAATAATCGGAATCACGATTAGCGCAATAAAGAAGAAAACAAAATATGTGGCAAAGAAGTTCATCTTGATGTGAAATGAAGAAGCGTTTGGCTTGAAACGTCAGACAGAACTACGGTTGAAGGCAAGGCTGGCAGTGAATCAAAACCAATCTTATCAACCAATCTTGCAATTAGCCGTCGAAATTGGCCAAGTTTTAAACCTGCTTATCGAACACCAAAAACAACGCAGCGATTAGATTAGACCGTATGCAATGGGGCAGTTTTATTCACAGCAATTATCCTTATTGCGAATTGTGGCACATACCATCCTCGGGACTCCACATTTCGCAGCACAGCCAGACGGTGCAACGCAGTAGGCAACAGCATAAAGCAAAGGCCAGAAACAAGAGGAAGATACCGGAAAATATTGCAATAACACTCATATTCGCGAGCACATTAAATTAAATTCTATTATTGCTCAATGTCAATTAGTCAATGTCAGACGCGATCGTTGTTCGGTGGCAAACTGTTCGAGTTTTTAGATTGTGCGATTTTGGAGTTATGTATGTACTTATCAGCTTAGCCAAGTACGATTTTCCTGGTGGTCAGGTGGATGGATTCCTTCCCCATGCCGAGTGCGTCGAGTACGCGAAGCACAGAGGGAACCAAGTGCGATATGGCAACTGGAGATAAGATAAGATTTGCATCATACAATACCCACGGGGGTGTTGAAATGTGGGAGCGTGTATTTAGTCAGAGGCGACAGGAGTATCACGCAAAAAAAAACATATATGTGTATGTATATAAGCAGACATTCATAAATAAAAAAGAGCTCATAAAAAATGGTATGAAGAAACTCGACACACAGTTGAAAGAAGCTCTGGCCAAGTGCGGAAGCACTCAGCACAATTGCAAATTAATTCAGTGTGTGAATAAATACCGCGAGCATAATGCGAGCCACGAGCTCGTTAATTAGTTGCACAACGCAATCTGTTACAAACTTGGCCTAAACGAGCTACTTAAGCGACCCGACAGGAAAACAATTACACAAACACTGGCACTGGCGGAAAAACATTTTTCACATGCTCAACAAATTGTTAACTTGTTTCCCAAATTTCAATGCCAAAGTCGAAGTTTCCCCAGGCAACATCTACGCAGTAACTGCAATGAAGAGTGATCCAATTCCAAGCGAATTGGGTCAGCCGTTGATGCCATTTTATTTATATTATTAGATAAGTCTAGGGGGATTTTTTGTTCCACTTAAAATAATTTATAATTCATTTCCAATTCGCTGTTTGATTCAAGTACTTCAATTAAATTGTTTGCTGTTTCCTGCAGAGTTTTTTAACAGCTTTAACTTTACAATTTATTATTATTTATTAACTTTAGTCAAAATTAATTTTTTCACTTGTTTTGTTTTCACTTGAGAACATTTTTGTATATTCGATTTCGCGTTATTTCTTGATTTTCTTTCTGTTAAAATTTAATGTATTTAATTAAATTACTTCAAGCTTTTCAAGTAGTTACAATCTCATTAAGAATATTTTTAAGTGTTCCAATTTCATTCGTATTAACTCTTGAACTTCTATAATGGGACTTGATTGAACTTTATTGAAAATTATCTTCAAGTGCTCCAACTCTATTAAGCCTCACAAATTTAATTAGTTGTAATTAATATTGCTAAAATATATTTTTTAAGTGTTCAATTCCATATAAATTCACTTTTTAAATTGATTCGCAAACATCAATGCTACTCCTGACGCAATTTGGAAATCTGTTAAACGCACTTTGTGTTTCAATTCCATTCCGCATACGAACATTAGCTTTATTTACGTTCCATCATTCGTTTTGTTTCGCGAAGATCGTTTTTCAATACGCACATACGCAATTTCTTGAACGTTTCAATTCCGTTTGATTTGAGGCAATAAAACACTCGACCGTATCTTAACTCTAGAGTTCAGTATAAGGGGTTATTGTTATCATATCGAGCACTCATTGTGACTGGCAGAGCAGATAAAGTTTTAATGAATGGTTCAGCGCATTAAATTTTTCAGTCGCTGCTACCAGTTTTTAGCTCTCACCTGGGATTGATTCCACAGACACACCTGTTGGATCAATGCGAATTTGACGCAGCACGCGAGGCTGTTCGCGTCGTGACATTGGAACAGTGGGTTGATCGACAATCGATTTCTGCATAGCGCAAACACAACACAACTGGGAAATTGGGGAAATTAGCGAAGGAAAATCTCACAAAATCATTGCGAAATAAAAAACTTACGCGCACTAAAATGCAAACAATCACAAGTAGAATGAAATACACTATATATAGACTAATATCGACGGGCATTTTGTTGGGAAAGTTCCGAAATTGGAGTTCGACACACACAAGATACTTTTCACAAATGACAAATTCGAATTGAACGCTTCGTTTAGCGATAAAATAAACTTTGTCTTATCTAAAATGGTGATTAGTTCTATATGTTATGCTATAAATATGTATATATATATATTTGTATTTTGTCACAATCATCGAGGGAATTTTTAATGAGAATTGTAAAGCACTGAAGTTGGACTATAAACCTATCATATTTCTCTATCGTATCATATCAAGTCCATACGCACCCGTCAAGCTGGAGGCACGTGAATCGTCGTCGTAATCCCCCGAGTTATTGTTGCGAATACTCTTAAGGCACAGCTATCAATAGAGTTAATACACGACAATCAGAACGCAGTAGATTTATGTAAAACAGTTGAGCAACTTACGACCGTCAACAACAGAATCAATACGAATATATAGAACAGATCGGTCAGGTACATTATAAAGTAGTATTTATTGTGGCAGAGCTGAGCTAAGTTCGTGCAAACCGTTTGAAGTACAAGTACTGACATAAGAAATTGCAGAAATGCTTCAGGAATAACATTTTCACAAACTGTTTGTGTTGTGATATTGTTATTATTATTATTATTATTGCAATCACTTAGGGGGGGTTATCTTATCGCCTAAGCTTTATAATTGCTCGTGCGGTACCATTAGAAGCATTACAGTCTTAGATGCGAACATTAATCTTACCCTCAAGTGCCAATCGTAACATCATTTCGCGTCGCAACAAGACATGCCTGTTCCACACCTCCAATTTCATTTTGATAATCAGATAGCACTCCTTGAGAAATCGATAAATTGAATTGAATGGGAGAGTCCCACAATAAACCCTGGGCTTACCCGAAAAACTAGCACCAGAGCGATCCCTATGAGAATGCCACAGAACCAAAATTCCGTGTACATTTGAGCGAAATTCCTTTCACAATTTAGACAGTTTAGTTAATTGGAATCCAAGTACGAAATTTAAAAAAAAAACATCGAAAATAGATTATATTTTGAATTGTTAGGCTCAAGCAACTTAGCTCACCAGTTTCAGCTCGATCTTTGCTACAAAGTTGCCAATATCGAAACGGTCCCAGATAGGTCTTGAGTAAGGTAAAAGAACAGCGAGTTACGATTTGAAATTAGATTTCCTCTCTGGCGGCAACTTACCCTCAAAAGGATTGAAAAAATGATTACAAATGATATGAAATAATACCACTCCATGAGTTCCATAATCTTGGGGAAAGGAAATACAACAAGCGGACAGTTGAAAAGACAACAAGCGAATGTAAATGAGATCGGAACTGGAGCGCACCAACTGTGCTATCAACGACTAAGATAAGAGCAGCGATTAGGCTTTTACTGCAGTTTATTTAAGGCGTCTATTTTTGGACGATATCTCAGTTGATCTTACCATGCAAATCTCCCACACGATTCACCCTCATTAACTGGGGACGACCTTGTCCAGTGCCCGCACTCACCTCGATAAATGATCTTACAATTACCTTTGGGAAATTGTGAAATTTTCTTTAGATAAAGCACTTGTAATTGAATTTAACTGCGGCTCACCCAAATGAGAATCAGGGTCAATATCGCGAGAGTCAGCATACAGACCCAGTCCTTCTCATCCATTGCAATATGAAGAAATATCGTCACACTACAATGACAATCTCATTACGACTGTCTGATTATTATCATGGGTTAAATGCTCTGATTTTATCTGTACAATTCTTTTTATAAGCTGATGACTCCTCATCAAAAAGCTCCCTTATCTAATCAAGTAATTGTAATTATTCCGACTGCAAGAAAACCAACTAATGGGGATTTATTATCTCTTGAGAAACTAACAAATGTTATCCAGACTTCCGTGCACTTATCTTAAAAACTTACCAGTAGTTTCCCTTGCATTGGCATTATTATTACTATTAGCATTAGCATTAGCATTACTATTAGCATTAGAATTAGCATTAGTATTAGTTCGTTGCGTTTGAGTTCGATTTCTGTGGTTCCGTCCCTTGGAATAAGCTTTCACGAGAATCTTTAAAAGATATAGGCATTCAATATGGAAAGTCGAATGAATTCAATGCAATTATAGCTCACCCATGCAACAAATATTATAATTAAAACAAAAAGGTAAAAGGCGTTGAAATATTCATTAGACATTTCGGTACGAAATCCAATCAAATGCACAGAAAATCAACAAACAGCGTTGACAACTTTATAAAGACTGCGTGATTGGCGCTTTAGGATCTATCGTTTGTTTTTATCTGTGGTATTTTGTTGGTCGAAGAACAGAAAGCTTTGTTATCTAATCTTTCTTTTGCAAAATGTGGTCAATCAATTGGCGTTGATGTATTAACGCTAGTGGAAACAATTGAACAGGTGTGGAAGAAGTCAATGAGTCAATGGACCAAAATAGAGATAATCGGAAAGCTTTTCCTTGGCTTATCTATAGAGCTTACCGTCGGATGCATCAGTTACATTTCTGGGAGGAAGTCGGGGTCGATTCTCGTCATTTAAATTCTTGTTTGCATTTACGTAGGCTTTGAACAAACACTTTTGGAATAGAACGCGTTAATTTCACAACTGGTTGAAATATTATTAAGCTCACCCAAATGATCCCAATCATGATTAGTAAAAAAATAGAAATAATATCCCAACGATCCTCCATTCTAGTAAAACTCCCTAACTTAATGCAACGAGTATCAGAAAAATATAAACTAACTGCGTTGACCACTTTATGAAGACTGTCAGAATCGGATTTTATGATCTAACGCACCGTTCCATTATCTGCCGAAATGTTATCTAATCGATAATCAATTGCCGACGCTGTATTATTCCCCCAAATACGGGGATTATTATTCTAAAAAATTCAAATAAGTATCTAAAGTGTTTCTAAAGATTTCATAAGTATTATTGAAAGTTATTAGACCAGTTGATATTGAGAAAATTAAAATATATAACGAGTATCTCATAGCTTCCCTGAATCATAGGCTTACCGATAGAATTTGCAGTTATGTTTTGGCGGCTAATGCGAGGACTCAATTGCTCTTCATCCTCTAAGTTAGAGCCTTTATCCAACCACTTCAATCATGAAAATTTGATTAATTATATTTGTTTATAGGGAATAAATGAAACGCCTAACTCACCCTAAAGAGAATAAAGAATAGTATTGCAAAGAGAACTACCATGGTAAGAGCAGTAAAAAAGTTCTCCATTTTATAGAGATAAAAGTGGAAGCAACGACAAGGTAGATTGACAACCTTATGACGACTAACTCGGGTAATGCCAGACCAGAAAAATTATCTACTCGCTATCTGAAATCTGTGATAGATCTTATCTAATCGTTCCCCAACACTTCCCATCTACATAAGAGTTTATAAGCATCAACTTACCGTTTGCCGGCGGAAGATTCGTTTCCCTGGATCTATTGTTAGAATGAGCTATGCACTTTGGAAACAGAAGATAATAATTAAAAGCTGATAATTCGATTTATTTCGTTTTGCTCGACTTACGCAGCTTATAGAGCAGACGATAAAGATAACAGCCACAGAGAATACAGCTGCAAGCAACATTGTTTGATGATCAAATGATCGAAATTTAACCGAAAATACTTTCAGCTTTGCACAAACGGAATCGACTAAAAGCAAAAGTCAGTGAATTGTTTGCGACACTTGATAGCAGACTTTTGTGTACGTTTAATCGCTCATAAAGCAGAATCTTATCAATACAATTAATACTTATTTTATTCGCTCTGCATGCTTAGATACTCTAATTACCTTGTACCACTTAAGGTTCAACTATTAAGATTCGCAGTTTCGAGAAAGGGTATTTTTTAGTCGTGCATTACCATTTCAAATTTAATTCATACACTTTATTTCTTAACATTTTTTTGCAACTACTTCGAGACCAGCTGAAAGTTCTAATCATCACAATTAATTTATTAATAGTTGCTGATTTTGGCAATAATTACAAATGGCAAATTTAAGTGATTTCACTTGGCTTCATTCAGCTTTTTTTATGGATGTTTGAGACCATTAAAAATCTAATCAGAACCATTTCGAATGCAATAAATTAAATTGAGTTATTTTTAAGCAACAATTAAAAATTACTAATTTAACTGTGAAGCATATTAAAATTGAAAATTAATGAATTAAAGGCTTACCATTGGCTCTTCGTCGATTTACGCTGGTAAAGGCCAGGCTCAAAATCTGTAAGAAGAAACTTTTTAGTATAACAATTAAATACGTTGGAAATTAAGTTAATACCTTAGCGAACACGATCACTGCCAGAATGAGAAGACATATGCATATATATAGCCCAATTGCCATGTTTGGCCACCGGGCCGATCCTTTCCAGCGGCAAATGGGAATCGAACTGAAATGTCTTCGTCGAGTGGAAACAAAAATAGAATCAATTTTATATACGGAAACAAAACGAAAACAAAGAATGGAAAAGGTAAATGCGATAAGCAGCCGGGCACAAACACATTTGTATTATATCTTTGGCACTTTAATCGTACAATTGAGTGTCTTATCGGTTAAATTACTTATAACGAAATCCCCATCTCTGACAGCCCTAATTATTGAAGGGAGTTTTTAATTAAACGCAACTCGGTTGTACAATTGAAATAATCACCGCAAAGGTCACCGATTTCATTGCTTGGCAACCACAACAAAACTCAAGTTCAACAGCAACAAGAGCACGAACAAAAAAAATTATAAACAAAACTGACCCATTTAATAAGGCAAAAAGCAATTACAGTGAGCTGCATAAATAATTATGGGGCAGCTACAAAACTGAACTTGCTGAAATGGTAACACGGGCATGATAAATACACCCAAAAAAAACACAAAAAATGAAGCAAAAATAATAATACTCTGGGAGTTTTGGGAGAGGCTTCAATTAGAGGGCAGCAGCACCGAACTGCGAACTGCGCCCCCAACAACACAGACCAAACATAAAACGAAACAATGGAATTTGTAACGAAATGCGAATTTCTTGCATTTGCTTACAAATCGTCAATGAAACGCATAGATTTATAGAGAGACGCCTTGAACCGAGCTGGAATTAATTAGAGCGCATAGCGAGCTCTGAGCTCAGCATTTCTTTTGTTGGCCGCACCAATTGGCAACGCCTCACAATCCGCCGTTAAGCAGCCAGCCATGCCCAATCTCTGGAGGTGATACTCGCCTCGTCCCGTCTCGTCTCGTCTCGGGCCATTCACAAACACCTCCGAGTATTACACATCTCACACAGCGAGGCGACAAACGGCACGCTTCACGCACCCAACGATTCGGCAAGTCAGCAACTGAGCAACTGAGCAACTCAACAACCCGTCAACAATGCCCCATTGTAAGACAACTCTTTTGGCGTTGCAATTGATTTCAAATTACACAACAATATATGGTAATGATATCAATTGCCAACGGCGGATACTACTTAGAAAGCTTAAACACAAAGACGCAGTGGTTGATTGTTAATTTTAGAAAATCAAGAACACTCTACAAGAACTATGACATTACCACTTAGAGAGATTAGATACAGAGAAGAAGTGGTTAACAAAATAAAGGATAAGCTCAAAGAATTATTTTATAGGTCCGCAACATAAAGTGCGATAAATTTAATGTTGCATATGAATTTAATGTTGCAATAAGGAAACAGATAAGAGATAAGTTCTTTGATAAGTGAGAGCTACATCAGAACTGGTCTAGATAATGTCTAAATTTAAGACGGAAGAATGTAATTAATAACTGCTATAGGAAGTTGGCAATAAAGTTCAATACTTGATAGAATTTAGGATAGTAAAGATTATTTGAAAATTCTAACTAATAACAATTGAATCTTAATTTAAGGGTGATCACTTAAAAATAAAAGAATGATCAGAGCTTAAATCAAAACCAAGCCAATCGATTAGAAACCGACCTTAAAATTAAATTGTAGCTTATAAACAGCAAAGCTAAACAAAGGAGGAATGCTGACCAATTTTATCTAAATGAGAGATCAATAAAAAATATTAATAATTTTATCTTAATCAGAGCTCAAATCAAAACCTAGCCACTAGATTAGAAACCGATCTCAAGAATGAATTGAAACTATTAAAAAGCAAAGCCAAAACAATGGCATCAAAGATACCTATGTCTAAATTTAATTGCTCCCGTTATATCATAACCAAGATTATAGCTTAATTGCAGACGGATTAGACGTGAATTAAGCCAAGATAATGGCTGCAGCAGTGACAGTTATCAACTAGACAAAAGCGATCAGTGTCTTGTTCACAGCTCTGTTTGAAACTCAACTCACTTCCTTCCGCTCCAGCTGATTATTAACTATACTGTATGTGTGCGAGCAGCTCACGGTGAAAAATTTGCATTTCTTTCCCCCGTTACCTGGCCCTGTGCCTGCCCCTGCCCCTCCCTCTGCCCGCAGCCCCTGCCCACACCTAGACAAAGAGCAGCCCCCCTCAATGTCAAGTTCAAGTCATTTCCGTAAGCCCAAATATTGCACTGATTTTCATAGTTGAAAACGAAATCTTGATAGCTCTTAAATGACTCCAAGAAAAAGAGCAAAAGCGAGCAGCATGCTCGACTCGCAGTTACCCAGTGAACAGTTTCTATAGCGTTATGCAAGATTCTACTTCCTACTTGTGCTTAGTCGAGTCATGCCCCACTGTAAACACGCTACGCTGCAAGGGTATCATAAAAACTTACAAATCATGCGGCTCACAAGTTCCGGCTGTTTGTTTTTTATGGTCTTTAGCTTTGGAGCATTGTTCGGTAATGTGAAATGAAAATCCACAGCCATAAAGCTAGTGGGTGTGCTGTCAGTTAGAAGTACGATCGTATTTAATTATCAACATTCGAATCAAGCGCCGAGAGATGGACAGACGGACGGACAGCCGGACAGACGGACGCACACCCAACCAGCTAACGAAATGCGCGATCAAATTGGACACAAATTACTTAATCTAATGCTAACTACAAGCACGTATGAGCCGCCGCTAATTTAATGAGCTGACAGCGCCCAGAACCTCCACGAATTTGTGGAGTTAAGAGTTAATATAATCAATTTCAATTCGCCACTCATCGAGTCAAACCTTGAACTTCCCCACCAAACTAATTAGAACGTTCACAGATCCCAGTTCGCTCAACACTGCGCTGAGACTTTCGCTTTTTTATGCCATAATAATACTACACACTGCTTGGGAAAATAAACAACAACAACAGACAAATAATAAAAACAACAAAAACAAGCAATTAAATCATAATCGTAATTCTTGTGAAATACTCTCAAATCCACACAGTACTGGCCCAGGCCCATCAAAAGGAAAGGCCCAATCCAATGACATAACAAATACGCATTGCTTTTGCCTTTGTCTCCGTCTCTGTCTCTGTGAGCCAACTGGAGCATTAAGGCTAATTAGTTTATAGACAAAACACTCTCTCCCTTTCTCTCTCTATCTTTCGCTATCTCTGTTCATTTAGCAGTTTATTTTATGGCGTTTCGTTGAGTGTGAACAATCTTTTAATGGCTAAACCTTGTTAAAAGATTTTGTTGTGGTAATTCATTACAAAAAAAACTGGCATTGTTGCTAATCATTCTTGAGTATGCTTCTAATACCAATCGTATTTATAAAGTGCTGCTAGCTTAAGTATCGAATTGCTAATCTGAAAGGCTCAATTATTGTTGTGCAAAATAATTATTCTTTACTAGCTACGAGTATGCATAAAACAACTAAATTAAATATCCTATATATAACAAATTAAACTGATGACGAAATAAAGTTGTACTAATTAATTGTTAGCTGCTAAATTCAAATTGTTCTGTCTTAGATCTTTAATGTTGTATTTTTTTTTTAATTTACTTGTTAAGTTTAGAATCTGTCTTAACAGATAATTAACATTCAATTTTCATTAACATAAGCTGTTGAGCTGTTGATAACAGCGCACTGTAAAGTTACAGAGTAGTCGAAAATTCAAAGTGCAAAGTGTATTTGAATTTCGTTTTCGTTTGGCACGAATGTCGTTTTTTTTTTTCAACTTTTCGTTGTTATGGCCATAATTTCGAATTGAACCTGACCGTCTGAGGCAGCCGAACACAGTTATGAGGCAAGCGCAGTCACTGTGTGACAATCAACAACAACTTCCTCAAATTGAAAACAAACCGCCTCAGCGTTTAGTCCAGTCGCTGTGGCGACTGTTGATGTTGCCACAATGCATCATTGTGTTGTAGTACTTACAATCCGCACTATAATGGGTAATTTTTTGGTTTTATGACTGTCATTAAAACCATTTTGCCTTGCAGCATGAATCAAGAGTTCAATTTTGCAGTTGGCAATTTACAGTTTTCAGTTTGCAGCAAGTGAGTTTTGAATTTTGTCAATGCATTCAAATGTCTTTTGGCAGTTGAATACGAGCATGTTATTTATTAATTATGCAAAGCACAAACAAAAACAATCTGGGAACTATTTTGATTGGCTGGGTGCAATTACAATTCGCTGATTCAACTTGTGAATATGGAATTTTGATGCGGTTGCCGCCCTGCGAATCGATTCAACTCAATTCAACACGACTCGACTTGAATCATTGTGCATGCGGGCCAAGCAACTTTTATTTTAAATCGAATATATATAAACTATATATAATAAAAGGAAAAATGCAATGAAAAGAAAAGCCAGCAAATTATGTGAACTTGTTATATCACATGGCCAACAAGCTCAGCTCGGCTCGGCTCCTCAGTCAAAGCCAAAGGCAAAGCCGAAGCTAACGTGGCTTCAAACACTTTTCAAAAAGCATCAGCAGCAGCAACAACAAGTGCACTTTCTTTGCGTTACGCTTCTTTGCATAGCCTCGTGCATTGCCAAATCGTTTACGGCTCCATCTCGAACTGTATCTGTATCTGCAGCTGCAGCTACGCTTGTATCTGTATCTGTATCTGCAACTGCAACTGCATCTGTGGTTGTAGTTGTAGTTGGATTTGTATCTGCTGCGGTCAGTGTCCATGTCTAGACATTGAACGCAAATGAAATGCTTCAATGCTGCTTGCTGCCCAAACATTTTCAGCTTGTTGCAACTGCCACTACGATTTATTTTGAGGCAAGTGCAGCACCAAAAGTTCAACAGACGCGGCTGCCTCGCTTGCACTCTTCCGCCCCTCTCTGTCTCTCACTCTGGCTACGTTGCAGCATTGTAAATTAATTCATATTAGCAAAACAAATGCGATGCTCCCTCTCTACAAGTGTGTGTGTGTGGTGTGTTTGTGTGTATCTACACCCATGTGTGTGTGTATCTTTTAGCTTTTAGCATTTCATTGGCGTTGAGTTTGAGTTGTTGTGCAGGTTTCGCGGTCTGTGGGAGCATCGCTGCAAAAACCGGCGCAAATTATATGCAAAACTCAAATAAAAATAAAAATAACAATTACAACAACAAGCCAAACACAACAACAATATGCAAATGCAACAATATATATATAGTCGAGTATATATAAAAGTCGCGTCGCATCGCATCTCATCGCCACCTGAAGGCTGAGAAAATCAACAGCTCAAAATGTTAATTACGAGAATATCTACTTAAAACTGGCCAAAGCGATTGCACTCATAGTCGCACTACACATAAAATATCTGATGGATGCAAATAGCAGCTGAAGTCACCACATAACTTTGCCCCAAAATGCTCCACGCTCTTGGCCCACATGACGTATGAGTTATATTCTATTTAGCTTAGTTTCAATTGCTTCCTGTCGAATAAATTATTCGCGTAGCGCAAAATGTCTCAGAGTGAATCATACAGAAAACACTGAGATAAGATAGATATCGAATAAAGATACGCGGTCGGAAGTAAAGAGAGAAATGGAGATTATTTTTTGTGTTGGACTTTGTCTATTGTTCAAAGATTTAACTGTTGATTTGGCAGATTAATGAGGTAAAAGTTTATCTATTTAAAATCGCGTTGAAAAAAACACTTTGACAGCGATAGAATTAAGCATTTTAAAATTCACTAATATAAATAATGAATTACATAGACTAAAGTATACGAAAATAAATATTAGTGGCCGAACTTATATCGAAATAATCTATGGTCAAGATATTAAATTTAAAGAAAATTGATTAAAATAATTTTCCAAATTAATACAATATTTCTAATATTTGTTTCTATGTATTCTGTTTATATATAGTATTAACTGAATGATATGTCTGTGAGATGCGCAGATCTGTTGGCGTTTACAAAAAAGCCTACGCAGACTGCAATCTGATTAAGATGGGCAATAAACAAGCAACTACGTTTGCAACAAACAAGAAGCTGCATTGTAAACGTATTGTCAGAGGCAGATAAACAGATATAAAGATAGAATCATAAAATAAATAAAATCAAACAACAGAATAAAATTTACACTTTACAGCAGTTGTAAAAATTATAAATGATGTATGATGAATAATTGAGGTAAACAGATAATTCTGCTGGCCCTAATAGATATATGTATATATTTTGTATTAGTATTTCGCAGAAAATAGTTTAATAGTTCTGCTGACCAACATGCGCATACTTCTATTATTATTAAAGTTATTGCTATTACCATTAATCTTCTGTCACTTCCCACAGTTCACATCGTTATTTGTTAAATTCATATTGAAATCAATTATTAATAACGACGACGACGACGACAAC
Organism: Drosophila immigrans; assembly: GCA_963583835.1. Classification (NCBI taxonomy): domain Eukaryota; kingdom Metazoa; phylum Arthropoda; class Insecta; order Diptera; family Drosophilidae; genus Drosophila; species Drosophila immigrans. Next base: position 30,009,277 of record OY757141.1, read on the forward strand.
AACAAGCCAAAAACGCTCAAAGAGTTTGAGCCGAACGAACGTCGCAACGTCAGACAGCACTTAACATAGAGCTAGCTGCAAGTTTGAGTGGAGCTAAGAGCATGGCCAAAGAGAAGCGAAGCAGCTAAGCAACCAAGCCCAGTTAACTTGCCACTTGCCACTCGCCACTCAACAAACTCTTCGACTGTGAATTGTGAGCGTCAAAAAGGTAAACGGCAACCAGCCAACGGCAAACGACTCTGCGGCTTTGGTATAAAACATAAACACGCTGAAGAAAGTCATTCATTTAGTTGTTTGAGCTGGCGCGAACCGTTAGTCCGCTAGAGCCCAGAGTAGTAGCATTAGTGGCATTTAAAGCATAAAAAACCCAGTGCGCAACACATCCAGAGGAAGGCAGTTTTCCTCAGTTTCAAAAGTGCAATCGAATAAAAAAATCAAAGACAAAACTTTTACGACGCAGTGTCCAAACAACAATTTTGTGTGTGTTCTTTGTGTGTTCTAAAGCCAAGACCAAGGCAATTGGATATACCCAACTACATATATATAGATCGGTATATATATTCAGGAGCAGCAGCTGATTTGTAGCTGCAGTCGAGCACAAAATGCAGTAAGTCAAAGTCGTAAAATGAATCATCCAGTTGCAGTTACAACAACAATTCGTGCAGCCGCCAGTTAATAATTAACGTTTTGTATTGTTGTTTGTCTGCGATGGAGGGGGAATTGTTAGAGTGTTGCAGGGGGGAGAGCAGGAGGAGGAGGTGGGGCAATGCCTCTGGGCTTCAGATTTGTGTCGCTTGGCAACCACAAAAGATTCTTTACGAACATTTCAAAACGTCGTCGGCCCCATACGTAACTGTAACTGCCGCGACTTTTAGTTGGCGTGTCTGCCAGCTAACGATCTGACTGTGAGTGTGTGTGTGTGTGTGAGTGTGTATCTATGTGTGCTTGTGTTGGCGTGGGAGTTTCGCTTTGTTTGTTTGTCTGCGGCGGCTGCTGCTGCTGCTGCCTGTGGCGCTTCGAGCTGAATCTTTTGGACCGCTTTTGGTTGCCTTGGCTTATTACCTAATCGCATTGTCTGAATGTGCGCAAAAAGAAAAAAGGCGGATGGCGGTGGGGTTGGCGGGGTGGATAACAACAAACTAAGTAAAGCGCTTGGAAAATGCGCTCAATGCTACTTAGGTTACGTGACGTATTTATGTTGTGGCAGCCTTTGTGTCAATCAACATCAATAGCTTGCAGCTTACAATTCGGGTGTTCGGGTGTCCAGCTGAGCAGGCGCTGACTCATTGCCAGGCCATGGTCACTGCAGCGAATTGGCCAAAACAGATCGCAATCTGTCACATCACAAAATCACAATCGAATTGCAACATTTGTTAGAGTTATGACAATCCTTTCTAAAAGTAAAGGCGTATCAATTACCTGGGTGTCTTATATAAGCCGATGCGATGGTAACTGCAATGAAATTGTATCGCACACACGATATACACGACACGAGGCGTATACGCAATATTTCAACACGTCGCGTTTGAAATTACAGTTAGGCAGCTGCTACGCACAGCAATGCGCCCAAAGCAAAGACAAGGCCTCCGCTCCCCCATCACACTCCGTTCCTCCATCTCTTCGCGAGACATGCCAAATCGCAGTCAATTGTTATGACGATTAGATTGTTGTTATTGCTGTTTCTGTTTTTTTTCGGGGTGTGTGTTTAGTGCAATTTATAAATTGCTCGCCAGTTGACGCCCCATTTCAATTCGCTCCCACAGTCGAATCTCAGTCCGAAGGTCACACGAAATTGTAACAACATTTTTTCTGTTGCTGTTGGTTTTTTTTTTCCTTTGGTTGCACATCAAATTCATTGCCACGCAATTATCCATCCATCCAACCACCACCGCCACATTATTCACATGGTTCCAAGTCAACGGGTCCCGGCCACATTGAAGTCCCACTAACTGCACGCCCATTAGCGTTGTTTAATTTCTTGTAATTGTAACAGTGCAATGTAATTTATTTTCGAGTTTTCTTTCTTTTTTTTCGACGTTGGCGCCGCTAACGAGCGTGCGTATAATTAACCAATAAAAACGAAAAACAAAAAAAAAAAAGAAAGAGACTTGTATGTGGTACTCGTTGTACTCGTTGGTTTTACCCTCGTGCCAGCAATAGTTCAGGTGAAAACAAAAGACTTAGGCAACAAACTCGCAAGAGTGTTAAATGGCAGCTAATGGCAGCGCTTCGAATGCTACGCTTAGCTGCAGCCACTAACCCATCTAGGCGTTAATATATTTCGATTATGCTATGCTCGCGCATAACTGATAAATCTGCTGATTACATTAACCTCAGACAACAGACGTTGTGGGATTAAAGGACAATGGCAGCGCATTGAATGGGCTTACGTTTTTTGTTCCATTTTAATACATAGCTATGTGTGTATGTTAAATTAGCATAACAAAATTGTGACAAGATATTGCAGCTGAAACAGCTGACGACCAAAGACTTAGGCAACGAACTTGGATGTGCAATGGTTGCGTTTGAAATGCTTCATTCGGAAAAAACTTCAACTGAGCAACTTCAACTTATCTAAGATAGATTTTGGCTGAAGCGAATTTGTAAATTTTTTAAAAATCTATTCATTTATTTTGTTTGTATTTGTTTAAAGTCAATAAAAATATTTGGATAGCAAGTTTGCTGCTAATAAAACATCATAGAATTTACTGGATAAAATTATAGATTGTTCTAGAAAAATGTATAAATAAAAACTATTTCAGTCTAAAGTTTGGTGGCCAATCGAAATGATTCCCTTGATTATTTGAAAAGTAAATAGCTATTATATTTAAATACTGAGGTATCGCTTCACTATAGTTGAATAAACTTGATACTTGCACTGAAAACAAAAGACTGAGGGCAAAAACTTTCGACAGTAAATGCTCTTCTAGAAAGATTTAACATTTTGTTTATTTAGCTGTAGTATTCTCCCATACTTGATGCACTCATAATGCACAGTGGGTTAACTGTGCACTTCACTAAATATGGGTCTTCTATTTCATAAGCTGCAAACTAGTCTTATGTCATTCCCGCCTAACATACAGCACACCCAACATAACGTTTAAGGAAATCAAAGCGATTGCAGCTTTTGGCCGAAAAACAAAAACGAAATGAAAATGGAAAATGTAAGAAACGCTGTCATGAAATGAAAACGCACACAGATTTCAGAGTCGGGTTTAGTGTGTAATGAAACCACTTTTCCTTCAGTTGAGCTTAAGTGCACCAGTTTGCAGCTGGAGACAAGGAGACGGGCGAGAGGCGAGAGGCGGCTAGAGTCCCACATCCATTTCAGCGACCAAAACAAAATCAACATCAACATCAACGCATCGCATCGCAACGTTTCTTGGCCATGTGATGTAATGCGGCCAGATGAACACATAGTAACAGCTGGTTTCTGGCATCTGGACTACTAACATCCAGACCGGCAGATAGACGGACAAGGAGACAGGGAGAGAGTGGTAGCTCCATTTATGGCAGCCAGCCACTTTTGTGGCATGCAACGCATGATTATGTAGAGCACTAGGAAACATTTTTGTCGACTTGCCAGTTAACCCAATTCCAAATGAAATGAATTGATTGCTGCGGCTAATGACTTAACCAGTTGCCAGGTGGATGGCCTCGGGATTACGGATAGCCACAATCAAACAGTAGCCAAAGCCATCGACAAGTACTTTGGCTCTCACACAAAAGTTCAAAGGTGGCTAATAAATTTGCCCAAAGGCCAGTAAGACAGACAGGCTGACAAATTGCCAGCCAGAATGGTTAAAATAAATCGCATAAGCACTTGGCTGTCATTTGAGTGTGGCGGCATTATGGCCATTACATAAGCCTAAACATTTGGTTTATTAACATGCCTTAATTAGCGCTGGCTTATAGCTATTGAATCACCATTAACAAGTGCTCACTGCCCACTTGAGTCTGACACATGCGATTGGCAACGAAAGTAAAAGTTTGACGCGGATTTGTTGTGCTCCAGCTGCCATTATGATTCGTAAACCCGTATATATAATATTGGTAACAGTTTTGCTTTCCACGTAAAGGCCGCAATTAAATGCAATTGTGGCACGTAACATTGGCCAAGCCGAGCTGATGATTGCCCGCCGGTTACCGGACCAGGAACGTACATACATTCAATTACATTACATATTCCACTCTACTCCTCCCCCCACCGTCCCTCTCTTTCCCAGCAACCCTCATGTCAGTCGCATTCCATGGATGCGTATGTGCCGCGGTTGACATTCAGCCAACTGGCCAAGTCTGATGTTGCTGTTGCTCCATGTGGTTTAACTAAATGGCGTTCAAATTGAACCCACTGCAAGTGGCACATCTTCATTTTATACACTGCCTGCCAAGGGGTATACATAACAGCAGGGTAGACAAGGGCAATCATTTCTTTGCAGTTCGTTTTCAAACATTTCAAACTCTCTTGAGGCGCAGGTGCCATATGAGAATAATTTGTTGTCCATGTTTTCAAACAAGTTACATGATGTTGCCTTAATATTATTTAAATAAGCTTTATAATATTTAAAGACAACAAACATTACTTTAATCAATGTGCTTCAGAAGTTTATACTTGCACAAACAAACTGTAACATATTTTTAATTTTTTGAATTTATCATGCAGAGCAATGTACCAACTTTCAAAAAATGTACCCATCTAGTTTCAAATGTACCCAATGTAGCAGCCGTGTACAAGAATTCTGTTGTAAGTGTTGAGTAACGGTCATAAACGATGCTTCGATAAATTCGATTAGCATTCTGATAACATAACCGCCAACTATTTGAAATGTACGTAAGCGTATTACCAAGTCGTTTATTTGCTCAAAATGTTTGCATTGCGGTCGATTAACTGCAATTCTTACCTGCAGCTCATAGCTCGCAAGTCTCTGGGCTCCCAGCTCCCAGCTGTGTCTCAGGCGTCTAGTCGTCGTCGTTGTCGTTACCTTATAACAAGTTTCTGGCCTGGTCTGGTCTTGGTCTTGCATAACTCGTCGCTGGGCTGGCTTTGTTGTTGTTATTGTTGTTGGTGATGCTGTGGTTGTGGTTGTTGTTGCCTTCTTTGGCTGCAATTTGGCGGCATCTTCAGTTGTTGTTGTTGTGGTTAGCTGGCTGTTGTTGGTGGTTGGCACAAAAGGTTCCCGCGCGTTTGGCGCATTGCAGTTGCCACAGCACAGCAAAGACAGCAGAAAAGTTTTCCCATATCATAAAGTCGCAACTTATTGACGGCATGACTTGGCTAATCTGATTGCTATTGCCAATTCGCATTTGCAGACGCAACCGACACTTAGCCCTAGTCGTCCTCCTGGCCATCTGTGGTCTGTGCGCCGTCTGCACTCATGCCGCCGCCACCGGACCACCTTCTGCCACGGCCACCACGGAGAAGCCCAAAGGATTCTCGTCTCGTTCCCTGGACGTAAGCGCGGCCGGCGATTTGGACGATGACTTCGAGACGCAGGCTCAGACGCATCTGGCCTACCGGCAGCAGCAGCATCAGCTGCAGCAACAGCAACAGCGTCCCCAGTACGAGTACAGCGAGGAGGATCAGGAGGAGGCACCACGACAGGTCTACCTTAATCGTAATGCCCAGAAGCAGCAGCAGCAGCAGGGCAACTATCTGAAGAAGAAGCCCACCAGCGAAGAGAGCGAGGAGGAGGAGGAGGAAGTCGAGGAGCCCGACCGTCTGTCCACGCTGCTCAGCAAATCCTCCTTCACCTGCAACGAGCGCAACTCTGGGTAAGCTAAGCTTCAATCATTCGCATTTATTGTACTAACCTTCTTTCGCTTACGCAGTTACTATGCTGATGAATCGCTGAGCTGCGAAGTCTTCCACTACTGCCAGGAGAACCAGAAGCACTCGTGGATCTGCCCTGAGGGATTCACCTTCCACCAGATCCACTTGATCTGCATGCCCCCCTCGCACGACAACATCTGCAAGCAGTCCTCCAAGTACCATATTGTCAACGACTATCTCTACAAGCCCATCAATCTGCAGGAGCACCAGAGCAAGCCCAATGTCACGCTGCGCTACTCGGAGCGTTACTTCCCCGAGAACTACTATGAACACGAGCGCTACGACGAAGAAGAGGAGGAGGAGCTGCCCGCGCCCCGACCACGCATTCAGCATCAGCCGCAGCCACAGCAGCAACGTCAGCCCATTGCCTACCATCCGCAGCCACAGGCACAGCCGCAACTGCAGCTGCAGCAGCATCAGCCGCAGGTGCAGCGCGTGCAATACCAGCAACAGCCGCAAGTGGTCACACAGATCCGTCACCAGCAGCCGCAGCCCACAACCATTGCCTATCGCAAGCCATTGCCGACGACAACGATCCAGCCACAAATCCAGCCGCAGCTGCAATTGCATCAGCTGCATCAGCAGCAAAGGCCACAGACTCTGGCGCCCACTGTGACACCGGCGCCGTATCGCTTCTTTACCGCAGCGCCACCGCAACTGCAGCATTTGCATCAGCAACAGCAGCTCCAGCAGCATCAACAGCAGGTCTTCCGCACACCCGAGGAGATTAACATCTCGCTGCAGCAGCGTCGGCCGCAGGTCTTTATTGCCACATCGACGCCACGCTACTACGAGGACGAGTATCTGTATGAGCGAAGGAAGTGAAGCGTCGCGACGCGTCCAAGTCGCTAGCGCACACATTGTAAACAGTCTTGTCGTTCCACGCCTTGTACATGCAGCTCCCGGTACCAACTGAGAGTTAACGTAGCTTTAAGCTGTGCCCATCTGTCACTACTATAACACTTTATATAGTCCCAAAATTTAGCGCGAGTTTTGATGTACCTTATTTTGTAATATTTAATGTCCTGCTAGAAGAATCCGCCTTCTAACTCATATTTCGTTAATAAAGAGCAACATTAAGTTAAATCTTCTCACTGTATATCGATTTCCATGTACTGATCGTCATTGGACAAGTGCAACGCTTGACTCTTTGTGTGCTCCTCCACCACATAATTGGGTCCAATCAAGCAATTGTTCAGCACCGAGCCGCTCTTCACGTGCGCCCGATGGCCAATGATGCAGTTGTTTATGTTGCAGCCCTCCTCCACAATCGCATTGGACATTATGATCGAGTTGGTCACAATATTCTTGGGATTCACAATGCTGTTCGCCCCAAAGACGCTGCAGTTCAGCGACGTCTTCTCCGACAGCTTGGCATTGTCGGCCACAATAATGTCCTTGGTCTGTGTGGACTTGACTACAGCGCCTGGGGCAATCAAGGGATGCGCCTCGGCGCATATATCGCTCCAAATGCCAGCCAACTTTCTATTGATGGCTAGGAAACTAAGCGTATTGTTTATACGCACACCGATGGCATCTTGTGGCGCCTGCACCGCAAAGCAGCGTACAACGTCGCCGTGGTAAGGAACATGCGAGAGCGACTGATTGAACAGCGAAGCTTGCGTCAGCTTCTCATCCATCAAAGTGTGTGTCGCATACTAAAAAATAAGTAGTTTAAGTTAAGGTTTACCTTCGAATCATAGTCAACTCACGTGCAAAATGTTGTCGTCGTGCTTTGTGGTTACATTCAAGTCGGACGTGGTGTCCGGCACCGTTTTGGGCGTGCGCCTGTAATGCTGCTTCTTTATCAGATGCGGCAGAAACTCGCCCTTGAACGTGGAAATGTTTTCCTTCTACAATAACCAACATTACAGTAAGATTTATTTTCGAGTCTTAACTAAGTTGAGCTGGACATACCCTGTGCAAATAGTCAATCACCCACTTCTTCAGCACATAGATATGCGCATCGGTGAGTCGACCGTAGACATCCAGTTGCCCACGATTCTTGAGCAGATAACGCTGCAGGTTCAAGGTATCCTCGCAATCGCTGGCGGCAAACACAAATGCCAACCGTTGAGTGGCCGGATGAATGCCAATCATGTCACGCTCTGGCTTATGCTTGGTCTTGGGTCCAGGCATAACCACATCCGACTCAAATCCACTTTTGAATAGCAGCAGGGCCAGTGCAGCGTCGTCGGCGCGAAACTTATTGATCAGTGGATACAAACTGACATTGCTGACTATATCGCAGCTAACCACTAAGAAGTCAGCCTTTATTCTGCAACGAGAGGTTAGGTTAGTTGTCCATAAATGACTACAAAGAATTCCCTTCCCACTTACTTGTCGTGTATATAGCGTAAACTGTCGGCGGTGCCGAAATCGCTGTCGTTGGGAATTGTGGCATAGTCGATTTTGACTTTGAGGGGCGTGCGTTCCAGCGCCTGCTGCACCTCCAGCTTATCCTGCTCCAGCAGCACAACAATGACCTCTGTGAACAGTAAGCAGCGGTTGCAGTTCAGTTAAAATTGCTGCAATTTATTGCTTTACCTGTGAAATTGTGTCGGCTCAACATGTTGAGCGGATACCAGATGAGTGGATAGGGACCCACGGGCAGCAAGCATTTGGGTGCATCGCCCAGAACTTCGGGCAGACGAGTGCCACGCCCCGCAGCCAAAATCACCGCTTGAAATTCACAACTAGTCATTTTAACAATAAACAATTGATTTTTGAAGAATGCCTAATAGACGCGTGGACAACGACAACGCTCAACACAACAGCTGATTGAACGCTATCGAAAACGTTAACCAACACTGACAGCGAGTGGGCAAACAGCTGATTGAGCAGCCACCAACACTGGCAGTGAGTGGCCATATGTTTCTGTCACATGACTGCAATTGCATTGTTTTTGCAATTGTATAAAACAAGTCAGATGACCATTTTTCACAAAAACGATTCCTTTAATTTTATGCACTTTTCCAGCCAAAATAAATATTGAACCATTACAAGATGTTCTATGGAACAAACAAAAGACTTTAATGCATGATTTTTGAGCGCTACAGAACTACAAACATGGAATACATACATTTTTTTCTTATTGGAATTACGACTATATACTTTATGCTTACAAAGTGTTTTTTTTGTGTTTTGCCAGTAGCTTCAATTACATACAATAATTCGTAATTTGCGGATTAAAAATGGAAACAGAACAAAGATTTGTAACAATAATATATTGCTGGAATACACACACGTAATTGCAAGCGCGAGTGGATTAAATAATACTTTAGAAGAGTACATCATCGTCGCCTTCATCGAGTATATTGGCCTGTTCACGCACATCGATGCCCTGCTTCAGCAACTCAGCCTTCTTAGCGTCCGCCTTGATGCGAGCCTCGCGCTTCTTGTCCTGGATCTTCTTCAGGCGATAGAACTCCTCACGCTCCAACTCGTCCAGCTCGGAGATGATGTAGGCGAGAGTGCGGTCGATGCGCGGTATGATGACGTGCTCGATGGCGTTCACACGACGATTGGTGATCTTGATGACCTCGTCGAGCGTGACGAATGAGGTTTGCAGCGAGGCCAGCTCCACGAGCAGCTTGACGGCGCTCTGGTAGTTCTTCTTCAGCTTCGCCAGTTGCTGGCCACCACGGGCCAAGCCAGCTAGTTCGTAGGTATCGCCACCATCCTGATACGACTCGAAGACGGGCAGTGTGACGCCAGCAACGTTGTCCTTCTTGGTGCGAATTTTGATTTGAGCCTTGGTCACGTTCTGGAGCACCACCTGATTGATGTCACCGGATGTGAACTTGGCCTCGGCCAGCGAAAAGGCGGCTTCTTTCATAACATCGCCCATCACAGTTTTGGTCTCAATGATTTTGCCCAAAATCATACGGAAACGCATTTGCAATGCATCAGCTTTTTTCTTCAGCAGGCCATGACCTTTTTGGGCGCCAGCGAGACGTGCCTTCATCAACATTTGAGCGCCACGCGACGGGAAAATCGGTAATCTATCTTTGCCAGACATTTTGGGGATATTTTTCGGGCTAATTTACACAAATTTTCGAAGTGCGCACCACACAGCAATTATTTTAACACCCGTCGAAGAACACTGAAAAACTCCAACTGGACTGGATAACCCCAGTGTTGGTTAACATGCACTTGACTTTCGATAACAGTGTTGCAACACACCTAACCATTTAGTGTCGTAAAACTTTGCAGAAATCAGATGTTTGTATAGTAGAAACGTAAACAAATCGGGAAAAAGCGCCATCGGTTAATTTGAGAATTATGCAAATGTTGCAACGTTTTCGTTGGTTTCCGCCTCCAACTTCAGTAAAAAGCTGCATCCGCTATTACGCCAAGAAACCGAAAGTTGCTGCTGCTGCTGCCATGTCAAACAATCGACGCATGGTGCAGCAGGAATTTCTGCATTATGTAAATCCCTATGCACGCATCAATATCAAGTCGGACATTTATGTGAGTGTCGAGCCCGTTGATGTCCATGTGCACACCAATGGCGATGTATTTATAGCCCAACTGCTGGCCGAGGCGACGCAGAACTGCAACGCCCAACTGGATGTAAATGTTAGTGATGATGACAAGGTCGTCAATGTGTTGGTCAAGCAGCTAACATCGCAAGCAAATAGTTCTCGATGCTATCTCAAAATTCCCATCTGGGCTGAGGCCCACATCGAGGCAGCAGCCAAGGTATCTGTGCAGGGCGTACAAAGCGAGGCGCTGGAGGTTAAAGCAGCCGATGGCATCACCACAAAGAATGTGCGAGCTACAAATATTTCGCTCTATAGCAAAAACGGCAACATCGTGTGTCAGGGTGTCTTGCTGGGCAAACGCACCGAAATCGAGACTCACAATGGTGTAAGGCTGATCCAAATTTATAACAACACAATATCTGTTTAACTGTTAATCTTCTCGGTAGAACATTGTGCTGGACAAGCTGCAGGGCGACAATTTAAGATGTTCTACGAAAACGGGTAGCATCAATATGGATTGCTGCTATGTGGAGAACTCCAAGTTTGAAACGAAGAGGGGCAGCATGGTGCTGAAGAACGTGCACAAGACGAGCGAAGTTCATGTACACGAAGCGGGCGATCTCAAAATGAGTGCGCAACAATCTGAAATCACAATTGTAGCTGCCGTACTTATCGAATCTATTCCTCAGCTGGTGTGCACGGCAATCTGAGTGTGAACACCAAAGGCGGCAACATGAGTCTGCAGCTGTCCGAGCTTATTGGCAAGAGTCAAATTGTAGCACAGAATCTGGAAAACGAGGCGGTCATCAACATATCCGAAGCCATCGAGTCAAATATCAACATTGAGGTAAAGGCTGCTGCGGTGACGCTGGGCAACGAGTTGGTGCACGTGGCTCATGCGCTGAGCAATGACAAGACTACATTTCAGCTGAGTGGTGGCAATGAGCACCACTTGATCGTCAGCAGCACGGGCGCGAACGGTGTGAGGCTGGGCAAACAGTCGTGGAGCGATCTGATGCGTCAAACAATAAACTTGCAAAATAAATCTTAAGACTACTGCCAAGTATTTCACTTATTTATCTGCTCTAAAATCTATTTTATGTATATTTGTAAGTTTAGTAAATAATTTTATATATTGCTGCGCTTGCAGGCAACAACAATATTCAGTCCTGTTTTCTGAGAATTATTTGGCTTGGCCAGCTGCATCGTCGATAACCAGGCTTAGACGCTGGTGTGCTCTCTGAAGCAGCACATCTTCCTCCTGTTCCGCATGTAAAGCACTACGAAGCAATTCCGTTTTCATAACACCAAACTCGGCAATATCGTTCAGCATGACATCGTGATCGACTGTGATTAGCATGTGACCCAGAAGACGCAATAGTTTGAAGGCGTTCTCTTCGTACTGTGAGCGCGGCTCATCCTCGCAGGCCTCAAAATCGTTTTCATCATATTCAGCGTAGTCTTCAAGGTGCTGTCGCAGTTTCAACCAGACGCTCAGCAGATTGTTAAACATCTCCTTGTCATAGCAATACTTCAAGCACTGAAACAGTAAAGTAAACTTTGCAGTAATAACAAATTAATTTATTTACAGTACTTACGCTACAAATGTGCGCCAAGTCCTCGAGGTATTCCTCCTGCCGTTCGCCCAGTGGCAGGAGCTGCGTGGGCTGCTGCAGGAATACGAGGATGCGGGTCAAGCAATTCATAATGCTGACTGCATATGAATCCATGGATAGCTGCGCTTCCGGCAGCTGAACGAGAATGGTGCAAATATTCAGGTAGGTTTGAATTATGTCTATATCGCAAGTGATTTTTGGTGTACACGATTCATCTTCCTCATCCTCGTCGGCAGTTGCTGCCTCGGCAGCTTCGCAGCCATCTATTTCATCCGCCTGCTTGGCAACATCGTCGCGCATCAGACGCATAAAGGCATTGTTCACACCATCACATAGCTCCTGGACTAAAAATACTTCAGCAAATGGCTTCAAATTGAGATCCGTTTGGGCGTTCTCCTCCTCGACCAACGCACAGCTGGCCAGCACAGCATTAATGGCTTTTAGTGCAGCCACCAGCAGCTCTTCGCTTATGCACTGTTGCAGTATGAAGCCGAGATTCTTGGCGGAGCTATCGCAGGCGGCAAAGCAAATGTACCAATCGATGCCCAGCTGCTCCTTGCCACTGACTACATGGGCCATCACATACTGATAGACGCGCATCAGCTGTAGTAGCATGCATGTGTCCATGCAGGTGCTCAGACGCAGCAGCATCTCAATCCACTCTGGATTCGCTGTCAGCTGCTGGACGCACTCCACCTGAGCACACATGTTGCCAAGCAGACCGACGAGTATCTCGTACAGACGCACATCCTCACTGGCCTCTATGGCCGAGATGATCAGATCGATGGCATCGTTCTCCAGTAGGAAGTCGACAACTTCCTTGGACACCGACATATCCCAGAGCTTGCACAATTCATCCTCCAGCTCCACCTCCAGTGTTGTCTGTGGCGGCAATTGACTGAGCGTCATCAGCGTTTGTAGTATAAACTTTTTGCTGTACATCGTGTTGTCCACGGCATCAGCACGCATGCGCCTCAGCAGTTCATTCTCATCAGCATCGGCGTCGGCAGCATCCTCATTGTTTTCGGTTTCATGGGGTTGGGGTGAATTCGACACCGACTTGTTATTGGCATTGCTTTGGGCGCCATTCGACAACAAATTGACAGCGGCCTCATTGGTTTGGTTTTCCGTCCTTGCCAAAATATCACCATCATTACTTACGACTCCCGCAACATTCTCGCGTCCAGCGCTTTCCACATCTTCCTTGGTCATCTTCTTGTCTGCTTCTGGCTGGTTGGTGTCTGGCACAATGGGTGGCACTATCGATGCATTGGTGTTTTTTCAGTAAATAATATTATAAATTCATTTATTATGGAATAAATTATTCGTTTAGATGAATTCAGACTTTTTGTTACTTAAAACAAGCTTTATTTAACACCTGTGTCGCCGAAGTGTGACCAGCAGCAAAGTTTCCAAAATATACTTTAACGCTGCTGAAATATACCAAACAACGAGAATTCTTACCTGATTATACTTTCATTAATTACATTAATTTGTTACATATAGCCTACAATTAATTATTTAATAAACATTTAGTAGCAGATTAAAAACAGTCATCATTTAATCTTAAACTTTGTCCAATTTCCAATATGAATTGATTAGTTGATTCTGAACTTCCTTCACGGCGATTCTCAAGCTGTTAACTTAAAATATATCTGCTAATTTTAACTGATTAATTTGAAAGTTACAAATAAGGATAAAAATAGCCATACCCAGCTTTTGACTTTTCTGCAGTTACAATTTACGCTGTTGAATATAAACTCAATTTAGTATAGAGAAATTGTATTATTTGTTTATTCTAAGCGTTGCCTTTTTATAAACACATCCAGCAAATGCGAAATGGGTATATCAGTTGATGCTGCCGCTGGCTGAGCTGGGGCAACATTATTGCGGTGTTGAGGAAAAGTGGGCATCATTCGAGGATCACAAGCTGAAAACACAAGAAATTGTTACAAATGACTTTTGAAAATACAAAATTTGTACTTACGTTGCGGCGCCTCTGTAAAGTATTTGCTGGACAGGCATTCATCGGCGGTGGCTCTTGTGCTGGGATTGTAGATGAATAAAATGTTAAGCAGACTTCTGCCCGCTTGCCCGAGCATATGGAATTTGGTCTTTAAATTGTTGTAGGGCTGCAGGCTAAGCGTAAAGTTCTGGACAGCAGGCAGCTCCTGGAAGCCCGGCCATATCGATTCCGACGGTGCACCGAGCAGATCAATGATCATATTGAGTTGAGCTATCTCCGAGTTGCCCGGCAGCAACGGTTTACCCAGCAGAAGCTCGCCCAGAATGCAGCCAAACGCCCACATATCCACGGCTGTCGTGTGTGTTCTGGCGCCGAGCAGTAGCTCGGGAGCACGATACCATAACGTCACCATCTGCGGCGTCATCGGCTTTGCCGGATGACCATATAAACGCGCCAGACCAAAGTCAGCTGCGACATAAAGACAATTGATGTGACTATGCCAGCAGTGGGCTTAAATGTTCCTAGCTACTTGCCCACTTTGATGCAGCCCTTGTCCGTCATCAGCAGATTGGAGACCTTCAGATCACGATGGATGATGTAGCGGGAGTGCATGTACTTTAAAGCTCGCAGCACCTGCAGTGTGATGCACTTGACTTCAGATTCAGTGAACGGCTGCGACATGTTGTCCAGCACTGAGGCCAAGTCCTGCTCGCAGAAGTCCATTACCAGGAAGATGCTACGGGGGATTGCATGTGAAACAATGAGCAATCTAATCATAGAGCTTCTCATAGAGGATGAGCTCCCTGCATCGTTACCTATCCAGGCTTTTGCCAACCACAACTTCGCGGAGCCGCACAATGTTTTCGTGTTGACAGCGCTTCAGTATCATTATTTCTCGCAGTCCACTCACTGGCAGCCCGTCCTTCTCCTGATCCATGCGCACCCTCTTCAGAGCAACGATTTCGCCATTTCGTGTGTCACGTGCTCTGTCTTTCAAAAGAGATTCACATCAATAGTTGACATTTGCAACAATAAGATTTTAGTGTACTCACAAACGATGCCATAGCTGCCTTCGCCTACGCGATTGAGCTTCTCAAACTCGGACACGGGTCGGCAACGTCCATACTAACCAGGGGCAATAGAAAAGATTATTATTACTCTTATCAAATGTTGCAATCTCTGCATCATTTGTTTAACTTACCACATTTTGTTCTGGTATTGGCATCGGAGTGCCGCTGTTCTTTAGGGATATGAGGAATCCTTTGCGCGTTATGGGCGCTTGAGGATCTGGTGCTGGATTCGCTTCTAAGTCATTTGATTTTGTGCTGCTGGACATGGCGGCTGTTTATTTATTTATTAATTATGATTGAACACAAAACACAACAGCATTTCAAGAATCGATAGTTTCGATAACTTTAAGAATTTACAGAGCTGCATAATAAATGCAATCAATGTGCCCGCCTAAATATGAGAATTTCAAATTCTATTTCCATACATAACTGAAACAGCATGAAACTTTAATTATGTAAAAATCTGCGTATGTGTTTCATAATAGTGACTAATTCATAGAAAATGAAATGCCGCAAAAACAAAAGTGTTTAGAAAATAAAGCACGATTTATGGAAAGTGAAATTGCGCCAGTTTATAGAAATTTCGTTAGCATTTCATTTCAAATGCATGCTCTAGGCATTAAAATATTACCCGACCGCCGAAGCAGCTAGTCTGTGGTGTCATATACTATGTCTACGCATGTGTTAAAAAAACATCTTCGCAAAGACTCCACTATCAATTATCACCCCGAGCCAACAACAAACACATTTAGCCGGTGGTATAAAAGTTACCAGACGCCTCAGAGTGCATCATCAGTTCTGCAGTAGCTGTCCCAAGTGCCACAACAGTGAACACACATCACATATAAAACATACGCCAACCGCGTCAGGATATATTTTCAGCTCTAAAACAACATGAATAAAACTACAATTTGGTATGCGGCTGTGCTGCTGCTCGTCTACTTCACGTTGGTGTTCTGCGAGGAAACCCAGGAGAATCCCGACACTCAACTGCTCGCCACCAATACGGATACGGATACCGACACTCTAATTAACGCTGGCCGAGATCTTCTGGAATTTGAAGGACGCACTCGCCGTCATCGTCACCGATTGTGGTGTAAGTTCAATGCTGTAGTTATTCTGATATGTAATAACATCGGGTAACATCTGGAGCCGTAACAATTAGCACATTTCAGTAGCAATTTCAAATTTGAAATTGATCCACTCCCATTCTGAGCCACATTATTGTGAGTAACTGTTGTGCATGTGTTAATCAGCACTTTCTTTCGAAAGTTGCCACCAACAGATGCTGTTGGCCCTCCTCCCAGTCCAATGTATCTTTATCTTTTCCAATTGGACCATCACGATTTCCATGTACCGTCCGATAACAATTAATTAACACTTTTCACTTTCAATCCCGACAATTGTTCATTGTCGTAGATCACGTCCAAGCATCACTGCTTATAGAATTCTGATCGTGTCCAGTGAAAGTGTTGCAAGTTACCTAATCCGAACTGTGTTTTATCATCTTGTTATCAATTATAGATCGTCATCTGTGGCCCCTGGCTATCGCCTATTGGATCAAGGTGAAAGTGGTCATCGTCTCCTTCTTCGTGGGCAGCGCCATTTACTTGGGCTTCCGTTACCTTTGGCCCCATTCCCGTTGCCACCAGGAGGTCATCCTCGATCATCCGTAAGCAAATATGGTTGCACTATAATTACAATTTCATTTTACAATGCGATCTTCTTTTAGTCCCCCATCTTTCAGCCACGATCACATACCATACTCTTTGGATCATCATGAGCATGAGCATGAGCACTACGATTCTCCCTCATACGACTCAAGCCCCTCCTTTGAGCCATACTCCGGATACTCCAGCTACTCATCCAACTCAGACATCGTCTCAAGCGACTATTCGAGCGATCCTTCATCCGTTGCTCCAAGTGGTCCCAGCGGACCTAGTGGACCCACAGGTCCCTCGAGCACACGTCGTCGTGGCAAGCGCAGCGTTGTCGATGATGTGGTGGACACTATGGACGAAGAAGTGGAGCAGGAGGAACAGGTGGAGATTGTGGACGAAGAAATTAGCGAGAGTGTGGGACGTCAACAGCCCGCTGAGGAACAGTAAGCATGCCTCATTCCCTAAAGCATTCCTTTCTTCACTCACGATTTCCACTTTAGAATTGCCGACTTTATGTTTGCCTTTTTGGGCTTGGATTCCAAGGCCTGCCGTCGCCGCTTTGTCTGCGAAATGGAATTCCGCTCCAAGCTGAATCCACTGTCGAGCATGGCTTTCCGCATTGTGGGACGCGGCTTCTTCGAGAAGTACACCAACTCACAGAATCCTCAGGCCAGAGCTACCAATTTCCTTGAGTGCGCTGCCGTCAATCCCGAGTGCGTTTTCGTGGAGAATGCCGAGCCAGAAGTCGAGTCCGTTGAACAGCAGACCAACGAGGCATCCGCAGACGTTGAAGCGGCTGAGAATACTCAGCAGGAGGAATCCGAAAACACGGCCGAGGCACAGAACGAAATCAATTTGAAGGCGGAGCGTCGTCATGCCAAGCTGAAGCATCGTCGTGGCGATCGCATGTTGAGTTCCATTGCCGAGCACATTCTGACCCAGTAGATGGCCAACGATTGGCATTTGTATTTATTTATTTAATTATTTATTTTAGCTATAAGAGTGATGAATGAATCTACACACAAAATAAACTTGCCTCAGCTACTATATTGAACAATATTTTGGTACAATTATCTTCTTGGCTAGGCGGGGCAGGGAGGAAAATGGAAATAAAACAAATGCTTACAACTTTAACTCAAAATGCACAAATCTCATTAAAGGAAAACTAAAACACAACTGAATACCGAATACCGATGATGACTAAATGGAAAGTATCAGACTAAATCTTTTTGACTTTTTTCTTTTTGATCGCATTGATCTGATCGGCCATTTGCTCGATCTCTCGCTGATTGATTGGCTCGTTCTTCTTCACACTTGTCTTGCTCTTCTGCCGTTGGGCAATGTCCGCAACAAGATCGCTCAACTTGTCCCAGATGAAAGTGAGGAACGTCACCGCCAGATCCTGCTTGAAGAAGGCAATGGCCACAAGTGCGATGAGCACCAGAGCACCAATGGAATTCTGATTAAGATCCGCCTCAGTGGCGCGGACCTCAGGATTAAACTCCAGCTTCATGTAGACAGAGACCTTGTCGGCCACAAAGCTGAACGAGGGCAGCTTGTAGGAGTATGTCTTGTCGGACAGCGTCGATTGCAACTCCACCACATAGCTCTTGCCGTCAAGGGGTATGCGTGGGAAATAAACCATAATGCCAGGATTGAAGCTGGCCTTAGGGTTCAGCGGAGAGGCGACCTTCTGTGAGAACACAGGCGAATCGGAGGAACCGCGTTTGTACATCACAATGCGCAGGGTCTTGTAGAAATCGTTGTGGGAGGCAAAGATGCGTGCGGTAATATCCACAATTTTTATGGGATTGATGGCGATCAGATTAATGTTGCGGACATCTTCATTGCCCACGGTGACAGTGTGACTGTTGGGTATGGAGCGATGCACCTTGTCATCGTCAGTCACCACGCGCACAACATAGGAACAACCGGGCTGCAGTCCACGTATGCGATACTGGCCATTATGTTCGCTGGTCGCCTCCTCCTGCTGATGCTGGCAGCTCTCTGTGGCGATGGCCTGCACATTAACCTCAGCAAAGGGATCACCGTTCAGCGAGGTGATTGTGCCAAAGATCGAGTAAGCAAACCGTTTGCCACTATGGAAAACAAGTGTGATTAAAGAGCAGAGTTTAGCTTATCTTTCGACTTACGTGAGTGTCACCTGAATCGTCTCGCCATCCTTGATGTCAATCATCTTGGAGTTCGGCTCGAATTTGTACTCTTTCATCATGGGTCGCAGGAAGTACTGCGATGGCGATAGCGAGTGGAAGTTGATGGCGCCATTGTCTCCGGTTACCAAGTTCTTGCGATAGCTTTCGCCACCGCTAAGCGAGAGCAGAACACCACTCAATGGCTGTCCAGCATCGTCCGTAACAGTGACTTCAATCTCGCACAGTTTGTGAGCGCTGAACGAGTTCGACTGGCGATTGTATTCACTGAACACATACGATTCCTTCTCCGCCTTCAGCTCAAACTTCAGCGACTCATCGATGGGACCAAACTTGAACTCGCCGGTCACCGAGGTGAGGGTCTCGACTGCTTCACGCTCAGGATAATCGGGGAAACTGAGCGTCACCTTGGCATCCTTGATGGCTGGCACGACTTTGCCGCGCAGGATCAAACCACGCGTTGCCACAAAGTTAAAGGCAATATCCACACAATCGCTGCCGCCAACCACCTGCTGATGCTGTGGTGCAAACAACAGGACATCGCTCAGTGGCGCTATGTTCATGATTTCGTCGGGTTTCAAATAAGTGTCATAGCGATACGCATATTTGCCATCTACTTTGTGTGCCTCAGCAAGTGGCGTTATGATTTGCCTGCCATTGGCTTCCGTTTCGACTGCTAATCTCAGGGAATCTGCATTGGGTTCGGTAGACAACACACGCACTCCGGTTTTGTGGGCAATGGCATTCACAATCAGCGTTTGGAGCTGCTCCGGTTCGGGTGTAATGAATTTACTGGGCAGCGTGTCGTCATAGATGTGGCAACCTTCGAGCTTAAATTCGTAGCTGCCGTATTTGGACACACAGAAAGTGTTGACTCCCGACAGTATCTTGAGGGTTTCAACGGGCGATTTGGGCTCTGAGGGTCCGGTAATGTGCGTGTATTTCATCTAAAGAAATATGGAAATTTAATGAGTTGCCTAAAAAAAGTCACAAACATATTGGTATTTACCAAAGCGCGATGACTAGAAATGATGGAGACTTCGTAGCCTTTGTGGATGAAAGGTGGCGCATTCTCCTCAGCGGCGGCAACGTTTAAGAAGACGCGCGTGGATTCGTAGCACAGATTGCCCTGTGGAATAGTAATCTCGTAGGGACCGGGCAGCACATCCTTAAAGGCATACTTTCCACCTGCAAATAAATTGAAAATATGTTACTACAACAATAGTAATTCATATCTTAATGCTTACGATGTGCGCGGGCCTTCCATTTGTTTTCTGTAGGCTGTCCGGTAGCATCCAGGCCCTGCAGCGTAATCTCAGCTGTGGTGCAAGTGGCGGTGGCATCTGGCAGACACTGCAACTCGCCACGAATCTTAGCACGCAGCTGCGAGAAAGTAATGCCACTCAGAGGCGAGTCCCCCACCTCGGACTGCTGCTGCACAGGGAAGAATTGCACACCG
Source organism: Drosophila immigrans (assembly GCA_963583835.1). NCBI lineage: Eukaryota > Metazoa > Arthropoda > Insecta > Diptera > Drosophilidae > Drosophila > Drosophila immigrans. The sequence continues at coordinate 30,029,537 of OY757141.1, forward strand.
CTGCTCTTGTCCGCATCCGTGGTGAGCACTTCAAAGTTGTATTTTCCAGCTGGCAGGTACGCGCACCAGCTGCCGCTCTCCGCCTTCGTTGTGGCAGTCGTGTGGAAGGTGGAGCCGGCTTTAGTGATGCCCACCACATAGGATTTGGGCGAGACAACTTTGCCGCACACTTCATAGGCGGATGGCACAATTACGGGTAGTGTTGGTGTCAAGATCTGTGTCTTCACTTGCACAGGCTCAAATTGCAGTTGCGATGATTCGACTATGATGTTATAGCTGCCGGCTTTAATGTTCTCCAAAGTGTAGCTACCAGAGGCATCGGTTTCGGCCACCTTCTCGTTGTTGAGCTTGACAATGGCCGATTTGAGTGGCGCACCGCCAGCGGAGCGCAGCACTTGACCGGACACCGTAAATCCGCTGATCTTGAACTCCTCCTTGAGCTGCAGCGTATCCTTGCCAACTTCCACCTCCAAGTACTTGGGCGTCAGATGCAGCTTGAGGTTCTTGTTCTCGTTAACAGCCTGCAGCAGATACTTGCCAGTGGGCACATTCCTGAAACTGTATTCGCCCTTCTCCGATAGCACCACATAACAAGCCGCAGCGCTGTCGTAGTCATTGTTCAGCTTGTTGGCGGGCGCTGAGGGCGAATTGCTGCACTTGGGCTCAAGAGTTTGCTGTGTTAAGAAGGTAAGAAAAACATAAATAAGTCAAGCGTTAACTTTGATAATGATGCTCATAAATAATTATCTAAAAGTGCCGTGGCAAGACCAAGTAAATACTATGTTTAAATTGTGATTTTTTTTTATACCCGTTAGCGATTTGGTAAAAGTGTACTATAAATTAGTGGTAGCCAAAAATGTGGGTAAAAAGTAGTAGGAATTTCTAATGCCATAGAGAATAAAATAATTATAATTGCTAATTTTAAAATAAAATTATATATTATAAGTTACTGATGGCCGAAAAAGGAGATGTTTAATAATTATAATTGCAAATTTAAAGATTTTAACTTAGAATTTCATTATCATCCCATACTGATAGAGAAAGCTTTTCGAGAACAATTCCACAACCACGAAAATCGCTCAAAATTTGACAATAAATCATTGAATATACCCCAGAAATGCTTAACGGGTATTTCGCAGTCGGGCACACATTCGTTACCTTTTTTTTATTACATTTGTTAGATTAGATACTTACGCCCTTCTTCTTGTAAAGCACGATCGCAATGTTGGCTGGAAGCTGGGAGCTGGTGTCGAAGTTGCCATTGATATCGAAGCCCGAGACGACCAAAGAGTTCGCCGGCAGCTCGGTGTTGCCGCTGACCACGACGACATTGTGCTCGGACTTGGAGAAATGCCATTTGGGGTGCGAGGCGCGAACCACATATTTGCCGGGTATGATCGGGGTGAAGAAGAAGATGCCATTGATGTCAGTCTTGGTGCGTCTTATCTCGCCCTGATCCGACTTAAGTTCAACATCAACGTCACGTGCTCCGCTGCCGGTGGCCAGCGCTACTTTGCCAGTGATGCCAAAGCCCTTGAATACGAAATTAACGTCTTTGCCCTGACTGCACACGTCATTCTTGCCGTCGAAATTGAGCTCAACGTGCTCGGGTTCAAAGCTCCAACCTGGTGGCGGGGAAATGCTCAGCAGATATTCACCCTTGTCGTAGATGGGCAGAAAATAGTAGCCATTGGATGGGGAGCAGTCAGTTTTGTCTTTCAGCGAGCCTTGTTTCGTCAAACTAGAATTAAATCAATTCTAATTGGTTTTTTTCTGTTTGCTTTGCGACATGTTTTTCTGTTACTTACAGTTTGATTTCGACTTTCGAAAAGTCAATTTCGGCATGACTTTTGATGAACCCACCGCAACCAATAACTTCATTGGCCTGCGCGTTAATTTGGCCAATTATATTAATTGAAATTAATATTAATAAAAAGCCGGAAAACTGCCTCGTCGACCTCATTTTTTTTTTCGACTGAGCGTCAGCTGTTTGTTTTACACACTAGTTAACATTTTGCTGAAATGTTATTAACAGTGGGCCCTCATAAGTGCCAGAACGACCTGTTGTTTCTCGATTTCCAGCATGGCAGTTTTTTGCCTTTCACAGTAAGGTTTTTTTTAAAGCGGATGTAAATAGTAGTTTCATTTATAAAATACGGCGGAATTTAGTTTTAAAGTAGTCCGGCATTAATTTCAAAAATTAGCAGCTGTTAACTGCAGCTAACAATATCGTAACAGCATGTCTATCGATATATCGCAATGACTGGAATATCAGTGTTGACGATAGCTTACATCGATACTTGCTCAAACAAACTAGGTTATCGACTTGGAGAATTCAAAATAAGTATCGACCGTTAGGTAATTTGTAAAATCATTTACCCAGTCGTTGAAATGCTTGCTTCATTAATTGTTATTTGAAAAGATTTGTCGCATTGCACATATTTTGAATGTGTGTGTTTGTGACTGTGTCTGGTATTGAGAGCTTTGTATAATGTACGTATTGACATTGAAAGCACTTGATTGCTGCAGAAATAAGCTTGTCAGATATTAATTATCGCAACGAATTTTAATTACAGTGAACTATGATACACAGAAACAAGCGCGATTGCTTGTCCGCATCGAGCAGAATTTGTATACATATGTGTAGATTGGTTTCACAGTAAAACGATCCGACAGGCAGCAGCAGATACAGTCAATGGAGACACAGAACAGATAAAGCAGCGAGTCGATCGCTGTGTGTCTTTCGAAAGAAATTCATTTCAGGCATCGTTGAGCTGTGGATTGCCCTCTGCCTATAAATTTTGACCGATGCGCGACGCGCGATAAATGGTGGCAAATAAAAAGCAAACAAATTATGTATGTACGAATACTCGTATAATGTTGTACATATTTCAGTCTGATGGTGCCCCAAACAAAGACCAATAACTGTAAGCTATAACCGAGCAATTGAATAAACGGCTCAAGTACTCGACGCAACGACTCGCTTGGATCGTATGCAACATCAATTACTGGCATTGACTTTGAATTGTTCGAGTATCCACTGCGTTTTGCCCTTGGCTCGCCTCGGCGCGTTCTCAGATCTTTCTCGCAGATACGAAGATATCGAAAATACCACTACCACATTGTTGTAGTACGCGCATGTGGTTAAGTGCTGCGATAAACAAATTAACGAAGTAATCATGTCTGGGCGCCGTCTCAATGCGCATTTCCCGTTTACCTGCGCTACCTGTCGTCGACATCAATTCGAAACTAATTAGTTGCCGTAGACTGCAGAATCCTCCTCATTACAGTTGCATACATTATGAAATTGTTCGCTCAGTCGAGTCGGTCAGTCTGGCAGACAGTCCGACGTCGAGACAGTAGCACATCGCATTAGTTTTATGGCATGGTACGTGTTCTCGTATTATTATTAGATCTCTGAACTGAGCCAGAAATACTTGTGTGCCAGCTTGTCGTCGTCTTGGCTACTCTAGCTGATAAGCCGGCGTCATGCACATCACCATTAGCTACAGTAATAATTTTAATGAAACATACACAAAGTTCAATTCCTCCGGCGGCTTATCGGCTAAACCAAAAAAAAGTCATTATTTATACATATACCTTCTAAGTATTTATTTCGAACCAAAAATCGTATTACGTCGAACTCAAATTTCTAATTGAAGTCGTGCATGTGCATTGTGTTATCACCCAAGTCAGGGGTGTTTTTTTTTGCTGAGGCCTGCACATATTTCTATTTTTTTCAAATCGCAATCAATGGAATGGACTTTGCTGCGCAACCCCTATAAAAACAAAAGTCAAAAGTGGGGAGGTTAAACTAAACAATACCTAAAACAAACCCAAAAATAAATGGTTCCCAAGTCAATAGAAATCATTAACAAAAATATACAAACTGCAGATATCTGGCGCTGTTCCCAAAAACCACAACAGCAGCAGCGGATGATCGATCCCCTCAGGTCCAGGCGAACGACAACCCGCGGCGCCTGCCAAAATAATTGGCAATGCTGTTCTCACTACTGTTCCCACACTCGTGTCTCGCCTGCTCGCGCTCTCTCCCGCAGAGTTTCTCTCAGCGCTGCGACTGTGCTTGAGGCACAGCGTCAGACGAATTGCTTGCGCTCAGTTCGACGCGAATCGCAGACGCAAGCAGACGTCTCTAAAGCGCGTGCGTGGCATCAGCAGAAAATTACACCAGTATCTCAAAGTTATTACCAAGATTCTATACTATACAGAGTCGCACACGCGTGGTAAAAAAAAAAACAAAAAAAGAAGAAAAGCAAAACAAGCTAGCGACAAGCTATTTTATCGAAATCTAACAACGGCAACTGATAAAAAACGCTGAAAATAGCAAAATAAAAAGAAAAAAAGAATCTCAACCCAAAAGAATTTCTGTGTATCTCATATCTAGTGCGAAAACTTGTTTTAACAAAAACATTTCAGCAAATTGCAGGCCAATTAAAAAAATATAAATAAAACACGAGTCAACGAGAAAAGAGGAAAAATCAAGTGCAGGAAAAACTCTTCAAGGGCTGTTCAACAAGTGCGCGAGTGTTTTTCGTAAATTGTTGTTTTTATTGTGTTTATTGTGTCCGGTGCTTAAGTCGTACTTGGCACTCGCTTGACATTCGCGGCATTCCAGAGATACAGTCTGAGCCATACACAGATAGACGGATCTAGTGACGGTAGTAGACAGTCTGTCTGCACTCTTGACGCTCGACCAATTGCCAATTGATCAACATCAACATTAACAATTATGACAGCGGAGACACTTAAACCGTTTATAACGCCAACGAGTGCCGTTAATAATAATTTCCCGGCCAAGCATTCGGGCGGAACGCACTCGCAACGGAAGATTAAACATCTCATACCGATTGTATTGGGCATCATCGCTGCTGCACTAGTCATTGGCATCTTCATACTAACCGTGAGTATGATATTATTTTCTCCCCTTCTCTTTAGTTGATTATCGGGTCAATTCATTAGAAATTCCCTACAACTTTAAGGCAATCTCATAAACAGCCTTGTCTCATTTGCATACAAAACTGTCAAACTTAAGCGGAATTTTGTTGCTTTGTTTATGGAGTCACATTTAAAATTTTAATTAAAAACAATTTAAATTGAAATCGACAAAGTGAATTTTATGATGCGTGACCGTCAGCCATTTAGTTTGCACACCATGTATAACTATAATTTGCCAGAAGATAAAATATCTAAGCAGAAGATACAATATCTACATATGTACAAATGTGTCTATCTGCTGCGGTAGCCGCTTCGATATAAAACCCGTCTGGAAAATGGGGTTCGAAATTAAAGCGTGTCTTTGGCCAAATCGTTTCCTAATGATGATGACCATAAAACTCAACAAGCTGCCGATTAGCCAAAGCCAGAGCTGAAGAAAGAGAAAGACTCAGATACAGAGCGAGCGAGATGGAGAGAGTGTAGCTTAGGTAGCTGGAGACAGAGACAAATCGGCGTCTTAAGAAATATACAAATAAACAAATCTCGTTGCCATAAACACGGCTGCTGCACAACGAGGTGCCAATGGACGAACTGTTTGAAGTTCTCAAGTAGAGCACGTGTTAACTTATTTCCTTTTCAAATTATTTTAAGATTTGTTTGAAATGAGAGAAACATAGTTGCGAAGTTTCCAAGTGTAAAAATATTATGCTTGAGTTGGAGTTCTCAAAATTGAGAATTATTTAAGAATAACACAATTCTATGATTATATTGACATATATTAAACTCCGATGATAAATATTCTCAGCTTTTTTTTTAATTTCAATGCTAATTGTTCAATTTGTTCTTAACTACATTAAAATACTAAATTTCAATACAAAAATACAAAAATTATTTAAATCTTTTTAATTTACACATTGTGCAATTGATTGCACAGGAGACGTACCAAAGTTGTGTAATTTTATTTTGTAGCAATAAATTTGTATTTGATATTGTCACATTTGAATACGATATATCCCCAGAACCCAAGTTGTTTCATGTTTCATAGAGCCGGGGAATAATCAACTGTTGTGTCTCATTCCAACTCACATTCGTTATGCAGTAGATATATGTTCAGAAATCCAGAGCTAAGATGACGCATCTGAAGCTTATCGCAGTAGGAAGTTCTGCTCCAGATTCGAATTGTTGATTCGGTGACTATATTATATAAGAATAGAAGAGCTTTCTGCAGAGACAATGCAAATTTTAGCCAGACAGACTCAGATAGGGTTTTTCATAGGAACTCATATCATCGGGTACTCGTGCACTTTGAATACAAATCTCAGCGAGAAGCGAGTGCGTTTCGAAAACGGAAATTGTACAATTGTCAATTGTCAATTGACTTGTAAATGATTTGGATTGGCTTCAGTTGCATATGCATATGCATATGCATATAAATCTTTGTTAAGATTTTAATTCAATTTTCTTCGGGAACAAGAGAGGGAATCGACCCTCATCACGGCACGGTGAAAGTAGAAACAAAGTTCAAGTTTTTCTGCTGGCGTAACGAGATTGCATTGCATTGGACTTGGATGTTTTATTGGTTTTTGGGGGGATGGAGATTTTAATGGGAAACTTGTTTACATTTTTGTGTTATCCACAAACTTGTCACAATGGAGGTGGACAAAGTGAGTGCAGCAACAGTGTTTATGAATGGCGCTGAAACAGCTTCAGATTTCAGCAGAAGTGAGCGGCAATTAAGATTGAAAACCAATTACACGGAGAGAAAAGATTTTTTCTAAAATATTGGTGTGAATTGATAAATAATTTTAAAGATCGCACTTCATTTATTTTATTTTACTGAAGTCTTTTTCCGAGTCCATCATTGAGCGGCCAATGACAATGGCCTTGTTGTTGAGCTGCGGCCACATGTTACTGTCTTAAGCTTAATTCAGTAATGTCATAAACAAGTTCCATGCTCCACTCTCGAAAATACTCATAATTTATTTACACTATCCACAAGAATCCAGTACACATGTCTCGAGTACTCAAAACTTGTCATTTACGGCTCAAGTTGATCGCCCTGCGGCCTGTCATAACCGGCGTACACTGAATTTTGGGTGCCGCCGTTGGGCAGAAAAAGAATAAAGCAAAGACTTGCCAGAAAGAAATACAAATATATAAAGATATATGTGGATTTATATACACATCAGTATCTCTGTTAGGAAAAGGCGCTGGCAGTGTCATATTGAGCAACGCGTTGAAAGTTGCGGCTGCTCACACTGAATGTTAATGATCCATTAAACAGATTATACGCCTCGTCGGTAGCGGTAGACATAGACTACTCATGTTCTTGTTATACCACGCAATTTTATTGTATCTCAAAGTGTAGTTTAAAAAGCTGATCAGCTGCAAGAAAAACAAAAATAGTTATTGAATATTTGAATAAAAAAAAAAAAATTAATTTTGTGTTATTGATAGTGATTGCTTAAAGTTTGGTAAATATTTTATATTTTCTTACAGTGCATATACATTTTTTGGAGTTGGATATCATGGATGGATATTTTACTATACTTTTTCATTTTTCAAATAAATGTATTAATATTTGCTGACGATCAACGCAAAGTTTACATAGAAACAGAGATAAAAAAGATTAAATTTTAAATAAGTTGATTCTTTTCGTAGCTGCCTCAGGAGTATTGATCAGTCGAGCAAGCGGCGCTATTAATTGGGTTATTTGTTCAGCTGGTTGCGCGTCTATCAAAATCTTTCTTTTTTCGGTTGTCGGTGTTCGTCTTTCGCTTCGGGTGTCAAAGTTCGCCCGTTGGGATTAGATGATGTGTTAGTTCTAGCACCGCCTATCGCCATAATTAAAGCTCATTACAATAATTGTAGAAATTTCAAGATTACGCTTTATAAATGATAGGCAAGTCGAACCCAACAAAAAGAAAATAAAAATAAATGATGTCGATTGCCAAACATAAACGTCTATATGGCTTGCCATATCTGTAGTGGGGCTTTTGAGTTTGATTTTTCGACTGATGTTTACATTATGTTCCTCAATGGTATTCCCTTTGGCCGCCGCGCCGCTTGGAGAATAAACACATGATCATAATGTGTATCTATAGACTGCTCAAGTGATCTCATATATATTATGAGTACATACATTATTTATGACGCAGTCAGATCCCTCAAGAATTTAAGAACTGTTTCCATCTTGCAGATCTGGCAGACGGTGCGGGTCCAGCAGCTGGAATCGGAATTGAATGGACTCAAGAAAGATGTGGAAAGTCTGCGACAGCGGCTGGGCATCAACTATCTGGAGGAGATGGACGAATTCCAGAACGAGGTGAGCTCTAAATATTATTATTATAATTATAATTAATATATTGCTATTTTTGGGCGCCGTTGCGTCATTGTTGAATAGTGAAAGCGAATATAAAATTATACATATTGTAAATGGGACAGTTTTGTATTTATAGAAATACAGTGCGTTTAAATTAAAATATCTTACGAATTCTTGTGAAAATTCATTTTTGCTTTACGTTTTGACAAATGATAATTTCGTGGATAATTAATGGGTGTCTCTAAACGAAAACTAAACCCGCTTAGATTGAACACTCAATAAATGTCGACGAGAATTGGGCCTAGGGGAAAATTTAAGATAATTTATGGGGTGGATAAGTTGAAACATCTCTAACACTTGAGATGTTTACTTGGGCTTAGCATTGAGAAATCCATCTCATTTATAAGGCTACCAAATGATATAGATACAAATAAATTCAAGGCAATTTCTGATACATACTATAAGAACAAAATTTATGATTGCTTCTAAAAGTGACGACTGATCTGATCTCATCAATGGCATCAAGATTTCAAAGCTATTGATGTGGCATCTCTGTATGTGTCTGTGTGGGGAAGGCGCCAGCAATTAAAGCAAATGCCAAAATAGAGATGAAAAAGTATCTTTAAATGAGTGCGCGTATTTTTAAATGTGAAATCACAAATGTATTTGCGAAATTCTCTTTCCTAGCTATGTATGAATGTATATGGGGCAGCGCACCCTTTGTCCTCCCTCGTTTTGTTATGCTTGAGGCGCAACAAAGTCACGTAGTTGCCACCAAGTTGTTGACCCAATATTTAATGTGGCATCCACTTGAAATTGCAGTACGAGCACAGGCTCATTGATGATCCCAACAACGACGAACTAGACAGCACCAACGACTATGACGAGGATGACGACGACATGGATGACATGGATACCATGGATACCAATGTTGATGACGACGATGACGATGATGATCAAACCGCGTTCGACGGCGCTGAGGAGACTTCAAGCAGTGTGGAGGACGATTACGATGATTATCTAGATTTGATCAATCAAGAGACGAACGGTAATCACACCAAGTTGCCCAGAAACAACGCTCAAACCGAATCCTCAGCCGCCTCAACCTCGTCTTCGGCATCCAATGACGATAATGTCTTTGACGATTTCACCAGCTACAACGATTCGAAAAAGAAGAGGGAACGGTAAGACAATTGATTTCGCAACTAGTCTTTAATTTAAATAATAATCCATTGTGAACTTTCAGTAAATCTCGCTCTATTGCCAACTTGCGCAATGAGCTGCAGAGCAACGAAGTCGCCCAGAATCAGAATCAGACCGAAGCCAAGATAGACCAACATTTGAAGGAAAAGTAAGTGCAAAAAACTTTTTCAGACGCTTGCAATTTATTTAAGTGCATATAAAAAATACTTTGAAAATTAAATGCTTATTAAGCTGAAAATCGACTAAGCTACTTATATACTCATAAATTTATTGAATCCAATGAAAAATACATAAAAAGAGCTGACTTCAATTAATTAATTATCTTTAAGCGATCCTGAAAATTTCATTAAAGCGATTATCCATTTTGTAACTCATCTATTGAAATTTCATATTTTAAAGTAAACAGTATGCACTGTATATTTGTGTCTATACCTCGACTAATCTTTGTATTCTTCTTTAGCGTTGCCTCAACTGAAAGTCTGCCGCGTCATCATTCCCACAAGTCGCATTCTCGCTCTCGCCACGGTCGCCGCCGTGTCTTGGTGCGCAAAGGTAAATCATTTGCATAGTTAATCCTCAACTAATTGGCTGTAAATATTACTTCAAAAATTATGCTCTTTGTTGTCAATTAATTTACAGGCGAATCTCCTGTTTCAGCGAAATCCGTAGATAACTATTCACGACCCGCCGCCCACTTCCATCTGGTGACATCCCTTCCCCATCATGAGGGACATTCGAGTTTGCGTGGTAGGTGACAATTGATGGTAACCCCAATCGAGTTGCTAATTAATTTTTTGGTCAGGCATGGCTTCCACAGGTGACATATTCGTGGGAAGAGTCGCGCAGAACTCAAACAATCAGCAGGCTTTTACCGTCGATAGTGGCGTGTTGATCGTCCAGGAACCGGGACTCTACTATGTGTATGCACAGATCTGTTACAACAATTCGTACGATGAGAATGGCTACATCATCTTCCACGAGCACACGCCATTCCTGCAGTGCCTCAACACGGTGCCCACGAACATGCCACAGAAGGTGCACACTTGCCACACCAGTGGCCTCATCCAGCTGGAGCGCAACGAGAAAATCCATTTGCGGGACATCCACAGGCAACACAAAGCCATCCTCAAGGAGTCCAATAATCGCAGCTACTTTGGCATCATCAAGATCTAGAAGCGAAAGCTGAAGATATAATCTGTCATGGGACGTGGAGGAGCTCAAGCTTTAGTAGTCGAGACGAGTCGACTGCTCGTGAATACGAATACAGCAAAAGTAGATTCCTAGTTGTAGTCTTAGACTTAGCCATAATTCATAATCGTATCTTATTTACACTTAAACACTATCCTAAATTTAATCCCACACATCATGCTTAAACTGTCATATTTATTTTGTATATATTTTATTCTATAACTTTATAATTCTAGACAACAAAGGCCATAAATAAAAACAAGAGAATCTGATCTACAAAAAAATTGAACATTCATTTTTGTATGTTTTATTTACAACTATCCGTAGGCATTAAGTAAGAGGTGAGAGGGGATATTTACAGAAGGTTTTTGCAATTATGGCAGAACTAATAAACAAATTAAATCATTTTCAATTATTTCGCACTTAAATTTGGTTTGAATATCGATTGATTCAAATAGCTTGACTACATTTGAAATGCGTAGAAAATTGAAAGAAAGATGTTTCTGTTGCGCCTGTTTAATATTCTTTTTTGTTTTTGTATAGAACTTTGTGAATACTTTTCGATAGCATTACAAAAATCAGACAAATATAAAGTGTGAGAAAAATATAGACAGCAGCCCAAAAAATTAAAACGAATTTAAAATCTAAAATCAATTTAATTAGGAACCAAAAGCTTTAGTAATATCTAATTTTGATTCTGATTTCCTCTTGTTATTTTATTAATATTAAATTAAAAATTACCTTTGTAATCATTACCAGACTTAATAATAATTATTGAATATAATATATTTTTCAATGAAATTAGTAACTTAACTAAACTCCAATAATTTTCTAAAACGAAACAATTTTCTTAGGATTCAACAGCTTTAGTCAACTTCTCTTTTAGAAGTATTTAATATGAAATTAATTGTAATGTTTGCTACCTTTGGCAAACTTAATATAATACCTTTAGAAAAAATCGAATTTCCTATGAGCTACTACACACCAATTATTTTATATTAAGGATCCAATAACTTTATTCATCTCTTTTCCTTCTCATCATTTTACACATGTTTTCAATATTAAATAGATACGATTACGTTCGCATCCTTTGCCAACATCCGCAGGCAGATAGTAAAAGTCCAGTCTGCAATTGAATCTGTTGGTCAACTGCAAAAGGAGCCATCAAATGTGACGTCAAATGGAATAAACAAGTTACGCTCATGTATGTTATGCTCGTATGCGATTACTCAGACGTGAATGCTTGTCCAATGCAAGTCCATCTGCATTCCAGCAACAGCTTCAGCTCCAGCTCCAGCTCCAGTCCCTGGGACGCTGAGCTCGATGCTCAAAATAGATGCAATTGAAGCTAATGCTCAATGCTTTAAGCACGCATACGAAAGCATTCTGACATGGCTGACTGTGATTGGGAGGGGGAGGGCGATGGGGACATTGAGGGGATTGCTACGGATATGGAAGTAATTGGCGAATGAATTATCAATTCGCGTGTAACAGGTGGTGCTTAGTGGTGGTGGAGTTTTCGTTATGAAGAGAAGCAACAGTTCGGCAGCATTATTGGGGTGGCAGGGGCATGGAATGGCATCGCCCACGGCTGGAGGAGCAACAACAAACGCAAACAGAATGTTCTGTTGCCAGGCCTACCCTGTGCACATATACGAAAGCCAAGTGTACATATATATATTATAGTTATATACCCCTCCGAATGCTCAACCTGCTCATCGTTGGGCTTCTCTGCCCATGCGCAGTGTTTTGCCGTTCGAATTTCAGTGCATTCAAAGCTGCAGTTTCAAGCTTTTCCCGCTTGCCATACACAAATTTTGATTTCAGTTGTGATTTTCTTTTGGCACATCAGGTGCATTATAGTGTGCAATTTTGAAATTGTTCAATTATGGTGAGTACAGTTAGTAATTCATATAAAAGTTAAAAAACATATTTCAATAAAGTAAAATTTAAAGTAATGTAAACAACAAACATTTTTCAAAGCAATGGTTTCGAAATTATATCCCGCAGATTTAATATATATTTCATTTTAAACTAAAATTCTATATCTATTTTGCATTGAAAGTATACTATATACAACAATTAAGTATGTTTTTTACTAGCTAAAAATAGTTTTTGTCACTTAAGTCAAGTTGTTAAAATACAAATAAATATAATTTTTAATACATTGAAATTAAAGATAAAGTAGACAACAGGTTGTGTTTAAATATGCTAAAAAATAAATGCATTCCATTAATATATCAATAATTTATTACAGATTTTCTATTTACTTTAACTTTTTTTGTATAGCTTCAATAAACTATTATTTAATTTTGTTTATGTATATATACAAATTGAATTAAGTTAAATATATATCTAGAGCAATTAATAGTAATTTCAGGCAGCTTTATTCAACAGTTTTAAATCATAGAAAACTTAAGTTAAAACTAAAAGACTGTATTGTGTACTGTACTGTGTAGTTTATATAGTTTATTTTCTATAAAATAATTAATGAAAAGCTGAAACATACACCGTTGGCTAAGCCTAGTATTGTATTTTAACTAATTATTCTCAGGTTTACTATATAGTCAAAAAGACTGGAAGGAACTTAATATGTAAATAAATAATAGAATCTGTGGTCGTGGCAAATACCCATCTAATTACATTTACTCCTTCTCTCTTAAATACTCTGTGAAGTGTTTTGATTAATTTGCAAGTATATTAATTTTGCTCCATTAGTTATACCCAGCACAAGGAGTTAATAGGGTATATAATTGGTAACAAAATATGTCAACAAAGTAGTCGTATTCTCAATTCATTTAGAACTAAGGGAAATGCATGAGTGTGTGCGCTCCTAGCTCCAATTACGGCGACTCGTCGGGGCATGCTTAGTAAATGGCATTCACAGATTTGGTTATGAATACTTAATGAATCCATTCAGATGCATTCAAAACGAAACGAATAAAACGCAAGTCAAGTCGAATGAAAGCTTTAGTTTTTGGGGGGCAAGCAACAAGCTTCGCCCACACACAAAGCACACGCTCTCGCTTCCACTCGCGCTCTCTTTGTCTCCCCTCTGTCTCTCTCTCACTCTCTCTTGGCCTCTCTCTCTCTCTTTGTGTTCGTGCTCGACTTCGGCTTGAATGGTCGTCCTGTTGTGTATAAATTGAAGAAGCGTCGCGATTTTGATGTCACTCTTGGTTCCGTCTTGACTGTGGCTGGTGCAAAGTGGCGAGTCCTTGTGCCGAGTCCTTGGAGCAGCAGCAGAAGCAAAAGAAGGCGTAGGAGTGACGCCATGTTGTGAAAAGTGTCTACCATTTGTATTTACACACAAAAAGCAACGAAAGAAAAGTGCACAAAAAATAGAAATAACAACAAATAAGCGAAAGCAATCGAGAAAAACGCGAAAAACGCAAGAGAAGTGCAAAATTTTCACGAGAATTCGGTGCGGACGTCCATTGATTTGTTTGTTGGTAAGCGTGGGGCGTTGTGTCAATAAGTCAAAGCGAACTTGTTTCAATCCCTCAATGCAGCGAGGACCCATAATAGGCTTTATTACGAGCGTAAGACCCGCTTTTGTCAGTTGAGCGACTGTTACAGGCGTCTACTGAATAAATAATGTCCGAGCTCCAGCTCAAACAAACTGTTGGATAACAAGCACAACACAACACAACACACAGAACAACAAAAATACAGTGACATGGAAAAAGGTTCCGCACACTTTTGCAAGCAATTTAAAATAAATGGAGAACCGCTTTCACTTAGTAGCCCCCTAGGCCAGTCCAGGCCATGTTAAAGCATTTAATTAGGCACGTCGCAGAGGCCTTAATTCTATATGCACACATACATATATATTCACATACATACATTATGAGGCATATTCCGCTCAATCTGTTCGCTCTCCCAATTGAATTTGTCTCAATTTGATTGCCTTGCCCCGAAATCAACACTCGCAACTCGCAGTTCGCAGTTCGCAGCTCGCAGAATTTTCGTGGAGCTCGCTGACAAAATGTAATTATGTTGGCCCGCTGCACGAGCCAATTTGCATGTCCTGCTCCGCAGTTGTTAGTGTCACATCCTGTATGTATAATATGGCTTTCACTTAGCGCCAGCATCTGCTGTCTGTCTGACTGTCTGTCCCTTCATGCGCACCCTATTAAAATGGTCAGCACAAAAGTAGGCAACAGTATTTTTGGTGTCCCCTCGAAACTCCTTTGTTCTTCCGCAGATCTAAGAATTTAATATATATGTATGTATATATGTATATGTGACTGGCAACTGCTGCTCGAAGCAATCATAATGCGATTAGACGGACAGGGTTTCAGATTGTGCAGCAGTTAAATATTACGCATACGCATTGTAGTATGCGAAATATTGAAGACATATTAATTTATATTACAGGCATGGATTCATATAAAGCGTATATGTAAAGTATCTGAAATATAATGTAACAGCATATTAATTTCTTTAAGTATTGATTCAAAGCAAGCACTTTGGCCAAAGCAGAGTGACAGCTTGTGCAGCAATGAATCATTCGTCACTCAAACGCTTTGTGGTTCGCGTAAAAATGAAATAGCGTCCATAGTATGTAATATATATATTATATGTCAGATATATTTAGAATTTGACAGAACTAAGTTTCTTATGTGTAGGCGTACTATAAAGACGATAGAAAAACGACATAAATTCTGTGATATATATATTTACATATATATTATATATTTAAACCTAAGGTTTGAAATAGAAAACTATTAATAAAATAGTTATTCAATTCATTAACAATATTTATATTTAATAATGTCATTAAATATGTCGTAATGTCTCACAAAATAAATTCACTCCTTGACATTCATGTTGACGTAATTAGATAAAGAAACTGTTGCGCTTCTTAAAATGTCTGCTCCAAAGAAAACACTTTTCATTTATGCTAAGCTCAAAGTATTTGTCAGTTTTGTGCCGAGATCAAGATTACGCAAAGATGTTCAAACAGAATTGTATAGTTATTTGCGATGTCTGCCCGCTGAAGTTTAATCCAGACTGAGGCGTAGTAGAGTCTCGTTAAGCTTAGACAGGACAAGACAAGAGGCAGTCAAGCAGCAGTAATAATATTATAAATGCAATAACAAAAGCACAAACTAAATAATAAAAACAGCATAGCAGCAACAAAATAGAAAAAAAAGGGGAATAGAAGAAAGTCGGTCGCTGTAACGCAAAGCAAAGGCAAAAGCTAAAGCAGCTGCCTTGACATTTAATGGCGCTTAAAGTCGACGTCGCTATCATAAATTCCATGGCAATGCGGGAGGCAGGAGAAAGGCAGGCAGGGAGAGAGGGAGTTGACTTTATTGTAAACTATGGCCAACTGTGCGCAAAATGAGTGTGTATACCTTTTCCTTTAACCATATGATAGAGCGACCGCAGAGCAACAGGCATAAGATGGCACAGCGGGCGTATACGTGATATAACGTATACGCAGTGTGGAGGCACAGAGAAGCTTATGGGTTCAACGGAAATGGGAAGCCAAGCTTCTGCAGCATGAAATATAATTGTCAAACGAGAGAGAATTGACAACTGAGGCCGGGCATTGTCAACGCCGAGGAATGTTGGCAAAACTCGTGGCTCAAATATGCACACACATTGGAATTTTATTGATTTATTTGCGGGTGCTTTGCGTCAGCAGCAGTTCATTAAAATTGTCCAGAGATGAGAAAATAATTGAAATACCTTTCACCCAAATGCCAGATGCTTCATCTCTCACTCCAATTTGCATAGTTATGCCCACAAAATTCGCATAATTGGAAATGTTATGTGGTGTGTCGGCAGAGGCCACGTAATGAACTACTTATGGGTGCCAGGCAGGTGGCAACGACACCTGATATCCTGTCACAGCCGTTGACACCTCACAGCAGAAGCCAGCCACAGCTTTAAAGTGTAAATGTAATTAAAAGTTTCACCGGGGGTTATGTATGTTCCATTTTTTTTTCATCATTTTGCGCACCTGAAACGTGCCAAGCATAAAATGTATTTAATGCGTTTATCCTTGATACTTTATCCTTTTACTTTTTAATGGCCCTGCAGCCGTATTAAAGTTGTCGACGACGACGACGACGAGCAGCAGCAACAACAGCAGTAACGATGTCTGTTCAATTTGCTGTTGTCGTGGCTGCTGTTGCCTATCTGGGACTGGGCCTCCTCGCCTCAGTCCATGCAACGCCGCAACGAGCCGCCTACTCACTCCAGGCGGCTGTGGATGAGCTGCATCGCCGCGAGGCTGCCAAGTATCCGCTCAACGCTCCGCCTCCCTCCGCCCACTACGGTGCGGATCCTCTGGACGATTGGGACGAAGGTGAGTCTTTGATTCCATGCCAATGACAACAAAGCATTAGGGCGCCGCGGGCGTAGAGCTTATCGAAAGAGTCTGATAATTTATGGAGCAGGGAATTGCGCTCGAGGGCCTGCACTTAAGTAGCACTACCAATTATTATTGATTAACAACACCCTGAGCACAGCTTGGTTGACTACACTCCTGAATCAAAAGTGTGAATACATTCATTACGAATTAATTAATTATTATTAATTAATTACACCCTAAGCACCTCTTAAAGCATAGTTGACTACACCCTTTAGTGAAAACTCTGAACACATTCCTCATGAACTGCACCCAGCTGAACATTTGCAAATTACAATTTAAGCTGCAATTAATTTAGAATTGGTTAGAACAAAGTTTAAGGAGGATTATCTAAATAAAATATAGTTTCATTTTTGGATTACAATATTTATAGATTTAGTGACTAGAATTATAAATTTACTATATTTATTTGAGTAAATATTCCATTTGAAAAATAGTTTTGATTTATTTGTTATAATAGCTGAGTTTATCATAAATTAAATACATAATTTTATCTATATAAATAGTAGTGTTGAATTAAAATTCAATTTCACAGTCAAGCTCGCGCTTCTCCGATTTCTGATAGCTAGTGTAAAGAACTTGCAGCAATAAGATAAGCAGTTAGTTTGTTAGTTCAGGAATTTACATATATACTTAACTCAGCTTATCTGCTCGCATGCTTATCGCATTTCTTCAGCAAAACAACTCATTCTGGAAATTCAAATAGTAAAAGAAAATGCCAAAGTTCCCAGATAAATAGCCCACATTTTATAGCCACTTTCAAAAGCAAGCAATCCGGCCAATCAGCTTAAGTTCAAGCCCAAAGCTCAGCCGGAATCAGCTGATATTGCCCAACTCAAGCGAATCGCGTAATCAGCAGCAAATCTGAGATGGCATGTCAGGTCAGGTCAGTTCTGGATGGGAGAGCAGAGAGTCGACAGTTGAGAGCAGGGAGCTGGAAGCTGGAAGCTGTCAGCTGCAGGCAAAGGAAACTGAGACCTTTAGGGAACGGGAAACACAATTCGTAACTTGGGAGGGAGATGGAAAGAGTGACAGCATCAGCGTCAGAGTCAGCATCAGCATCAGCTGTGCCCGCATGTAAGAGGCGCACGTGACCCACCGGCTTGCTATAACCCCCAAAAAAAAGTATTTATATATATGTAATTCCATGCCCCCTATTAACCCAAATGCACTACCAAGTCTGCTCTCGCATCGTACTCACATTTTCATTTGTATTGTTATTCTTTTTATTTTACCACTTCGGCTTTTCCTTTTGACGCTGCACAGAAAGCGATTTATTTGGCACTGGCAACAAGTATAAGAATCGGAATCGCCATAGAATAAATAAGGCAATTGCCAAGTACTTAGAGCGCGATAATGATAATGCTAAGAACTATGACATGGGTCTGGGCTCGCCATTTGCCGGTTATGAGTTCGACGACGAGCGCGACCAGCAAACGAATCCCAATCCCAATTCAAATCTCTTTGTGGACGAGAAACGCAAGCGCTCCTCGTCGCCCTTTAGGGAACGTGACGAGCAGTACGGTAAGTAACCCATACATATACACAAAAATATCCACACGCACACACACTCATACAAATGCACACCTTAGGCATAAGAGAGTCGGATTAGATGCGTGTCCACTTGAGTGAGTGCCTCCAATGGATTGGGATAACAATGCTTTTCACTTGCGAGAACTAAAACCACTTAGCTCAGATTAACTTCGGTGCGTGAGTGTGTGTGAGTGAATGTGTTAGTGAGCCTATGTGTGTGTGGGTACACAAAGAGAAAAAATCAATCCTTTTTTTGACCGAAGAACAATGTTAAGATCAAGAAGTTGAATGTTTTGCTTAGATTATTCCTTTCTAAATTTGACTCGATTTTAAATATAATTGATAGATACAAGTTGGAAAATACTATTTATTTGTAATGTCGAAAGTTTCAAGGAATTCGATTTCTACTTGTTTGACACGTTTACTTATGATTTTTAAATGTACTTCATAAGTAAATCAAATTTCAAATTGGATTAGTGAAGTGCATATGTATTTACGAGTTTTTGCTTATTGTTTTGTAATACTTTATTAATGTAAATGAGTTTTTTTTATAGCAACGAAAATATTTTCGAATTCGAACTTAACTTTTTAGTCCTATTTAATATTCTTTAAATTATAAATATAATTGGAGAACTAACGTTTATATTTGTATTTTCTTGTTGTTTTCTTAGTCAAACAATTTTGTAATACTTATTTTTATTTTTTAGACACATTCACTGTAGTTTTGTAAATATAATTACAAAACACATGTTGGTATTCAATTTTATTAATGCGTATCTCTATGTATTCGATATTATTCATTACAATAAAATAGTATTTTTTATAATTTAAAATAGTGTTTTAATGAAAAATAGAATGCTTGCCGACTTTTTTATTTGAAATTCTAAAAATTACTCCTATTAGTGCATTTTTGTTGTCTGGCATTTAGATCGTAGGTTTTCTCTCTGTGTAGGCTCTCTACTTTTAGTCAATGATAAATGCAACGAGCTGGAAGCTAAAGCAAAGGCACACATCCTGGCTGCCTTCCTGTCATTTGATTTAATAGCTCTGCGGCTCTGCTTGAAAGGACGCCAACAACTTGATGCGTGCCCATAAACACATACAACACCCACGCACACACACACACTCGCACACACTCGCACACACTCGCACACACTCGCACACACACAATCCCAATTAATTATACAACTTAGATTTATAGTCGAGGCACGAGGTTGAGCTGGCTGTCAGCTCGACCCGTTGCCAGGCCAACGTTACTCGTAGCTAAGCCTAGGCTGAAGGTCAAAGTCAAGACACGCTTTTGTTTGGCATGTTGCAGACGCCGCCTCTCCAGTTGCCGCCGCTTCATCCGTCTTCCGTGAACGTGAGAATCTGAACAACAATGCCGCCGCCGCTGGAGCAGTCGGAGATGCACCCAGCCACAGTGAGCTCACAGAGCAGTTCTTGAGGGAGATTGAGGAGGCCAGCGAGCATGAGCGTCAGGACCGCTACAAGGCGGCATTGAGGCAGCTGTGGGAGAAGTATCAGCAGCAGGAGAACGAGCTGCTGGGCAATGGTGATCAGGAGGATCAGGAGCAGCAGCAGCAGCTCTTCGAGCAGAAGAAACGCATGCGTATGCCGCCATATTACCTGTTGATGCAGAAGAAACGCTCGTATCCGGTGCTGCCCTGGCTGCCCTACAATGGCGACAAGAAGAAGCGCTTCCCTGTGGCCAAGCGAGCGGTTGCCGAGTCGCCGCTGGCCAAGACCGACGAACGTGTGGCCCAGGAACTGAGTGAACTCTTTGGCAAGCCCGCCAACGACCAGCAGCCGGAGGAGAAGAAAAAACGCTCCACCGAGGAGCAAACCAAGGCCGCGTCCACAACTCATCAGCCGGAAACGGCAGCCACGGCCACAGCTTTGGGTGATATGCGTCTTGAGATTAACTTTCAGCGTGTAAACGTCACCAATGCCGCTCCAAAAGAGACGCCAACAACAGCGCCTGCCAAGCCAGCCGGCACTCCCGAGATGGTCATGCATGGTGGACACGCTGGACATCATCGCAAGCGCAGCGAGCATCACTCGGATGAGGAGTACGGCGAGCACGATGAGCACGATGGCGAGGGCGAGGGCGAAGAGAGCTCCGACGAGGACGATCACGATGAGTTCGACGAGGAGGACGAAGCCGAGGGCGAGGGCGAAGGCGATGCTGGGGAGCGACGACGCAAGAAGAAGCGTGCCGCCAACGCCAAGCATCTCCACAGTCCAACTGTCGGCCACTTGATGCTGCGTGCCAAGAAATCCATCGATTGGTCCCAATACTTTGGTCTCGATCGCAAGAAGAAATCCGAGCAGCTGTCAGAGTAAGTGGAGTCCAACAGATTTGAATTGTTTCTTTAAGTTCGCTTTTTTTGTAGAGCCGAATTGAAGAAGGACAACAACGAGGACTTGGAGGAGGAGGATCAAAAGAAGAAGAAGCGCGAACTTGATCCCGAGAAGCTGGAGAGCATGGACAAGAAGTTGCAGTCCATCGAGGACTTCATCATCGATGAGACCATCAAGTACACTGGCGCACACGAGGGCATCAACAACCAGGAGGAGATTCGCAAGCTCAAGGAGCATGTGCTTGCCCGTCTAGCGACCGCTTACAGTCTGGAGAAGATGCGTCGTGCACTGGATAAGCTGCGTCAGTCCGTCGATGCCGAGAATCATCTGTTGCGCAATGTCATTGAGTCCGACTCGGATGAGAACTCTCTGGATGACCGTTGGCAATCGAAGAAACGCTTCAGCGTGAAGAAGGAACAGGCCGATGAGCAGGCAGAGTGAGTGAACATATTTATTTCTTTTTTTTATTTTAAATAATAGTTAGATTTTTGATTATCTATTACTCTCTATGCAATTTTAAATATTTATTTTTACTGAAAATAAAATTCTAAAGTAAATAAGTTTATTCTGTGATGGTATAAACAGCCGTTTTTGATTTTGTATTTAAAATAATTAATTGTTATTCTGATATTTTATGGTTAACTTTTTTATGTTCAAAAAATATAATGCTAAAATCGCTGATTATATTTAACAGATGCCCATATATTGTTATGTTAATTAAAATATTACGTTTTTTACGGAGTATACATTTATAAATAATATATTCTCTACACGGATGTGAAATGTAAATAAAAATTGTTGTTTGTGGTTAACATATTAATGTATCGAAAATATTACGTTGAAATTGCATATTATTCATCCAAATATGCGTATTAATTTTAAATGTTTTCATAAATAAATTAATTTTCAACAGAGAGCTACAGCAGTCGAAAAAGAAGCGCAGCGGCTACATGCGTTATCCGGATCCGCCCAACGCCATGGAGGAGGCAATGAACTTGAATGGCGCTCCCTACGAGACGCTGAACGATGCTTATTTGGGCAACAAGAACTACATCCTTGGATCCAATCAGTGCCCCATTATCGAGTCCATGGCGGAGCGTTGCCGTAGCGTCGATCTCATTTCAGGAGATCTAAACCAAGAGCTTCTTCCACTCTGCGGCGTCCATCAGATTTGTTATCTCTGTGTAAGTAACCCCCGAATGAATCCCATAAAATACGTCAGCTAATCCGGCTGCCTTTTGATCCATAGGGCACCTCGCAAGTGGCCTGCGATTATCAGTATCTGGCCGAGGCGGACTCCATTTGTGGCAGCAGCAACGATTGCCAGGCTGCAGCTCGATCCGTGCTGATGATTCTGCGTGGCACACCTGGACGACAGCTGGGTCCACGAGAATGCTTGAAGAATCCTTGTTTGTACCGAGCCATGCGTGAGATTGGCCTCTAAATGGGACAAGTCCACGGCAAAAATCCCATTCTTAACGTCCTTTTGTGTGCGTTTAAAAAGAACACAACAATAATCAACTAAAAAGATGATAATTGATAAAAACAAATGCAAAACCAAAAAAAAAAAAAAACAAAGAAAAATTGCTGAACTAGCAAATCAAATATTTGATTCAAAATACATATATACACATATATAAACAAAATAAATAAATAAGCAGTTAACGATTTGGATACATTTTACTGTTGCCAGCGAAGGCAGCAGTTCCAACTATAGAGTTTACCTAAAGAGACCTACATCAAGAAAACTGAATAGAATTTGAACAAAGACGAACCCAGACAACATACAACACACAACATACCACATACATACATATAGTAATATATACCATATCCAAATATCGTATTTGTATATTTCATGTATACTCCATTGTTTGATTTCATTTTCGCCAAGCAGTAGGCACCAGAGATAGTCCCCTCAACGGTATTTCTTAGTTTTTGGAACGCACATTTAATCGATCTATGTATGTATTCTTAAACAATATACAACAAGCATAAAGTATAATCGACAAATATTTAAAAAATCATATTCGTAAATGTATAAACAGTTATTATGTGTAAGCGTTCCAACAAAATGCGATTTATTAACAAAATGATCCCCAAAATAATGCTCATTGGCAGCTTTTAATATTAAATACGACCGAAATAATGCTTCAGAGACTAAGACAAACCACAACAACAACAAACAAAAACACAAAATATAAATAAATAAATAAAAAAAAGGAAAAAACAATGAAATGAAAATCAAACAAATTTTGGATGTAGTTTAAACAATTGTAGAGACACAATTGGCACTATGCAAATAACACAACACACAAACATTAATGAAGGAAAGAAAATTGTAAAAGTATTAAAAACAGATTCATACGTATGTTGTCCTATATATAAACATTTTTAAATATGTATACGCATGTATATTATATTGAAGTTTCGTAACGAGCCCCATTGAAAAAGATCAAGTTATATAAAAGAACATCAGGCCAAAGACATACGTATGGAACGCATCAAACTAATAACTGAGATTTTCAAATAATAACTTAAACAATTTGCTGTACACACATAACAACGAGAATGTTGTAATATTTTTGTTGTTTTGGAGTCGAGTTTACGATGGTTATTTATTGATGTCATTAAAGAAAAACAGAAAGTATATTCATGATAATTATATATTTGTGTCTGAGCTGGTCTACGAAATAAACATATACTTAAATGTGTTTCAGTGTAAAAACAATAAATGCAAATAACTAAGACAAATATTCTCTAAATAAAATCTATAGATGTGATTATATAATATACATAAGGATAATGCAACTAAAACTGCAAACACAGCAACAAGGAAAATGGAATAAACTCTGCATTCTAATGAATCAAAATATTATTATAAATGTATTTACATATATTAATGTATGTATGTAATGCCATGGTTCGAAAAAGAATTTAAAGAAAAAAATCTTATATGAGAAATATATATATATATACTTATATGTATTGCTATACAGTTATAAATGTAAAATATATAAGCGAGGTCTCATCCACTACGTTTTAAACTTGCTACAAATATATAATGGCTACCAAAATGGTGTCACTTTTTATTTAAAAGTGTAAACAGAGACCTCGACAAAAACAATGAGATCTCTTTTCTTTAAACTCCCACGATTCGATGGTTCGAAGCCTCTTTCAAAATGAGTGCAATTTGCGCTCTCATTGCGACCAGTGTTGAACAATGCTGGCGGCTCACAGCTGTTTTAAACAGAGTTCTCATTGCTGGGGTTGTCGTTGCTAGAGTTGTCGAGGTAGTCTAATTGCCACATCAGAGTAAGTTGTTGCTTGTGTTTAAAACAATATCACATTAGGGTTAAATTTGTGTTAAAAAAATTAATAGAATGTGTTGAACAATAACAGCTTTGCACTCGCCAGTCCCCGCGCGTGCAGCAGAAGCCACTCTTATTCAAATTGAGAACAGTCCGCAACTTGGAACACGTCAGATCATTTTTTGCAGCATCCGTTGCCGATAAACAACAACAAAAAAAAAACTTTTTATCAATCGGAACCGGAGCTGAATAGCGACGAGCTGTCTTGCTGAAGACCAAAAGAACAAGAGGTCGTCGCATTAAACCATAATAAGTGTTAACGACGCGTCATCAATTTGGACGACAAACGGCAGCTAAGACATGACGGAGACAAGCATCGATGTCAGCGGGGAGATGGAGGTGCCGACGCGGACAGCTGGTGGCCAAACCACAAAATGGGATCTACAGAAGTGAGTATCACACAAACAACTCAATTCTGGAGCTGAAAAGCGGTATCATAAGCTACCGTTCGTCGGCGCAGTCAACAAGAGTTTCTATGTTTGGGGATAATACACCTGAAGGTTCTAGGTAGATAAATATTTATTTTTAGAAGTTTGCCCTGCCTCCTACCACCCTTTGAATATTGTTTAATTTGAAGGGGGAATGCATGATACCATCCTCTGAATTGTTTCTGATTTATCCGATTTGAAGTGCAGCACCGGATCAATTTCTTGGCCATACGAGAGCTTTTTTTGATTATATTCTCTAATAATTGTATGCTCAAACAATCTCAATTCGAGCACTTTCGACTTTACCATTCGTGCCAATCTTATTAACATTTATCTTTTAATTTGGGAATTGTTTACGATTGGTTATTTTAAAAGATTGGATTTCAAGTGCAACTGGCAGCACTGGCTCAATTTCCTGCCAAGACTTTATTCATTCTCTAAAAGGGAATACCAGGGTTCAAATGTAGATTTCTTACTAATCTTTATCGTATTTCATTCATAATTCCAGCATACCCTCACTTCAAAATTTACCCTCACCATTGGAATTAATTCATACAGTACGCCGATCGTTGCGCCCGTGGACCACGTTCTTTAACGTTGGCAATTTCAAGACCGCTGTGAGCATGCAACGTCTGAACAATCGTATAATGCGCAATCTATCATATTTCCAAAGCAACTACATATTTGTATTCATTGTGCTAATGATATACTGTTTGTAAGTATACCTCGATCTAGTTATTATTTATTTAAACTCTAGCCAGCTGTTTAAACAATTGCATTTTGTATTTATTGTAGAATTACATCGCCACTAACGTTGTTTGTTGTGGCGGGCGTTGCCTATGGCTGCCATAGGATTCGTACGAAGAACTCGAATGTGACGCTCTTCGGACACTCGATATCGCCGAAGCAACAAATTGTCGGACTCAATTTGTGTGCGGCACCTCTGCTCTTTCTAGTGGGAGCTGGTGCCGTATTATTCTGGACATTGGGTGCTTCCTGCTTTGTCATCTTTATGCACGCTATATTTTATAATATCGATGCCATTGTGACGGAAGAGAACGAAGGATTCCTATCGCAGGTGGTTTAATCGCATCCATTAGAATATCTGCCGCACTGGGGCCTTATTAGACGATAAGTTGCAATATATCTTTATATATATCAATATTTATAATGAATCCGAAATGTAGTTAAGTTTTATCAATAACGACCACCGACAACCAACGAGTTCTTCAGTATGCACCACGAAATGATTACACATAAATATGTCTGCTTATATATTGTGTACTTAAATTGGCGAATTTGGCAAAGGTATCGGCCACCTTAGATTGGCGCATTGTGGAATGGTCGGAAAGTATAATACACAGTTCACAATCGTAAAAGTATAGAAAAAAACATTTAAAACATAGCTATAAATTCACTGAGGTATTTTAGAACTACTAGAACTAGGAATGCTTAGTTAGCGTTTTTGTTTATAAAATAGATAAGTCTCTTGGTCCTGGTGTGCATCAGGGTGCCGTCTAGGCGTACTGTGAGAGCGTTGTCGTCTCTGGTTGTTCCTGCTCCTCGTCGCTGGCATTCTGATCGAGCTTCTCGAAACCATTGCGATCCAGCAGGCCGCCAAGCTTGAACCCTTCGCTCTTCTCCCAGGCATGCCGGCGACTATGGGTGCCGAATGGCAGGCAACCTGTTGAGATCCGCAGCAAATGACATTATTAATTTGGGGATTATACACAATTGGGATTACACAAAGAATAATGCATATTGTTTATGTATGTACATGCAGCCACACTTGGATTAAAAACGTTCATTCATTCGCTGCAATTAATAAAATTGAAATAAAAACAATAAACACACTTAACGAGTACGAATTATTCATTAGTTTTTGTATAGTTTTGTGTATGTGTATTTTGTATAAAATATATCTATATAAATGTAAATGTATATATAATAATGGTAAGTACATGCATATTAATGCTTAAACCTGCACACAAAAATGAGATTACGTACATTACATACATGAGGGAGAACACAATGTTGTTCAAAAGAACTCACAACAAAAGGAATGTCGAAACTAATCACGGAAATGAAACTTAAATGTAGTAAATTTCAAATCAGTACATACAACTATTACATATGGAACTGAAGAAATGATTCGATTCGACTGGTTAGCACAGACTTTGATTGGACGCAGCCAGCTTGCGATAGACCAAATCGCTAGGCGGCATTGCGCTGATCGCTTGATTACCTCGTTTGCGTCGGCGCGCCATAATCAGCGCCAGCACAAATGTGGAGCCAGCGAACAGCAGCATCAGCGATGCCACCAATATTGCCTTGCCACTGGGATGATGTCGTGTGGAAGCCGTCGTCGTCGCCGCTGCTGACGATTCACTCTCACTGTTTACCTTCAGCACAGAGAGCGACATCGGTTTGGCCAGCGATTTATGCACAAATTTGTGAATACGCATCGGATCCAATTCGGCCACGTAGATGGCATTGCCGTCCGCTGTAACAGCGACATCGTGAGGATTCTTAAACTCCAGATTGTTGGGACCGAATTTGGAGATGATCTGGCGCGTGCGCATGCTCATGACAAAGCCATGCACTTCGTTGTAGTGCTGCGGTGGGAAGCCCAATTCAGCGGTGGGTCCATTCACAATCACCAACTGACCGCCTGTGTTAAACGTTGCTATTTATATACATTTCATAATTAATAATAAATTCTAATGAAACTCACCAGCTGCTGGTGTATAGGCCATGCTGAACAGACGATCGCCGATGAGTGGATTGTGGTATTGCGAGTGGAATGTGCCATTGTTCGTGTAGAAGCACTGCACACGTCCATTCTCCCGGTCGGCGGCGCACAGCAGTTCCAGCTCCGGCACCAGCGTCAGTGCATGCGGGATGGCAAAGAAATTTATGGGCGACACATCATAGGAGATGCCACCAAAGGAATTTTGACCCCAAACCAATATCTGCTCGCCCTCCTTCGAGTACTTCACAATGCGGGCATTGCAATAGCCATCGGCCACAAAGAAGTCGCCATTGGTGAGCACAGCTACTGCGGTTGGCTTGCAGAACTTCCTCTTGCCAGCGCCTGGATGGAAGGCGGTGCCCAGAGTTAGCAAAGGTTGGCCACCAGCGCCACGGGGCGGAAACTTGAAGACCTGGTGCAAGGCGACATCGGTGACCCAAACATTGTCTTCGGGATCGATGCTCAGACCATGCGGCATGTAGAAGCTGTGGGTGGAAATTGAAACTTACCAAAAGACACGAACCAGATTATTTGTGATACTCACAAGTTTTTGCCCCATTCGTAGAGTACTTTGCCCGTCTCGGGCTCCAGACCCAACACGGTGCTCTCCTTAATGGGTCCCTTGTTGCGATCCTGATACACGTTCGAGTTGTTAAACGTTCTGGAATTCCAGACGCGATCCACTCGATGGAACATGACTACATTGCCCGCTCGATCGAAGCTCACGGCTGTCACAGCGCCCAGTTTGACATCGTTCGCTGGCCAGGCATTTTGATACACATAAGCTGCGGAAGAGTTGAATGAGATGAGGAAATCTAGCAAAGCATTACCACTTACTGGTGTTTAATTTGGCCAGTTCAGTCTTGACGTCGGTGACTTCCTGCTTGCCGCGTTGTCGCCAATTGGCGTCGGCTGCTCCGACGCCTTTGATCATCTGCTTGAGCTGTTCATCGCCCAGGGCGACATTCGGCAGATAAGGTTGCGCACTTTGATTCTGCGATACGATTGCAATAATCAGCATATTAATTTGCGCATACTTTCAAAAATATGCCACGGGAGCACGTAAAAATACACCTACACACTCGCACACACACTCACAGACGTATTTGCATACGTGAGTATTTTGCGTGTGACGTCACAATACAAAATCAATATACAAAAAACATCTGTGTACGCGTTAAAGGCGGAAACATATGTTGACTTGCGGTCTGGCATTATGATTTAATGCACTATTTGCTAGGAATTTACCTCGGTGACTGAAACAGACGCTGCCAGATTGCAGCAACAGCTCCAAAGGACGCAAATCGCCAGGCAAATGTAAATATTGCAAGTGTTCTTGTTGTTATTGTTGTTGATGCGCGTCATGTTTGACGTATGGAATTTTGAGTACGAATCACGAGTTACGAGAGCAAGCTTTACAGCATCAATTAGCCTGCTGTAAACACTACACTTGGTTTTTTTTTTCTTTTTTGGAGCAAATAAACAATTACGATGTTGCAGCAGCCATTTTAACTGGTTGAATGCTGTTGGCCAGCTGTTGGCAAGTTGGTGTGACCAGAGCTGTGGCACCATTTATTCCCAATGTGTATACGATTTTCTGGTCACCCTTACAATTTATCGGTATTGCGGTCTGACAATCGATAGCAGTATTTATGTTTAAATTTAAAAATAAAACCTTGCACACACATATAAATAACGCAGGTTTGATTGATGTTTTAGTTAGTCTGTGCTTAAAAGTCAAACAAGTAACCATTGCACAATTGAGAACACATCTAAATTAAAGTGCAAAACTTACAACTAAGTGACTAAAGTGATTTTCCAGTACCTTAGCAACGGATAAAAACCGCAATAAGTTTAAACATTATGAAGAATGTAAATTGCGAAATATTTGCAATTATAGCAGCTGTTACATGCGCAGCTGCCTCTGACGTGCGAGAGTCGCCTTATCTGAGCAGCCTTATGCACCCTTATCCCCCATTCACCTACTATGACGATGGCATTGATCCTGGCGAAGCACTCTTCGTTACTGCCCTGATGAACAACGACTCCTTGTCCATGACGGATGTTCAGAGTATGGCTCGTGTCAGGGGCAAACAATTCCTCAATGTCGAAAGCTATGCGGGCTATCTGACTGTGAACAAAGAATACAATTCCAATTTGTTCTTTTGGTATTTTCCATCCGAGCAGAATCCGGAGACTGCTCCCGTTGTGCTCTGGCTGCAAGGCGGTCCCGGCGCATCCTCCATGATTGGGCTATTTATGGAGAATGGTCCACTCCAGTTGCACTCCGAGGGCAAGCTGCAGAAGCGAAAGTACAATTGGGCCAAGACACACAATATGATCTTCATCGACAGCCCCGTTGGCTCAGGATTCAGTTTCACTGACCACGAGCAGGGCTATGCCCAGAATCAGGAGCATGTGGGTCGGGATTTGCATGAGGCCGTGGTCCAGCTGTATGAGCTTTTCGGTTGGCACAACTCTTCGGGCTTCTGGGTCACTGGCGAATCCTATGCCGGCAAATATGTGCCTGCTTTGGCCCATCACATACACAAGGCGCAGAAATCGGACGATTTTTTGGGACACCACATTCCCTTGCGGGGCATGGCCATTGGCAATGGATTGTCGGATCCGCTGCATCAGCTCAAGTATGGTGACTATCTCTATCAGCTGGGTCTGATCGATGACAATGGCTTGGCCGCTTTTCACTTGGTCGAAGCAGCCGGCGAGGAATGTATTCGAAACAATGATATGGTCGGCGCCTTTGAAATATTCGATTCGTTGATCCTGGGAGATTTGCCCAAGGGTTCTCTGTTCAAGAACCTAACGGGCTTTGACTGGTATTACAACTATTTGCAGGCCCACGACGATGATTGTTTCATCATCTTGGGCAATTTCTTGCAAGCTGGCGCCACTCGTCGAGCGATTCATGTGGGAAATCGCACCTTCCACGACATGGACAAGCAGAATAAAGTGAAGGAATACCTGATGGAAGACTTCATGGGCAGCGTGGCACCTTGGCTTGAAGAGCTGTTGGAACATTATCCCATCTGCATGTACAGTGGACAATTGGATGTCATTATCGCCTATCCCCTGACCCGCAACTATCTGAAACTGTTGGACTTCCCAGGCGCCGATTACTATAAGATTGCGCCCCGTAAAATCTGGCGGGTTGATGGAGAATTGGCTGGCTATGTGAAGCAGGCGGGTAATCTGATTGACGTCTTAGTTCGAAATGCTGGTCATATGGTGCCCTATGATCAGCCAAAATGGAGTTACCAGTTGATCTATCATCTCACTCATCAGAAGGGCAAAATGTAAAATTTATTACTAAATAAATGATGGTTTTTTAATGAATTTTTCCGTCATTTAAACCGGCTTCTTCGGTTGTGTGCCCTTTAAGTCTATATTGATATATTCCCATATACATATATATATGTATATATGATGATATATTCGCACATATACCTTACCTAATTGGCGCGTAATTTTAAACATTTCATTTTGTGATTTATAAAACATTTTTCTTTGTTCAGATTTCCGTTTAAAATATCGCAATTTATTGAAAAAGTGAAGTAGTTGTAACCAAATTTCAAATAACACTTTTGATTTTTACTCAGAATGGCACTGTTATTAACAGTGGCCAATGTTAATAAACATAAGCACAGCGAATTGTGCGCTTCGCAACACTGCAATGCGCAACACACCCCGCTTCCCGCTTTGCCCAAATGCCATTATTATTTTCCGAGTTTCATCCACAGCCACAGTGCAAATTACGGCCGCACGTTAATAAATTAGAATACATAACAAATAACAATGCAAAACTAAAGTTAAAACTTAGCTATACACGTTCATCAACTTAATTTAAGTGTTAAAGTAGTTCTAAAGTGTCGTTTAAGTCGCCCAAAAACAACGAAGGCAGCCCAACTACCACAGAGGAAAAAAAAGCAGAAAAAAGTCGCCGTCGTTGTCAGCTAGCTATAAAGTGTGGTTCTATCTCTGCTAGAATTTGGAATTGCATTTAATGTGCGCTCCCATTGCGGTTGCCCTTCTGCATACGAATTAAAGAATACAAAAATACATTTCGCACTGCGAAGAGCAGCAAGAGAAAAGAGGAAGAGCAAGAAGGTGAGTGCGCGGCATCAATACAAAATACTCAAACACAAATGCAAATAAATCGAGACTGTTATGCCACAGAGAACTCGCAGTTCTGGGCAGTGGCGTAGTCAGAAGGGGGCTAGGTTCAATGCACCAAAAACCTGATTATATTCCTATATACGAAATGCAGCTGCATTTTATCGAATTTCAAGGAGAACGAACGCATGCAAAGGAATCTAGAAAAGTGCAGTTTAGGTAGAGATAGAGAGAGAGAGAGCGGGAAGGGGAGGGACAATTTCCCTAGCTTTAATTTCTTGGTGGTGGCTTTTGTCGTATCCCAAAAGTCTGCGTAGCCTGTCACAATTTGATTTAGGCACGTTGGATGCATTTGAATGCAGTTTACCTATTTTGTGCCATGTTCTTCGGCGCTGAAAGTGACGAACAATCGCTGCACAAAGAGACACCGTTTGTCTTCCTCCTTTTGTATGGCCAATAATAATATTTGCTTTGTTAATATTGTTGTCCCCCCTTCCTCCATTGCAGCTGGGAAGATGCAACATCATGTGCATGCGACGAGAGCAGCGCCGCATCTGCGTGCTGGACACCATCACAGCCACAGTCACAGCCACATGGCGATGCCGCCGCATCCGCCACATCCACATGCCGGTATGGAGCAACATTTGGGCGCACTCGCCGCAGCAACAGTTGCCAACCAGCAGCAGCAGCAGCAGCAACAGGCGTCACAACAGCAACGCGATGCTCATCATGGACGGTAAGCGGTGTTATGAAGAACTAGGAACGCTTAGTTCCTTGCTTGTTGTTGGCTTGTTTAGCTTTGGGTGACGCGTCGCCCCTTCGTCGTCGTCGTCATGTCTAGGCTTTTATACGTTGCGGCAATTATGTTAATTCCTGTCACTGACAATCGCCTGTGAGACTCATCATCCCATTTTCTCAACTCATAAATTATAATTTCAGTGGCTCTTTGTTCTTTTAGCGCTCAGCATGACTTCCGCTCGATAACGGGTTTACTTCTGCCACAGCAGCAGCAACATCCACAACAACAACATCAAACGATAGCAACAGCAACAGCGGCTGCAATTATCCTTGACGTTCATGAAGGATCTGCCTCTGCCACTGCCACTGCCGCACACACACTCGACGTCCAGTTATTTCTCTTCCATCGAACACTCAGTTTTGTCGCCTTTTGTCTGCGATCAGATGTTTCGCTCTCGAGCTCCAAGCAAACATTTTCTCGACCAACAGTTTCAGTTGCTCTTCAGTCGCCTTTAGCCTCGCACTCACAACGTCGCGACCTCTCTTCTTATAACTCTATCATAAATTCTATGTACTTTGGTGCACAATATTCGACGTATTTACGAGCAAAACATTTCTTTCGATTTGACGTGTTTCCATTTAGCGTTGAGTATGTGAAAAAGTCTTGTGCATTAAATTGAATGCTCAAATAATACATTCAATTTATAAAATTAATACTTTAATTAAATGAATTTATTTGTGTATTAAATGAATACATTAATTCATGCCAACTAATTGACTAAAAAGTGATAAAATGAATGCAAATATGCAGTTCAGTTCTGTGAAGAAATTTTAAACAGAACAGTTAACCATTTGCAAACAGTTTAATATAAAAAATATTTTGCAGAGAAATGCAAATTGTGATTGTTAAAATTGCCGAATTTCACAATCAAATGAAATTATGTTTAGAATATATCAAGGATTGCAATAACTGATATGATATTTAAAACATATAAAGGAATACATTTGCTGTTTAATGCAGCTAAAAACTCTGCTTTGGATGAGCTTTTTGTTAAGCCAATTAAAATAGATTTCATGATTAAAAATCAACTTTGTTGGCGTTTAACTCATGCGTTTATTGGCTAAGAAATGCTGAGAAGGATTCCAAGGATTTTTCCCTTTCTCCCTCTATCTCTCTCTGTCGCAAAAGCTGGTAAAAGGTGCGTGTCTCAATTGAAACTGACAGTTGGCGAAAAATGACACGATGCGTAAAAAGGAATGCGGCTTTTGTGCTTTGTTAGGCATTTCATCCCATTGTTCAACCTTTACCGCTGTTGTCTATGTGTCGCTGCAGCAACGGCAACAACAACGCCACACACACTTTTTGTTAGGGGCCACAGAGCTTAAAGGGTGAACCTTGTTTTGTTTTGCTGTTGTTTTTGTTTTTTTTTTCTTCGATGGCCACTCAATATGCCAGTTTATTTGGACTTTGTGTGCGCTCGAGCATTCTGCTGCTCAAACATGCCAACGGATTATGGCTTTTAATGATTTTAGAGTTTAAATATTAAGCGAATTATGTTTAGCCAAAATGCGCTTCAAGTATCTGTATTTTTACTTACCTAAATTGCAGGCTAAACCATCATCATCATCAGCATCATCTCGCCCAACAGCAGCAGCAGCAACAGCCGCCGCCGCCGCAACAATCGAATGCCGCGTATCACAATAACAACGGCAGCAACAACAGCAATAACAACAATCAAATGCAAAAGATACGACAACAACATCAGCATCTCAACACTACCAATGGCCACCTAACAAAACCGCCGCCTCCTCCGCAGGCCTACAATCACATGGCTGCCAATCCGGCCGGGATTGCATACAGCCAATTGCCACCGCATCACACACACATGGCGCATATGGGCAGCTATGCGGCCCAGGCGCCGCCTCCTCCGCCTCCGACAGTGTTAAGCAACAAGCAACATTACTATCTCAGCGCAGCCAAGCCTTCCAAATACATCAACAACAGCAACAATAACAACAACAGCAACTCTGGCAATAGCAACAACTATGCACAGCATGCGCCCAAAACAATACTGCAGAACACATATCGCAATGCCAAGAGCAATGGCCAAGCAGCAACTGCAGCGCCAGAGGCAACAGTTGCCGTTGCAGTTGCCGCAGCACCAACAGTTGTTGCTGCTGCCACGGAGCACGCAATGCCCACCACACTGCGCATCGTGGGCAGCTGTAGGAACAGCAATGGCGACAACATTGTCATTGCCAGCGAGGAGATCTGCGAGTTGCCGTCGGCGGAGACGCCAGACAACTGTGATTCCCTGCCGTTGGCAGACGATTGTAGCAGCAGCACGGAACATATCGATGCATCGGGCAATCTGCCCAATGAGGACAGCACCGCAGCACGCAATTCCAAGGACAAGACGCCCATGTGCTTGGTCAACGAGCTGGCCAGATACAATAAGGTGAGCAGCCACAATTTCTGTATCATTTATCAGCTAAAACTAAACTTTTCTCTATTTCAGATCACACATCAATATCGCTTGACCAGCGAGCGTGGCCCGGCGCATTGCAAGACGTTTACGGTGACGCTGAAGCTGGGCGAGGAGGAGTATTCTGCGGATGGCTTCAAGATCAAAAAGGCACAACATTTGGCCGCCTCAAAGGCCATCGAGGAGACCAAGTACAAGCATCCACCGCCCAAG
This sequence comes from Drosophila immigrans, assembly GCA_963583835.1. Classification (NCBI taxonomy): domain Eukaryota; kingdom Metazoa; phylum Arthropoda; class Insecta; order Diptera; family Drosophilidae; genus Drosophila; species Drosophila immigrans. The sequence goes on from OY757141.1 coordinate 30,064,607, forward strand.
ATACGACGCAACGATGAAGGCAACTCCGCGCGCACTCACATTACGCCCACCGTGGAGCTGAATGCGCTGGCCATGAAGCTGGGCCAACGCACCTACTATGTGCTGGATCCGACGCAAATGCCGCCAACTGATGCTATGCTGCCACCCGAATATGCCACACCATTGCTGCCCACGCCAGCCCCAGGCTTGCCAGCGCCTCCGCCACCGCCACCTTATGCTTTGCGTCGCAATGCCAATGCTGCTGGTGGCGGCTATGTGTTGGCTGCGCCGCCCATGCATCCGCATCATCCTCACGTTGCGTTGCCCGCACAGCGTGGCATCTATGGGCCACAGCGTCCGTATCCGGCGAAGTATCAGTCGCGTTATGCGCTGGCGCCAGCGCTGGGGCCGCATATGCTGGCCGGACCACATGGACCATATGCGCCGCCGCTGCCGGTGACGCCCAGCAAGATTACGCTATTCGTGGGCAAGCAAAAGTTCGTGGGAATTGGACGTACACTGCAGCAGGCGAAGCACGATGCGGCGGCGCGTGCGTTGCAAGTGCTGAAGACGCAATCGAACAGCACATCGGCGGAGGCGCTGGACGATTCAATGGATGAGGGCGATAAGAAGTCGCCCATCTCGCAGGTGCACGAGATTGGCATCAAGCGCAACATGACGGTGCATTTCAAGGTGCTACGCGAGGAGGGTCCGGCGCACATGAAGAACTTCATTACGGCGTGTATTGTGGGCTCCATTGTCACCGAAGGCGAGGGCAACGGCAAAAAGTTATCCAAGAAACGGGCAGCCGAAAAGATGCTCGGCGAACTGCAGAAACTGCCGCCGCTCACGCCCACGAAACAGACGCCCATCAAGCGGACCAAGCTGAAGACGCCCGGCAAGGGAGGCGTTGTGAGTGCCGCAGCTGCAGCAGCCATTTGCGGCATTGCGGCACCGGCTGCTGTGACGCCGCTGGGCAAACCGGAACGACGCAAACGCCTCAGCGTTGCGTTAAAGGAGAAGGAGATGCCAGTTGTGGAGCTTGATGACGCCGAGAATCCCATCACAAAGCTCATACAGCTGCAACAGACGCGCAAGGAAAAGGAGCCCATCTTCGAGCTGATTGCCAAGAACGGCAACGAGACATCCAGGCGCAGGGAATTCGTCATGGAGGTGTCCGCCAGCGGCAGCACTGCACGTGGCACAGGCAACAGCAAAAAGCTGGCAAAACGAAATGCGGCGCAAGGTAAAGCATGCATTGGTAATTGATTTGATCTTCAACTAATTAATTTACCTTTATTGCAGCACTGCTGGAGTTGCTGGAGGCAACGGAACCAAGCAATGGCGACAAGGAGCACGCCTCGGACAATAATGTGACTAGTGCGGCTGCAGCCGAACCTGCTGCAGCGCTTGAGGTGCCAATGGTCTCCACGCCAGCAGGTCCTGTGCCCGGCATATTAATTCTGCGTCAAAATAAGAAACGTAAGTTGAGATCGGTGCATTTGTAGTGGCGTTAGTTAACGAATCATTTATGCAGCAGCCAAGAAAAAAGATGTTGTCGTTGTCAAAGAGAAAGCGGAGCCAGTCAAGGATAAGGAGCCCAGGACAGAAGCCACAGCAACAGAGGAAACCGGCAGCAGCAGCAACAACAATAATAATAGCAGTAGTAACAGCAGCAGTAGCAGCAGCAACGACTCCAATTCAAATGAGGCTGCCAACGGCAGTGAGAGCACTCTGAATACTTCCACGGGCAGCAACACAAGCGGCGTCAGCAGCAACAGCAGCAATGCAAGTGGCGGTGGCGGTGGCGGCGCTGCTGGTGGCGGTGCCGATGGCGGTGGAGGAGGAGGAGGTGGTGTGCATATGAAGGAGCAGCTAATATATCTCAGTAAATTATTGGACTTCGAGGTAAGTTTATATTGCCACATGGAAATCGAACAGTCTGTAGATAATTTTCTGTTTGTTAGGTAAACTTCTCGGACTATCCCAAGGGCAATCACAATGAGTTTTTAACGATTGTCACGCTGTCGACGAGTCCGCCGCAGATCTGTCATGGCGTTGGCAAAAGCTGTGAGGAATCGCAGAATGCTGCTGCACGCAATGCACTAAAGATCTTAAGCGAACTGGGCCTAAACAATGCCAAGAAATAAGCCAAAACAAATTAACTTACTAACTGCAATTTTTGTTGCCGATGAAAACGCAAAACAAAACAAAAAAACTTAAAAATACCCGTCCACAAATCAAACCTTAAAAACGAAAACGAAAGTCAAAGTTAAAGTAAATGAAAAAAGAAAAAGTGAAATGGAAGCTGTATGCAAATTGGAATCGAAAGGAAAGGAAAGAAAACAATGCAAGAAACAGTACTTTTTGAAATAGCAAATTATTAGTTAATATATCCTATTTATTTATTTATGTGCAAGTAAGCGCAATGTGCGACATTTGTTTGGTTAAAAACAATGCGGAGATTGCGCTGACTGCTGTTATTAATTTTATTTATTTGTTGTTGAAAATTGAGAAAACGATTAAACAGATTCTGAGCCACGTCAAGCGCAACGAAAACTCAACCATGTTAAGTAACTATATAAAACAAACGAGAGATTAAAAACAATAACTGAATATAGCCTTATAGAAAGAGAGTCACACAGAGAAAGAGTGAGGAAAGAGAGAGCCCAATAATGTTGTTGCAGCATGTTGCACACATAAATACTTAAAGTTAAGAACAAAACAATTGTTAGGCACTTGAATTGAATTGATGAACCTATTTAAAAACTATTAAAAATAATAATCATAATATATGCACAAATTTATTAGCTGCATGCGGCTGCTAAAATGCTTATGCGCGCAACGCTTTCAAAAAATAAATACAAAAATTTTGTTGCACCACAAAACCAAAAGGAAATCGAGAAGAAATTGTAAAACAAGCAACGCATTGCGCACACTTGTGGAAATTTTTAATTTATTTTTTCAAAGCCAAAAGCCAACACTAAAAAGAAGCATAAGAACTGCTACTGCTTGTGGTCAATTGTATGATGGAACTCGTCGAATAATGAATCTATATACATATATAAATTACCATCTATATATGTATATAATACTATAATAATTATACTTATATAAGCACTAACAAATACAACTGGCAGCTAAACAAGTTTCGATTGTTGTTTTGACAAATCGAAATTTGTTGGACCCATCGCCAACCTGTAAACTAGCAACAATTTATGGCAATTATGGTTGCTCTAAATTGTGACAGTCGGTGGCGTTGGGATGTTATTTGCTTGTGGTATAGTATATATATCAAGAAGGAAATACAATTTACATAATCGTTAATAATTATAATTAAATGTTTAAAAACCATTTTGTAAATGCTCAGTTTTTGGCGAAATCCATCTAAAAACTGAGCATCTTTATGAATAGCGTGTTGTTTAAATGTCCCCCATTCTGTTTTTTGATTGTTTATTTATCTATTTGTTTTATCACACACACACACACTGTCAGTGTCACATGTTTAAACATACACACACACAGATATACTTACAGTTTGTTCATTTTGTTTTGTTTAAATTGAATGTACAATAGCTTTTAATGATCCAGTAAACAGCACAGAATTAAGCGTTAAGTTGCATTATGTCAAATTGTATTTTGTCGAAACGATTATCGTTGCAACAATGTGCATGATTGAAAATTCATTTGGAAAATTCATTCGGAGAATCGTACGAAATCTAAGCATAAGGCCTCATTACGCACACGTTAATAACACATCCAGTATTAAAACACACACACATACATACTACATAATCAATCACATACACATAAATACCTTAACTACACATATACAAATAAATATAACAACCTTAAATCGTGCACATTGTATGCATGCGTTGGAAGTCCCCCTATCCCCAACTACGTCTACTATTGAACTGTTCGTTTTGTTAGAAGATTTTGCAGTAACAAACAAAGAAACAAAAAAAATACAACAGAAATCGTCTATTTAAACTTTGCAAAATCTTCACAAAATTAATATGAAGTAATATATAATATGTCATAATTATGTTTATAAAGGAGGAAACAAAACTAATCTCTTCATTAAGACCAAAAAGAAACAAAAGGCATCTGAAGTTGTGTATACAGCGAATAGACACACTCACATTTATTAGATTTTAAGCCTGCCCATAAACATAATTATTATGATAACAACAACAACAACAAATGGAACAACAACAAATCTTAGTCTTTAAAAATTCTCGACTTATGTGCGTACTACAAAAATAAAAGAAAACGGTAAAAAACTATATGATATGTAAACTGTAACAATTGTAATAAACATTCAAAATAAAGTTGAATACCGAGTGTTTGATTAATATTGACAGAGAAATTGGGCGACACATGTTATATCATAGCATTTCTGAAATATATTTACAGATCTCGGCTTACAGTACTCCGATTACGGATTGCACGATTTGGTATAAAAGCTCTTGATTTATGACAATTTTGGGAACATCATAAACTAATAGTATTAATTTATGGCCAACGGACTGATCGCCACCTGGTAACCCAATAAAATCTCTTATGTAAAATATCATAAAAATTAGTGAAAATTATTTTCTGATTTCAGCGCGATGCAAACACAAACTCAAACTGGTGACAGGTGAGAGAGGCACAAATTAACGCTTGTTAATTTGACACAAAAAAAAAAAAAACATTTCGCAAGTCCCAAACAAAAACCGTAAACGTATTAAAAACCTAATAAGTATCTTTATTGTTTATTGATTATTGTCTATAAAAATAGTCGCTGATGACTCAGATATGCATAACTAAATATGCACAACAGATATAGATCTTCACATTCAGTATTGCCTTTTAGAGAACTAGTTGAATTCGTCTAACGGTTTACTATTTAACTGTGCGTGGGAAATGACACGCAAGCTTAGCTAAGTTAGAATATTATTTTTTTAATGACGCTTTCTGCAGTTAAAGTTAAATTTTTTTAATTCCAAGTATGAATATTTTAAATTTAATAATTTTTTTACTGCCTAACCAAAAAAATGAATAAACTTTTTTATAACTTTATTTAAAATTGATCTGTTAAAAACTATGTCTGCCGAAAATTATACAAAATGAATCTTGAATCTACCAAAAGGATATTTATATGTAACTATGAGTATATATAGCGACAGCATTTTTGATTTATTTTTACTTATTATGACATTCAATTTTCTTGATCACTTTCTGATGGTTTTCCTAAATATCATTCGGATTACTGTTGACTACATTCTTCAGTTTTGTTGCCCCAACAACATTTTAGCTGTCCTGTTGCGCGGCAGAAAACATGTTTTTGTTTTGTGATATTTGCGTTGTTTCCCCCAGTTACGATTGGGGATTGCAACTACAGGTATTTATAGTAAGCAATGTATGGGGTAGTCTACCTTATGCATATAGGTGGCACCTTAAGGTAGGTAGGCGCGTCGCTTTCTCCGCTGGCATTTGGCTAGTCGATTAAAACACAACGTTTTAGTGGCAAATGCATAATAAATACATAAAATTAAATAAATGCCTTTGCCTTTTGCCTTTGCCCCTTGCACATGCTTGGACTCGCTCTATATCTGTCTCACTCGCACAAGCGCCTTCTATACCGCTCCCGTTTCCGCCTTAGCCGCGACTTGGACCCGGCAAAATCAAAGCGTTGCTCGCATTTGCATATGCATTTCTTTGGCCCCCCATTTCCAGTGGTTCAGCTGTGACTGGAGATGCGCAGCCGGCACAATTTGTGTGTGTATGCGCGTGTTGATTAATTTATGGCGCTGATAATAATCCGGCACCGGCATCGTCAACGTGTGATTATGAAATTTGTATTTTGTGGTTTTGGCGTTGCCAAAAGAAATCAATAATACGGCGGAGGAGTGAAAGAAAGAGCAACAACAGCGACAAGCAGAAGGTGTGGAGGAGAGTGGGGAGAAGGTGCGACGAGAGCAGATGAAATTAACATGTGTTTGTCAGCACCGGCAAAGACATTAGTAATCACATATCCAGTTACATATGTATCTTTCTCCCTATCTCCCAGTGTACGTGTATTTGAGAGTGTGTGTGTGTGCGTGTCTTGTATATGATGTAATATGCGCTTGATTTTTATTATCTAGGGAATTGGGTTTTTGGATTTTTTGAATATTTTATTCGTCGTTTATTTATTTTGTTTTTTGTGGAATTTGCTGCGGAAATGGAAGTTCAACGCGGAAAACGCGTAATTAAACAAAACTAAGTATTAATTTAAGCAATTTCTTAATTGTTATGGCTTTATGTAAGGCCCTATATTAATTTACCACCAAATATTTTATTGAAATGTTGACCGAAAAAAATCTTTGGGAATCTTTTGCTCAGTCAAACGAAAGTGAAACTTTGAAACTTTTGTTGGCTTCTTCGGCATCTTTTTTTTTGTATTTTCTTCTTCGATTCGGAGTTCGGCTGATTTTGATTTTGATTTATCTACTTGTCAGTCCTAAATGTTTTTTTCGAGCTTTCTGGTAATTTGGTATTTGACAAGCATTTAGAAGCAAACGCCCATCAGTCTGTGTCAGGCTGTGGGAATCTTTCGTTTTCTTTGATTTCGAGTTTATAACAAAACGAATGAAATGCTTATCATATTAATTTTGTATTCCATTTTGCCTTTGCGTGTTGCACTCAAGCATCGCGTCGCATTCGATTAGATTGACTTTTGGCGCTGTAGCCAAAGCATAATCGTTGTGTAAACCTGCATGCGGTCAAATTTCTTTTAATCATCTTTAATTAACTAATTTTTCTTTTCTTTTGGTTTGTGGCTTTTTTTCTTACCTTTTGCGTGTGCGGAACCAGAATGTGCCCTATGCGATAGATATACATACTATATATGTATACTGCTTTCATTTGGCCAGTAGCATTGCTTTTAATATCCAGCCATTTGCATTTATTTCTGTAAATAAAAAAAAATATGTTGATGTCTTTCGTGTGGTTAACTTTTGACTGGCCATTGATTAAGTTAATATCTTTTGGCGTTATTTTCATGTTCAGTTGATTTATTGCGTCCATTTAATTGGGTGAAAAGGTTGCCATAAATTACACAATAATTGGGCCAATGTATAGCTGTTGAAAGCGAATAACTCAGAGACTTTTATCTAAAAATATATGACGTATTAAGCAACTTGCTTTGCAATACTCTTTAGAATTTTTGTATATTTTTTTTAACATTATGCGAACATTTTGAAGCTCTTCAGAAAAGAATAATACAGAGATTCTTCAGGTTTAATAACTATTTGGAAGAGAAAACCAATAATTAGTGCGTTTAAGCATACAATAGAGACATAATTATGCGGCACGTGCAGGAAGTGAAATATGGATAGAAACAAAAACATAAATAAAATAAAACATAAAAATAGAAGCGCCCACATTTATTTGAACTAATCAAGAAATGGCCGCAGGTGCGAATTATGCAAAATAAATAAAATCTAAAATTAATGGCTTATAACAAATTGTGCCTAAAGAACTTGTAGTTAAAGTGAAGTGCCAACAATTGGATTACTTCAAGTTGAAGTGCAGAATAGCACTTGACGCAAAGTACAAAATGGAAGCATAATGATGGGGCAGACGACGTAGAAATCAAAGTAGAATCAATTCTCAGCTAAGCTCAAATCAGCAATATCATTAATTTATATTGGTCTCATGCCAACTAATTGAGGGGGAGGAAGGAGAGAAAATGGCACAAGTGCTTGCATAATGATTATTTTTATAAAAATCTACAAAAAATACAAATACAAAAAGATTGGAGGTATTTTGCATAAAATCGAATGTCTGACAATGATTATGTGTCGATCTGATGGATGCCAAGCAAAATAATAATGAATTCAACGCTTTTATATTGTAGCAGCAAATACCCTATAGATAAATTTGCAAATGGGGATGTCAAAATTGGTTTTAATTAAAGCAAATGGAAATGCTCGATGAGGCGATGAGAATATAAAGAAATTATAATTAAACAGACAATTTAAAAGAGAAAATAAATAATAGATAGTTGCACATCGAAAGTTAAGTATATTGTTTATTTACAGGGTGTCTTTGCTGTCGATTAGCAAAAGCGTTCACGCTCTTTTATAATATTTATTGACTATTTCAGCGGATTTGTCAAGTTTTGCAGAGGAAGAATCAAGATAAATTTGCCAATGAAAGAAAACATATGAAGTGTCATGTTTATAGATAAGGCGGACAAAAGGCTTAGGCAGCTTTAGCAACAATAAAAGAAATAAACAATCAGCTAAATGGCAATAATAATGCTGGCAATGAGAACTGAAGCGTGCATAATTAAATTGTTCCCACTGTTTAATTAATGACGGCCAAAAGAATGCCATCCAATAATAGCATTTATTTATCAAAACCAAAAGCCCAACCTAAACCATTGCTAAGACGCTTTAATTGTTACTGCTGCAGTTGTTGTTGTTGTTGTTGTGTTCAATCTATTTGAAATCCTGCAGTAAGCTGTTTCTGTCGAATTTCTCAGGAGCCCAATCGCCAAAGAGAGCATCGCCCAGTCGGATATAGGCCTTGAAGAGGGCCGTGTAGTCGATGGTCGGTTTATCCTCCTGCTCGGCAGAGGATGTGGCTGCAACAAGTTGCAGCATTAGAAGAGCTGCGATCGCCACAAACATCCATCGACATTGCAATGACATGCTGGTAATTAAAATTCTGTTTTCTTGAAAGTTATTTCAACTATTTTGCTCGAGTTGTAGTCAGGTTTTTATAGGCGAAGTGCTGACACAAATTGCATGTTGGCACAGTTGGTCGATTGTCAGTTGGTGGGCTGCATCGTGTTGTGGTCAGGTAAATAGACAAGTAGACAAATTGTTTTGGCTTGTTAAACATATGCGCTAAAAGCGGATCATGGGCAAAATGTTGAAGCGCAAATTAAACGCTTGTTTTTGCTGCTCTTTGACGAGTTAGTATTTCTTTTATTTTTCTTTTCCTGAGATGATGCGATGAAGAACCGCAAATGCGATAGGTAATTTGCATTTGATGTGCGTGGATGGGATTTTGACGCTGCTCACATGACAACGCCAACGCCACCTACTCCATTAATCATGTTGGCCAAAATACCTAAAAGCCAAAAATACAGAAACAACAATAACAACAACAAAATATATACTTCAAGTGCAGCTCGCAAACAGCCGTTAAATTACCTCTTAAGGTAATTTAATTGATCGCACGAGCTTTTGTTTGAGTTTAATTAAAAACAAAAATAAAACATAGATATAAAATTTTAGATTTGGGTCACACGATACTCAAAACTTGGCTTAGCATCATATTTAAGATGCGGAAATTGTCAAATTGTTGCTACTTTGACAGTTGCCCCCCTCCTCACGGTCCCCCCGGCAAGCCTTGAAATTTACGCTATGCTTGATAAATTATTTATGTATTAAAAAATATAGTAAATTTAACTAAATATCTTATGCTCGCATGCAGGGCACAGTGTCCATCTGTCACATGGCATTCTTCTTCACTTTGTTCGCCTTGGGCAAGTCGTGAGAAAGATGCTGCCCCAAAATGAAAATGAAAGTCCGCTGAGACCATTTCCCAGTGCACTAAAAGGGCCAAAAATGCATGCTTGATGCTATGTTGCAGCAGCAGCAGCAGCGGCAACATGAGCAGCAACAACAGCACCAACAGCAGCAGCAGCAGCAGGTTGTCACCGGTTTCCAAGCGGAGCAGCAACAGCAGTAACAACATGGGCAACAACAACAGCAACATCATCATCGCATCGCATCGCATCATACGCAATCGATTGTGTTTTGAGTGTGTTTTCTTGGTTTCTGTTTTATCTGTTTCTTGTTTTTGGGTATCTTCTTCTTTTTATTTGGACGTATATTATAAGAGCGTCTCGATCTGCTGCTGGTATTGCGGCTGCTGTTGCCTCGTCACATTTTGGCCAAATATTTGGATATCTTTCGGTTTTCAGTTCAGTTCAGTTCAAGTTCGCGTCTCGAGCGGTTAAGTTTTCTAGTTGACGCGTCGAGTTAACCCGCAAAAAACACATTAGCTGCAGGACCAGCCCCAAAAAAAACTTTCAAGGATATTTATCTAACAGGATAATGCTTTTGTGCTGCTTCGGTTACTGTGAAGTTGTTTACTAAAAGTGTCTGAAAATCGAACAAAAAACCAATACTAAACTACGAAATTAATTTATAATTTATAAACTTAAACTAAAACTAAAAAAGGTAAATTTTAAACTGTGCATGCAAATATAATTTAAATGAAATACATTTCATAAAATTCAAAAATACTGAATACTGTAATTCCTGTGATCTTGGAAAACTCAATTGAATAGTTTTTGTGAAACAAAATATTGCTGAAGGACCCATCAAAAATTTATAATTGAATAAATGATAAACTTATGAAAATCGACATTTCAACTGAAGCAGCTTTAAAATTTTATTTTAATATTAAAATGTGGAGCAAATATATATATTTTAATTTATTTATAATATTTTTTTAAAAGGTTGCAAAAAATATATACAAAAAAGATGTTGTGGATATTTTGAAGATTCTGTTAAAATTGCAAGATTATTTTATTGACGGTTAGCTCTAATAGTCTGCTATAAATATAAATATATGTGAATTTTTAGTAGTAGTATTAAGAGCATAACTTTTTTTATTTTCTAAAAGGATATGCCTAGTAAAATTCTTTTTTAATTTTCGATCTCTGGACCCAAACAATGAGATAAAAGACTCAGTGAAAAACTAATTTTCAGCGAGCACTTTTTTTATATTTGTTTAATTTATTATTGATAATAGAAATATTTTATGAGTTTAGAAAATTAAATTACTACTGTTTTTTTCAATAGACCAAAAAATTTAGAAAATTATATTACTATTAATTTTGTTAACAGACCTAAAAATAAAGAAAGTTGAATTACTATTATTTTTGTTAACAGACCAACAAAATTTACGCAAACCAATATGAATTATATCTGAATGTGGTCTTCCAACTAAAAGAGTAGGAGCATTATACATTTCTTAAACTACCCATTTGTGACATAATTTTATCTAAATAATAGATTTGAAAATGCCGACACTACACTGCCTTACCTTAAGCTTGCTGAGATAATATCAATCTCTAATCTGAAGATGATAACTTAATACGCACCGTGCCATTCAGTACACCTACATTGATTATTTGCGCTTGGTAAATAGAGAATAGCAATGCGGATATAGAATTGATAATTCGACATGTTGGGAATGAGGCACAGACACAATGCGATCAGCATAATTTGAAGTGGGCCACATTCTCAGCTTGTATTACGCACTCAATTAACGTCAGATGGCCATAATGACAGCCACTTGGGGAACAAGCCGACGAAGATGCCGGTACTGAATGTGTGAGAAAATCCCCAAAAATGTATTTTAGTTCACTTTTGTTGATTGATGCTAAACACGAAATTTGAAGTACGTTTGGGGCACAGATCCTTTTGCTCATCCTGTTTGGCCATAAACTCACATTCTTACGAGATGAGTCTGAAGTGGGTTTCTTCATTAGATTGGGCAAAAGCGAAACCAGTTCCCAGAGTAATTGACTGCGGGCAAATGATATCATTGAAGATTAATGATTTGAATACCCTAAAACGTGCTGATAATTTATTGGCATCAAATCCAAAACAAACCAAGAATATTCAAATGATTAAATGCCGAGCACATTTTCGGAAGAGGCAATCTTTTGAATTTCGGAATTACTAAATGTATAATAATAATTACAGATTACACAATGCGGAATTGAAATGCGATTACAAAACGAAGAAACATTTCAATTTCTGACAGAGATCATTCAAAACGATTTAATGAGTTTATCCATTCACTTTTGCTGGCCAAATCAATAGCTGTTATCTATGTGTCTAAAAGTCAGTTTTCTGTATCTTCTTCAACATGGAGCCCTGTCGAACAATTTTGATGGATCATTGTCGACAATGCGAAGTAAAAGAGCCAAAACAAAGTGAAATATGATCGACATGATGCGGCTAAATTCGAATTCGAAGCGGGGAATGCTTCCTCATTGTCCAGCCAGACGAAGTACAACTATTACCATTGTCTAGCCTCAAATCTGCTCTTGATATTGACCCTGAGCATGAAGATGTTTGAATGTCGAACGTCGAATGTAAATCGTTTTGTTACACTTTGTTTCAAGTTCACTTTGCATACTAATTTGTTATAAGTATAAATGGAAATGCATTTCCATAATGGCATTGTAAGTGTAATTGTGATTGTAGTTGGTAAATGTAATTGGGTCCGTCGTCGACGATTCTTCACATAAGTATGCATATGCCTAGGGTGTTTGGCAGCTGCTTGGCAAGTCATTAAAATACAATTAGATGCTGCTGCTTAGATAGTCATTATACAACTTAAATAGAACTGGTATGCTTACAGTTTATTGACACAAACACTTGGGTTATTGACTTGCCAGCCACACTCAATACTCGTAGTAACGTCATAGTCACACTATTATTATTATTTTTTATTTCTGATTTTTGATTTGTAATAAACAAAAGTAATTTGGGCGCTTTGCGGCGCGCCCTGAAAGCGCTTTAATTGTCAACAAATTAGTTTTGCATAGCATTATTTTCGAATAATATTAAATAATTTTTACATCATCGTCGCAGCTTATATAATCGATTAAGTTATCAAATGTTTGCTGCGGACAGTTAAAATTGGAAAATAATTAAATGCTGAGTTTTTTTTCTTTGGCTCGCTCGCTTTTGTTCGCGGACAAACAAAGACAAAAATTGTGATGGCAAATTGTTGGCAACTTCTGTTCGCATATTATTATTATTTCTAATATTATTATTGATGTATTTGTTCAGTATTTATGCATTGTTTGTTTGCCGTTCAATTTCATTTCGCGCACTTCACTCGACATTCGATATTCACAATTGCTTTGGGCTACCTTACACTACACTACAATGGATCTCAATTTGTTGGCCATTCAATTGCAGGCCAATTTTCATGGCAACCCACACTTGAAAGTTGCACAAAACATGTCAAGTGTTTTGATTTTGTTCGGCTGACAAGTTCGTTTCCTAAGTCATTTCATTTTGCCAGACTCTCTGGCAAGTTCGTTTCCTAAGTCTTTCGTTTAAAATCGGTCTACAGTCTAGACGGCATGCGTTGATAATGAGCTGTCACTTTGTTGACCTTAGACATGTGTTTGCTGGCATCACTTCGAAGTGGTTTCATTCAAAAGCATATTTGACCAGAAGCATCATAATCAATTAGTCGCATTCTAATGCGTGTTTGATTCAACAATTCATCAATTTTGGGTTGTTGATTAATGAAAGCCGTCGAATGACATTAGCTAAAATTGGAAATTAAGCGTTTGATTTATATGAAGTCGACTTGGCTGCTGTGGATCTTCAAATTAAGCTTAACGCTTAAGCTTCTCTATTAAGTGTTCAGCTGCATTTAGTCTGTGCTTTAGTAGCATTTTAAATCATATTAAAGCTACGTTTGTTTAGCTGTTTGTAGCATTTTAAATCATATTAGAGCTTGTTTGTTAAAATTTAAACGTAAAAAGTAGTTACTTTCGGTTTTATCTGTTATTCACAGCTGGAATTTCGGGTTGTTTACTAAACGTTTGAATAATTTGTAGTCGACTCTAAATTCTTGATTAAATACTATTCATTTAAAGCATATTAAAACTGTATTTTAAACTACATTTAAAGAGCAGTTACTTTGAGCTTTAACTGTTATTCGCAGCTGGAATTTTTATGTTTTTATGTTCGCAAGGCCTATAAAAGTAATTAAATTTCATAAGCAAAATATGTAGATCAAACGGAAATTGAGGCAGTCGAAGGTCGATCGCCACATACTCTAGGCGTAGATGGTCAACGATTTCCTTTTATTGTGGTTCCAGTTTGGCGACTGACGTGATAAGATATCCGATACTAGCAGGCATTCTTTCGTATAAGGTCTATGCTTAAATTTGACTGGCTGACGAATCGAATGTGACGGCGACGATGATAATGATGATGATGATGATGACCCACGCAAATTTGCCGTTGACAGTGCCAGTCAATAGTGTGTGCACCACTCTCGTTTGGCATTTGTTTTGATTTAATAAATCAGCATGGAATACGCTCGATTTGGTTACGTGTGATCCGAGAAATGGGCACGCCTCAACGTGGTTTCGTTTTGCCGTTGTTACCTTTGTTGTTGTCGATGTTGTTGTCGGTGTCGCTGTTGTTGTCGTTGCTGTTGTCGCCGTGTTTATGCTAATGATGCGGCTCGGCTGCGGCTGCTCTTACGTCGCGTAAGGCGTTTTATATTCAAATGTTTTCAACAGCATGTTCGTTTTAATCAATGAATGTTTATTGATTCATAATTTATCAATCAGCCTAATGCATAATGTAATCATTATTTGGCAAGCGCAGCAATTTACATATTATTTGGGTATTTTGTTTTCAGCATGCCCCGATTACGATTACGATTGCTGGCGTTGTTCCCGCTGCTGCTCGTTGCAGGAACCACAGCGCAAGGCAACTTTGAGGATGCGGACAAAGCTAACGATTATACGAATCAGCAGTTTGATCTGCGCCACACGATTCCCGGCGAGCCAGGCATCGATTATCCCATACTGAGCGAGGTGCCCAAGACGAACTTTGTGTGCAAGGGACGACATGAAGGTGAGTTAAATTATAATTATATATTGACAAAAATAAGTCAATCATGAGTAAAAAATAAATAATCAATTGAAAAAAAGTACGAAAAAAATAGTACAGGATAACAAAATAAATAGGGAATGAGTAAATACAATAATATTGATTAAAGAAATAATAAAAAAAATAAAAAAAAACAAATAAATAAAAAATACAAAAATAATAACGTTATAATAAAAAAATAACATTAAAAATTAAAGACATATTTAAATTTTTGTAATTTTTAAATAACAATTTATAGTTATTCAAATATTTAAAATTCATAAATTTAGATTTGTTCATTTCCTAATAATGTAATGTGACTATGTCAACATTAAAATGAAATAATAAATTATTTTAATTTGTAGGTTACTATGCGGATGTGGAGAGTCGTTGCCAGGCGTTCCGCATTTGCGCCCACACCGCACGCACCCCGCAGGGCTTCGGCTTCCTCTGTCCCAATGGCACGGTGTTCAGCCAGCAGAAGTTTGTCTGCGACTGGTATCGCAATGTGGACTGCGATCTGTCGGAGCAGTATTACGACATGAATCTGGATCACAGCGTGGGCAGCACCCAGCAGATGATGGAGCGCGTGCGTCAGATGATGGAGTATCCCACCATGACCATCTCCAAGGCACTGCAACAGCAGCAGCCACAGCAGCAGGCACCTAGGAACACGCATCAGACGCTGAGCAAGGATCTGAGCAGCGTGAGTGGAGTTCTAACCCAACCGGCTGCAGTTACCAATGCCAAGACGGTGCTGCGTGGCGAGGACATCAAGAGCGAACCTCTGCCTGCTCCAGCAGCAGCTGCGTCGCAGGGCAACGATGACATCTATGTGAACAGTCTGGGCGAACTCTCTTCGGATCCCGGCATCCAGTTCGATCACACGAATGCGCACATCATTGCCGAGTATCCACGTGAGTATCACTACCAAAAGCAAAAGAACTTTGCCGAGCGTGTCAATGCAGGCTTGGAGGAGCCCGAAGACTCAGCAGCCGGCTCCCAGGAGCAGATGGCCCCCGAGTACATTAAGCAGATACGCAACACCAAGGACGAGGCCACCCAGCTCGATTTGGTGTCGAACATCAACAATCTGCTGGAGGAGGTCTCAACGGATCTGGATCCCAGTGTGTCGGGCTATCAGTCGATGAGTCCGCAAAAGGTGAAGCAACCATTTAGGTTCCTCAGCCGTGGCTTTGCCATGCAGAACAGCGACAAGGATGCAGGAAAGTCGAGCTCAGCTTATGTGTACAACAAACCCAAACAGACGCCGGGCACAGTCAGATTTACGGTAAGAATTAATTAGCTACAACTTTAGTTCAACTTTTGCTCTGTCTATCTCTGTCTATGCGCGCTCTATCAACTCTTTCTCTTTCTCTCTTAATTTCTCTCTTTCTATTACTGTCGCTACTCTGTCTATCGCCTTCAATATTGACTCTCACCCACACACACATCTTAAACCACAAAACACTCTTAACTCAAAAAGCCCAATGAGATACCCACTGAAGCTCATAAAGACACTGAACACAAGCTCAAATTCAATAATGATAAAACCACTAGCACCACAACCACATCAACAACCACAACCACTGAAGCTGCTCTCACAGAGGAGGAAGCTTTGTTAATTGCACCCGAATTGCCGCCAGTCTTCGATGCACCGCCAGCATTTGAATTCGAGACCACTTCAACCACTAGCACCACAGCTGAACCGCTGAGCCACTTTAGCTACAGCACCGAGGAGCCTGTGATTGAGTCCATAGGCCAAGCAGCTGCTCTGTCAGCCGGCACCACTTTCTATGAGCAACTGCAGCAGGAGGTTGCACTACTCGATCCACAAGCTGCCGAGAAGACCGATGTGCACCTGCAGGCAGAGAAATTGCTGTTGGCTGGCGTCAAGCTGACCTCACACGATGAGGAGACTGCGCTGCGCACCAATCGGTTGACAGCAGGCAGGCCAGCAGCAACCACCAGCAGCAGCACCACCGCCAGAACCACCAGCAGACCCACAGCAACCATGATGACCTCAACGGAAACTGTTACCGAGATTAGCAGCACTCAGGAGCGCATACGCGGCTACAGACGATTTGCACAGAAGCGTGTTGGTGGCAACCACATCTTGCGCCGCAGCTCGACACCAGCAACCAGCAGCAGCAACAACAGCAGAAGTACGACAACAACCACGCCACGCAGCACGTCGCCAACACGCAGCTACTTGGAACGCTTGGCGGCAAGTCGCTTGCGTCTGTCGCGCCTGTCGCAGGCCGGCAAGTCAACAGCAGCAACCAGCACGACATCGACATCAACAACAGCAACTGCAACCACCAGCAGCAGCACTCAACGCACGACCGCTTCACCTCTGTCGCCTGTGCGCGCTGGCGCCGACTTAGGACCCAGCAAGAAGCTCTCAGTGCGTCACTTGGACAGGGAGACGGCACAGCCAAAAGCCAGCTGGGAGACGGTGCAAAGCAACCTGCAACACTTCCAAGTGTCGCGCGGCAATCGCGTCTACACGCCAGCAACACGTGCAAGCAGCACCAGCAGCAGCCATCACAGCACTACAAGCAATAGCAATCACATCAGCAACAAGCCAACTGCAGCAGCAACAGTGCAGCGTGGTCGCAATCGACATGTGACCTATCGCACACAAGCACCGCAGCAACAGCGCACTCGCGGAACGACAACAACAAGCACAACTCGCGGCACAACAACGACAACACAGCGACCAACAGCTGCTGCTGCATTGTCCACATTGTCACAACAAATCTCAGCCATTGCTTCGGGCTATACTTACACTGCTCCCAACACCCATCACTTTAATACACCCACAACAAGTCAAACACAAACACAAACACGCACACATCAACAACAACACCAACAACAACAACAAGCATTGCCACAACAACTGCAAACAGTGCAAACCACTTCAAGCCTATCCCCTTCCTCTGCCTTCCTGCCCTTTGATAAGCTAACTCGCGCCATTGTTGATGAATCGATTTTACAGAACTTTAAGAGCAGCCAGCCACAGCGAGGCGGCGCCACCAGCAGCATCCAGGAGCAGCAGCAACAGCGCCAGCAGCAACAACAGCTGCGTCAGCAGCAGCAGCAACAGCAACAATTGCGCCAGCAGCAGCAACAGCAACAGCAACAACGCAACAAGCCAGCAGCAACAAGTGTTGCTAGCAACGCCAACAGCAATGGTAACTACAACTATGCCAAGCCGGCGGCAGCAGCAGCACCAGGCAAGCGACAGCAACAACATAGAATAATAATAGCTTAAGTTGACATTACAAATATTTCCGATCTTTGATTTTGTAGCGATTGCTAGTCTGACCATACCACAGCGACCAGTTGCTCTGCAACAACAACAGCAACAGCCACAACAACAGCAGCAACAGCTGCCGCAAGTTGTGTTGCCCACACAGCCAAGCATTGTGATTGCTCGCGCCGAGGGACAACGCATCGCTCCGAATTCTGCCAGCAACATAATCACTTCTCTCGTCAATCAGCCTCAAACAAAGAGCCCTCAATCAAATTCGTATGTGGCACTCAGCGATTTCTTAAACAATAAATTCGGCAGCAACACCGAAGGTGCGACAACTATGCAGCAGCATCAACAACAGCAACAGCAACATCATCAGCAACAACAGCAACTGCGTCAGCCACATAAACATCAACAACAGCAGCAACAACAGCAGCAACAACAACAGCCACATCAACAGCAGCACCAACAACAGCAACAGTTGAGCTACATAACGCAACAATATCAACAGCGTCATCAACAACAAGCGCCACAGCAACAACAACCGCAACAACCACTGCAACATCAACAGCGCTATCAACAGCAGCAACACTTCCACACACAACAACAACCGCAACAGCAACAAGCCAATTATCAAACGCGATACCAACATCCCTATCAACAGCAACAACAACAACAACAGCAACTGCAACACCAGCAACAACAACACTTCCAGCAACAGCAGCAATCGCAGCATCCTTCCATTCAATCCATTCAACAGCCTTATCTGACGCCCAACATCTTTGTGCCCTATCAGCAACAGCAGCAACTGCTGCCGCTCTTTCCCCCGCTAGCAGGAGCAGCTGCTGCTGGTAAATCATCGCATCTGGTTCCAGTGCGCGGCCAGCAGACGGATCACTTGAATGTGCTTTTGCCGGCATTGCCCAACGGCCTGATACCTGCACCCACTTTGCAGGTAGCCCAAAAGCGCAGTGATGTCAAGGCCGATCAGTTGCAGTTGACCAGCGGCAACAACAAGAGCGGCAACAATGACAAGAAGAAGGGCAATGTTGTCGTGGATCAGGGACAGGAGATGGCCTTCTACTCTGGCCGCACATCCTACCAGGTGCCGCAGAGCAGCGTTGGCCGTTTGCCCAACGATGTCACGCAGCTGCGTCGTCTGCGCCAGCGTCGTTATTGATGGATTAAAGATTTTAGTTGAAGTTGAAGATGCAGCGGATTAGACCCGAGTGAGATTACTACTAGACGCATAAGTTATTATTTATATACTAAGCTTAAGTTAATGCAATTGTAAAATATATGTATATCCTTAGTAATCAAGAACGAAATCGAGTTGTTTGTCAATCTTAAATTAATTCCTAATTATATACAATATTTATAAATAAAACGACGAATATTTTGAAAACGAATCTTTGGTTTTTTTTTGTTTCATTGTGAGATTAAGATTTATTGTTTAATGTTTATGTGTGTTTCGAATTTGATCTTAAAATGATATATTGAATACAAATACAATACAGTGTTTTATCCTTGATCCTTTTACATGTCGCTAACGTAATTATCATTATTTAATTATAAATATACTTTTTAATTACTTTCCATATCATTTATATATGCATATTGTTTTACAATAATCCATTTTGAATAGTCACGAATGTTCGTTTTTTTGCTTTTTGTTTATCTGCTTTGTTTTCTTTTGTTTTTTTTTTTGTGTTTAATTGGTGTCAAACATTTTCTATTTATGGTTACAATGCTTAACTTAATTAATGCTGTGCACAATGCATATATCATTCTCATTATTATTAGTGTAATTTAACTTTATGGCATGGAGTATTTGTTTTTACATACAAAATTCAACTAAATTATCAATTGGCATATGCATGAAAATATTTAAAATACACAAAAGATAATAATTAATGACCTCTGTGATGCAAGCAGCAAGTGCGATTGATGACAGTAAACCAGGTTGATTTAAACATAATAACTACAACTAAAAAGGTACTATAGTAAGCTAAAGACTAACTATTAAATATATATATATATATCTATGGATATATAAATGTCTATTTATATAATTTAAAAAATAATTTAAACAATATTTGTTAAGAAATATATAATTACTGGCGCGAACTTGCATCGAAGCCTACACAAAATGTACAGCACTTTTTACATAAGATTAAAAAAGAGGATTACACAAAGCAAT
Organism: Drosophila immigrans; assembly: GCA_963583835.1. Classification (NCBI taxonomy): domain Eukaryota; kingdom Metazoa; phylum Arthropoda; class Insecta; order Diptera; family Drosophilidae; genus Drosophila; species Drosophila immigrans. The sequence goes on from OY757141.1 coordinate 30,084,741, forward strand.
TGGGACCGGGATCAGGGATTAGCATGAGCATCAGGATCAGTGACGGTCCTGATCCTCTTGCAAGTGGTGAATAAGTCTCGTAATAGTTTTTACATGCATGAACACACATCCATCCATCTAACATCATCGTTCTATATATGTACAGAGAAACAGTGAACACCTGGGTTGAGGATTCGATTCCTTTCTTAATTTTTGTGGATCCATTTATGACGAGCTTAACGTGCGCTCAGCGCTTGATGACCAGACGACATTTCTGCACGCGCACGCGCACTCAGGGAAGCGAATTAATGTTGAATATTGCTGGCGCTGTAGCTGCATTGGCTTCGATTTGCGGCATCGCCAGCGCCACCGGCATCACTCCAACCGTTCCCGGCGCTGCTGCTGATGCCGCTCCAGCTTTGTCCGGCGTGTGCTGCTCACAGAACACTTTGCGATCCTCTTCGCTGAGACTCCAGTTGGCAGCACGGGCGCAAGGCACATGAGCTGGTGCCTTGCAGGCGCGCTCAAAGCAGCAAACAATCGCTCCCGGCTGGGCACAGTGCACACACTGGTACCGTGTGCTGTCCCAAACAGCTGCATCCAGGCCATTGATGTGGGCGCCAATCAATTGAATGTCATTTGCCCAGACAGCACAGTCCTCGTGCAGCCAAATCTCGTAGCCATGCTCTGAGGTCTTCGACATGCCTCGAAATGTCTCAATGAACTTGGCCTCGTGACTGCAGTCGAGTGGATCCTGTGACGAGCACTGAGATTCGTTCTGATCGTCGCTGTAGGAATGCGCGCTCTCATGGGTCTGCTTCCGTTTACGTTTGTGCTGCAAGAGGTTAAATTAGTAATTTGCATAATTTACAGATATTTCTTTGCGCCTTACCATTGTGATCTTGGGCGCCTGCATAATGTTGGCCAGCGTGGCGGGCACTACGGGCAGATTGCGTTCCTGCAGCTTCACCATGTCCGTGCGCTTGCGTTTGCTCACAAACAGTCCATCAACATCCTGCGTGCCCGCCGGCAACTGCAACGCACAACGATACTCGTCGCAGTCAATGGACACCAGGTAGGGACCAAATAGATCGCCCAAGCCGAGCTTGTGTGGCCCACGCTTGCAGAACACGCAAATCCAACTGGAGTCGGTGGTGTCCGCATCGTAGCGATTGCTCAGCGTGGAGCTGTGCATGCCTCGCAGATTCTTGCGTTCATGCGGCGCCTTTGTCTGCTTCTTTTTCGTCTGCTTCTCGTTCACATCCTCGGCGTTGTGCGTGTTCTTAATGCTGATGCTGCCATCGGGTTTGATTAGTATGAACGGTGACTTGAACCTGAGATCTGGCGCTGCAGCTGCTCCGCCACCATTGCTGCTCTCGCGATTTGCCGGCGCCGGCGTGCTGTCCTCGTCCGTGCTGAAGGGTTTGCGTCCACCTGCGCCCTTTTTGCCGTTCTGCTTGGCCGCGTTCTTCCCCGTTGGCTTCTTGCCCTTGGCCGCCGTTGTCTTCTTTTTCTTCTTGGCATTGCTGCTGTTGTTCACCTTGGTGCTAACCGCCTTGGCTGCCGCATTCGCTTCGCTCAGCTTGCGTGCCGCCAATGCTGCGGCAGCTGCTGCCGACGTGCTCGGCTTGTCATCGTCGCTGTCCAGCTGCACTGTCTCCACATCCGGCTGCGCTGGCAGCTGCTTCTTGCGTGCTGCCGTCTTTTTGGGCTTCGGCTGGGCTTCCTCGAACGTGAAGCGCAAGAGTGATGGATCCATGCCCATGGACAGACGACGTGGTGGCAGGCAACGCGTGGGCGGCGTGCGTGCCACAACTTTGTTTGCACTTGGCTGTGGCGCTGGCGATGGCTCCTTGGCTGCCTTGACCTCTGCTAAACTGTTGTGCACTGGACTATGAATGGGACTGGGCATCGTGGATTTCATTGCCGCCTTGGTTGCCATTGGTCGCAGTTCAGGTGTGGGCGTGGGTGTGGGTGTTGGCGTGGGCGTGGCTGTGGGAGTTGGAGTGGCTGCGGCAACTGTTGGTGGTGTGCTGACCACAGCCTTGTCCTCGGCCAACGCTTTGGTCTGTGCTAACTGTGCGCTCAGGTTGTGCTCTGCTTCGTCGGCAGCCGATGTCGCAGGCTCCTCATCTTCGATGCCGGCAAACATTGCCTCCAGCTTATCCTCCACCTCGTTGAAGTGACAGGGATCCGTGCTGCCAGCTTGTGCAGCTGTTGCTGTTGTTGCTACCGCCGTTGCTGGTGGTGATTGTTTGGCAGCTGGTGATTGCACTTCGTCCTCATCGTCGTGCACACTCACCGCTGGTCGTGCATCGATGTTGCCCTGCTCCACAAGCGCTGGCGAGGCTGGCGTGTCCGTGATCACCTTATTGTCATCCGGCTGCGGCTCCGCATCGTGTTCTTTAGATGCTGGCACTTCGCTCACCCGACTGCTGTGGCTGCTGTGGGTGCCAGCGCTGGAACTGCTCGAGCTGCTGCTCGAACTATTGCTCTGTGGACTGGGCGGTGGCATTTTGCTGTCATTGCTTGGCTCCTTGCTGGCGGCAGCTGTGCTCGCTGGCAGCGTCTCATGTGGCGGCAGCTCATCATCTGGCGGCGGGCGTCGTTGCTGCTGCTGCTCTGTGAGATTGCGTTGCAGCAGCGCCTGTCGCTGCTTCTTGGTCTTCGGATTGTCCGTGTCGTTGTACAGCGATGAGCTATTGCTATTCTCAGCTGCCGCAGCAGCTGGTGGCGTTGCAGCACGTCCATTCTCCTGAGGTAGGTCGTGTGACTTTTGTTCTTGATGCGTGGCCAGACCGAAGGGTTGAAACTCGGTCGTGTCCCCGCCGTTCTTGGGCGATCGCTTGGGACTGCAACTGTTGCTGTGCGTTGGACTCGGTGTGCGTTGCCTTTTCGCATTCTCACTGGGCGTCAGTCGCATCACTTGACTCGCTTTGCGTTTGCGTCGCTTGCGACTATTGCTGCTGTTGCTGTTCGACTCCAGCGACTCCTCGTTCGATGTGGTCATGTAGGGGGATTCGGGTGCCTCAACCTTATCGTCGGTTGCTGACGTTGCTGGCTGAGCACTGTTGTTGCCACGATATGTTGCAGTTGTCGACAGATCCGTGATGATCGTTTGCGGCTCATCCTGCGTCTCATCGGCGTTTGGCTTGTGCTTGGACATGTCGAGATTCAATTGCGACAATAGCGTGCTACGGGAATGCATTTGTGGCGTGTGCTGCGACGTCAGCTGCTGTTGCTGCAGCGACTGTGCTTGTTGCTGTTGCTGTGGTTGTGATTGCGCTTGTGACTGAAACTGCTGATGAGTTGGCGGCGGCGGTGGTGGTGCTAAATGCTGATTATGATGCGTTGCTGGTGGTGCATAGTGTAAATGTTGCTGCTGCTGCGGCTCCGGCTGCATATTATGCTGTTGCGGCGCATAGTTCGCATGCAACTGATGATGCAGATGCAGCTGATTGTAGTCCAGTGGCGACTGCGGCGTTGGTGGCGTCTGTGGCCCATTGTATTTTATATTGGCTGGCGGCGGGGGCGTCATGTTGTATGGCTGCTGTTGATGCTGATGCTGTTGCTGATAGTTGCGCAATGGCGAGGCTACAAATTTTATTCAATTAGTTTATATTTCTTTTTGGGGTAAGAACTCCATAAACTTACGCTTTTTGGCAACGTGTTGCTGCTGTTGCAAGTTGTGCGTGCCCAGTTTGCCGGCGGCGCTACTCACATAGCCGCAGTCCTTGCCACTACTCAGTTCGCTGCTCTTTTGCATGCTCTTCAGCTGCGTCAGCTTGAAGTTCTCATCACGATTCTGCATGTAATGCGGCGGCGGCGCATTGTTGTTGCCACTACTGCTACTGCTGTTGTTGCTGCTGCTGCTATTGCCACTGTTGTTGTTGCTGCTGCTGCTGTTGTTGTTGTTACTGCTGTGGTTGCTGTTGTTGTTGTTGGGCGGGGTACTTGGTGGCGGTGGCAATAGAGACTCGCAATCTGCTGCACCGCCAGCGCCATTGGCATTCAAATATTTACTGGCAGAGCTGGCAGGGGACGCCGAGGCGGGCAGATGTCCCTCGCCCAGATGTCCTTGCTGAGCTCCTGCAGGCGTATTTGTGGTCAGATTGTGACTGTGGTTCGGAAGAGAAGACATTTAATTAATTTCGAATTAAAAAGTACTAAATTAATTATGAAGATTATGTTGTCAATTAGACAAAGAACAGCATATCTCAAGCACTATATTTAAAAATAACGGTAACATAAATAAAACAGTGAAGCCTTTAAGGAGTGGAAAAATTTGTAGTGACTATAAAAAAAAAATTGTATCGTTTACTAATAATAATAATAATGATGATCTAACCTACGTTACAGTTTTGAAATATAATTTATATAAAACACATTTAAATTATGACATATTTTGTAACTTTAATAAAATAATGCAAAAATTATAAAATATATTAACATTAATTTAATATATTAAAATTTTGAATTGCTCACATCGTTGGGTAATTGGGAAGCGCATGCAGATGAGATTGCTGTTGTTGCTGCTGCTGTTGGGATTGCTGCTGCTGCTGCTGTTGGCCAGCTTTAAGCGTTGGGGCAGCGCTGCGACTCGACTGCAGCGACAAATCCATTGAGTCCAAAGGCAATGTTCCACTGTATGGCGGCGCCAGCAAAGGATTCATTTGATGATGATGATCCAGCTGCAAAGACAACACGATTAGTGGCAAGCATAACTAGCAAGAGAGTGAAGAGTAAACGAGAGACAAAAGCAAAAGGCAAAGCAAATACGATGGAAAATATATGTATATGTATTTATATAGGAAGTGTGTCAACTACTTTGGCAGGGTCAGGAAGGAGCTGAAGGAGTTGATTCTAGCTTGAGTTTGGTGCATGCAATTGTCTTTGTTTTGTTTTGGGAGCGACGAAACGAAACGGAAACGCAAACGAACTACGCTTAATTACGTTTTTATGATTGGCCGACATAAAATTGTAAATGGCATCGGGAGGCGGCGGCGGCGGTTGGCCGGATGCATGCCACGCCAGCGGCGAGCGGACCATCGGCCGTTCGTTGGACATGTGCGCCAACTGCGGCTGGCGGGGGATATACGAAGGTATCTGCAGAGATGGGATGAGGGCAGCATCAGCGTCATCCTTTGATGTCCTGCGTGGCATCATACTTACTTGCAGGGGATTCCATGAGGGATTCGGAGCCGCTTGACTCAGATGAGCGTGCGGATGATTGTTGTTCGACATGACTTTCAAATATCCCAGATCCTAGATCCTGGCAAATAACAACCTACAGGATACTACAGATGAACTAGCGCCGTCATGTGATAGAAACCAGGGCGGAAGAGACACAATACGATAAACACGAAGGCAGCCAAGCAAATTTTGGCCGGTTGCTTGGACAGGACAATTGCCGCTCCTCAACAAGGATCAGTCTGCAACACAATCCTCAACTAGTACACATTGGCAACAGCGAATGGTGTTTTGAAATCGGGGAGGCAACAAAACTCTAGCACTGTCTATTGAGCCATAAGCCATACGGCATCATCGGCAGGAATGTCCTGTCGGCCCATTTGTTTACGGGCGACTATCACACGGTGCACATTGTTTGTGCAATGCGACAGAGCAGAAAAACACAACAGAATCTCAACATTAACAAATTTCGCACGCACTTTTTTTTCACACCATCCAACAACAGCATTAACCACATCCACCCACTTGGCAAAAGTTTTCAGTGAGCGGTCCTTGCGCGATAACACGCACAGTCGATAATATATCGACAGTCGAGAGCGTTGTTGTGCATGCCTGCATCCCTGGTAATTTATTTGATGCTGCTGCCGCTGCTTCGGCTGGGCGCTACGCGACAAACACGCGGTCTTTTGTGTATCAATGAATGTTTGTTTGCCCTAAGATTTCAAATGCAGTTAAAAACAATGTGAATTTGCAGGGCATGGGTGAGTGTATTAGTTGTGGTATTTTTATTTTACTTTTTCTTTTGATTGATGCTAATTAACACTGTTTTTGCACAATACCTCCAAAAACTTCCTTCTCTCTCACTCAAGTGCAGCGCATTGCAGTTTCGTTGCGACTGTTTTTTTTTTTGCGAATTTCTTGTTTTGGGCCGAAGCCTTTGCAAAATTGCACAAACTCACACACTTGATAACTAGCACATTCTTACGGCTGTTTTGTTCAATTTCAACGCGAATTTTGTAAATGCCGCATTCAGTTCATTTGTTTTTCGAACGTAGTTTTCATTTGTTTTAAATAAAAGTGTAATTTACGTGTGCTTCAGCTTCTGTGTTATGAGTATGTTTGTATGTGTGTTTGTATGTGAGTTTGGTAGTTCATTACTGGAGTTGGCGAACTACAATTCTGATTCCGGTTCCGGTTCAAGTGCAACATTGCGAACACACAAATGCTGCAAATCGTGCAAAAAAACAAAAGCAAAATAAGTATACACAGGCCGAATTGTTAATAAATTTTAGAGTGTTTTTGAAAACAATTGAAGTGATAGTTATTTTTTAAATGCAAGAAATTTAATTTGTCGATCATTTGTCGCTAATGATACACCGCTATCAGCTGACTAAAAATCGATTGGCACTGCAACGATAGGGCTGCAATACTTCGAAAAACACAATTTACGTGTGCACTATTCAACTATTTAAATTATTGACTTAATTGACAGCCATTTAAAATTAGAGTAATTTGTTTTGATTGCAGCACATTTTTGGGTAATACTTGCCAATTCCCCGGCTGAAAATGTTTCGCGGGTAAAGCAATCAGCTTTTTGTCATGCGCCTGCGGCGGATTGTGCAGCCCTGCGATAAATTATAGCAGTTTTCCCGCCAAAACACATTTTATGGTGAAACTTACAAATCTCATATCATTTGAGCCATGAGTCTATCACGAGGAGCATTCATAGTGTTTGAAGGCCTGGATAGAACCGGCAAAACTTCGCAAACCCGTCTACTGTGTAAGTGATCATTAAAAACATTTGATAATTATTGGAATTAATTGCCCATATTGATAATATAACAGATAAGCTGTTGACCGATAAGGGGATTAAAGTGAAACCAATCCACTTTCCAGAGCGCTCCTCGGCCATTGGTCAGGTGATAAATGCATACTTGACCAATGCCCAAGATCTGCCCGACGAAGTGATACATCTGATGTTCTCCGCCAATCGCTGGGAGCACATCAATGGCATTCGCCAGGAACTATTGGACGGCACAACATTCATATGCGATCGTTATGCGTACTCTGGAGCAGCTTACTCGGTGGCCAAGGGTTTGGACTTCAATTGGTGTTGTTCACCCGATCGTGGCCTAATTAAACCCGATGCGGTCATCTACTTGAAGGCATCGTCAGATGAGGCGATTGCATCGCGTGGCAACTACGGCGGCGAACGGTTTGTTTGGGTTGCATTACAAATACAAAATGAACATTTAATCTTATCTTTATTTGCTTGCAGCTATGAGAAACTGGAATTCCAGCGAAAAGTGGGCGTGGTATTTGATAAGTTTTGCGCCCAAGAGTCGAGCTATTGGCATGAGTTCGATGCCTGCCAAACCGAAGAGAATCTCCACGCGGAAATCGCAGCAGTTGTGGAGGAGGTGATGAAACGGACGCCGTCGCAGGCGCTGGACAAGCTCACCTAACCTAACCTGTGATTGCCAATAGGGATTTAAATTGAATTATGCTCTTTCAGCGATTATGCGTACAGTTAAGTCTTTAATTTACGATGTAAATAGATTTTATGGCGAATTTTTGGATAAATGCATTTGGCATCTCAAACGCGGGGGATTAAAAATTCCCAACGAACATAGAATGTACATTTAAATACGCGCCGCTCATTGCATCATTGTATAATCCCATTGATTAATGGTCATTCCATTTGTTTGCTTCATTGTATTTTACATATGGTATCTTAATAATACAAATTTCGTGTTAACGGCTAAAAACCACAGCAATTAAATAATTTACGGCTTCAACTTAGTTGCTAAATGATCGAACAAAATGTGATGTGCTATCCAAATTGTGCTTGGCACACTTTGGACGTTCTTCTTTCTCAATTCTCAGTTAATAGTTGTCATAGTCCAGGTCCGCCCGTCGACTGCGTATGCCACCGCCACCGCCTCCGCCAGCCCCGCCTGCTTTGGGTGCACGATTACGCAGCGTCAGTTGGCGATAGCCCACACCAGGTGTATAATCGATGACAGCATTGGCTCGGGAACGCAGATTGGTGTTGCTGACACGCTTCTGGGCCTGATGGTAGGAGGCAATGTCGCCATAGCTGTGCTTCGGCCACATGCATTCACAGCCCGAGGGCACCGTGCGCGTTTCTGACTCCCAGCAGCCGCTGCCCTCGTTCAGACGTATCAGGTGTATAGTGCGATTCAGCTGGATGCACGCGAATCCAGTTGCCGAGCAGATCTGCAAGTGAACAATTTATAGAGTTAATTATTAAGGAAAATATAGTTGATTTTGCTGCTATTTTTATTAGTTTAAATAGTAAAGTAGTTTGAGTAAAATTGTTTCATGAATATGTTAAAAGTTTATTATCTGAAAGTAAATAAAATACCTTAAGCCACTTAAATTGCGCCTTCGATTAATTTTATTTAGATTTAAGAAGGTCAATTTTTAAAGAAGCTGACTGTTAAAACAAGAACGTTTGTGCAATTAAGTTGCTCTAGCTCTGAAATCTAGGTGTTTAAGTAGGCAGACAGACAAACAGATGGATGGAAAAGTAAATATTGGATTTCTACAATTTATGTGAGGTCAAAGTTAAAAAGAGTTATATAGTCTTATAATAATTATATTTTTTTTAAATTATTAATCTGTTTTCTATAATAAAAATTGAAAACATTTATTTATGCTTAAATTGTTTATGTCAAGAATAGATGTCGTCTAACTTTAAAAGACAAATTTAAATTTCCACTGTCCTAATCGATTGACCTTTAATTACAATTTTTTAAATTAAATATACATAATTTTTAAAATTATGTTTTATAATAAAAGTTAATAAAAAATTTTTAAATTAATATTGAATATTTTAATAATAATTTGAATTATTAAAATAATAATTTTTCTTAAATTTTTTAAATTAACCCTAACCTCTGAGTGCTATTTTATGGAATTAATTCTATCGCTTTAATTTATGTTGAAATTTCATAATAATTAACAAATAATATTTTCTCAAATTATTTTCCAATTATAGTTCACACATTAAGTATACGCACCTCACGCTTCTCGCCAGCGCGCTCGTTGAGCAGGGCTCGCAGCAGCGGCAGCTCGTTGCTGCGGTAGTTGTAGTTGTCGTAGCTGTGCAGCCTGGGCGGCAAGGGCGCATAGTTGTTGGCACAGGTGACCTCCACGTAGTGATTGGGCCGATACTCGCCGTTGTCGAGCTTGATGGTCACGCGTTTGGTGGGACACAGCGATTGATAGGTGACCTGCAAGAGAGAGGGGAATTGTATTGGAGTAACGTGGCATAAAACAGCTGTTGGGCAACTTACGCCTTCGGGGCCGTTGGCGATGCTGCTGCCACTCGATGGTGGAGGTGGCTGCATCACGCTGCGCACGCGCCGCTTTCGCACATTCTGTATGCCATATGGCAGCTGGTCGCTCAGCTCATTGGAATCCAGTTTGGCCACCGCAAAGTCCTCCTCGCCCTCAAAGTCAATGCCGTCGGCATCAGTTTCCAGCTGACCTGCAGCTCCCGTTCCCGATCCCGTTCCCGCTGCCATTCGAGTGTCAGCTGCATGCCTGCAATTGTATATCCATAGAAATTAAGGCTTTGGCAATGAATTAGCGACGCTGCCGGAAACCGTCTGCAACCGCCTGTAAAATGCGCTCTCAGACTAACTAAAAAAACAAAGCGAACAAAAATGTTGGGAAAACTGCAGGAAAATTCGCTTTTGACGTTTGCTATTTGCCTGCCACTAGATATTTCCATCTTCCTTCGTTTTTTCCCCATTTCCCATAGTTTCGGTTTTTTTTTTTGCGTTCAGTTCAGCTGGCCAACAAAAGCGCATCATTTTGCATTCAACTGCAGCAAATGCCAATGAATTTTTTAGCTTTCATTTTGCGGCGTTTGCGCCATTTGCCATTTGCGTGGTGGGCTTTGTCTGGACTGTCTGCTGCGAGGAGACTGCTGACTGCAGGGTGGCAGGGTGAATCAAGAAGGGGGCAGGAGTTGTGTGGACGCTGACACAAAGCTTTCTCCGTTCCGCGACTGTCGTTGGCTGCCAGCGGATTTCCTTTTCGTCGTTGTCGATGTGCTTCGCGTATAACCCACCCACGCAGCAGCAATCAGCAGCGGCAAAATGCAACCACTCACAGCCAACGCCACAGCCAACGCCACCGCCAATCTGCCGCCGGAGGGGGGAGAGTTTTTTGAAGCGCACTTCAGGCAATACAGCGGCTTTGATAGTTTTGTCGCAAAGTTTGCAAAATGTTTTGAAATAAATGCTTGTGTTTAGGAATTATTTCATTCGACCGTTTGTTTAAATTATGTTCAAGGGGGGGATAGAGGGGTGGGAAATGGAAACCCCCTCGACAAAGCCAGGAAAATACTATTACTATTATAAACTTTGTGCAGTTGGGCTTTGGTTCTGATAGAGAACAAATTTAGATACGCTTGTGAAACCCTAATTTAAATATTACTAACACTAATCAACCTACATTTAGCTGAGTATGATTTGAATATGATATGAATATGATTTACAATCGAATTAGTTAATCTATGTAAGTACATGTTGATATTTTATTGATTATTATATTTTTTGTATTTTTAAGGATTTAAAACCCGAAGAGTAATATCAGCTGTATTTAATTTTTTTTTTCAATTTAAATATTTTATAACAACTGAATTAAAGCAAAAATCAAAATTAAAATAATATGATAAGCTTGTTATAATGTAGCGTATTTAGTTGTCGTGGTAGTTGCACATTTATACAAAAATTGGATAACATTTGGCTAGTTGGCTGTCTTTTGTCTTCGTCAGTTTTATTTTCGCTGTTGTTGTTATCTGACTTATGCTTGGCCCCACATTTCGTAATCTTTGGCATAGAAATCGCCTGATCCTTCTGAGCTTGATCTGCCAAACAAAAGCGAAGCAAGAGCGAGAGAGATAGCGAGGGAATCAGCTTAACTGCTTACGTCAGTGTTGAAGGTCTGGGATTTAGTTGATATGCAGAACAGAGCAGCTTCCCTTGCAACGCAGATGAGGAGGAGAAGCAAATCCAGCTGGTTGGCTGCTCATTGTTAGCTGCTATCATATTTTGGGCACATTGAGGAATGTGACAAAGTCAACGAGCTGCATGAATGCAATTCAGACACACACACACACACACACACACATATACATCTGAACTTGGACACTCGAAATTTGTGTCGTTTTGTACCGAAAACTGAACACACTGAATACTAAAGCCTACCTTTGCTTGTGGCTGCTTCGACTGTTGCGTGGCAAACGCTCTCGTTCTCGCTCTGCTTCGGATGCTGCTTGCCACACATTGTTGTCGTAGTCGTAGACATTGCTGTTGTTCTCGTTCTCGTTCTCGTTGTCGTTGTTGCCCGTGTCCTGGGCTGTGGCAAACAGGCCCACACCTTGCCACATTGCCGCATTTGGTTCTGGCAATTGCAGTAGGAAGTCACTCCTTGCTGCCTCTGGATCATCAACAAATTGTTGCAGTCGTTGTTGCTGTTGTTGTTGCTGTTGTTGTTGCTGCTGTATGCTCTGGGGATTTCCGTATAGTTTTTGCTGCGGCAACTGCCATTTGGCCGACGCTTTGTTGTAGTTATAGTTGTCATTGTTGTCGTCATCGTCAACATTGTTGTCGTTGCTATCAGCGATGCCATCGTCGTTGTTGTCGTTGCTGTTGCTGTAGTAGCTGTTGTATCTATTGTCTCGGAATGTTGCCGCCGCCGCCGCCGCCGCCGTCAAGGACTCATCGCAGGCCAATGCGAGTGTTGTTCGCCTCGTTGAGCCACCAAATCGGGCAGCAACAATGGCAACCAACAGCAGCTGCAGATAGAAGCAATGACAACAAATGATAACAGTTAATCACATAGACACAGAGAAAAACTTCTGTCTGCACAATTAGTTGACGATTGTGTCGCAGTTGTGCAACTCAAACTCCCAGCTTTGCCTCTAAGTCCGAGTAAAAATCTCACAGGCATTTGATGGATAACTAAATAAAACAAAACCCAGTAATGCCAACTTCAACCAGAAAAGTTCAATTCCCGTTTGGAAGTCGACTACAATCAATGCGACGGCATAATGTCAAAACCAAAAGGGTCAAAAAAAATACTCAAAGCCAAATCCAAATCCAAAGCCGCAACCGAACCCAAACAAGTTCTTGCTAAAACTTTCGAGTCTAGCTGCCTCCGAGTACGTCTCTGTGTGAGTGTGTTGCATGCGTCTATTTACTGCTAGTTCGGTCATGGAAGTTTGCCACTTCCTTTGGCCCCCATCTCTGTCAACCTGTCTGTCGCAGTCGCCTTCGCTTGTCTCGCAGCTGGCTTTCATTATGTGGTCTTGTCTCTGGCCTGGTCTGGTCTGCTCTGGTCTTTAGTCAAACGGAGCCATCGCGACGCGTCATCGCATTTTGGAGTTCCATGCTGAATGCCGACAATGTCACACCAGACGATAATATGCCGCACGCGCAACACATTCCCTCCACATTATGTACGAGTGCCATATAGCATACATATGCTTGTATATTATGTACTTTATAGGTATGTGCACTCCTATAATTCGGTACATTCATAATAGGCACACGATACGTGACCGAATAGTTGGCGCCCAAAAACATAAAAAATGCTCTAAACAAAGCATTAGCAAATGTGCCACAGACTTATTGTGCAATCATTAAATATTTGCCTAAGCTAACTAACCAAGTGGGTAAGTTTACAAGTTAAATATTAAGTCTAAATATGTAAGAAAATTATAGTTAAAATTTATATATTATTTGAGAACATTTTGAGGATTAAATACATTATGTTAGGAAAGCTTAACATGTTAAATGTTGGTGACTAGCGCCCTAATTTATAAATGAGGAATAGTAGTCAATAAATAATTAAAATATAATGGTTTCACAAATGCTCGACGAAAGGACTTCATAGTCTTAACTTCATATAGTAAAAGTTAAATTTACATATAAAGTTAAGTTATTCACAACCAATTACCATAAGAACTTCCGGCAAGAAGAAGTATTTGCGTACTCGTCAAGCATTATATTTTACATATGTCTCAATCAAACTAAGCGGCTTCAAGATAAAGGATGGACATAAAAACTTTTCTGTTTACGTAACGCAAGTTTCATGTTTGCCGCGGATAAGCATTAATCTGTTAGTGTCGAATATATTCAGAAAACTATCTAAATGAAACAAGTATTAGATGTACGTATTATATAACAAAGTTTAGGTCCTACTTTGTCCACGCGCTGTCCTGTATCTATCATAAGAAGCTCATTGACTTTTAGTAAGTCTAAATTGTAGGTATAAACCGCAAACACACGCAGCAATACGACGAGTATAAATCTGCCACTTTAGTAGACAACACACACACAGACACGTATGTATGTGTTTGTATGTGTGTGTTGGTAGTAAGCATTTCTTGTTCTTGTGGATTTATAAGATTTCTTTTATGTCTGTTGCTGTGGCATTTGCCGCCTATCGTTCTCACAGTGCCTACCGCAAAACTTCTTTCATTTGCGTCTTTTGCCGCAGTAAGAAGCAACCCCTGCCACACACACACCCAGCCTGTTTGGGGCAAGTTTGTCAAACTATTTGTATGGAATTCACAATTTCTGTTGATGAAGTTTCACAGAAGCCTCTCGCTGGCTTACGATGGCCGCGTGATCTGCGTGAACAAGTGCTTATGGAATTGAATACTTTGGAATACTTCTGGGGCCTGGGGTGTCTGGGGGTCTGTGGCTGCTGCTCTGCTTTGTGACTCGGTCTTACAGGTGGCTTTGTCTTAGTTGCGGCCATTTTTGCTTGATTTAAACTTGTCAGCATAAGCCGATTCTTTTTTGGGTCAGCAAATAAAACACAAAAATATAAAAAAGCAGAGAGAGCAGGCAAAAGGTCATGTAAGCCAAAGTGCAGCTGGTCCAAATCCTTGCCACACGCTTGTGGCTTGTTAGTTTTTCGCACTGCGATTAAAGCCTTTTCGCAAAATGTTAATCAATTTTAAGGCATTAAATTTAAATATTCATTCTATTCTAAAGTGCAAAAAAAATCATGGCATAATTAATTTCATTTTGAGCAAACAAAACATAAATTGAACAAGAAAACATAAAAAATATATATATTTTTATTTGCCAGCCTTTTTTTATGCACTTTTAATGAACATTAATTAAATAAACGATTGGGCATTACGTGTAAGCATGTTTTGCATGTGCGCCACGTGTCAAGGACAATTGAAAATATAATTTCATAATTTATTAGCGCATGTTTGTCGTACTTTTTCCGTGCTCACTTTTTGCTCAGTTTTTGTCGCTTTCAAATTATTGTTTGCATTTACGGGCATACTGTGTAAACAAAGCGTGGCGACAAGTCTAATGGACTAAAGCTGATGACGGCAACGACAAGTGCTCTATTATTTATTATGGTGAACAGGCTGAGGACAGCAGTTGTTCTCCAGTAGTATGTATTTTTTCTATATTTATTTATTTAAGTGAAAAATCCGTGCTGATATTTTGAATAGTTTTTAGCGAAATAGGATTAAATACAATTTTGTCGTTTGTCAGCTAAAGAGTATTTCAATAAAGTTCCTAATAATTGTTATTTTTTCTTTAATTTTTAAAATTTTTTTTCTTTTTTCTAAATCATGTGTATGGCAACTTGCAGTCAAATAACTATACAGTCTATTGCAATATCTGGCCAAGAGAGACGTTGCCAGTAATAAAATGACACACCAATAGTTGCTGATATCCAAAGGGAATCTCGCCTAATACCGTATCAAATAAGTTGAACTAGGGTATGCTAAAGGGTAAACAAACTATATAAGAAACAAATGATAAACGAAGGATGTCATTAAATAATTTAAGCTTGAAGTTTACGTTTTTACAAAATGTATAAAATGTATTTTATTTTGAAAATATATCCATTCTAGGGTATCTTAGAGTGTGTTATAAATAAAAGAGCATTTTTATGGGCATTTTTTTGGTGCTGCCATTCAATTACATTTTCAATCAAACAACAATCCACAAGGCAATGTTCAACTGTCGACACATACTCGCACACAGACACCGCAAACATATGCGGAATATCGGTATGTAAATGTGCATGTGTGTGTGTGTGTGTGTGCGTGTTTGTGTGGGTTTGTGCTTGTGCATGTGTTTGTGTGTTGCATAAATTTGTGACCTTTGAGTTTT
Organism: Drosophila immigrans; assembly: GCA_963583835.1. Classification (NCBI taxonomy): domain Eukaryota; kingdom Metazoa; phylum Arthropoda; class Insecta; order Diptera; family Drosophilidae; genus Drosophila; species Drosophila immigrans. The sequence goes on from OY757141.1 coordinate 30,100,103, forward strand.
CAATTGAATTTTGTTCACGGCAGCAATTGTTCGAACAAAACTTTGTCCTTACACCAAAAGCGCAAAAACAAGCAACAATATTCACACACACACCGGCACACACACACACATACAGGCACACACATAGACAGGCACACACTCAGTAGCAATTTGCATGCATTGTGCGAAGTGGTAGAGGGATTTGCCTCCTCTCGAAAAAACAAAAAAAAAATACGAAACGAAACAAACAAAAAATAAAAAGCAACATCTAAAACATGAAAATTTTACATTGCTCTTTTCGATTTGTTTTAATTGTTGCTGCTGTTGCTGTCGTTGTTGCTGTTGTTGTTAGGCCGTGTGTTGTTGTTTTGGGCAATACATGCGGCTGGCCTGCCGATTATTGCCAATTGTCAAATATTAGTTTTTGTTATGGTTTCATCAGAGAGCGCATTCATGCCGATTTTAATTAATTTCAAAGTTTACCAATTTCAAAAGTTGCTACAACTTCAGCTTGTTGTTTTTGTTGCTTTCTTGTTGTTGCGCATGTTTTTGTTGCTGTGTTGAAAAGTGTTGAAAGGTCAATTTGCCATTTATACATTGTTATTTATGAACATGATAAACGAATTTATAATATGGTACTACAAGATGCAACAAGAAATTCGGTAAAGAAATTAGTGAGATCTATCTTGCATTTGTGGAATAGTTTTGCAGTTCAATTTCAAGTAAAGTCTAGGTTTGATTAAACAATTATTATTTTGGGTAAATAACTTTAAATGTACTGCCGTCACATATTGCCTAATATTGCTGTAATGCCCTAGCTGTACCGCATAGCTCTTTAGTCTGACCCTCAAAAAACCAAACATGAGGTGGGGTTATTGTTTTAATATGCTTTTGAAACTTTGTTTCATTATGGCGACTGCAGAAAGCTAACAAAAAGTTCCTCAGATGCGGCTTCAAGTTGTTTAACAGGCAGCAGGTCATAAAGTGGAGCTTATTTAAGTCGGAGTTGTCTGAGAGCCGTTGTATAGCAGGGGAAGTTTTGCATGTTACGCATACGCCACGTGCGCCTTAGCGCATTTATTTGCCTTTGTTCACTTGCTCTGCGTTGCGTTGCTCTCCGCTTTTTGCCTTTTGCTTTTTAAGCTGTTAATCACCCAACCACCGACACATGTGCATGTGTATTAGTTTTTCTCATACCCAACACACACTCTAAGTCATTTTATGTCTTTGAGCTTTCTGCTGCAGGTAGATTTAATGCAACAATTAGTGTACAATTTTGGCTTTGACTTGTTAGCCAAGTTGATGCTCTTTTTACGACCCGGCTTCAGCTTGTGCTGTAAGTAACAACTTTATGGCGCCAAGCTATGCTTGGCTGATCCGCAGAACATGCATTCGCAATTTCAATTTATCAATTGTTGTTCAAGCAGTCTGCGAGTCCGCAAACAACGCGTCAATTGCCAATGGTCAATATTGACTACTAAAATCGAGCAATCGCATTTTTGGGGCATCCTCGTTGCTGGCATTGGCGCCAAAATCCGAGTTAAGTTTCAATCGCAAACTAATTATAAAAGCCGCAAATTAGTCGGAGAAACAAACTCATTAGTATACAAATCAATTATTGGATTGCCAATTTCAATTGAAAATATTTAGTGAGTTTAATCATTTGTGCTTTATTTACGATTCGACACATAGAAAATATTTGGCGAGTAAACTTCTTTTCATATTATTTAAAAACCAAATTATATTTAATGAATTTAATCATTTGTAGTATGGTAAATATATTTTCATATAAATTTACTTGCAACTTGCTAACTTAGTGTATGACAAATAGAAAATATTTAATGAGTAAACATATTATTGAATTTGTTTTTTCTGTATTAATAAAAAATATAAAACCAAATAATATTTAATGAGTTTCATCATTTGAAGTACAGAATTGAAGTAAACAGACAGACAGGTCATATTATTGAATTTGGAAATAGTAATGCACTTTATTAAGTTAATTTACTATTAATTATATATCAACTTGTAATAAATAAAGTAGCTAAATTATTGTTGAATCAAATTTAACATTATTATATTATTGCATTTCTATGTGCCGCATAAGTGATTTTTTTTTAGTATTTGATTTGCAGAGTATTAAACTGTCTGCTGCAACTAGATTTCTTAGTTGTTTTAGTTACACGAGCAGTTGCCACGCGCTGGGATCTGGGATGTGGTAAGCAGCACTTTGATTTCTTTATTGATTTATGTAATGCATATAAATGGCAATGAGCGTGCGATGTGATGTGTGTTGCATGCAACAAGTGCCATTACGGGCGAATATGCTGCCATCAATGTATTTGTATGCAAATGCAGACACTGAACATGTGCGTCGTCTCACTGCACCGCAGTTACTTACAACAAAGCGACGCCTTCACTTTCGCCCCTCCATAAACCAGCTTATTGGCATGCAACTGTGTGCGTGTGTGTGTGTGTTTGACTCAAGCATATTGAAATTGTTGCCATAGCAGACGTAATCCTTGCCACAGCGTCAGCGACAGCATCAGCATCAGAGCTCAGAGCTCAAAACATGAAAAGGCCAAGGCAAAAACGTTGCGTCAGGCGACAAAAATGTAATAAACGCCAGGCGAAAATATTTGTCAAATCAATTTCAATGTAGTATAGTGTTTCTGTCAAGGGCACCAAAATTGAATAAGTTAACCGGCAGCCAGCGCTGAGGCCACAATCTTTTGCCGATTTTCTTTTATATGCATTATTTTGCCTTTGGCCTACACACGCACACATATGTGTATACACACCCACTCACAATATACCCACGCAACACACACACACAAACACCCACACACATTTTGTTGAGCGACTCTTGGGCGAAAGTTTTTAAGGTTGCGTCGACAAATAAATGACACTTGAAGCCATTCATGGGCCAATACTCTCCCACTGGGACTATCAATACATTGTGAAGAGTTGAGCTTGTTAGAGTAAGTGTTCGTCTCATCAGAGTGGACTCGAGAGCAGCGTTGGCTTTGCTTTTTAGTTGGCATTCAACATTGACTCACTGTTCTTCTTGATACTGATATGCTAATTGCTTTATTTCACTTTACTCTGGCAATTACCTGAAAATTATGATGCAATTGAATTATTATCACTTATTACCATAAATTTGAACATTATTTTTGCATTAATATTTATAGTTGTAGAAACAAACATTATCAGCAATTATTTATGCTATTTATAAGATTTAGTAATAATATAATCCTAATTTGCTTTTTAATATATATATTCGAATTTCTATGTATTGTCATGCCGTCTAGATTGTTCATTATTAAAAAAATAAATTTACAAAATTTAATTAGATTTAATTGCTTTAAGAAGACTAATAAAAATAAAATATGATTTAATTTGTTAAAGAAGATTTTGAAATATTACGAAGTTAATCACTTCAAAAAGAGATTAAAATTAAATTCGAAACCAATTGCAATTAATTATAAAATTATTGAATGTAATGTGAGATTAGTTTTTCAATTAAGCTAATTTCAGATTCTCGCTTTTGTTAGAGCATCACGCCTTCGGTATTAGCAAGCAATCGTTCGTCTATACACTTTATCTGCGACGCAGAATTTATTTTTTATTTCATTTGTGATATGCGTGTATTTCTTTCTTATTTGCAATTTTTGCCCCTTTGCGCCGAGACAGCGCGCCTAACGGGAATATAACAAGACAGTGTGACAGCAAACAGAACGTATGTGTGTGCGTGTGTGTGTGTGAGTTTACGTGTGTGCTTATGTGAAAAATTATTGAAGACACTGTTGATAGACGGCGCATTGGGGCCGTTTGTCCCAGTATTGTGTGCGACATGTTTTGATTGAGGTATACCACAATAACAATAACAACAACAGCAACAACGTCAGCAACGATACCGAGAAAAGGAGGCAACAAATCTTGCGAAATCTTCACTTATTTATTAAATTTAGTGCCCCCTTTTTTGGTTGGCCCTGCTTGTTCGCTAAGGGAAAACGACGCCGTGAAGTAGGCAACAATAAATTGCGTTAAAGGTGGCCAAGTAAAAGGGCTGACATACAAATTAAAGTTGACCAACTGTCAACGGCCTCCGGCAACAGCTCAAGTGCTGACGAGCTGCCGCTCGGGATGAAGGAGGCTGTGTTATAAATTCGCATTAAAATATGTCAAAATGACAAAAGTCCCTCAACGTTTGCCGTTGTCGTTGCCTTTGCCTTGGCTGCTGGTTTGCGTTATTATTGTGAAGCAAAGAGGAGAGAATGTTTTGTGTTTAGGGGAAGATTTTCATAATTTGTGCACACAATACAATTCAGCGGCCTGTTCTCTTCCTGTTTTGGCCCTGTTGTGTGATTGCTTTTAGCCGAGGGTTTTGTTGGTGACAAATTGATGCTTTGACACTCGCACAATGCAAAAGTTTAATCTCTCATTGATTAAGTTAAGTTCCCTTTGAGTTCTGCTGAGTGTCGCTTAGAGCATTGAGTACTTAATATACTATATTGTATTGTATGTGAGTGTGTAGAGTATACAAATAGCAGTAATTGTACTTCTGTATTTAGATTCACTTCACTTCAGTTTCTTTTTTTTTTTGCTCGCTTTGTTTTGTTTCTTTTGCCTTTGGGCATTATGCAACTTTTGTTTTGGGATTTACGAGCAGAACAAGACATTTCTGTTCAGCTTTGCCTCATATGAGCATTTCAATCAGAAGACCACAAATTTTGGTCGAGAGTTTCCGGAACTTTTCGTTGCTCTGCGCAGCTGTCGCAATGTGACAAACAATTTTTGCAATTACACTTTTGGCAATTTGCGAACAAATTTTTAGACAGAGACTGCAAAGAGTAACAATTGTTGACATTATTTTTTGGTCTTGTATCCTCTATAAATTTTTGTTGGCTGCATCTTCATGTTGATGGCTCAAAGTTTCCTTGCAGGCGTCGACAGTAATAAATATCATGTGCATTTCAGCATTTCCGCTGTCTCTCAATTTATGGCTCATCCCAGTTCCGACTAACAATTGGAATACTTCGTGTGGCATATGCGATGAGTGCAACAATAGTTTGTTGTTTGTTGCGCTTCGAGTGCTCCACAAATTTGTCCTCTTTTTAGCACTGCCAATTGCCCCAGCATTTTGTCCACAAATGCATCGAGCTGTGCTAATTTCCTGTCTGCAATTCTTTTTGCAGTTTTCTCTTCATTTGTAGTCCTAACTAATGTTTGCTGCTCAACCGCATTTGCCACAAATTGCAGCCTAAATTTCTTTGCCTTCTGCCTTTGGAGAACTTTTGTGCATTACTTATTCGACAGACCATCTGATATCTGATTGTGATGAAATTTTCAGAAAATGAGCCTCATATTTCCACATTGATTGCAGCGAAATGCTTGTTGATTGTGAGAGAGCGTAATGGAATTACTTATTCAAGCTTAAAGAGCAATGAAAACTCGTGTACTTAACATATGAAATGACTATGAATTGACGTCAAAAAGAAATAATAGAACAATCTAAACGTATACTTAATATTTGGTATCCCAGCATGAGTTTCAATTGAACAGTCAAACATGACAGCTGATTTATTCACTTAGCTGTCTTCGATTCGTGGAATTCTTTCAATATTATTTGGGTTTTATTGTGATGCTCTTGTCAAATTGTTTGTTCCCCCTTTTGCAGAATTTATTTTATTTGATTTGCCATTGCTTGGGCTTCGGCTGGTCAACAACAAAAATAATCACACCGTCGACAAGCTGCACTTTAATACTGGGAAATAACTTTGTTTGCGGGGCATTGAGATGAAAACCCTTTTCACAATACACAAATTTGGTTTATTCTGGCTTTATGCATTGCCAGCAGAAGCTAAGAAGCCCCCCAAGTAGTCATAATATACGAGGAGTATTGTGCTTAGTGTTATTTACATGCGATGCCAGTTTCAACTGCAGATACTATACGTTCATGTGTGCGTGTGTGTGTGTGTGTGTGTAGCTAACGGTAACTGGGCCGTTCGAGTGGCAATTTGTGCGTGCAACGAAGCGAACAGTTGCCAGCAAACACTCAAGTGAGATGGTAAGCAAAGAGCAAGAGAGAGAGAGGGAGAGGCGAACAAAGGTGGAGTGCTTTTTTAGGATATGTTTCTGTCTAGGCAAGTCTGGAGAGTGCAATTTGCAAGGTGTGTTTTAAGCGAAGCCCCTATATACTAATTATATAAGTTGCCCAAACTTGGTATAATAAATTCTAAATTCAAATTGAAAGCAACATAAATAATTCGCCAGGTATCTAGGCTGTATAAACTCAGCTTTAAGTTCAGTTCAAACTAGCCAGATACCCGGCAAAGTATTTGTTATTATTGTAATAAATTTGTATATATACTGAATAATTTAGATATTAAATATTATTTTATTATACAGCCACAAATATAGATCCCACCTATTTATATTCTGTACAACTATTTTTTTGGGCTAAACTTTGTGTGCTGCCCTCGCATGTCTCGAATTCGTAGATGCAAATAAAAACTGCATAGTTGAGCAGATAACTGCGGCTAGTTGAGATTTTTGCCAGCTTTCGAAAGAAAATATTTTCGCAGCCCCAACCTTCAATCGCACCCCAAGCTTTGTTGGTGTGGTGACAGCTGCAGCTTTCAAGTTAAATCTGGGGAAAATGGTGGGGGATGTCGAAGGATTATTATTATGGTCGCGAAACTTTTGTGAGGCAACGTGTTACGCAATGTTTGTGCAAAAATATGTCAATGCCAGATCGTGGGATAATCTAAATCTTGTTAAGCAAACAATGTTCAAGAAATACAATTTCCTGTTTTGGGAGATTTGTGGAGAGCGGAGGTAAAGAGCTGCAGCTGCTCAATAAAATAATCATGAGTTTTCGGTGAGTGCTGCTGGAAGAAAACAAATGCGCATTTAACATTCATGCGGCCACAACGATGAGTGGCCAAAAATCAAGAGGGCAAACCAATGCAGCAATGCAAATCCTGGCAAGGATTAAACGGCAATGCCACTGGACACCCCAGTTGGACTATGCTTGTTTGGTTTGGTTTGGCTGGTTGTCCGCTTTCTTTTGCCGGCTGCAGCACGTTATGCAAAGGCGGCCACAAAGTCATTTCACTGGGGCGGATGTTTGCGGGCAAATGAAAGGACAACGACGACGGCCAAACTGTTGGCCAGTTCTGAAAGAGGGTAAATTGCGGACTACGAAATCGAGTAGAAGAAAACACAAGGGGGGATACAAAGGGTGGAGTGGGAAGGCGACTTGCGTCTGGTCGCTTAGCACGAAAAGGTCGTAAATTTCAGCTGCAGCTTTTGGACAGTTTAATTTCGATTTCCCTTTTAACCAATGGCTGCGAAAATGGCTCGTGCTGTTGCCCGAATGAAAAATGACCAAAACGGATTCGGATTCGAATTCAGAATCGGAATCGAGTCTCGCATTGAGAATGGCGGAAACACAAGCGACAAGCGACGGGGACGGGGAGCGAAGCCGGAGGAGGATAAAAGTCAACAGAAGACAAGCATAAGTAAATGCACTGAGTTGAGCAGGATATTAAGGACATGCTCGAGTTCAACTGGTGTGCAACAGCAACACAGCAGCAGCGTCGAACGATAAATACTTTGAAATGCTAGCTGTCAACCATGCAGCAAGCACACACACAACAACATCAACAACTACAACTATATATAGAAGTTTGATTCAATGCATAAATCCAGTTATTTCGTTAACACTTACGCACGTGAGTGTCCTGTGCGTGTGTCCTTTGACTGTGCTAACAATGCCTGTTGGCGCTTGAAAGCTTCATGACATTCAAATTAGTTTCGTGATTTTGCAATTTATTTTGATTTCCATACGCTCGACTCGGGCTGACATTATTTACATTTTCCGCACTGCTCTCTAATTGCTGCCTTTGGCCAAAAAACTGTCAAAGAAGCGTGGAAACGAATTTAATTATCAATGTTTTTATTACCCTGTAAACAAGCACAGGCAACTAATAAGATGAGTCATTAGCAGCTATTAAAGTTGCTACTAATATTAATCTAACTTTTCTTGAATATGATTGAGAGAGAAATAAATCATAGAAGTAATAATTATACTCATGCATTTATTTGAGTCAATTTATATTTTGAATAATCAGTATTTAGCTATTTAATAAATAACGGGGAAATGACAATACTTTTTTTATTTATAGAAAATACTAAGTTGACTTTCAAGCATTTATCTATTAAATTGCATATAATTAGTTTTTAATATATCTGCAGAAATAAATCATGAGGGAAATAATTATACCTATTTTATTTAACTGACTTTCTCTATTAAATATTAAATCAACTAGCATTTCCAGGGTACTTCCGTAAACCTGATACTCTCCTGCTTTCGGTCTTTTGCCAGCAACTTTCTCGGCTTTAAGTGTTTGCAGAATATATGTATATTAAACGCATTGTCATCGTGTTTTAATTAATTACAGCTTAAAGCGTTAATCAGGCCAGGAATGCTGCTGAGTGTTGGCCAACTATGAAGTTGTTTACTGCCCGACGAGCGTTCAACTAATCGCATAAAAGGCTATATTACGCATACGCAGTGTGGCAAGCAAGAAAAGGAAAGGAAAGGAAACTTCTAAATAATAATAATAAAAGGCAAAAATTTCCGGGCAAATGGCCATATATATACATAACATTCACATAATACAATATAATATAATATCAATCAGAAGCAAAATATGAGGCATAGCACGTGCGGCTAAGCAAACGGAAATTTGACTCAAATGAAAATGAAAATGAATGAATTTATCTGCAAATGAAGAGAAGACCGCACTCTGTGCAACTGTTTGTTGTTGTCTCTCTATGCAAGTGTGTGTGCGCGTGTGTGTTATGTCAGATTATATAGCTCAGCTCACAAAGCGTCACATATGAAATTGCGGTGCGTGATTTTGATTTATAAATAATATAATAGGAGTACTCGTACATTTTTATGTGCTGCTCGTTTTGCAAGGGTTTCAAACGGAATTCGTAAAAATATTTGTGTGCTGCCATTGCTGCAAATTGTTGATATGCGCGCTTATAGAGTAGCAGAAGTTCATGCATTATTAAGAGCCACATGTGCAGAGTCTAGAGTATAAATCGCTGCCCCTACTTTCCCGCTGCGTCTTGACTGTTCCAGCTCCCTTGGTGTTTGGAAGAGTGCCTGCTGTTCGGCTGGACTTGCAGTTAATATTATTTTCAGCATTTTATGTCAAACTGTCCCACAGTTAGTCGAGCAGTCGCAGCTCGTGTTGGCATATAAAAACCTTTACTGTCTGCCTGCGTCACAAACAATAAGCCAGAATTCTGGGGCTTTTCAGCCTGTCCTAACTCATTTTAGTGGCAGCTAAAAATTTTGTTTGTCAATAAAATACATAACGAAAATAAAAAAGGGTCAAGTGGGCTGCCAGCACACAACGTATAAATATGGTAGTCTCAAAGTGTGTATATATATATGAACTGAACAGCATAAATGTTTATGCTCATGTGGCCCACACGCAAATTGTTTAGGAAGTGCTGGCAGGCGAACAAAGAGTCAACTGATATTTATAGTATCGGTGTAAAACAAAGATCGAACCAACTCGAATGACACCTGCACTATTTTCGAGGTAAGTAATTTTATTTCTCATAAAAATGTAGAATTTTCACAATATTGCAATTTCATATCAGAAGCATACATTATTATGGATTTTAATTTCGAATAGACATTAAATCTTGCTCGTCAAAGTCCATATGCATATCTGATTTTTGGCTTGCATTTATTTAATATGGAGATTAAAGATAATTGATTGAGTATGTGACGTTAGCATTCATTTGTACAAATGCAACGGTTTTTTATTATTAATAATTATCTTTACGCTGTTATTCTTTTGAATGTCAGTGCATTAAATTAATTTTTAATAAATTGATTAAATCAACAGCCCGCACTGAATGGCAATGCGGTTTGCAAACAATGAATTCAATTGAAGAATTTAAATTTAACTAATTGAAAAATGCATTGACAAGGGCAAAAAAGTGATTGCTGAATAATATGATATGCATCACGTCAAATTTGGCTAAATTCGCATTATATCTAATTAAATTTTGTAACTAAATTTCAATTAAGATAATTGAGTGCAAACTAAAATAATATTCATTGAAATGAAATTAGCCAAATGTGTGCCAAAATCGTAATTCGTTGCCAAATATTTATCCAATACATTAGCAACCAAATATATTACGTATACGCATCATATCCGTCCGTTTTTGTGTATTTGTTGTCATTATTCGCAATTCAATTTGGTTTTTTCTGTACTCGTAATCAGCTGTTTTGTGCGTGTTCATTAAATATGGGAAATATGTATGTGTCTCTATGGGCGGGTAAAACCTGTTTCCATTCAAATAATTATGTGATTGATGTGCGCTAATTAAGTTGATATAATTTTTGGGCTTTTGTCTGGCAATTGACTGGTAAAACCAAAGGCTACTGTTACGCTCTGCTTTTATGGCTACGCATTGATTTTCCATAAACATTTGTGCTCCAAGACCACACAATAATTAGTTGAAAATAAAGAACAGAGCCTAGAATTAGGCTCTCAGCTTTCAGCTGTGGTCTGCCCTTCCTCAGCCTGCTGCCTGCGGTTATATTGCGATTTAAATGGCAATTTGAGCATTTTCAAATTATTTGCTCAAAAGTTTTTCGATTAACCTGCTCAGCCGTAGCCGTTTGTCGAGCAAACAAGGCCGAACAACTATTATGGCAAACAGGCGACAGCCATGAAGATGACTTGGCTATCACAGCACAACAATACAATACAGGCAGCGAGGCAGGCAGGAGTTTTTGGCCAAGCGCTAAAGCTTTACTTGACTACACAGTGAAATTTGTGGCCGCTCTTGTGGCTGGCATTTTATGAGTGAACTTTTAATGATTTACGACCATTTTGCCACACACATTGCTGCCGATGCTGCCCCTGCTGCCTCTGCTGCTGCCCTCAGAAAGTTGCAACAACTTGTTAAGGGGTTGTCAGCTTCAACTGTTCGTAGATTCCATTGCGAACAATCAAAAGTGTGACAATGACACTAGCTTATGCTGTCAATAGATTAAGTGGGAAAAGCGAATTTTAAATGAAATACAACATTTCATAAAGCGCATGTCAATCTTTTAGTGTTGAAGATTAAACTTTTGCACTTTATTTTTTAATGTCCTTTTTTACACACTTATTCAGTTTCTTTATAAAATTTTAACTCAATATTTAGTGAATTAAATCTGACTAAAAATAAAAATAAAGAGAAAATACTTTAAAAGCGCATTTTAACACACAGTTCGATGAGTATTAGAAGGTTAGCTGAATACTAAAAAAAAACTTTAAAATCCATCTAAAACCTTAGCAACATTTATCTAAAAGTTTTATACCATTTTATTTATATAGTAAAAGCCAAAAGACTCTGTCTAGAGTCGAAGCTTTTGGTGGCACTTTCAGCTGGTATCATGGCCTAAACGGCTGTGAACAACGAAATTTCAGATGCCAATGATGCAGAGCCGTCAACGGCGAAGACATTGAAGCTGCGTCGGAGGGAGAAAACGGGGCGTAGTTGTTGTAGATGGTGAATCTCTATGACTTTTATTGTCAGCATTGAGGCTCAAAAATGGGATTTGCAGCAATAAAACATGAGTTAAGTCGCCGTCGCCGGTTGCAGAGCGAAGCTGCGGGGGCATTAATAGCAAAAGCCTGTCATATTGCTGCCACCAAGTGTACGGGAGAGAGAAAGTGGGAGGAAGAGAGTGGGAGAGATGGCAATTCACAGTTATGCGACTGTTTGTCATTGAGTTTTCGGTATACAGTGTGTATGTAGGTTTCAAAGACTCGGGCCGGTGTTGATTGAAATTTACGATTGGGGTCTGGCATCTTTAGCAATAGCAAAGTGTCATTATTATTGTTGTGATTGTGATTGTTGTTGCTCCTGTTGTACGTTGGCGATCGGCTTGTCGTCTGTTGTCGCCCAGAAACGGAAACAGCGCCCGCCATTGCTGGGCGCCATTTCGCTTTGTCGCGCGCATCAGTTTTATGGCAAACGGAAGTTCGCGTGTTATTTATGGGTGTGCGAGAGAACGAGCCTCTTGCCGAATATCTGTGTGTGCTCTGTATGTGTGTGTGCGTCTGCTCAATTATGTTTCAATGCGTTGGATTTCGCTTTGGATTTTCGTTTATTTAATAGCTTATTACGGTGCAAAAGCCTGTGCAAAACCCAATTAAATGTGACATCTGCCTTTTACCCCAGCTCGCATGTGGCGTGATTTTGATATATGTAACGCATGATGATGACGATATATATTTATACAATAGTGTGTGTGTGTGTGTGTGGTGGTGGTGGGGGGATTAATCAATTGTTGGCGATCAAAATCAACTTTAATTTATTATGCTCGGTTTACTGTTTCACTTCTGATGGCACTCTCGATTTCCTCCTCGATGTCCTGTCGATTCGATGCGCATTTCAATGCTATGATAATTGACCTTTACAAACGACTTGGCCAACCCCACAATTAGTCCGGCATAATGATGCATCATTATGGCCGTAATACATCAAGCAAGCCAGTTGTTAGCTTTGCTTTCTAGCTCTGGGTCTTGCGGTTTTATTTTGGCTCGCAGCTTTAATGAGCATAAATCATCAGGCAGGCAGGCAGGCATGCAGGCAGACGAGTCACTAAACCGACTGAATTGAGTCCCAGTGCCCTACTCGGCGTATGCGTAATATGATAAATATTTAAGACAGCTCGCATTGCTGTCAAACTAACTTAGTGTATGAGCTCAGTTCTGCAGGCTTGACAAATGCAAATTTAAATGCGACATGCAAATGACAAGTGCGACGGAGATAGTTGACAGCAGGCCGAACCGGAAGGACATCGAGAGGGGAGTAAACACTTGCTTATTTATTTGAAAGCATTACTCAACAAAAAATACATAATTATACCCTGTGGCTGGGCGAGAGAAGGAGTATTAATTGTCATGTGTCATTAATGTAAGTCGGTTTAATTATCCTAGATTTTTATTTTAATTTTGGGTTCAAATAGTTTATTTTACTTTTCTAAGTTGTGAATATCCTTTGTTGCTTTCGTTGTCGTTGACAATAAAATTAAGTAATTTACAATGGAAGTAACTTTCGTTCATGGTCTACATTAAATAAAAATTTACAAAATATAAATAATAGTTGCCTTGAGTTATTGTTATTATTAATTGAATGATAAGTATTATTTATTTAAAAATAAATTAAGTACTTGCGATACTAGTAATGCTAAAATAAAGTTGAACTTTTAAGATTGCTGAGTATAAATAACTAAATGTTATTTAATCAGCTGAAAGTCAATTTCTTTGAGCTTTTGTTTTTATTAACTTAACGATTTTACGATTTCTGATTTACTAAGTATCTCACAGTTGTGCCTTGGTAGTTCGATGGAAGTGTTCCAAGTTGTTTAATCTCATTTTTTTTTTCGGGGCGCCTCATTTTATCAACGTGGAACTTGGCAAAATGCAAAGGGCAAAAAAAGTCGCAATAGCAGCAGCAACAGTGACAACAACAATAGCAAGAAGAAAATATAGAAGACACGCTAATAAGTCTGCAACGTGACACTTGGTCATGGAAGAAGAGGAACGAAGCAAAGTTCGGACGGACAGCCGCGGGCCGCAAATGAGATGACTCTATCGGGCGTGGCATCGGCACTAGAAAAATGGCTGACATTTTGCAGCCTCCTCCACAGCAACAACCTCCCATCCCCTTTCCGCTAGTTGTTGTTGCTGCTGTTGCTGATGCTGTTGCGATGGCAAAATGTAAATAGCAGACGTGACGCCGTGAACTGCGAGCTAAATGTGACAATAAATGCCGGCGGTTATGTATAAATTGCTAAAGTGTGCGGAAAGATTTACGGTCGTCCAAACGGGCAGACTACGCCAAAGGGGATGACCCTGCTGGGCTGGGGTGCGGCAAGAAGAAGCTGTGGCTATAATAACAAACAACAAATAGACTACGTACTTGGCAGTCAGACAGACAACAACTATGCCAAAGCGTGGCGTCAGGTGGCACTTTTAGTATGATTGCCGGGCCGACAAGCGACAAGCGTGAAGCGAGAAGCGAGAAGCGGCCACCCAACAACCATAGTCCTCACACCACCGCACCTCCATCAGCAGTCAGGCAGTCAAGGAGCAGCAAAGGCAGCAGCAGCAGCTCTCACAATGACACTTCGGCCAACACCGAAAACACTCAGAGTCAAGCCCAAGTGGACAATGTCTGAGGTGAAGACTGAGATTCCGAAGCTGACTGTTGCTGTTGCTATAGCTGTGCCTCTTGCTGTTGCTGTGGCTGTGGTTGAGCACGCCGACAAGTGCAGTAGCTATTATACTCTATAACTAGATGAAAAGTCAAAGGATAAGCTAAACTATTTCATTATGTTTTTTTTTTTTTAAGTTAAAAGAATGTAGCGAAATATTTATATACTCTATAGCTACAATAAAGTCGAAGGGAATGCCAAACTATTACAGCAAAAATAATGTAAAAGATATTTCGTCAATTTATTTTTTAATGCAATTACATAGACAATTACCAAAGTCATTTTCACCAAAATTTGAAACAGCTTTTTCATTATAACAACTGAGTTAACAACCTAACAACATAGCCAATTGAAATGATTTGGCGAAGTAAATAATAAACTTTCGCTTATTTTTTGCTTTTTTTTTTTTACTTTATTTTCGATATGTTAAAAGTTCAAATTTAATCCTTCTTATTATTTATTTATTGTTTTCATTTTATTGCAGCTAATTCTTATTTGTAAAAAAGAGAATAAGGTTGACACGTTATACAACTGAATTTATATAGTAAATATAAAATTCTGTTACTACCGTTAATATTGTATTAAATGACAGATTCTTAAAAACAATTTTCTTGCGATTTACGTCTGAAAATACTAGCCAGTAAAGGGTATTTCATCGTCTAGCTCACTCGCTTGGACTAGTTTGCTTGACATTGAAGTGGCCATTGTCAGTTGACTGGCACTTTTGGCTTGTCATAACGGCTGCACGTGGCGGTTGGGCCAATCATTTGCATAGGGCTCTGTCGATTAGCCAGCTAATTTGAATTCAATTAGCCACGTTATTAAAAAAATCATCAACTCGGTGTCAAAAGTCAAGCGAAACAGGTAGGCGGGGTCAAGTCGAGTTGAGTCGAGTCGAGTCAGCAGCAGCTGCTGCACACTCACTCACACAATTTTCCACAGCGTGTCAACGATTTCTTTCTCTACCAACTTTGCTCTGCCTCTCCCCCCTTGCCTCTCTCTCTCTCCTTGTTTCTATCACTCACTCTCTCACGTTGTCTTTTTTGTGCACATTTTCGCCTTAATGAGCTTTTCCGTTGCCTTCGACGAACACTTATGCCATTTGTCGCCATATTTATTTTAATGGTTGCTCAATTTAATCACTTTGCCGGCAGCCGAAGCATCAGCATCACCAGCTGAGGGACTCAAGGGCAAGGTAGCGGGCAGGAAGAAGCAGCCGCTGCCATCAACTTTTGCACCTTATACTCTAACCAAAAGTGTGCCGAATGCGACATCGTTGTTGGCCACAATAAGTTACATTTTAAATGAGACAATCAAAGAGAATTCTTGGAGCATTATAATTCTAAACAAATATGTCTGCAATTAATAGTTTTGAAGTATATAAATCTTGAAATATATTAAAATTTTAATCAAATAAATAAATATTATATTTTTCCCAAACAAACTGATTTAAAATATACGAATATTAAAAGCCGAAAAAGCCCATATAAGTGAAAATAAAAATATATAAACTTACACAAATAAATACATTAATAAATATCTAAATTAATTATTTAATACTGGTCAGATTTCAATTCAATACTTTTGTACAATCAGTGAGTGAATGAAAACAAACAACATTATTTATATGTATATAAAGTATAAAATACTGCTTTAAAGTCAAGTTCAATTGTAGGGAATTCTATGTGCGACTTGCTTTCGCTTTTGTTGTTGTGTTTGATTGAAGAATGTTGAAGATTTCATTTACGCGACATTTAATTAAGCGCTCAACTTTTCAAGTTTTAATGGAGCGCACACTCAGCGCGCACACACACAGACACACGCACACAGACAACCGCACACATACACATACTTATACGTATACGTTATATTTTTTTGTGGCACTTTGACACGCCAGTTTATTAAATTGCCAGCCTGTAAAAGTCTTTTGCGTGAAGTGAAAATATTTCAAAATTTATTAAATCAAGCATCGGCTTCGCTCGATGCATCCATCTTTATCAGCGTATGTGTGTGTGTGTGTGTGTGTGAGTGTGTGTGTGTGAGTGTGTGTGTTTGGGTCCTGCAGTTTGTGTATGATCCTGCTGGTCTACATTTTGCGCTTGCCCGAGTGAAATGAGCTGCATCCGGGCAACCGGCAACTGCAACTGCAAGCGTTGCATTCTTAACGCCCGACCACTTTTTGGGTGCGCGAAAGAGAACGTAGGCAGAAAACGAGAGAGAGACGGCGAGAGAGAGAAAGAGAGAGAGAGGAAAGTAGGTGGACTACGGAGAACCGCTGCATCCGGGTTTGCTTTTACTCGCATGCCACGTTACGTATACTTTATTCCTGTTCCTGCTGTTCCTGTACGCTGGCGCATTTCCTGTAACACACACACACACACACACACAAGCGCACACACTCATATAACGAATTTTGATGCATTTCCTGGGCTAACGGTACAGCGCGCACGCGAAAAATTTATGTGCAATCTTAGAAAAATAATGATTATCTTTTATTTTATGGTTGAGCGTACACGTTCCATTCTTATGGCTAGTTGAGGCCAGCGGAAAATATATATACGTGTGTGTGACTGTGTGTGTGTTAGTGTGTGTCGTATTATTGCAAGTGACAAGTGAGCCGTAAAAGCTGCCTAAGCTTGCTTAATATTTAAAGCCATTTTTATGACTCTCTCTCGTTTTCTATCTCCTTGCTCAGGGACATTTCTGAGGCACGCAATAATGTGGCAAATCGACAGCTCAACACAATTACACTTGGCCTACAGCCCCCTAATTGACAGCCACACCTTTCTCCCCTCTCCAAGGTTGAGTTGATGTGCATAGAAAATAATCCAGCATGTAAATCAGAGTAAGTGAGTGCCACTTTAGTGCCATTCATTGATTCAGCCACTTGAGTATTATATTAAGCTCACCAGTTGCAACTGCCAATGAGTTTTCGCAGCGTTTGTCAGCAACAACATTTGAATGCGACTCCACAAGCAGTCTTTATATCATTTAAAAATATTGAAGCTTATTTTTAAATTGTGACATTCCAGTGCTAACTAGTTGATATATGTTAGGATTCCATTTATCTTGAAATCTTATTTTAAGTAGTGACATAGCAGTGCTAAATAGTTGATACTTGTTGGGATTCAATATATCTTGAAATCTTGGAAAATTTCTTTCATAAACCAATTAAATGTTATAAGATGTTTTATTTAATTTTTTAAAGAGTGTTAAAGTGTTGTTAATTGTTAAGATTCTTGGAAAACCATTTATTTGTATGCAATAAAAATGCCATTTCATTTCTAATTGATTGCCAATTTTGTGTTGAACTGTTATCTTCGTGATTCAAAAAATATGCAAAATTATGTTAAAATGATGTACAAAAGAGCAAAATATGAAGTTGGGGACTATAGAAAGCTCACTGTCTAGAGGGTATCGTCATGTCGAGCATTTATCCGTTGACACTTAATTATGCTAAATTTTCATGAGCTCAGTCTTGCGTGGGATACATAAGAAGTTTCTGCCGCATGCAAAGAAACATCACACTCCTCAAAAAAAAAGACAGCACATTCTTGCAAGTAAAATGAAATTCTGCAGTGAAAATGTTGAGTGTTGAGCTTGTTATAGCAAAGCTGCTCAAAGTTGTAAACAGTACCACAAACTTAAGCCGATTGTAAAGCATTAGTATTTTAAAATGATACAAAAGAAAATTAGTCTCGCATTTGATATTTTGATAGATTCTAATTGGACTTGAAATTCAAGAAAAGTAAAGTTTTATTTTTGTGGCCATTTTAAAGATATTTTAAATCAAATAAAAAGCTGCAAGTTTAGGCTGAAACTGTGTAGCAAATGTAAAGCAAAGTCAATAAAAAGAGAGTGAGGGACAAAGTCTATTCATGAGTGTTCTCAGTATTTGTTTCGTAGTTTTTGTTGCAAGCCTTGCATGTGAATGAAAGTATATGAAATAGAAACTGTTTGTTGCCTATCGGAACAAAAGATTCGAAGGCAGTAGGGGAAGAGCTGCAAGGCAGAATCTATTTTAAATATATTTGATATGTTTTGTAGCAAGCATTTGAATTGACACAGCTTTCAGGGAAACGAAATAAAACCTGTTCGTTTTAAATTTCACAAAGACCTAGGATAAAGAGTATTAATTTGCTTTAGTTGCAGGACTTTAATGGACTTGGAATACATTATTTACATTTAATCTGTACAAAAAAAATATCAAATCATTGAAAAAAGTATCTTTGACATATTGCTTTATATTCATTTTAAAGAAATCGAAAACAAAGCTTATAGAAGAAAATGTTAATCTCTGTTTTTGTACGGTTCGAATATGTTCAATATTTTTTTTTATTAATTTCAGGAAATGGACAAGTTGTAGAAATGATAGAAATAAAGTATATTTTTTATTTGCTGTATTAAAAGTTCAAACGCATTCTTTTAAATAAATATTTTTAAAGTATCTTTGTATTACATTTTGGGGAAATTGAAAACAATTCTTTTAAAAATAGTCGATTAAATGTTTTATTCAGCTCAAAAAATATAGGTGAAATAGTCGAATAGTTTAATTGACGAACAAATCGAGCAATTTAAAAAGAGAATCCATAAAACTACTCTGCTTTTGTAACATGCAAATATTTTCAATTTTATTTATTTTGAATTTCAGAAAATGGAAAAGTGCTTTATACTATTTGTTGCAAGAAAGAACTAGAAATAATAGAAGGAAAATACATTCCTTCATTGCTGTATTTCAAGATATAAACTTTAATTGCTGTTGGCTTCAACTGCCACACGTAGCACATGCGGCATGTGGCATGGCGCTTGACATGGGGCTCTAATGATTATGAAATATGTACAGCGTGCAGCAGCCTTGGCATGCCCGTTAGCCGCCATTAACCTTAGCCTTAGCTCGAACTCAAGCTCAAACTCAAACGCAAACGCAAACACACGCGAACGCCGAGAAGGGGAGAAGCTGCGAGTTTGCGTGGCGCGTGTAAAACTTTCAACGGATAACGTCACTCAGAGGAGCATTGAGGCATCATAAATGACGTAATGTGGCGGCTCTCTTCAGCGAATTAATGGGCTGCCTGGCTGCGAATGGTTGAATGGCGAGTCGAAGGCGTCGAAGCGCAAATGGTTTAGGCTCATTAAATATACACAACTAATTGAAAATTTGGCCAAATTTCAGTGCAATTGCAGCGGCTGCATTGGCAGCAGACTGTCAACCATAAATTCCAATTAAACTCTGCGTATGTGGAGGACTAAAGCGGGCGCAGAGCAGCCATGATATCGAACAACTTCCCATGCTACCCGAGAGCAGTGCGTCTGTGTTTTGGTTTTGATTAAGTATACGCCCCATTTACCCCAGGCTGCATGTGCAGCAGCAGCATGCAAATGCGGTTAGTTTGGCCAGCATTGCAGACGAAACATTTGCCAGCATACACTATGTGTGGCAGCCACAGTTCCATTTCGCATTTCCGTTTTGGATTCCAATTCATTTGGCAGGCAACGCGAGGCTACATTTTTGTTGTTCACTTTTTTTTTTCGCTGTAGTTGTATATTTGTGCTTGTCTTTTTTTTGTGTTGGCAATGTTTGAGCTTGCGTTTAATTGTTTTATTATCCACAAAGTGCTGGCGATTGCATAGAGGCAACGCCCCTTGTCCCCCGCCACACCTCCACCTCACACTGCCGTTGAGTGGCCAGTTTTTGGCACTGTCGTTGACCTCGTTGCAACTCCATGGATTTACTATACTATATATATGGATATATATATCGTTTTTTTGTGCACACTTGTCGAAGTCAGCGTCGCCTGCTGTCTGATATATGGGAGAGTGGCAAGTTTCTGGCTGCTGCACAAATTATGCCAAGTGCATACTTGAGGCGTGCCCCGACAGCAGCAGCGTCAGAGCTGCAGCTGCAGTGAAGGCTGAGGCTGAGGCTGTAGTTCAAACCGCAGCCAGAGCCACAGCCACAGGCAGAGTCAGGGCCACAACCACGTCATCAGCTCTTAATAATGTCTCACTTGAGCCTATGAGTTCTGTCTGCCACAAAATTTTAATTAACTTTATAAAAATCTCATTACTCATTTGCTTTGCACTCGTCCTTTATTTGTTTGCATTTTTTTTTTATTTGCATTCTCAACAAATGAATGCCAATGCATTTGCATTGTTATTTCACTTTGATGAACCCAAAAACCAATGTGGCGGCAACTTCATTAAGTCAAGCGCAGAGCTCGTCACAATGGATTTACTCTGACCCAACCGAACTGTTGCACGTGTGGCAAGCGAGTGCGACTACGAGCAAAGCATGTAGTTAAGACATCAACAAGACATTTAGCCGACACAATGCACTCCATACTTGTATAAAAGTTGTCTAACCAAAACCAAAAGCAAAACCAACAGCTGGCCAAGTCTGCTGTTGTGGCGTGTACTATATGTTGTGGTTGTCTCACAGCACAGCCAGTTTGCTGCAATATAAATTCAATGTGCTCAAGAGCTCGACTACCAAATGTCCTTTAAGCTCAAGTCTTTACAGAGAAACACTTTGTTGAGACTACAAATTATTTAAATATTACGTCAGTTGTATAGTAGAATTGTAGTAATAAATGTTAAATTGGGAATGAGTAGTAAAAATAAAAAGGATGTAAATAAAATGTTATTATTTTTAATTTTAAAAATTATTTTTTCTATCAATTAAAATTTTAACTAAAATTTTTTTCAGTTTTCAAACATTTGTTTAAATTATTTGTTTTATTTACTATATTTACTGTGTTTTTCACAACACTTGTAAATATCTAATGCGGCATTTTGTAATAAATATGCAAATGAGATTTATTCGCTTTAAAATAATAAGCTGAATTATATGTTACATATTTTAATATAATGACTTTATTGATTGCTTACCTTCAAGCTTGGAATAAAATTTCTTGTAATTTGCAAACAATTACTTCGTTTTTTTACGTTAATTTATGTGTTGTTCACAACAGTCTTAAACTATATGATTAGGCTTCTGATAATGAATATGAAAGTTGGCAGTTAATAAGAAATAAATAACATTGCAATTATTTTAATATAAATACTTTTTTAATATATATAGTAAGTTACACTTAAAGCTGCAAGTAAAATTGCTTCCAATATGCATTCATTAATTTTATTAGTTGATTTGACTGTTTTTGCGCAATTTAATACACCACATTCTAATTCTTTAGTAAAAAGTAAATAAATAAGTCTATCTAAATTGAAAAATCGTAATCCAATCGCAATTGCCAAGCTCTCTCTCACTTTACGCTCAGTTAACCAACTGCAATTGAAACTCATACGACCAACACTTCAACTGCTCCTTGGTGGCATTGGATAGATAAGCAAATATACCCGGGGAGCAAATATTTGCTATAGTATAAGCGATAAATGCTTGGCCACAACAAACTGCAGCTACAGAGTGGAACAGGATATGCTCAGGTGCAAACGAAAGTCTGTGACTTGCATTACATACCCCCAGCGTCCGTCCGTCCCAGAGGGAATGGCAAAACGTTGGCAAAATTGCAGAGAGAGAGAGAAGAAGAAAGTTGTAAGGAGAAGAATGGTTGAATTTGGTTTAATGGGGAGCAGCATGTTGCGCATACTTAAGGGCAAGGCAAAGCACTTCTCAGGTGGGGCAATGTGCGTGTTGTGTTTATTAGTTGGGGCCCAAATGCATGGCATACATAAATTTAGGCAATCTGGTCACATAACTTGGTAGCCAGAATCCCAGAACACGTTCACTTCAATACAGTTGACTTGTCAGCGTGTTAATTTGCTAAATAATTTTCGAATTTTTGTGCGGCGATGGCCAATGGTCGGGTGCAGAGTTGAGCAAAATAAATGGCACTAACTCACCAAGAAAAGCATACGCACACACGCAGTGTTAGTTTTAGAGAGTTAGGGTTGGACACGCCCACTTAGCCAGGGCCCGAAAACGAGAACGAGAATGAGAACGAGGCGCAAACGTGCCAAATATGCAAGCAGCAACAAAACAAACGATGCTAAGTGGAAAGGGATAAAGGCCAACAAACAAAAAAAAAAACACAGCCAAAGCAAAGCACATCACAGCTATATGGATGAGCGTTCTGTGTGTGTGTGTGTGGGAGTGTGTGTCTGAGTATGTTTGCTTAATTCAGAAAGGATACAACCTGCATGCGTTGGGGAGGAGGAGGGAGGGAAAACAAAACTGTTTATGATTTCCTAACACGATTTCAGTAGCTTTCACAATTTTTGTATACCTTCCGTCCACTCGTTTATTTGTTTGCCTTTGCTGATTACGTGAGAAATTTTTCCTGCTTTTCTCCTTCATCGGCAGCGGCAAAGGATGCGAATTGAGACGGGATGCGACGGGAGCGTTAACTCCGCTTAAAAGTGCCTCGACAGGACATGTATGCACACACGTTCATCAATTAGTGTTGAAGATTTAATTGTGGCACGTGTGAACTTAATTAAATGGCATTAGTTTTGTAATTGTACAGACGAGTACGTAACACACACACACACACACACACACAGGCACGCACTCACACTCACACACGCACACACAATGTCAACGCCGTCATATTTAATTGGTGGCCCCAGAAAAGTATGCAATTTAATTGCAAACACTTTTGTATGCGAATTTTGCATTTTGCATTCCAATTAATTTTTGGCGTGCGCGCAAGCGATACGTAATTTTCGGTCTTATGTTTTACTATATTAATATATGAATTTGGCAAATGGCGAAGCTGGCAGCTCATCTCACTCAAATATTGTTGCACAAAGTTGTTGCGTTAATTAACTATTTATATGCAGTTGCAAGTTGCCTCCCTGCCTCGTTGCCTTTGCCTCGCAGCTCTTAATTAGCGCTGCGATTGTCAGGGTAACCGCAACAAAGTTGCAAAGTTGCATCTTCCGAAAGTGCGGATATAATTGAAGAGTGTCTATAGTATGTAAAAAATATGGTGATATATTCTAGAAGATGCAAAGTGTTAATGAGTATCTTCAAATTTTCAACAAATGTTGAACAAGTACGTTTTTTCTTAAGCTGAAAGTGCTTTCATTTTTTGTTTTATGAATTTATAGTTGTCCAATAAATTCCTTTTAATTGATGTTCATTGCAAATCTTTGTTATTCTCTCTGAAAACTAGCTCATTTCAAGTAGATTAGTTTCTTAAACTGATTTCATTCTCTCAATCTCAATCTCTTAATCTCGGTTATTTGCTCAAATTTATGTTATTTTGTTATGAGTTTATAGTTTTTCAATAAATTGCCGCTTATTATAAATCTTTGTTATTTACTAATAAATTAAGCTACAACTGGTAATTTGAAGTAGATTATTTTCTTAAGCTGAAAGTGATTTTATGTATTTCTTGCATTTTTTGTTTTTTAATAAATTGAATTGACCTTTATTTTCAATCTCTGTTGCAATCACTTTTATTTTCTTTTAATCGTGAAACTATTAAAATTGCCTGCAGGGTACAAAATTGTCGCACATATATTTCAATATAAATATATCGTATATACACACATTGCTTGTTCAAACGTGTATTATACACATACTACATATATATTTAGTATAATAAACTTACTTGTGTAAACAATACGGCTGAATGCAGGCTGCAAAATTTAACAGCGTCATTTAAATTATGAAGTTAACATTTGCCTCGGGTTATTCATTTGACCTTTTTTTGGAACGTGTTTTTGGGCACAACATGTGTCGAATGTTAAGTATCCAATTTGTGTAGGCCTATTGTATATTTTTGAATTATAGATACATGTGTGTGTGGCGTGTGTATTTTAAGGCCATGTTTTGTTTGGACCTAAGCCTTCATCGTGTTGGCCGTGGGCAGCACAGTTAAAATTAAAACAAGAAAGAACTAACAAATTCAGTCTCGCGAAGTCGAAATACTCTATAACTTTGGTCACTAACATTTTGATTGATATGCAGTTAAAATAATTATTAATAATTATTTACAAATGAAATTTGTATATAATACCAAAAAAACAATAACTTATGAGAGGCAAATAAATAGCTATGGGCTGTGCTCTAAAGGGTATTGTGAAAAGCTGCCGAGAGATGAGGCTTTTTGAATGGGGCGAACTATGGCAATAATAGCAAATAACAAGCACGCTTGAAATAATAAACATTTCGAAATGTTGCGTACAATTTTGGTCAGTTGGCGGCCACTGCGCATACAGATTGTGCAGGGGGATGAGGCAGAGGGCGAGATGAGGCTGCAGTCTGGGAAAGTGCTATAAAATTACCTGAACAACAACATTTTGGATGCGAAAGAGCTGCTTAATTCATTTTTGAACAAACAACGTGGTTGCAGGCCTAATATTTGTCGTACTCTGCTGCTCTGCCGTTGTATTTGGGGCCTCGTTGTGCACTTAAATAATGCAAATATAATTTTGCTGTTTGCCTGCGATTTAGTTTCTGAAAATATTTAGTTGCATTTTATGCCCGCTCATGTTTGGCCATTACGCCATTAGTTTTTGTTTAGACGCGCCCAGGTGACAATGCAAATAATTACAGTGCACGGTGCGCAGCATTCAATGGATATATGGCATAGAACAATACCGCAATTTGTGGAACGAACAACATATACACATAGTATAGAGAGAGAGAGAAGTACATGCGAGTTGCAGGGCACGTTAAATAAATCAGAAAGTAATTAAAACAACATGAAATGCGAGTTACAGTTTCAACGGAAGTTGCCTCCCTGACCTGCATCCTGTCGCCCCTGTTCGCTTCCTTCACTATCTGCTGCTTCCTATTTAGCAAACACAACAGAAAACGCGACCAACAGCAAGCCAAGTAAACAAAAAAGCAGTCAACAAGCAGCAGAAGGGAAGAAGCAACCACATCAGCAACAACAACAACAACAACAACTGGCCATTGAGAGAAAATGTGAAGCAAGCCAAAGAAAATTTGCGCAGCGAAATGCAAAATAAACTTAATTTACTTTTATTTACGTTGACAAATGTTTTCGAAGGAGTGCAACTTTTAATTGCAAAATTTATTTGAGTTGCCACCTTGCCACCGAGCCCCCTTCTTCTGGCATCTTCAGTTGCATGCCCCATGCTGCCTGCCTCGCATGTGTGCGTCTTAATACCTGACTGCTGCCCTTAAGATTACTTAATCAACTTGAGCTTAGACTGTCACGTCTAATTGGGTTTATTAGAAAGTCCTTTTCAGAAAAGAACGTCAATTAAAATAGCAATGTTTGTGTAGGTTGCAATGTTTTAATCAGCCGCAAATTAGCGTGCAGATATATGATTATCACTTGGTGTCTATCGAGTGGTTGCCACTCTGCATCGAAATGTCATTCTGAAACGTTTATAATTGCGTTCGATTCTCGTGATTGGCATCGCCGCACAGTTAGCAGTCTTGGCTGTATGTCATTTTAATTGCTGCGACTGCAACATCGACTGAATTTTCCCCATTTTTTGTATTTTCATTTCTGTTATTTTTTGGCAGCTGCAATGGCATTCATGTTTCGAGTGGGGCAAATGGCAAATTGTGAGCCTTTGTGCGGCGCTTAGTGCGGCAATTTGGCAGCAAACGCAAATTGCGGCGGCTCAGGTGCATGCAACAGTATGTGTGTGTGTCCTGTGTGGCATGAAATATTC
Organism: Drosophila immigrans; assembly: GCA_963583835.1. NCBI lineage: Eukaryota > Metazoa > Arthropoda > Insecta > Diptera > Drosophilidae > Drosophila > Drosophila immigrans. The sequence continues at coordinate 30,126,024 of OY757141.1, forward strand.
ACACAACCGCCTGCATATTGCAACTGTTCGAATTTGCGGTGCGTTGTTTGCATACAACATTAAAAAAAGGGTCAAGAGTAATTGCTTCAGCAGCAATTATGCGGCAATTGCGAAGAGCCTTTTCTAATTATTTGCTTTGTTTATCGTTCATTGCACTTGAACGACTAAAAATACAAACGCCTTGAGTGTGAAATTGTGCAGTCTTATCCGTCATTTTTCTTTTTTTTAGTTACTCCCGTTTTTTGTTGACTCTCTGAGGCATTCTCATGCCTTTAGCTGCGGGCGGAATTTTCATTAAAGCATTTTTGATGTCTAATTTGCATATTTTTTTCACAGCCTGCCCGAGAAGCCGTCGCCTTTTTACCAGGCGACTGACACGTTAAGCATTCAAGGCATTGTTTTCACACTACTTTCGCCTACTCTTCGCTCTCTTTTGCACTTTGTCCGCTGTCTCTTTCTGCTCGCTCATTGCACTTGTTGTTTGGGGAGCTCAACTCTGATTTGGTGCAAGTTTGTTGGGTTTTTGTGCTTGTGCGCCTGACTTGTTTCTTTGGCTGATTCCTTGTTGGCCAAACTGTCGAGTGGCAACACTAATTCTCATGCAGCTGCAACAAAAGCCAAACAACAAATACATGAGAGTGTGTGTGTGTGTGGAAGCAGCTTTTTGTTGGAGTTTCAGCTAAATTTGTGCCAGCGCTTTTTATGCCTGCTTTTTGTTAATTTGCAATTTTGCCAACCAAATCCATTTGCCTGCCGCTCACTTTTCACTCGTCCATCTCTCTTTTCACACTCACTACATGGTTTCAGCTGGTCACACTGGCCAGCAGGCAGTCATGGCATTAATTCAATTTCTTTTAGAATATTGCAAGAGCTCATGTTGCTCCCTGAAAGAATGCAAAGCATTTTGAAGTGTCCTTTTTTCGGTTTATTTCACACTCTCTGTTAGCTGAAGGCTGCAACCTATAGTATAATTTCCTCAAAATTTATTTAAATTTAATTATTCAAATTGCATAATTGGATGATCAATTACTTGCTGACTAAATAATTATTTACAAGTTTAATTACATTTGATTGGCTGACTTGTAAATTAATTTCTTTCAAAATTATGTAAATTAAATTTGTTTTAATAATTGGTAAATCAATTATTTGCTTTCCAATTATACTAGTAGTATAATTTATTTACAAATTATTATAACTAAATCTGTTTTGAAATATTTAAATGAATAATTTGTAAATCAATTATTTGATGCCTAAATAATTATGGCAGATTTATTTACAATTGATAACAGTTTGAATTTCTCTTCCGCTATCACACTAGAACTTACTCAAAATTTCAAAAAAGACTGCATTGTGATTGCATTCTAACTTGCGGCTTAATTCCTTTAAAGCGTATCCAAAAATTAGGATTGTACTATTTAAAATGTGTGCTTGGTGAATACATTTTTTCTAAAGTATTATTGCAAACTCAATTACAATTGATTAATTGCAATACAACTTGTGGTATAATTTCTTTAAAAAAGTGAAGTGCAAGTGTTTTATAATATTTCACATCAATTATTTTCTGTTTAAATAATTATTGGATACTTAATTGCAAATGAAAACAATTTAAGTTTATTCGCCATTATCACACTGAAACTAATTCCAAAATAAATATTCAAACAATATCACTTTAGAGTTTTCATATTCTCTCCAAAGCGTAGTTTTCCTTATTTCTTTTTTGAAACTATTGTTCTCCGCCCCGGAAGTTTGAAACTTTTGACGACGCTAACGATTGCTGCACTTACCAAAGCCTTGGACACCATGACGCATACGTGTTATGGTCGTTGCGTGGTTAAATGTGGAAACTTCTGATGCTGCTCGTTGTCGTTTCCTTTATGTTTATGTGTTTGTCATGCATTTACGCGATTCAAGACCAATCACAAGTTTTTAATATGGGGTTTTAAAGTACGATTAGCAAAGCGAGGTTGCAGTTGCTTAAAACTATATGTTTGTATTTATATTGCGTTAGGATCGCGACGGTTAGTGTGAAGAGAATGAACGTCAGGCAGCTGAACACCTCGGCATTTATAATGCTGCGTTTGCTGCGCCTCCGTGTAGGCAGCAGTATTTATATTTATATACATTTTTATATGGAATAAATAAATGCTGCTGGCTCTGTCTATTGTTAGATATGCCACCTGTTGTACCGCTGTGTGCGTGTCTGCATACCACAGCGCTGTTGTCACATTCAAATAGTGGGAAAAGCCCTTTTGCGAAGTGCAAAAGTGACAACACGCAATTATTTAATGCAACGTTCGCTTCGCTTCGTTTCGCTGTCGTTGCCTCTTATCTGCCGTGTCTATGTAAACAGCTGTCAATGTGTGAGTTGAAGAACCCACAGCATAATTGCCATGGCAAATTAACTGCAAGCTGATCTAGAATCCAGGCGCAGAAGCAGAACAACACTTGCCATTTGACATTAGCACACAATCACGAACAGGGGCTGAGGAGCCTGTTGCAGTAGCTGTGGCTGCTTACTGGGCAGCAGCCACTTGCTTATCTGCCGCACACACTCACAAACATATACGCACACAGGCAGGAGTATTATATCGTATGTACATACATATATAATATACAAACAGGGGCAACAGTTGTCCCTATTACGTAGTTTGGGAATATTCCGCAAACTGATAACATTTGAATTTTGGCTTGATTTATGAGGCATAGCATGAAACACTGTTGCCGGCTTATCATAACAACACCAACTACAACAACTGCAACAACAACAACAACAGCCGTGTAGAATCGACGCAAATTTAATCATACTCCATTCATGATACCGATACGCCCTAACTTCCCTCACCACTATCCTTCTGACTCATAAAACAAGAGCACTGATACAGTTGAACATCATTAACACCAAACATATTATTCCACTTCCAGAAGCAGCTTGACTAACAGACTTTAATCGAGTAGGTTAAACAGCTGATCCCTATTTCATATTGAATCATTTTAAATTGGAAGTTGATTTCTATTAATGAAGCTTATTATTAAACCTCAATTATTTGGAGTGGAATGAAATTTAAAATAAAATTAAAAACGCATCACAAGGAAAATAAATATTGGTTTTAAATAACTAATTTTAAAAAAAATCTGCCAATTAACCTCCGCAACTAGGTCCTCCCGCAATAAGTAATATTTAATACACATATTATTTCGTCGTGTTAATTCTTTTTATATAAAACAAGTCTAAGTTGCCGCAACGGTAACAGAAAATCTACTTATGAAATATACAACATTAAATACAGACCAGAAACACAAATAATAATAAAATAAATACTTAACTATAAAACAAATAGAAATATGTGTAAATATAAAAGTGATGTAAATATATAAATAAACATTTTTAGAGTTGGTGTCATAATTAATTAGCTTTAGCTTGTAGCACTAGCATTAATATAGATAAATAAATAAATAATTAAACAACAAAATAAAAAGAATCTTGAACATACACATTTTAATTAGCGCCGAAATTCTAAACGCAGGCAATGAAACGCTTTCAGTTTCTGCATAAATAATGAATAAATAAATAATCCTCATTTTTCAATATGTTGTTATGGTAAATTTTTCTGTACTTAAGAAATTAAATATAGATATAAGCTTCTGCAAGTCGTTTTACTTTTGTACACTTTACTGTTCACAGCTGTATTTATTTAGGCATGCAGAAATACTTGTATGCCACGAATTTGTCCTTAATACGCATACTCGTAAATAATTAAATTCTAATTGGAATTTAGCGCAGGTCAATTTAAAGTATCATGTCCTTAGCTGGCGTTAATAATGCATAAATATTAATCAATTGCGTGCGCAATGTCATAAATGTAATACGCTTGCATTAACGAAATTATTCAAAAAGAGCAGCGCTCGAAAGTATGCAGCAGAAAATGTAATTGCAGTTTGCAGTCCGCCAATTGTAGCATACTTTTCAGCGTACCATTTGATTGTTAATTCCATGCAAAATACTTGAATACTCAACTGAAATTTCACTTTGCGAAATTCCGCAACCCGCACACAATTTTATCCACATTTATCTGCAGGGCAAATGGCGTTGATCGCTGCCATGGCAGTTGCACCTTTCTGGCTCTGTGAACTCTCCGTCGTCATTTGTAGATTTCGTTGCAAAGTTTGGACTTGTAAATAGCGAATACAGCTTTAGGATATATGACAATGCATGCCACTTGAAGTGCATTCTATTTGGCTCTGGGGAGTTGGCACATATTTGCTTTGGCTAGCTTAAGCTCTCTTATTGCATTTTCCAGATACCAGCAACGATGTCAAGAGCAGCGTTAAGCTCGCTTCTTGGCCTCCACTTTATTTGCAAATATTTATTATAGACTTTAAATACTTACAAGTATATGTAGTACTTATGAATAGGTACAACTAACTGGCTATTGAGTTGAGTTTTTTGAGAGCAACTTCCTTGCTTTCGTGCTTCCTTTTCCTTCCTTCCAAGCTTCCTAGGACGACGTCAACAATGTTGTTGACTTCATTTTGTTTCTGCGGCTTTCATGTTGCATGTTTCTCGTCTGTTTGGCCTGGCCAACAAGGCAGCAACTTTTGACTTTTCCGCATCACTCAGTTTCGTTTTACACAGTTTTCTAATATTTTCAGATATACTTATATATTATACATACATTTTTTTTTGTGGTTTCTGACCATCTTAAAGCTTTTCAAATAGTTTTCAGCGACAACTTTGTGCGCTTTTTCTCTGCGGTTCTCCGTTTCAGCATATTCTTTTGTGGTGCTTAGGTAGTTATTTTGCACTCCAGTAAATGTTGAGAATTTAACTGGAAAAATAACTAGGTCGTAATTAAATTGCATTCTTTTCGCTGTTTCGTTGCGCATTTTAATAAAATGGTGTCGTAAAAAAATTATAATCTACAGTCTGTTTCATTGCACATCATTTTTTCATTATGCACATAAAAAATACTTTTCCTACTGATTGACTGACTGATTGCCACTCAAAGAGCTGTGGAAATCGGGAAAAACCAGCTGTGCAATGCAATTTGCTTTCTATGTAGCGAGTGAAATAAGCTTCAGAGCCAAGTGTGCCTAAAATTCCCCTTAAGAAAGGTTGATGCATAATTCTGGGAAATGAAAACTTTGTGAGAAAAATGTGCCACATTCCAAGAGTGTTAAGGAAACTGACTAATAAACTCAAGAAAATTTCAAGTCTTGTCTAATCTGGCTTATAAATTGAGTGGCAATTCCAGGCAACATCTCAACTGCAACTTGCTTAAATCTGAATTAAATTCATTTCGAAGAGACTGAAGTTGTTGTTCAAGTGGTTATGAGAAATATAAAACAATAATTGAAACGGCCAGCAATTACATGCAAGAGAGCGGCCGCAACAGAAGCCAGACTTCAGTTGCAGCAAGCAGCAAGCAGCAAGCGGCATGCAACGTGCAACATGCAACTCAACTCCTCTAATATTTCAGTAAGAGTAAGAGTACAAATTTAATTAGTAAGCATTCCATTCGTTGCACTCAAATGACTGACTGGCTGGGGAGCAAAGCGAATGCTAGACTTTGCTAGCTGGTTATGTTGTGTTCAAGCTCTTTCTTTCCTCTTTGAGTGCGGTATGCGAGTGTGTGTGTGTGTGGGTGTGTGCAACAGGGCAAAGTTTTCATTATTATGCAACAGTCTGCACTCGTTCGGTCTGCACTTTATGGCAGCTGGCAGCCAAGTCAGTCAGGTTTTGTGTTCCGTCTCCCTTCTCCTTTGGGCTAATAAAATTTTAACTACGTTTACAATTAGCTGCAGTGCCTGACACTTTTGATTGTCGTCCCAGTCGTAGGCAGCGACAAGTTCATTACATTCACCCTGGCATTACTTTAATTAATTTTGCCACAAAAAAAGAGAGAGAAATTTAATACGAGGGGAGACATCGTGGCTCGCCTGGGCCAGAGGTATGCCAGCTATGGCATTTTTGCTGATACGTTAGCTGATTATAATCAGCATACTAAATATAATCTTTATAGACAGCGCGGCATGACGCCTAATCGGAGAAAATTGACGCAAATGCTTCGACAGTAATCAAACGCCCACAGAGCATAAAACACATGAAAACTATTGTCTATTGTCTATTGTAATCGACAAAGTTGAACTTTGAAAAGCACAATGCACAACGAAAAAATACTCCGTTGAAACAAAATTGAAAAGCGAGTCGCGCTAAAATGAAATTTGTATTAAAGGTCAGTAGTGGGTCTAATTAAATTGTTAAAGTAAGATTGCGCAGATTGTGATTCACAATTCCGTAGAGTTTGAACTGATAAATAATCGATCGGTTTTTATATTTTTATACTAGTCCAACTAAAAGTTCTGATTGCTTAAAGCATGGGCACTAAAATCAGCAGTAAATAATTGCGTTGGTGTCGCCTTGACTTGGATAATAATATCAACTAGTCGCGTCATTTAAAGTAAGCAACAATTGTTTTTACGATTCTTGTAAATGATAACAAAACTTTATCGATATTTATTGGGGCACTGCGCCTTGAGCTACCCCATTAAGTGCGCAGTTTGTTTATAGGGTATACGAAACTGTGTGAAACTGCCAGCAGGAGCTGAATAATTGCCACTGCTATTGCCACTGGCTGCTGCCTCGTGCTGCGTGTCTCTGTATCTGTTGCTGTTGCTGTTAGAGTTGTTGTTATTGTTGTTGATGCCCTTCAATTTTATTCAATAAGCTTGTTTATGGCAGAGACAGCAGACACACATTGCAACTAATATCGAACAAGCGTTTTAATTGAATTTCACGCGCTCTCATAAACTGGAAGCGTGCCCATCAATACTCTCGCAACTAGTTCGCAAGTTTTATTGCCATTTCCATTTGTAGTTCCATTCCTGTTGCTATTCTAGAACTCTGCGAGTGCGTGAAACATCCGCGACAAGCACATGAAACACATCCGTCCCCATGCCTGGATACATCCATCCATCCACACTGAGAGAGCGTGTTTAATTGTGCGCACTTCTTGTTATTGCAATCGTAAAATCTTTTGTTATTGCTGCACAACAACAATTTGTTGTGTTTCCCCCTCGACCCCACCCCAACTGCACTTCAGCACTTAGGCATCTATGTATACTATATATCTATATACATATGTATATGAAAATAAGTGTGATGTCAGTGCGTATACGTAATGCGCGCTGTAAAAATAATTAACGCCAATTGCTTTGGCGTGCAGTTCATTAGAAATTATTACCAAATACACGTGTGTAAGCCCTCTGTCCCTTATTTAATATTTGCTTTTTAATTACACGCTGATAACCGTCGGCTTCCCACTATCACGCTATATACAAAATATCAATAACTATTGGGGAGGCATAATAATTATAATAATATTGTCGTCACCCAGTCTGCTGATAATGCTGCACAACTTTAGTTGAACACCGTTTGAATTGCCAATCAATAAATTTTGGAAAACATCTCAAAACTGTTCATCAATTGATTTTAATTTTGATAATTTGAGTATACTTAAGAGCCGCTCTATTTTCTGTGTGTCAATGTTTTATTAACATCTTATAAAAGCTGAGAGCAACCCATTCGATTACTGAGTAGCAATGATTATTTATAGTACACATAAATCTAGAGTATTTTATTGGGGTTCTTGAAAGACTAACTGTTAAAGAGCAATCAAATTTCTAAAGAAATTTGTGCAGCAGTTTCAGATAACAACAATGTGGAGGTAATGCATTGATGTGAGCCTCATTTTGCAGAAATAATAAATTTAGAATTCTATAATTGGGGTTCTTGAAAGGCTTGCACTTTTGTGCAGTACTTTTTGATAGCAACAATGAGGAAATGCTGCATTAAAGTCTTGCACACTAAATGTTTTATTATTAGCGGAAATTTAAAATAAAACATTCCTACCCAAAAAATCACACACATAGAATAATTAATTATATTATACAGCCCAGTGATTGCGAAGACAAACATTAGGGTAATAAAGAGACATCAACTGATATCGAATTGGCTGTTTAAAATGCTCAAGAGTATCCATAAATATCTGTCTCATTATCGACCAAGTACTGAGAACTGGAATTGGGAATTGGGAATCCCGAATCCCCCTTGTCAATAATAATAACACATATTAAGGAGGTGTCGCAAAGTCAAAGATAATGCTAGAATCAACTAGAACACAAACTAATAGGGCTGTAATAAACGCTTTAGAAAATATATGTGCCCGGTTATCAATTACTTGTTCAATTGTTATCAACAATTTGAGTTGTAAAGTATGTTTTACGTATGGTCATGGGTATTCCTAGTCACGAAATCGGAAATAAGTTATCGCAATCAGCAAAATGATAGCAAAGAAATGGCATGTTAGTCACACAGCAGGAGGCTTTAATTATGGTAGTTTAAATTGGATTTTTCGCAAAGAATTGATCGCTTATCAAAGGTGAATTTTGCTCGGACTGCGACCACATGAATCATGTTGCCACGAGCGGGAAGACGAAGGAAAAGAAAGTTAAACTGAACCATTTAGCAAGCAATTACGATGCGACGAACAAGAATTCAGCTGCTTAGTTCGGCTGATGTCTGGCAATCCATCAGGAGTTAACTCAACGTAACTCAATGTCGACCCGGTTGTTGGTGGATGCCACACGCAACTTCATTTTGTGCGCTGACAGCACTTGAGGCACTTGGCAAGGACTCGTTAGCCGCATGCAGCAGCAATGGCGCTTAGTATTCAGCGCTTCGTGCTGCCGGAAGCTGCTGCATTTGCTTTTAAGTAAATAAAATTAATCATACGCCCAGTGGTGCAGCTCGACATGCATCAAATTGGAATTGGAAAATTGAAAATGCATTGTTCGCAGCAGCTGACACACTGAATAACAGTTTACTCGTAGTTGCGGCAAACAGCTGAAAAATTGCTGGCATTTCGTGAGAGAATGGAAATGAATTTCGTTGGCAACTTGATGCGTATTTCACTTTCGTCGACTTTGGCTTACGCGACGCATTTTATGAAGTGCTTCTGTCCCGACTATCTCAAGTTGTTTATTCCCTCAGTTTCCACGGAATATTGCCCAATCTTTTGTTTTGAGTTGTTGTCATTTTTCCAAAAAAATATGCTTCAGATTTGACATTAAATTGCATGATAAGTTGAAATGCCTTAACTAACACGATTCGACTCGCATCGAATCGGAAAGGTCTGAGGTGCTTAGTCAGCGTAGCACTTGTGTGTGGGGGCTGACCGGCTCGTTTGATTTCCAACTTGCGTAATTATTAATGCCTGATAAATATATCCAGGGGCTTAGTGCGCGATAAGGAAGACAACTCATTTGACGACTAAATGGCATTTAAATTAAATTAATGGAAATCAATTCAAAGTCTAACGATTTCGCGACTTCACGATTTTACTCACGTTGTTGTGGGTGCTATAATTGGGACCGTGGGGTCTTTGAGTTTACTATGAGTGACATGCGGAATTAATACAAGTTTTGAGGAGTTTACTTTTCATCAGGAGACTGACGTTGGTATTAATTTGAATTTCAAAATAAACTTATGTAGTTTGATGTGTAGTTTGAGTTAGTTCAATAAAAATAACAAAAAACAGGAGTTGAAAACTTAATAAATTCGGGAATTAAAGACTTGATAAAAAGAGGAATTGAATTTCATACAAAAATTAAATGTAATAAAATAAAATACAGATTAGAAACGTCATTTTAAATGTAAAACTTATTTATTTAGGTAAAAGAAATATATGTTTTTTAATTTATTTTTTACGTTTCTAATAACATAATAGAGAGATTAGAGACTCCATTTTAAATATATAATTTATTTATACACAGGATAATGTTCTTTTTTTGCAGCTTGCAATCAAGATCAACTGAAGTGGTAGAGTATGGCAGAGTGATTAATAATTAGAACTTCTTTAAGTAGTAGCATAATGATAACGACAAAGAGATAACAACATGTTTTAGTTAACAAATTAACTTTTTCTACCAACACTGTAGCGCATAATGATGATTATATCATATCAGGCTGTCGTTTTTTCAAGCCCAAAGCCTTAGGATTTTGACATTTAATTTATTTGCCGACTATAAAAACTGCGACCACTTTCAGTTGGCAGTGAATTCGACAACGGACAGCAACACGATCATTAACCGCGATCCTGTCAATTAAATAAACAAATACGAAAAATACATCCAAACATGTATTCAATTAGCGCTGTCCTCTTGCTAATTGCCTGCCTGACAGGCTGCTCCTGGGCAAGCCCGCATCCCACTTGGGGGGAGTCCAAGCTGCTGCAGGCCATGCGCACCACCAGCGATCTGCAGCTGGGGAATCCTTCGCGTTCGCTGGAATGCTTCCAGTACTACAGCGAGGTGTTCGATCAGCTGCTGACGCAGTATGAGGCAGAATATTCTGCATGCACAAACACCTCGAAGCTGGCGACTGCCGAGATGAACCACAAATACAGTCAGGTGGTGGACTCGCTGAATGTCAGCTCTGTTTATACCTGCCAACGATTGGTCAATTGCTACGCTGAAGGCGATAGTTTGCAGAGTTTGTCCTGCTACTCGCAAGTGGTAAGTTAAAGCAGATTAATGAATAATGAATTTCTAATTGAAATCGTTCGGCAATTGCAGGCTGGAGACAATGTGAGAGCCATGTACAATATTTCGAGCACGGCCAGCGAGTACTACGGCGACTTGGAGCAAATCATTCAGCAGATACAGTTCACCGAGAATCAGTGCACGAACAGCTCAAAGCGCCGCTACGAGCTCAATACTGATCAGGCCTACATCGAGCTGCAACAATGCCTGACGGGAACTGATCCCGTGCCCACATTTGCTCCCTCTCCAGCCACGACAAGCGGTTCTTCAAGCTCGTCAATCAGCCCGACAATTCGAACCACGGAACTCCCAACGACTGTATCGACTACAGTTTCATCAACCAGTAGGACGGAAGTTCCAACGACTACAGTTTCAAGAAATACGCCTAGACCAGCTGCCACGACGACATCCTCTTTTGTGACCACCAACTCTGCGCCATCCACGACCACCAACAGCTTCAGCTCGGAGCTGAAGAAGCTGCTGCATTCTCTCTCCCACTAAACTATCTGACTTATTCGACTCGACGCCAAGATCTGAATTAGCAAAACATTAGCACCACAAACTTTTGTAATCTGCTCAAGGTAAATAAAAGGACGAAAAGGAAAAGGGAATCCAGGCATAATGTTGGTCAAATATTGACAGAGCTCGCCGCGCCAAGTGACACAACTTCAATAGAAAAACTTCAATGAACCAATTGCAAGGCAACGCGCATAACTTGCGTAATTAACGGTGGACGTAATAACATTTGCTGATCAACTATGCAATACTCTTCAGGACCTGCTCTCTATGGAACAAGTTTGTGATTAATATGAAAGTTTATAGAATACAAAAATTAAAACAAAAATAAATGCAATTATAGAAAACAGTAAGAGTATATTAATAATGACCATATTTGTGGAAGAGTTAAAAATTAAGCGAACAACATTTGTGATTAATATAAAAAATTTCAAGATAAATAAATGTAAAAAATAAATTAGTGCGGTTTATTTCCACATTCAATTTTTAGTATAATTAATTTATAAATCGGAATGGAATGGAAACCATTTCAATAATGTTGAACGTTGAAGTAATGTTAAAAGTAAGGTACGGAAAGCACAATTTGTAATCTAAAACAAAAATATTTGCAATAGAATAATAGTGACCCAAATTTATTTCAGTTGTTCGCAATTGCGAGGAGAATGAGAAAGTATTCTGGAAAAGTCGCTAGTCGCTATCTACAGATATAGAAGTAGCAGTGTTAATATGTGCTGCACTGGAATTTATGTGAAAACAGCGTTCCGAATATATAGATTAGAAATTAATTTAAATCGACAAATATTGTTTACTTTCATCAGAATTTGAAATATTTGTGTTTTATTATCATTTTTAAGATTATCTTCAGACTGATTAATTGAAATGTGAACTCACCTTTTATAACGACAAATTGCAGTGCAGGTATATTTGGATCGGGTTGATTTTGCCACAAAGTTTCGCACTGCATGCTTTTCTTTTATATCTTAACTACAGTATGGGATAAAAATACTTTTTTACTCTCTGCGATATCAGTATTCTGGACTTATGTTCTCTAGGGAGTAATATTCAACAAAAGTCACAGCTGTTGTGCTCATGAGATTATTAAATATGAAGATTTCAATGTTGCAGCATAACTGTTTGATGTTTTCTTAATACGCTGACACTAACTTTGCACTTATTTGAACACTTCTAATAAATGTTTCAGAAAAAACGGTCATTTACCCCATTGTGCAGTGCAAACAACTGCAATCGGTAACTTTAAGGTCAAGCATTAAAATCAACTGTTAAGTAAACAATTAGTTGCTGCCTGCAGAGTTTTTCATTTAAATTGTAATTCTGTTTGTTTTTGCTTATGCCTTTCGATTGTCGTTGCTGTTCGGCCTGCGGCTTTGTTGTCACTGCAATTAAAACAAATTAGAAATGTTGTCGCACCCACACACGCATACTTGCAGTTCGATGCCAAAATAAAGGCAGTGGCTGGGGGGGCGTGTCATTGCCAAGGGATGCAGCCTTCAGCTGATTTAAAGCTGCGCCTAGCTGCACCTCTGGCTGTGTGCAATGTTAATGCAGTTCCACTTCCACTTCCCCTTTCCCGTCTCCTTCCTCCGCCAGCTGGTGTTGCAATTGCAGTTGGCGCTTCGCGGCCAATCCTGTTTGCCTCTGCCTGGCACGGTGGAAAGTCCTCGCACAAAGAACGCAATTAAGATATGCAAATTAGCAGCTCCTCCTGCTGTGTCGTGTGTTCGGCAAACTGATGAGATTTTTATTCAGCACCTGCAATAATTTTGGGAAATATAAACAAAATAATTAAAAGGAGGAACGTGAAGACAAGTTCAATTAAATACGTCGTGCTGTTTGCTCTTTCTATTTTCAGCTTTAGTTATGCAACAATTATATATATAAATATTGCCGATTAAATTAAAAATATGTGGCCAACTTTAGACTGCGTTCAAGGTCTGGAGATCGTCGGTAGATTGTGGCGTAATGAAAGAAACTCCCAGCAAAAATAAAAACAGTTTAATCACATTGAATTGCGGTTTTGATTTGAATTAGTTAACAATAAAATTGGCAAGTGATTCACTCGATATTTATATCATTAATTCGAGTGCCCCACGTGGATCAGGCAGACTGAAGAAGCCCCAAAGAGATTAGATTCGAACAGGGTTAAGAACAATGTAAACAAATACAACCTTCAATTGACAATTGTTTTCGATTTGAATTGTTTGTAAAACAATAGCTAGAAAATACCGAGAATTCTGGCTGCGGCCATTGCGTAGAAGAATTCCAGAAATGTATTTAATAATTTGTATTATTTGTATAATAAATGTGTTCGTTCATGCAATACTCGTGCTAGATACCGAACGAGGAGCTGATAAGCCAACCGGCCAATGGCAGCGATCGATGACGTGCTAAATAATATTGATATTGATAAGGAAGCTAAGCAAAAACCATCACTACTAAGTGTCTAACTGATTAGCAATATAATTGCATTGCACATAATATGGAAAGGTTATTTAAAGCACTTCAGCTAGATAAGATGAATGCCTAAATTTAGACTAGGCCAACGTCGATGTCGATGTCGAGCACGAGACGAAACATTTTGCAGATGTTCCCAATTTTTTTTATTATTCCAAGAAATGTGGAGAAAACTATTTGGGTTTGAGCAAATATTTTGTGGCAAGACAATAAAGATTTCCAAGATTGGGGGCTGACGTGATGGTTGGAAAGGGCTTGAATTGTTTCTATGGAAATGTTTTTCACCGACTCGACTCGACAGCCAGGCTAACGCCAAAACGATAAGAATGATAATGCCAACAGCCGACAAGGGGCATTGATAAGGTGATAGCCCAAGTGATAGAGCCAAATCTAACGTAATAACAACAGCAATAATATGTCATGTACACCATTTTTCATGTTTTTATTTTCGCTGTTTTTTATGGACCCAACCACTTGAGAAACGCTCCTATAAATATGGAAGTCGCCAGCGGTTAACACCAATAACGAATCCGACGTTCAAACCAAACGAATCAAAAGAAATTCTCAACAGCACTAGTTACCCAGTTTTGTCCTCAATATGTTTGTCAAATTGTGCGTGTTGTTCCTGGCCGTTGGCCTCAGCCAGGCTGGTCGTTCCAGGGCTCTGCCCGAGGTGAGCTTCATGCAATACATGATGAACTCACGTGCTCTTGGTGGCGCCAACTCCTTTAGCAACTCGGATTGCTTCAACACATATGTGCCCCAATTGCAAGACGTGATCAAGCAGTGGGAAGCCGACAACGAAGCCTGCGAGGCAGCTGCAGCCGCCTCACGTGCCAATATCGATGACACCACCAAGGAGAACCGCACCGAGATCGACGCCTCGGCCACCAATGCCTGCGATGCTCTCACCACTTGCAGCAAGGAAACCAACTCGCTGGACTACTATGACTGCTATTCGAAAACCGTAAGTTTAACGGACGGTTAGTCGGTCAAGCATAATCCTAATGTTATATTCGTGATCGACGCTTTCAGGGCTCCGACGATGCCAAGATTATGTACACGATTTCAGCCAACTCCGCCGAGTTGTTGGCCGTCGTCAAAGAGGATTACCGTCTCATCCAGAACGAGGAGAATGTGTGCACCAACAAATCGGAGCGTGCCTATGTGGAGAACACCGCTAAGGTCTACGCGGACCTCGACAATTGTCTGAAGGGCATCACAGTCGAACAGGACACAACCACATCATCTCCAGCAACCTCCGATGCTCCCACATCTAGCGAATCAACCGCCGAGCCCGACACCTCTTCCGTCTCCACCGAGTCAACCGCCGAGCCTGACAGCTCTTCCGTCTCCACCGAGTCAACGGCCGAGCCTGACAGCTCTTCCGTCTCCACCGAGTCAACGGCCGAGCCCGACAGCTCTTCCTCTTCGACCTCAGATGACTCGACAGCGGATTCATCAACCGTTTCGACAACCGAAGCGGATAAGGACTTGCCCGAGGAGGATCTCTCCCGTCTCGCCGAAGAGCAGACGAAGCTGAAGAACATGATGGACGAGTTCAAGAAGTGGTTCAATCGCAATTAAATCAGTATTATAAATAGCAACGAGTAGCGTTGGTTAATGCCACAATAAATACAAGATTAATTTATAGTTGAACTTGACTTATTGCCTCCACTTAAGTTTGAATTGGAAATCGGAATCGCATTAGAAATAGAACGAAACCTCGTTGGGTTCATCCCCTCCTTCAAGTAGCACTAAAATACTACTTTCATCGATTGCTGCCATTTTGATAGTGATTCAGTGGAGGCGATTAAATAAGAAGTACAGTGTTACCTCTGCACATGGGCCAGCTGGCGTCTTGAGATAATGGATTCAATGGAACTCGAGCCCAATCTTATCGCCTGCCTTCCGTTGTTGTCGTTATTTGCAATAGAAGTATGATCGGCACTATACCAAATAATAATTATAATTATAAACATTTAGCAATATTTTAATTGCAGTGCGTTAAAAACTTATTAAAACCATCCGACAATCTCGATATTGTCTTCCTGCATTTGATTGGTTTCTAATCGTGCATCTATGGAGAAGATAGTCCCCGCATTACCATTCAGTTTTCGGCTATAAAATGTCGAGTTTGGTCCGCATCGATAGTCAGTTAAATCGCAACATTTCGGTACGGCAAGTTCTATTTTCGTTTCCCGTCTCCCATCCTCGAGATCACACTTTTATTTTGTGGAATACCATCATGAAGTTCACCATTGCTCTGTGCCTGCTGCTGGCCGCCAGCTGCAGTGCCTCGCTGCCCAGCGAGGACACTTATTTGAATCACTTTCTGGGTCTGCAGCAGAAGGCCATGCGCAGCTTGATCGACGCCCACGCCATCTCCAACGACCCGGATGTGATCAACGCCTGCTTCAACGACTATCTCACCGACCAGCAGAGCACCTTGACCACCTACAACAAGGCATACTCCGGCTGCGTGACCACAGCTCACGCATCTCGCGAGGTCGTCACCGCTGAGAGTCAGGCTCAGCGCTCAGATCTGCAGGATCGCAGCACGGGCATGTGCAGCAACCTCTCGTCCTGCGACTCCGTTCACGACGGTCTCGCATTCTTCCTTTGCTACAGGGATGTGGTAGGTTTGCCTCGGCCTCCTCTTTGCCACCTGCAGTCGGCTTGATCGCATTGCTTTCTTCCCTCAGTCTGTCGACAGCTACAAGCAGATGTTCACCCTGAACAGCGATGCCAACGCGCGCTACAACACCATTAAGGCCAGCTATGACACTATCGAAGTCAAGGAAATCGACTGTGTGGATACTGCTCGCTTGAGTTACGCCCAGAATCTGGAGAAGTGCGATTCCGATTTCAATGTCTGTGTGGGTCTCGATCCCGAAACCACCGATGCTCCAGTGACAGCGGGTCCAACTGATGGTCCAACTGTAGGACCAACTGTTGTCCCAACTGCTGGCCCCACCGATGCTCCAACTGTTGCCCCGACTGCTGGCCCCACCGATGCTCCCACTGTTGTCCCAACTGCTGGCCCCACCGATGCTCCAACTGTTGCCCCAACTGCTGGCCCCACCGACGGTCCAACTGATGGACCTACTGACGGTCCCACTGCTGGCCCCACAGCTGGACCCACCGATGGCCCCACTGTTGGCCCCACCGATGCTCCCACTGCTGGCCCCACTGCTGGCCCCACTGATGGTCCCACTGCTGGCCCAACCGACGGTCCAACTATTGGTCCCACCGACGGCCCTACGGCTGGCCCCACTGCTGGACCCACCGATGGCCCCACTGCTGGCCCCACCGATGGCCCCACCGATGGCCCCACTGATGGACCTACTGACGGTCCCACTGCTGGCCCAACTGCTGGCCCAACCGACGGTCCAACTGCTGGCCCCACCGATGGCCCCACTGCTGGCCCCACCGATGGCCCCACTGCTGGACCCACCGACGGTCCAACCATCGGTCCTACTGCTGGCCCCACCGACGGTCCAACTGACGGTCCCACTGCTGGCCCAACTGCTGGCCCAACTGCTGGCCCAACTGCTGGCCCCACTGCTGGTCCCACCGACGGTCCAACTGCGGGTCCAACAAATGACGCTCCCAATACTGAGCCGACAGTTACCACTGAAGACCCCACTACCGATGAGCCCACAACTGAACAATCACCCGAAGAGGATTTGAAGTTCTTCAGACACAAGCTGCAGAAGATTTTCCACCTCTTCTAAGCGGACATCCAAAAATGAGCTTCATCTGCAAAAGCTCAAAAGATAGCTTTTCCAAACGCTGCTATGAAAATATATTTATAAAAGTTGCATATTTCTAGGGTTCGATTAAAATTGGTGCTTGGGCATAATCAATCTTATCGCAAATAATCAATATAGTGTACATAAAGTCTAGAGATATACTACGTGCCCCGATAAGTCGCTGCGATGTAATTAGCAATAAAAACGCTGCACTTGAAATTAAATGTTGTCGGTTGTAAACAATAATAGATCGGACGCTGTCTAAGGGGGGCCGGAAAGGCAATCGGAATCCATAAACGACAGCCGGGTAAAGATAGCGTCAATTGATAGGACTAATCTAAGTCAGTTATACGAACGATAGGTAAACTAACAGAAATTAGTAGGAAACGTTCAATTACCCTCAGCGTCACAAAAACAAACTCAAGTGTCGATGCGAGACCATCGGACAACCAGCTCGCCATTCAAAACCTTTAGCTAAATGAGTGCGGTACGAGTGCGAGGAATAGAAGTGCGAACTCGCTTCGAGTGTGAGACGAGACGTCGCCAGTGGCAGTTGTCGATGTTGTTGCTGTTGCTGCTCCCTCTGGCGCTGCAATGTTTGCGGGGAGCCTGCGGCTTGGAGGTGCCATCGGCCATGCCCACAGCTTGGCCGGACGCCACACTCGACGAGTGCCACGATGAGTATCTGCTGGCGAGTGTCAATGCCTCCAACAACTACGCCTTGAGCTTTGAGCTCTGCGAGCTGACGGCCAACGAAACGAAGATCGATCTGGACATCAATGAGCAACTGGAGCGCCAGCAAATCGAGCAGGGACGCAACGAGCTGTGCGGTAATCTGGAGCTTTGCGGGGCACTCGAAACGGATCTCGAGTACTTTGCGTGCGTCAGGGACAATGTGAGTACCAGTATTCCATTGTCGAGTATGCCGGCTCGACAGCTGCGAATGCAGCCGAAAGTCTTACGCTCCGACAAATTGATATTCAAAACAATTGCTGATTAGCTTCTATGGAATTTGCCACTTCAAGATCAACTCGAGTGTATTTTTAGATAACTTTAGAGCTTAAAGCTTGCACGATTATATTTCAAATATTTAGCTCAAATAGAGTTCGTTATTTCAAATTTGATGATAGAATTGGTTTTATATTTTATCATTTAAATATTGAATTCAAGTTTTATTTAATAACAGTAAAATTAAATAACAGCTACTAAAAGCTTAAATAATTAAATCAAGAATAACAATCAATATGATCACAATTGGTCATATAATTAAACATTAAAGTTACATATTTAAATTAAATTATTCTCACTTTTAAATATGACAAAATTTGACTAAAATCTTCAGCCTCTTCCTAACTGATTACTGATACATCTCATATACTACCACACTTCTCGTGGCATTTCGGCTGATACTAAGCTGGTCACACTGAACAAATGCTGTAAACGTTATGTAAATGCTATGTAAAAGTTACAGACTTTGTTAAATAATGCTGAAGATTGTTTGAATTATTTGTGATAATTTTTGCACTTTTAGAAGGCAGAACTTAATCTCGGATTAAAATGTTGAATTTAAAAAATAGATATTTCCATATAATACTGGGAGAATAGTAAGTAATAATATTAATATTTTCAATGATTTTGCAGGGCAATCGCAACATAGAGCTGATGGCTCAGACCAATAGTAATGCCACCAGCGCACACACACGCCTTCGGCAGGACTACAGCGATTTGCAGAAGGCGCTCGTCCTGTGCACCCTGGATGCGCAGGTCGTCTACATGGAGAGTATGCGAGAGGCGTACGCAGAGTTGCAGGAATGTCGCGTGCAACTCTCCGACGCGCCGAACTGACCACTCAACTAAACAGTATATAGCATAAGCAGATTAAAAGTTATATTAGATGTTAGCAAAGCAACGACATGACTTTAATTGGTAGTTTTCACTTCTGTGGCTGCCTGCTGCAGGCATTTGTCCAGAGCAGCGAAGATGTGCGCCGTGCCCAGGACATAGTTCTCCTCGGTGCGATTGGTGCAGAGGTAACGCTCCAGCTCGATGCCGTTCAGCTGCTGAGTGAGGCTCAAAGCATTCTCGGAGGCATTGAAGGATATCTGGTACATGTTGGTCAACTGCTGCTTCGACTGTGAAGAGTGTGGTAATTATTAGCATACTGGCTGGCATGGCCATCTCGGTCTCGGTCTCGGTGAATGCTCTTACCAGGCTGCCAAAGCAGTTGAAGAAATCCAAGACATCCTTGATATCCAGACAATTGTCAATGTAGCCGTCTATTCCCAGGGCGCTCTGCCTTATCATCCGCTGCACACCGCCCACCTTGGTCAGCACATCGCCACGCACTGTGGTCGCATTCTGCACACAATCGTTGTACTCCCTGGACCAGGTGTCGCCCACCTGCTCCAGCTGCGGCAAATACCTGACAAAGCAGTGCTTTGTGCTGCCACCTCCGGTCAGATCATGGCTCTCCAAATAATCCGACAAGCTGTCGAGACTCCGTGATGTCTCTGCCACCTGCACAGAAGCGGTTCGGCCATTAGCCAAGTCAACAAATATCCCTCTTCACCTCTTCACCCAAAAAATCTCTCACCAGCAATTGGGTCCACAGCAATGTTATGTACGAGTATATGATTTTCATGTCCGTTTTGTGTTGTGGCTGGCATTAAACTGCAGAAATTGTTGAGGTCCAATAATAGGGCTTATTGACAAATGCCACATTGATGCATCGTTTGTTTGCTTGCGTATTTTCGATAACAATTCCCTTATCGCGTCGCGTCCTCAGTTACAAAGCTCTGTGCTTGCCAAACTGTAACCTTGCCACAAATGCGTTGCATACTTTGGTGCGATTGCCAAATTATGGCAATGTTGCTCAACGTCGGATGGTTTATTGAGTATACGAGCGGGGCAACCATTATATGCGAGCATTGGTTAAGGTGGCTAAGGTCTTAATTAAAACGCTATTTGACACTATTGTTTGCAAATAGTTTATGTTGGTTTTAGGAGAAAGAAAAAATATTTATTTTTTTTAATTAAACTTGGCCCTCACTTTAATTTGTTGGTGAAACTCGTGTTACGTTTCTAGTTTACAAAAAAAATATTATATTTAAAACTATCTTTGCCGATTTTCGTCCGCCCAAAGGAAATGTTTGGTTACAAAACATATTTTGTTTCTCCACAAATTATGGCGGCATTGTGTTTGTCCTTAAAATTGTGTTTTAGGTTTATTTACATTCATGCATTTAATTTGGCTTTTTTAGCTTTTTAGATAATAGTACATAATTGTTTAGTTTGCTTTTTTTTTGGCTTTTGTTGCCTTATGCTACAACTCCTTGAAAGCACATTTATAAAATTTCGATTGAACTTCCCGAACATATTAACGAAAATGTATATATGTAAATTTTGTTATGAATTATTAAAATTATGGCTAAGTGTAATTTATCAATCATTAATAGTAATCCAGATTTGCAAAAGCAACAAAAAAAATTATGCAATAGTTAATACTATTCAAAATTAAAGAAACAATTTGAACTTTAAGCAAAAGTTGAATAGTAGAAAAAATCAACCAACAAAGTAAATTTAAGTAAGTTTGACGTGCTTACAAAATTATTTAAAAATAGTCAATTTGTCAGCACAACTGGTGAGTCTTCTTAATGTTCACATTAATTGTGAAATTTTAATGCCCTGTGCACTGTGACTAATTTGATTTATTTGTGAAAAAAAAAGCAAGAAACAAAACGAAAATCAATGAAAAATCCCCCATTCCAACAGGAGTAAACAAAGAATGCAAAATCCCGGAAGACAACCTCTTGACAAGATTATTAAATACTTAAGGCATTCAAGCAAAAACTATAAATTATTTAAATTTGAATATTTAAATAATATTAATGCTGTCTTCGCATCAGTAGGCCTAATTATAAGCGCGTTAACAATACGGTCTAAGCCGATAAGCCAGCATTTGTGTAGACAGACAAATTGGCGCATATATTGGCTTAATATTTCATTAGCCAGGCTAACAACTAGGCATGTGAATAGACCAACAAGTCGAAGCACGCTCACGCTCACGCTCCGCTTATCAGTCAGCCAAGTCTGAGGTCTGAGGTCTATTTTTGGCTAGCTGACCCTGGGAAGCATTACGTTTGGCATCCAATCGAAATGCACATGCAAAGCAATTTGAAGTCGTTTTGTGTTTTTCGGGCATGAGAATTAATACCACCTAATTGATCGCTGCCCACAAAAAGGCGTACCTTTCCCCCGGCCCCCGGGCCCCCGCCCTGCACTGCCCTAATGAGGCACAACGACTTACGACTTGTGGAACTTGACAACAAAAATTCACACACACTTTGCGGATGCATCAATCATTGGGGCGAACATTCTACGCATTGCCAGGTATATAAAGCATTAGGCCCCAGCATTGGGGCCACCAGTAACAGTATTTGACGAACAGACTAACGACACAATGAAGCTACTCTGCAGTGCTCTAATCCTGGCCGCCTTGGCGCTCAGCACTCAAGTAATGAGCGATAAAAGTGCAGTGAAATTGGGATACGTGCAAATTGAAACTTGAATCTCGTTCTGTGTTCTAGGCCAAGCCAAGCTCGGTGCAAGCCCAGCTGCAGGGCGCCCTCGACAAATACATGGTTAATGCCAATGCCCGCGATTTGGATATGAGCGTCTCGGCGGACGTCACCTCCCAGTGCTTTGCCCTCTACCTGCCCATGCTGAACGAGGTGGCCGCCGCCTTCTCCAGCTCGTATCAGGCTTGCATCACCACGGCCAACGATGAGCTGGCCAACCTGACCGCTCAGGCCCAGAAGGATCAGGCTGTCTACCAGCAGGACGTTACTGGCCTCTGCAGCGCCTTCACCAGCTGCGACGACAGCGCCGGCAACGACACCACGCAGTTCTTCAACTGCTATGCCAATGCTGTAAGCACAGAAGAGTTGGCAAATTGAATTGCTGGATAAATTGCGGTTCTATTTCAGGCCCAAGGAGACGTGTCTGTGATCTACGACATTGCCACCAATGCCGCCAGCACCGCAAACACTCTGGCCCAGGCCATCAAGATCACCCAGGACACGGAATACCAGTGCACCAACACCACCGAGAGCAACTATGTGCGCGACACCGCCGCCACCTACGATCTGCTGGACAGCTGCTTGAAGAACGGCGTCCCCACCACATCTGCTGCTCCCGTCTCCGTGAGCACCAATGGCATTCCCACCACTACCCAAAGTCCTGCTACAGCTACTACTGATGTTAGCACCGGCTCCACTGATGCCGTCTCTGTGAGCTCATCGGCTGCTCCGGCCGATGTCACCACGAAGGCCGCCGCCACTGTCTGAGTGGGAGCGTGAGTTTTCTAGTTCCAGTTAACTAATAAATGAGCATTTATTGAAAAGCAAAGCAACAGTCCAAACTGCCTATAACTGCTGGGTGTTAAGAGGGAAGCATGCTGTGACAACACAATCTTATTATAAAATAATATTTTTTTAAATTTAAATATTAAACTCACGATCAATTGAGTAATCAATTGATATTCTATAAACTCAATTTTACATGAAACGAGCTGGAATATTCATATATACTTTTATTGTTGCGTACTAAAAGCGACAAATGCAAAACACAACGCAATAAGAATTAAATATATCTATGCAAACATCGTCTGAAAATTTAATTAAAATAATACAAGGCAATAGAAAATTTCTTGAAAACCAATCGCCATCAATATATTGAGTAGTCAATGTATTGAATAACTAACAGCTTGATTAAAATGAAATAAATAGTAAGTGGAAAGTATTCTGTGGAAACTGTAACAAACTTATTGGAAAGAATCAATTGAGTATTCAATTTATATTAAACGAGCTTGCTTTGACTGAAATCTAATAAAGCACTTAAAGGGGGAAGTGTTCTGTGAAAGAGCAATATTCACATTTACTATTTCCAAAAAGAAAACCTAAGAAAAATATTCGCCATCAATTGATATTTTATTAACTCAATTTGATATTTATCGAAAATTAAATTCAAACCCACTTAATCAAAAACAAAATTAAATTGTTCTAAATTGATTTACATCAATCAGAAAAATTTAACCTGTAGTGCTTTGCAGTAAATGAATTTGATTTCCTCTTTCAATCTCTCTATAGTCAAATAGTCAAATAATTTATATTTATATTTGATGTATAATTAATGACTTAATTGAATTCAATTGACTATTATACATTTCGTTGGAAAGTTTGGAAAAATGTATAGCGAAGTGCGACTGTATTTTATTGAACTCTGCTTGTTATCAGCAGCACATGAGTCTGACTTCATTAATGAAATGGGAAACATGTCGTGTTCACCTTGTCGCCGATAACAATGTAATCCACACATGATCCACAAAGTCAACTGTTATTAATTTTGAATTATGCTTGACGCGCAGCGTGCAATCGTTATCGATAACAGGTCGATAGCTATTCCGCAGCCACGCAACAATCTCTGACCTAACTTACGCATTCGCAATCAAATCAAATAATCCCAGCTCTTACAGCCCGCCTACCTGTTGTTCAATTAAATAATCTTCCACTCGAACAAAGAAATATTCGCCTTATCACTGATTGTTCAAAATTCAAATCAAAATCAAAGCAATGTCTGTGTATTGTTGTTACTTATAAAAAGGCGCTGACTCGTCGCCGCTTTTTACTCAGTTCAACTTTGCTGTCCAAGTGCTAAACATGCGATCCACGAGTGTTCTTCTATTTCTCGCTCTGGCCCTGGCCATGACCGTGTGCGTCGTAAAGGTAATGAGTCTTGACCAACCACACTTTTGGCTGTTGAGCTAGTGAGAGACATGTTGCAAGAATTTTGCAGGCGGTGCCAATTGAGGTGCGTTGCAGTGATGGCAGCTCAACGTCTGGCGGCACTCAGACCTCGGCCGATGGCTCTCAGACGCAGACACAAACTGGACCAGGCTGTCAAACACAAACATCGGATGATGGACAGCAGAGCCAGAGTCAGAGCCAAACTGGCAGCGGCACTCAGAGCCAAACGCAGTGCAGTGGCTCCGACTGCAGCCCGTTGCCCCCGCTGTTCACCATGAAGCCCATGGAATGGGAGACCATGAAGCCCCTCGAATGGAACACCATGAAGCCCATGAAGCCCCTCGAATGGAATACTTTTCCACCCATGCAAATGCAGCCTTGGAATTAAAGCTTAGCCTGGCTTTCCCATGCTTTTCTTTCACTGCATATTGTTGTGCATATGTGTACCAAAGAGTCTGTCTATGTTATTTGTCAAAGACTAACAAATTGAACGAGAGTTGTGCTTCATGTGTGCACAGATTAAATTCTATTTTCAATTCTGATTTTGTAATATTCATTTTACGCATAGGGTATTATAGCTTATTGCTTACAAAATGTGTATGTATCGAGTAGAAATAGGCATCTTCTTCAACAGCCGAGAAAAGTCCGTTTATTCATTCGTGCATTTGTCTTTATGAACACCTAGATCTAGAGATCTGATTTAGTTAGCTTCCTTTCTTGTTTTTATTTCCCAGTCCTAACTAAAGTATTCTTATTAAAGAAGAAATCAAACCTCTAATTTATTCTAATATATTAATAGAGTTACCACTATATTTTAGTCCAGATTGGGAAGATTTATTGTAAGTATTTCTTTGTTCATTTCGGCTGCCTGTCTTTGAAATTGCCTTCTGCAATTATTAACATAATTAAATAACGTCTGGCATTCGATATTTGATTTATGAAGATGCTGGATAGCTGATATTATTTATAACTGCTACAATTGATAATAATCATATTATTAATAATTCCAAAACTATATTTATTTGCTATTCATTGCTAATATGACGTTTGTTGTTTCTTAGACATTAAGACGCAATCTTCGAAAACTTTAGACAACGAAGTCAAATCAGGTGTCTTGGTGCTCTTTAGCTCTAATCTGGTTGCGCATATAATTTCATTTACGGGACTTATACTCTTTTATATTATTAGAATAATTTCGTTATTATCGTAAGGAAACTGTAGCTTCATCTGGTGGCGTCTTCTCTGCCAGAGTCGCTGCAAGTTGCGCCTGCAGCTAATGCCATTTTTTTGGCTGCATAAAAGTTTTTAATGCTCTAAAACTTTGGGCTGAACTGTGCCGTTTGTTTTGGGGGAGGAAAGCCAGCCAAATTGTGAATCGGAGGGAAATGGTGGCAAGTCAGCGTATGCAACTAATAGTACACAAGCGCAACAATAATCAAAGCCAGTTGTCGACGAGGGGGCAATGATGAGGCAGGTGGCAGGTGGCGGTGGCAACTGGTAAGTGGGAAGTGGCAGCTGAGAGACGGTTGTGTCGAAGCCAGGTCTGGGCTGTCAGCTGGCTTTTAACTCATTTTCTGATTAAAATCTTGGCCATTAAGCGTGCGCGCTTAAATCGGACTAAACTTTTTTAATGGCACCGACAATAGTTGCTCCTGCAACCGCTTGCAACGAGGGGGCAATTCAGTGGGGAGTGGAGAGGGGTGTGGCAGGGGGAGTGGGATAGGGAAGGTAGTTCGTGTGACAGCCAGGCCGCAAAAGGACGCGCAAAAATTGGCGCCTGCAACGAACGACATGGCGCTGAATTCGGGCTAAAATTAAATTAAAACTGTCGAGCAAAAATACAGCAGCAAAAAAAAAAAAACAGCAAGTTGAAACTGTGAAAATATTTGTGTGACCTCCCTCCCTCCCTCTCTCTCTCTCTCTCTCAGTCACACTCCTCGCTCCCTCTCGCTCTCTGTCACTGTCGCCGTCTTTGTCTTGCTGCGCCAGCTGTCAACGCTGCCAGAGCGACGATGTCAATTAGTTTTTCAAACGCGACTTCTTGCCGTAGTTGCTGTCCTCTGGCCCAAGTCAAGTTGGCTTTAAGTTAATTGCATAAGATTTCACTTTGCACTCGCCCGACGCATCCTTCACCCTGCTTAACCCCCCCTTACCCACTGATATCCTTACTCCTCCCTCCCTCCTCCGTCGTCCTGCCTACTGTCATTCTTTTGCCTTGCCGCTTGTTGTCGCCGTTTTTAATCAAGTTAAAAGTTATTTTTAAATGAAGTGCGAACAATATGAAAGTGCAGCGCAAATATTGCATTTCCACCGCAACCCACAGTCGTTTCCTCCCCCCCCTCGACCTCTTCTTGTGGTGGCTGTCTGTCTCTCGGCCAGCCTCTGGCTGTGGCAATAATAACAATATATCTGCATATTATTTCTTAACTTATTCAGTATTATGGCTGCAACTGTTATTCAGTGTCCAACAAAAGGCGAGCTAATTAAAACGACATCTTTCATTGTGGCCACAGATTTTGCGACCCAGCGGACCTCAAAGAACGAAACTCTCGTCGCGACGAACGGAATTGTAAATGTATTTAAAAATACACAAAGATCATGACAGCCAACCACATTATGGCTGTCACATCACAATTGTGATTTAAGGCGAAGACATCACGAGATATCGTTTACGCACGATTTTATAAAAGACCTCACCGTAATGATATGATAAGGAATACCATGCGAAATGCCTGATAACCGAGTCACTTTTCAGCAGACTGAAAATTAAATGCCCTAGCAACACAATTGTGGGTCGCATACTAAAAATATCTTGTTATTGCACTAAATTTAACGTTTTCTATCTTTGGGCTGTTTATTTAAGTCAAATATTTATTTCGTGTTTTTAAGCTGACAAAATAAAGTATTTATTTTATACGTCGTGAAATAATATGTACAATATATAAACATATAGTGTACGAAAACCACACCATGGAATGAAAATTATTTAAGGCGATATGAAAGCTTACTGTAAAAAAAGCGATAGGGCTTCAAAGTACCCTATAAATTTGATTAAATACTTTTAAATAACAGAATAGTATTTGATGGTTCTTGTTTAAAATCTAAAATATAATAATAAATATTTTTATTTTTTGCATATAAGCTAAAATCTATTAATTATTGTCACTTACTTTAATTAGTAATTTTTTTACTTAATTAGTAATTAAATTAAATTGTGACTATTTTTTACTACACCAATTTCTTTCTATATTATTTTTGCAATACATTTAATTTTGCTTTCAATAGAAATACATTTTAACGAATTTGGAAGTTGATTTCAGGTGTGAATAGCATGAATGAAGAAAAAGAGCTTTGTGGGTTGGCTTATAAGATTGTTTATTCTTTAAAAGGTTAAAAATTTCATTTTTTTTATATAGGAATGAGTTTTATTTCTAATCTGTGGACACATTGTTAAGCTTAGCATGCTATTTATTTATTTGTTTATATCATTTGTAGTATCTACTTTTTAATGTATACATTTTGATTTACTATCAAGAGCAGAGGTAACCAATAATATTTTTGTCATAGGGTATAATTTAATTGTATAGTAGTTCATTATTTTGTTAATATATTTGTATTCACTGTTCGCTTAGAACAGAGGCAGGGGTTAGCAATAATATCTTTTTCACAGGGTCTCACTTAATTGTTGCCTTTGCAAGCAGCTATGGAGTGTGTGAATTATGTATATTTAAATTGCGTGCCTACCACGCCTGTTGAATTCCATTTGTCATTAGTCAGTTCTTTTTTTTTTTGAACAAATTATTCGCGAGTGCAAAAGAGACAGGCATACTCGACTATCCAGCACACACACCAACACACACCAACACACATCACACACGCACACTCAAGAGTCTCAAGCACGCACACACTGAGAGCGCGACAGTTGTGGGCGCCTTACACCTGCTAAACCTTTGATTGATGATGTGAGCAATTGATAATGTGAGACCAACCACTTGAACGACGTTGGGGTGGTTTGACTGGGTGATGTGGTGCTGGGTGTGGGTGGTGGGGGAGTGTGGTTGAGGAGCTAATTGGCGCCACAGTCAGCGCAATGGGGAGCTGCTTAAAAATGTTAAGCATGCTTTAGTGTCCATTTTTTTGCAGCTGAATTTTTGTTGTGCTCCAAAGTCTCGCATTCTCCCTTCAATTTGCAGCTAATTTTTTTGTTGGCCCGGCTAATTGTGAGCTTTAAAAAGAACGCTGACACATAGCTCGCTCGCTCTCGCTCTCGCTCTCTCAAGTGGCAAGTGCTGGCTAATTAGGGCTGACAAAGTTAATTGCAATTTGCGTCTGCTGGCTTACAATTGCTTTGGCTGTCACGTCTTCAACTGCTCTATGACTTCATTGAGCAAATCTTTAGCTGGTTGCAAAAAATAAAGAGAAATATATCAGGCTACGTGTTGGATTGAGTCGAGTTAAGCTGCGGTTAGTGTAAAGTCCTCTGTAACTCTTTGTAACTCTCGGCGGCGACTGCCAGTTGTCAGTTGACGTATCTGTTTGAAAATTTTCTAATTTTCTACTGCAGTGATTTGGCATGCAGAGTGGAAATCGGCAGCGGCAGCGGCAGCGACTTCGACTTGCAACTGCTTTTCCCCAGAATTTTCTCTCAGTTTTTTTGGTTCTTGTGGACTCGTTTCACTGATTTATGCGCATCAATAAGTTGCCAGAGTGCGATACTTAGGCGAAATGTGCCGCAATGAGACGTGGACAAGCGCAGCAGAGGTGCCTCTTGGGGCAGGCTGCGAGACAGTCGACAGTCGACAGCCGAGAGTCTAGAGTCAAGAGTCGATGGGGCATGCCACCAGCTCAGCCAAGTGGCAGCAAGCACGTTCGCCTGCAGCAGATGCTGCAGCAGCAGCTGCAACTCGCAGCCAAAATAATGATTTGCATTTCGCATCTCGCATCTCGCATTTCGCATTCGCATTTGGTTTTCGGATATGCGATGTGCGGCTTTGCGATTTCGATTTGAATCTAGTGGCCGCACGTTGCTCACCCAAAGAGCGACAGGGACAGGGATTACCCCAGAGCGAGAGAGCGATATAGAAATGGTCTTGAAGATATATGGCCACAAGTTGGTCGGCGCATAAAAAATGACAAAACTTTGGCGCCGACTGCGGCCGGCACAAAGTTTGTAAAGCGGCGCTAATGAGACGCCGCCATGGCCCGCTTATCAAAAGATATAACTGGACAGAACCAAAGAGATAAGACTATCAGATACTCTGTAATTGGCGTGATCAATTGGAAAATAATATTTTTTAATGTACATTATTTTATATTAATTGCTTATTTGCATTCTCATTTAAAATGATCTACGGCTAATATATCTTTGCTATAAATTTACTAATTTTATCTTACTATTGCAGAGCATTGGAAATCGACATCAACCCAATTGGAAGTTATAGATTCCAAAGTCAAATAGCATTGTTGAAAAAATGTTTAATTGGGTATCATAATATCCATATCAAAATACTTTAATATTTATACTATGCAAACAATTTCAAATTTATATTTAAAGCCAATATATAAATGATTTATGTTTTGCATTATATGTTACTTATTAATTTATACTTAGTTCACTATCGTCATAATGAAATTAACGAACATAAATTAACTGATATAAATTGAATACTAGATAATAATAAAATAATATTTCTAATAATTGTTTTTAATAAATATAAAAAAAAACCTATGAAAAAGCAGCAGTAAATTCGAAAAATTTCTTGTTGTGCATTTAAGTCGAGCATGCCCAGCAGACAAGCTATTTGGTGGGTATACAAAGTCCTGGCGAGTGAAATAATTCATTTCTGCGCTTTTGTTTGTCAGCCACGTTTTGTGGCCAACGATTTTTGCTTTTTCTGTCTGTCGCTCTCTCGCTTTCTTTGCCTCTCTCGCGCTCTGTCGCACTCTCTGGGAGATTTTTCTGGATTTTTTCCTGCTGGCGCTTATCTTAATGGTTCAAAGGTTACGCACAAGGCAAGGCCTGCTGGGAGCCCGGAGACAAGTCACAACGCTTCCGACGTTGTCGCCCCGCTGAGCGACGGCGGCAGTGGTCAGTTACAGTTACAGTTACAGCTATAGTTACAGTTACAACATCTGCATTCAAAATGGCCACAACGCCCATTAAAAAGGACCTACTGTGCACGACGGTGGGTCGTGGAGAGTCCTTGGGCGAGATTAGGCCAACTTATAAATAGGCTTATGAAGCGCAGTCGATAAGGCCAAAATCCTTTGGCACAATTAAGCAAAGAGTCCCAGAAACTTGAAACACTCAAGTGGCAGCCAAAGAGAGAGAGAGAGCAAGTGAGACAGTGAGAGAGAAAGCTGAGCTTGTTGCGTGCATTTATGAAATGTAATGTGAAGTTGCATGCAACATGCAATTAAAATCGCACAGGCAACGCGCATTTAATTAATTTGAAAATTACGTTTCATATTAAGTGCACTGCGTGGCGAGAGAAAGTTGAAGAGAGCGGGATAGATGCTAAAGGGGGGTTGAGTTGGCTGCTTCAGGCTCAGCACTCAACTCATTTGCTAAATCAAGCATGCACCACTTAAATTTTCATTAGACTGCTTTCTTTGACTATGCAGCCAGGGGGAGGGGAGGGGAGGCAAGCAGGCCACCCACGGCGTCTCTTGACTTGGCTTAAAACCGCAGCGCAAGCAGAGCGCACTTTGTCTTAATGATGTTAAGTTGAATTTAAACTTACGTGATTTTTACGTGCAACTCGCACAGTAATTGCACTAAAAGCGAGCGAGAGGAAAGTTGACTCAACTATGGCGTATGATCTGCTGTGGAAATCATTCAGCTGGCCACAGATTTTTAGCAGCTGCAACAGCTGCCTGCTTGACTCGCATGTATGTGGAAAGTATGGAAAGGCAACAACCTGATTCAACTATGTCTGTTGTGCGGCACATGTGCTCACGTATTAGCCATAAATATTTGAGACACGACGCGGACACTGCGCTGGGGCTGGGGGCAATCGTGGCATATTGGCGCTGCCAAAACGAAATCAAGCCATAAATTTCACACGTTTCAGCATGTGCAGCATGGCTGAGTTGCAGTCGACAAGCGGCTAAATCGATAACTTCAGCCCCTTTTCAGCGATATTACGTATACGCAGCTTTGGCTGTCGCTGGCATTTAACACGCCGAACAAGCTGTCTTGCATGTGTCATATGCAAAATACACATTCCACGTGCCACAAACTGATGATGGCAAATGAATCAACATTTAAAATTACGCGAATGCGAGTGAAACACAACATTATGAATGCAATGCGCGAGGCTGCTCTCAAACTTGACCCCATCGACTGATGAAAGAGAAGTTCAGGGAGTTGTGTGGGGCGGGGGAGAGAGTTGTGGGGGGCAGGGGAGCGGAGGAGATTTGAGGTGCAGCCTCAACACGCCATCGGCGTCAATTTTAGCGCTGTCAGCGGCAAAACTGTCTGCAGCGAGGAGCGTTGTCAGGGAAACGCCGCCTAGCTGAGCTTCACAGCTTTTCCTGTTGCTCGCGACAGGGCTTAGCAAATGTATGTGTGAAGAACTCTGTGTGTGTGTGTGTGTGTGTAAGAGTGTGTGCGTGTGTGCGTGACGCGCTCGTATTAAATAAACAGCAAAATCTGTATGGCGCAGTCCAAAAGGGGATTTCTGGCTTTATCGCATGCTTAAAAGCGGATTTCCCACGCCCACGCCCCTCCTACGTCCCGGAGGCAGGGACCACAACAGCCTTATCGAATTGTACACATTATCGTTAGATTTTAGTGGGCCAAGGAAATTAATTTCTTGAGTAAACCTTGCGCCCCAAGTGCTTAGAGCAGCTGCCCTGACATGTAATTTCATGTTTTCGGTGCACAGAAATTGAAGAGGGAGACGAACATGTGGCGCCCATAATCATCACAATGTGAGCAAGTTTGTAAATGTGTGTGTGTGTGTGTGTGTGTGTGTGTGTGTGTGTGATGCTATCAGGCTTCGGCTGGGCTGTCTTAAAAGAACGTAAATACATGCGAATAATTTGAAATTAAATTCACTTGGAGCGTCAGCCCATCCATCGACAGACACGAATCTTGTTAATATTGCAACGTCTTCGCGTTGCATATACACGTAATTAAATTGCGGTTATGTGGCACGTTGCTAATGGCAACAACAGAAGCAGCAGCAAAGCACAAGTCTGAGCCAAAATCGTAAATCTCTTGAAACTCAAGCCGAAGCAATTAGTTTTCATTGACAGCGTTAAATCTGTGAAAATTTACTGGGAATTCTCCCCTCTTCGGTCATCATAATATATGAGTTTGTGAGCAGCATTAGGCACATAATTTCACATTGAGCATCAGTGGGGATGTCAATAAAATGCCAAATCACATGACAACAAGCGGATTTCATGTTAGCCAACTCCAAAGACAATAACAACAGCTAGAACAAGATATACACATGTTTGCCAAGGAGGGAGGACGTGAGGATGTGAGGACGTCAGGCAGGCAGTTGTCGTTGTCGTTGTCGTTGTCAGCTGCTTAGTTACTTTAACCAAATATTGCCATTATTATTATTATGGCCAATGGCCTATGGTTGCGTGGTGTTTGTGTGTGTGTGTGGATTGTGGCTTACAACTTTTGCTTTTTGGCCCGAAAATCAAAATAAATGACGACGATCAACAACAATTGTCATTTGTTATCCTATTATCCCTGGCCAAGAAATTGCCGCTCTTTCACATACATTAATGCAAACGCTTCTAATGGAAATCGACACATGTCCCCTCCACACCACGCCCTCCTCTTTTGTCCTTGCTGGCCAGAGAGTTTTCCAAGTAATAAAGCAATAAATGCTACCCAACAACTCGACCACAAAATCCACTATTAGATCACACATAAATATTGAGCAAATTTATACTTATCAACAAAGGAACAACACGACTGCGAGATACGGTTTAACCTTGTTTCACATTTTAATTCTTATTTACATTTAATTAAAGTAGAGAACAAGCCATCAAGGTGCATTAAACTCACGTTAGATGGCGCTAGCACGAGTTCACCTGCTTGGAGCAGTTACAGGGCATTTCGGTTAAGGCCATTTGAGGCTTAAATGATATGCTAGCTGTGGCATAAGCCAGGCTAAGTACGCACGTCGAATGGCAGCAACATGTGCTTACATTTTGCTATTTTTCAATTACAGCTTTAATGGACTGCCACCTGGCGAGGAGTGGACGCAACAATAGAAGCAGCTCATGCATTGGTTAGCAGTAAATACTCATACTTGTTGTAGTTGCAGTTGTAGTTGTGCATACGATATCCGAGCCAATTGGCCGTTAGCATAAAAGCAAACGGAGCTCATTAAGCTAACAAATATAAACGGAAATGCAAATATGCCAGCGGAAGCATTACAGTTTGTACAGGGATAGCATGATAACAATGTCCTTTCACAGTCCGAGAGAGATAGAGAGAGCGCATAAAAAATGGCAATTATTACCTTGGAGCAGTAATATTATGAGTGCTATAAAGTGCGGTAATTGTGGTTCGTGATGGCCACTTCAATGGGAATCTTGTGAATTCTGCTTTCGTTTATCTGCCACGGCAAATGGCAAAAATATTCCAGCTGAAACTAACACAAAGAGAGCGATATACTCGAGGTACTTGAATTCGATTTTGATGTTGATTGATAATGTGTAAATATTACCATTGGGTATTGGGATTCAGTTTTGGACTCTGGACTTCAGTCAATCTTCTCGTTTGGGTCAAGTTTTGTTGAGTTGAGTTGAATTGAGTTGTGCGTTGTGTCGAGCGTTTAATGAACCCATCTGCATCTTGATTTATTTGGTCTAGACTGCTCTCGACCACGTTAACGTTAACGCTAACGCTTAACAATTTATTTATAATTCTTTTGTCTCCACCGTCCGTCGACTCGCCGGCCTGTGTTTCTAATGAAATAAAATGCATATCTGTTTATCACAGGCGGCTTTAGAAATTCTTGCATTCGACATAAACCATAAAATGTGATAAATTACACAATCAGAATGTTTGCATACACTTAAATTATATTCCATCTGTATATGTATTTGTCTTTCGGCACATTATTGCAGCGATACGAGTAATTGGATTTAGCAAATTGGTATCGCAATAAATAAGCAACTCTGCTGACTTACGATTATGGAAAATTGATGATTCTTATCGACCAAATGTTTTGGACTTCGCATATTATTTAATTGCAATGAATGAAGAACACTAAAGAAATTTTAGATTTTTATCGTTGTCCCATATTATTTGAATGCAATGAATGAACAACACTGAAACAGTGCGATATCGATAAAAGGTCGATTGTTATCGAGCAGGGTTGCATAGAATTTCAAGCACGCTTTATTAAACGGAAACGGAAATATATTTTTTGATGTTATGTACGTCGGGCTATTATGATAGAATGGAGAAAGTGTTTGTTTTATTAATTTACAAATTAACTAATTAAGAAGTTATATAGTACAAGTGCAATTTTCCTTAAATTTGTTTGTTTATCTGCAAGCGATAAATGAAAATGGAAACCTAAATAATCAAGCAGGAAGCAGTGTGAAAATGTTGGTATAAAAACATTAAATTGTTAGATGTACGTTTAATGCATTGCTATTTATGGAACTCGCCTCGCATAGAGACACACTTGAAACACTCGGAGTTCATTTGTCGAGCTGTTTGACTGTTTGACCCAGTGTTCAAGTGAGCTCGTCAAGAAGTTGACATTGGTTGCGTTGCGCTGCGTTGCGAGTCGATTCAAAATATGCGAAGATTAGTGGCAAATTTGTCAACGTCCCTCAAGGAATGGATGCCATGGGAGAGAAATGGGGATGGAAGCACGCTCCAGTGAGCAGTCGCCATATGGCACTAAGCGCCACAATATGGCCAACAGTCAACACGCTGCAGAAATGAGGTCAACTATGGTTAGTTGCCTAGGTCGTAGCATCGCTGGGACAAATTCTGTTAGGCTCGACTTTGTGGCCAGCCATTGCCAAAGTATTTTAATTGGATTTGCTGCAAAAAAAATGTATTGCAAAGTTTTTACAATATGCCGCAAAAGTCTGCGGCAGGGCTCGCAAATTTAACACAAACATTTATAATAAACTAGCTGCTAATTTACTTGGTCTGTGTGCACAACATAAAATTGAAAAGCCAAAGCGTCCTGCCGGCCCAATAGAGCGAGAGAGCAGAGAGCGAGGGAGAGAAAGTGAAAGAGTGTGACCAGCACCTGTAGTTATTTAGGGCTTCGATGGCACTTTGCTTGCCGTCCAACTTCAAGACTGGGCCGGGTCCAGTCCAGCCGCAAATGGGGCGTGGCAGTGGGCAGACTTTTTATGTGGCAACAACAGCAACAACAGTGGCAATGAGCGAGAGTTGGCTGGTTGTCTCCTTGGCTAGGCTGCTGCTAACCTTTGTCAATTTATGTGTTTCATTATTAAACTTTGCCACCTGACGCACATTTAGCTACACACACACAAACATACTTTTATATATATATGGAATGGAGGCACTTTTGTGCTTTAGTCAGTTGGCTAAATAATTGGCCAAGTGTTAGGCTGTTGCGTACTTTACAAATAACAGCTAAAAATCAATTGAATTGTAGATGCCGGGTTAAGCATAAGCGCAAACACGCGCCCAGCCCAAGTAAATAAAAACATCGTAAAGTCAGCAGGACTCGGGACTCGGAACCGGGACTCAGGAAGCAGTTGTCCGTCCGGCACTCCCCATACACATCTTGGCAGCTCGGTGGCCTCACTCCACACTCCGAGTACTTACAGTGGCCGCCTCTTGTTGCCTTTTACACACACGATTGAATGCGGAATTTATGCGGCGTAATTTATGAAAACAAAAACCGGAAGCAATAATTTTGTTTGCTCATTGTGTGCTTCATGTGTATGTGTGTGTGTGTTTGTCTATTGAGTGGCCGTAAGGCAGAGCGAGTGCTCCGCCAGACCATTATCCTCACACACACACACACACTCTGGCACACTCGCAGTTACAGTTATTTATGCGCTCGTGCAGTGCAACGTCATCGTCGCCTGTGTGGCTGCTCGGCCACTTCGACCTGATAAACAATAGAAAAGTATTATGGCAACAAAGTGGCACACAGGTTTGTAGCTCCCCCTTCCGTCTTTATATGCATTTCAACATTTATATATACCCTATACGAATTCGCAGAGACCAGATGGCTGGTTACGACTCTGCATCTTCAGAAATTTGATAAATTATACATGTGCTCTCAGATTAAGTAAGCGATAATTATAATATATTTCAAAATAAATATCAATATTCCCTTTTTGAAATATTGAAATCTTATTCATACTTTATTTTCTACTTATGAAGACATCTACATTGTGTTGCATCAAAGGTCTTTATTAACTGATGTTATCAAAAGTAAACCCAAAAACGAGTGTCACGTCCACGGATGAAGTGGTGTCCTTCTGAATAACGACGTCTTATTGTCGGTCATTAACTGCTAGATTGGAATCAGGCGCATTGATTCTAAAAGTAAATCTCCTAAAAGCATAGTCACCAATGCATCAAAATTCGTTACTTGATGCAGTACCGAAGTCGACGATTTACCATCGGTCGCAGTTTCCTCCTGCCGCAGCCATTGCGCACATTCAACACGCAGGCCACTCTCGTCGGCCGAGGATGTTTAGTCGTATTACATGGCACGTCTGAAATATTACTTTCATCTTTACCTGTCTTTGAACCTATCGCCAGGGCATTGACAATTTGAAAATCTGACGCAGATGCTCAGATTTGTTGCGTCACAAACCCTTTTACCAGATTCTAGATAAGCATTACCTTTATCGGGATGTCGATGTCATTATTCACAGTCTCTGTGATTTTTCACTGAGTACCAAGATGTCCGACGAGCATTGGTTTCACTCTGGAAAGTTTTCTATAAACTAGCGCCTGAAATAATTAATTAATTTTTTTCCATAAATTTAAAATTGATGTTGCGGGTCCGTTATAGAAAATGAAAATATTTTTGATCAGCGTAATAAAAGAATGTGGTTTAGCTATGTCCGCTTCCCTTCTGATTCCAATCAAAGGATCAATGTCTAACAATAACTCCTCGTTTCATAGTGGGACGATACATTGTCACTCAATTTTATACCTGTTTTTGTTTACTTTATTAAATGAATCATATCGCGAATAAACCACAATCATTAAAATTTAAATATTGACTCTTTAAGCTCTCCTTTTGATTCCATTACGGAAATAAACACAATAAGGAAGCAATTAATACACTTATTTAACATAGTGCGGTTAAACGTGGTTCAAATTGTCGTACATCGATTGCTTAACATAACTCTGTTAATTGCATTTACTAATCTACATAGATAACATAGATCGAAATGCGCTGTTAAAGCTGTCGGTTGAGGGTAAGCTGGCGCCATCTAGCTTTGATTGTTTCTGCACTCTTGAGCGAAGTTGTGATAAAGTTCAGTTGTTGTTGGGTATCTTTCAGTTGTTCCGCAAACTTGTACTTTTTATTTTGCATTTCACACACAGTGCTGCGCTGGCAACTAAACTGCTTTTTATGGCATTACTAACTGGCTTTAATTTCAAAATCAATTGCAGCTTAACAGCCCACTCACTCGCTCGAGTGTGTGAACAATATTGGGAGAGGGAAATGGAGAATGGGGTGAAAATATGTTGGATGGAGGGGCGTTGTTGGGACCGACCGGAGCGGCTCACATTTGCATTGCTGATTACAGTGCCTGCAAATGGCAGATGGGTAAATTGAAGTTTCTAAAATGAAAATGAAATCATATAAAACTATGTCAAGCCTTTGGCTGGGCAACAAAAACTACAAACTATGAGAACCATTTCCGCAAATGGCGGCTAAAAGTGACGCCTCAGGCTATGTACAATGGACCGAGCTGTTCCTCCTCTGTGC
Source organism: Drosophila immigrans (assembly GCA_963583835.1). Taxonomy (NCBI): domain Eukaryota; kingdom Metazoa; phylum Arthropoda; class Insecta; order Diptera; family Drosophilidae; genus Drosophila; species Drosophila immigrans. The sequence goes on from OY757141.1 coordinate 30,164,106, forward strand.
CACAATATTCCCGCTCCACGTACCGCCTCTATTACCAGCAGCATTTGGCTTTGGCTAAGTCGCTTTCCGTTTTCCGTTACGTCTTTTAGTCGTTTATTATTTCTTTTTGTTTTTTTTTTTTTTCATTCGTTCATGGTTCCTCGCTTTTTTTATGTATTTTGTAGTCCTTTTGGTGTGCTTTGTTTGCCTGGGCGTAGGCATAAAAATCACGCACTTCCAAACAAATAAAATGCTGACAGCATTTATTTCCGTTTCCGCTACAGTTTTGAGTTAAACAAATGCCGAGTCTACACATCTGTCCGTGTGTGTTAGAGCGGATGTATTACAATTTCGAAATGTCCAAAAACGCACATTTATGGCAAAGGGATAAGTTAGACTCCCGCCTGACTGCCTATTTGTTTAACACACACTTGCGTCCAGCCCATATCCTGCATTTGATTTTAATGCTAATTCTGTGTGTCCTTTGTGCATACGGCAGACAGGACAGCAGGAGCTGATTCTACTCCAAATAAAGTTTCAGCCACTTTAGATACTCTTTTGTGCCACTAAATTAGTGACGAACCAAAAATGGATAGATAAGAAGTCGTAAAAACGGAACTACATCATGCTCAGCGATGTGCACTTCGAGGCGCGCGACCTAATGCCAGCTGGCATTACCCTGTAAACGGTCAAATGAAAAGTTGTTATCGACTTGGTAATCTTTCAACTATTTAATCATTCACTCAATTGACGAAACTTTTGTTTCAATTACATTACGAATTCAATATAATATTTATATATGTATTTATGAAAATGAGGGAATAAAATTGTAACTTTTATTTGAATACTTCGTTATCATATGATACAATTTTAAAGGAATTCTAATATCGAAAATTGTATCTGCCAATACATTTTCTGATTATAGAACACAGGTCTTGAAAGCAAGGTGTGTATTAGCTGTCTTACTAATTAGGAAAATTTACAAAAAAAATTTTGCATTCATAAAAAAGGGTAATTATGGTACATGTTAAATCTTGGAAGCTTATTCTGTTGACTTAATTAACATTTTAGTCATTTATGAAATAAGACCTTATGTGTTATTTGTTGAAGTTTAATAATTGTAATTATTAAAATAGGATTCGTTTAAATATATAGGTTGTAACATATTTAACAGGGTATATTTTAGGCGTGCTTTATTGCCAGTTGAAGTCTGCGTGTGCCAGCATAAAAATCCACTTCCCCTTGAGATGATTTTTCCTTTGCAACGCTTCGATTTGATTGACGCAAAGTTTTAGAATCAACACTTTGCATATGCGTGTGGCAATTTAATAGCCTGCGCTTCGCTTCGCATTTTGTAAATATAGTTAATTAAATTTAAATATTTGTTTTGTGTGGCGCCACTCGAACGCCACTCTATCACATTTTGGTCGCGCCAAAAATGCCCGCTGTCGGTTTTCCTCTTTTTTTGTGTGGTGGACCAACAAAGTCAATGCGTTGTTAAATTTTGGTATTGTCCATCGTCGTCTGCTGTTGGTGTTGCTGTTGGTTGTGCAGGTGTTGGTGTCGGTCTCGTTGTCAACTGGTCTGGTCTGGTCTGGTCAGAGCACAGCGATGGCGATGGCGATAGCGACGGCGTTGGCCGCAACGTGTTGTCCCTGCCATAAACGAAAAAGTCCTTTTGCAAATTTATTATGAAATAATTCATAAAAACGCATGTGGCCACGCTTCACACCATTGCCCGCAGTCGCCGACCGCTTCAGGTGAGCAATGGTTTTTGTAATACCCTGCAATACTCAATACTCAATTTGCATTGATATCTTCTGTATCTTCTAAGTTTATAGGCTTTTCACTTTATATAATGAATACATAAATTGAATTAAACCGATTAAAACATGTATGGTATTTGTAGGTATTAATTATTAATGATGATCTTACACGCGATAGCATAACTTCGAGACGAATGAAAATCTTTAAAATTAGAATTTAATATTATATTCACATCTGCAATTTTTACCTGAGAATTTTTGATCGCCAATAAGATACAAATGTCTTCAATGTGATCGTTGTCGACTTCACAATTAATTAAATAAAATAAAGCCGAAACTTACTTCGGTGTAAATATTGATCTGTAAAGCATTTAATGAATTTATTATTTAATAAGCAGTAGCTATAGCTGCGGTTTGTGTCTCATATTTAGAAGTAATTTTCAGTCGTTTACTTTCATGTTTATTCAACGATAATTCTGCATACGCTCTTTACAGGGTATCTGTTAGTCGTTTACCTTTCAACTGCAAACAGGCTTTCGCGATTTTGGCTGACCGACTGCCACATGCCGCTGCTGCTGCTGCCACAGTTGGGGCGTGGCAGCTGCCGCCAGCGTTTACATTGCGTATGCGTGTTGCGCCCCATTCCGCCGCACCTCGAGCCCAAAAATGACAACAAAAAACAAGCTGAATTGTTAAATTTATATTTATTTTTATGGCTTGGCTTTGTTTCAATGCAGCGCACGCTGCGTGTCTCCTCGCGCTTTATTTGCAGCATTCAACATTTTTAGTGAGTTGGCAACGTTTCAGCTACAGCCTCAGCCTCAGCCTCTCTCCCCTGGCCGCTTCAACAGTCTCAGCCTGCCACAGCCTGCGCCTCAGCATTTGCCACACACCGAGTGTGTGTGTGTGTGTGTCTCTGTGCCTGCCCCATACCATTTAAATGTTTACACTTTTTTGTTGCCCATTTTACAAAATAAATGTGTGTGCGTGTGTGCACGACTTTATTTATATTTTTTCTTCTCAATTTTTTTAAGCGTATTTGCAACCCAGTTAAACTGCAGCACACATTTTCGGTTTTTTTTTTTTTGGCAATTTTTACTTTATTGGCCAAGCGTTTTTCACATTGGCTATGAATTTTTTGGGTCAGCAAATGTTTGCGGTTTTACTTGTCAATTTGAAGTGCATTAAATGTGCGATAGCCTAGACGAGTTTCTTTTTTTTCCACATTTTTTGCTGTGATTGGTTGAGTTGCGAGCTTAGTCAGATAGGTATGCAGTGTCAATTGTGGCATTTATGCAATGCCAGCGATTAAAAGTACTTGAAAAATTCATATTTCCATAGAGGTGGCTTCATTAAATAAAATTCGGAATTTGTGTCGAAATAGTAAATTGTTTTGACTATTAGTAATAAGTTTCTTGTTAAAAACTAATTGTATCTTATTTTACATTAAATATTTGCTTAATTGCAATGTGAGCAAGAATTAGCCTATTTATACTGCAAAAAATAGGCATTTTATGTCGACTTATTTTTGCGAAATTTTCATAGTACATTACGATGGTTGAATATCGTAGTCCATTTAAAATTTGTAACTACAATATATTAAAATTTAAAATAAATAAAAAAAGCAGTAGATTTAATCATTTTAATTTGCGATAAAAATGCGACAGTAAAATTGTTATATTTCAAGCGAATTTAAGCAAAGTAATTAAAGGGTTCTTTGCAAGCTATCACATAATTTGTATATTTTATTATTTTATTTATCTATATATTTATTCATCCTTGTGCTACAAGTTATAGGTCATTATTTATGACGCTCCACAGAGCCAAATACTATATGACGTGAATGTTGAATGAATGTTTCGATCATAAAAAAATTAAAAAAAAAAAGATTTCATTTTTGTTCAAGAATTTTGTTCTTGATTTATGAATTTTTTTTCTGAGTTCAACTTTGACATCAAAATTTTACTAGGTTTTTTAATTTTGAATTATATTAATTAAATTAAATTTCGTCTTTATACATTATTTAATTCAACAATTAGAATTACCTTCTTTATAATTCTATTTGTAACCCATACACATATACTTTTGCGTATAATATTAACTATTAAAGCCTGTCAGTCCTTTTTTTATTATGTGAGCAAGGCAATAATAAAATTAAATAATATTCAAGTAAAATTTTTGTTTATGTTGTAATGCACCAGCTTTTGAAGGGTTTTATAAAGCTGAGATAATATAACCACATGCTGTCTCTAAAGAATGTATGTCAAAATTGGCATTGCATCTGCTTTGAGCCAGACATGCCGCAGCTAAGTTGTTTCATAAGAGATTCATGCCGCTGTCATGGTAACTTTGATACCTCAAGAAAGCAAAAAAAAAAAAAACCGGTTGTGAAAAGCATCAAATGAACAAGTGTCAACACACTCGCAGAGTACACGTAACAGAGTCGGACAGAATCATCTACAACTACATCACAGACACATGGAGAGAAGTGCAAACGTGTATTGGACGTGGAACATGTTTTGTGTTGTTTGCTTGTTATCAGAAAGGAGCGAATGAGTGAGTTGAGTGGCTTATGAATATTCACGAACAGAGAGAGAGAGAGTAAGTTCTTGAGGTTTTCAAATTTCTCGTGTTACATTCTGTAATCTAAATTCGCAATTACGCAAGTCCGAGCCAGTATGCTTGTGTAACAAAGTTCTTCAAGTTAACAGCGAATGGCGGAACGACGCTGCAATATATGAATAGTATGAATGTGCTCGTACATATTCATAGAGTGCGGAGTGTGTTGGGTGTGCAAAAAGCAAACAGCAATAAAGCAAACCGTCAAGAGAGTTAGAGAAACAAACAGAGCAGCACGAGGAGTACAAGGATACACTAGCTGAAAGGCGCGACAAGAAGGGGATGGAAGAGAAGACGAGGGTCTAGCTTCAGCTTCAGCTGAAGCACGAGCTGTAGCTGAAGCTGTGGCTGTTGCTCTGGGTGTGCCTCTGGTTGTGGCTCACCCACAGCATCATTCACAATTTGTTTCAATTTTAAATGCCTTGTCGCGGGTAGCGCACGACGAGCAGCTGCTTCAATGCGAATGTTGACTGCGAGTGTGTATGTAGTTTTAGCGGGCACTGTGTGCTGCTGTGTGGGCGTGCCTTTGTGCCTTTGCTGGCATTTCGCTGCCGCTGCCGTCGACGCTGCTGCTTCTGTTCTGCGCACTCAAAAAAATTACCACTGAAAATGTTTCGACGCTGCGTTCGAGTGCGAAAAGGTTGGTCCCGCACTTAAGCAATGTCAACGGCAACGGCAACGGTTGCCTCCTCTCCTACTATCTCCTAGCTACAGCTTCAGTTACAGCTACAGCCATAGCTATAGCTGAAGCTGTCTAGTAGCAAAAGAAATACCAAGCGGAAGAGCCGGAACAGCGTGCGGTTGTTTGTCGTCGTCGTCGTCGTCGACGTCGTCCTCTTCGGCGAGGCATAAACGTATTTGCTGAAAGTGTAACGCTTGTTAAAACAGATAAGAGCGACACAGGATATATGCACTCTCAACACAGTGCGGTAGGTGTCTCCCTGTGTCGCTCGCTCTGCGTGGCATGGGGCGTGTGGCATGAGGCAACTGTAAGTGCCAGTGCCGGCATGATAAATGACATGTTTCATTTGACATTTTAACAAAGTGTTGAATTTTTGCTGCTTGAAATGCTTTTTGTGACGTGACAAACTTTTTTGTCACAACTGTTAAATAAGAGCCCAAGGACTAAGGACTAAGGACGAAGCATCCAACACACAGCCAATGTCCGCATAATTTTTCAAAACACATTTCGCCGTAGGGAACAGCGTCGAGGCGTTTGACAGTCGATTGTTTTGCAGTCAGCAATCTGCAATTGCTAATGACATATTTATACCCTCACCGAGGATCTTATCAGCTTGCACAACGAGCTGAACTCGGAGTTAGACACTGTAAGGTGCTTGTCATGGCAAATTGTTTGTGGACTTGGGAGTTGTTATGTGAATCAAGATATTCATTGTAACAGTTTACGTATTAAATACAGCTTTTAACTAGCGTTTCAAGAATATTACTTAAAGTTGTTTTTAAGCAAAATTTGCAAATTTCTTAATATAGTTGAATTCAACGGAAGTTATACTAAAAATATTTTTGTTGTATGCTTATAGTTAAAACTAATGTTAAAGCCAAAACATAATTAGTTTCTGATGACTTCTGTTGGTTGACTAAATGGTTTACTTACAAAAATATACTTATATGTTTTATTTTAAGTTATAGTTTTCTCATATAAATTTTCTTAAGAAGCGTATTTTCATCGTCCTTAAGTATTGTATTTTTTATTAAATAAAAATATTATTTTAGTGAAAGTTACTATTTGTGTATTACTTATTGAAAATAATTTCCTAAGGAATGTTTAAATAAAATCAAACAAAATTTTTAATTTATTCTATCGAGAACCCTCTTTTTACTTAATAAGATTTGTGTATTATTTTTTAGATATAAGTTTCTAAGGAATACTTTTATTTAAATTAAAATAACTATTATCAAAGTTGAAAGCAAATCAACTTTTCAAGTAATTTGTATCTAATTTCTTAGTTACAAATTACTAAGCAATGTTTTTGAGTAATTTAAATCAAATTTTAAATTAGAAAGGATAAGGGAAATTATAATTAATTGCATTTGTTATAAATTACTAGTAAGTTACCAAAGAGTATTTAACAGTCGCAGAGCACTAAACTAAATACTTTGTTATTGATTTCGATTGTCGGTGTAGTGCAAATATTTGGCTTTAATCAAACGTAATGTCAGCTTGTTGTCACTAAAGCAATTTATTGGCATTTAGGGCTTACTTGCCGAAGCTGCTTAAAAAGTAAATGGAAAAAGTTTGAGTTTGTTAATCAACGGCGTGTGGTTGTTGCTGTTGCTGTTGATGTTGCTGGTGGCAATGACAGCTGTTTGCGCAAGTTACTCATACGCCGTGTTGAGCATTTAAAATGTGCATTGCAAACAGATGGTCGGTGGTGGTAAAGGGGGTGAAGGGGTTTGAAGTCGGAGCTGCTGGTGGGACATAAAATTATGGCACGCATTTATCAACATTTAAAACGCGCTGATGACAATCTGCTTGGCTGCAATTTAAATATGCAAATGACAGACGTTGCGGAAGTTGCACATGCCACACACACACACACATACAGAGGCAGACAGAGAAATGCAGACACTCCGCATCGTGGCGATGAGTTGCGTTGCGTTTTCTTGCGTGGCGGAAGGACAGACAGACGGACTGACTGCAACTCCGAAGCGGCAAGGACTCAACACGAGGCCACATATTTTAGAGTGCACTTAACTCGTTTTGCAGCTAAGAAGGAGCAGGATATTGTGGCATGACGCGCGTCTGAATGTATGCTATGAATATGCCAGGCCAAGAGGATGCAACAATGCCAGAAGCAGGGGCACCAGCAACTGGTCTATCGATGCTAGCAGCAGCAGCTTGCTCCTCGCTTTGACCTCGTGAACTTTAATTACAATCTACGCTTTGCATTCGCCCCAGCTGTATCTGTGTGTGTGTGTGTGTGTGTGTGTGTTGAAGCACTCGAAGGCAGCCGCTGGGCAAAGCTTGGCATAGAAAATATGTAAATCATAATAAGCGGCATAGTATTCCCTACTCGCCCCTTCGCCCGTGCCACGCCCACCGCTTGAGCTGAGTCAAGTTCTTGGTACTGGCTTTACTTTTGGGCTCTGCTCGGAGTTCTGGGCACGCATAAAGGCAGAGTTCTTCTGCCCTTCCCTTCCCCCTTTTCCCTTCCCAGCGGCAGCAACAAACCGCAAATTAAAAATTTCTGCACGTTTCTACATAAAAAACTTTTTCTCTCTGTCTCTCACTCTCTCTCTGTCGCTCTTCCTCTGCATTTATATATTTTTTTTTTTTTATATATTTTTCTTCTTGTTTCTCGTTTTTTTATGCTTTCGTTTAGTTTCTGCTCATATTCAGGCTGGCTGCCTGGCAGCGCTGTCGCCGGTTTATTTCCTTTTATATTGCTTTGCTTTATGCGCACACACACTTTCACACACACACACACGCACACTACTAATACACACACAAGCACAATATGTGCCTGCTTGGGCACTTCAAAGTTTAGCTTTACAGTTAGTTGTAAGTGTGTAATGCTCTCTCTCGCTATCCCTTTCTGTTTCTCCTTCTCCTTCTCCTTCTCAGTGTGTGTGTGTGTGTTTGCCTCGAACTCAGCTCCATTTGAATTGTCATGCTACCTCTCTCGCTCTCTCGCTCTCACTCTTGCATTCTCCTCCCTGTCACCCGCTGACTTTCTTTCTTTCATTTCGAGTCCCTTTTGCAACCCCTTCGTCTCTTCCCGTCTCTTCCCTCTGACCCGCAGTGCGTGTGCAGCTAACACAACTGTCCTGACGCGTTGATTGTGTTTGCATATTATACACGCCCTTTTATGTCCTATGGCAATATGAAATTTATTGTGTCCCTCTATCCCATATCCCACTTTGCCACTGTTCCTCGGCAAGCCATCAGCCTTCAGCCTTCAGCCTCATCTCGGCACTCGGCACTCGGCCTTCCGCCTGGCCCTGACAAACTGGCCGCCTTGTGGCAGGGGCAGGGGCATGGACGGGTGCAGGGGCATGGACGGGGGCAGCAGGCAAAGCTGGCAGGACATTGATTTTAATCTCAGCGCAAACTGCACAGCCTGTCAGTCTGCTGCTCAGTTTGTCCTTTACATGCAACAACAGCAACACCAACAGCAACAGCCAAAGCAGCAAGCAAATTTTTAATTAAAATAACAGCAACAAAATGCATTCTTTCGATTTTTGTTAAGTCCGTACAATGCGCATTAGCAAGAAAACTGCAATTAATTATTGAGATCAATGAGAATATTGCACTGCAACTCTTTCAACTTTTGTTATAATAATTATTTTTAATTGGGAAAATATTGAATTCGATTTTGGTAACTCTACTTTAAAGTATTGGAATATAATTCGTAAAAGTAGTTATTTTATTATAAGGTTTTAAAGTCCTTACAATACGCATTAGCAAAAAAACTGCAGATAATAACATAATTATTGATTTATGTAAATGTCTATCTTGGACTTCATTTAGATTCAAACTTATTTTTATAGTGTTTAAAACGTGTTTCTACCAACTTCAGAGAAATATTATTTTTGTTGAATTTTGCAGAATCAACTGATATTTTAAAGAAATAAAATATTCCATTGTGTTTTATTATTAATAGTAAATAATAACAAATTCTCTTTTAAACACTTTATTAAAGTTGTGAGTAACAATAATTGTTCTACGAGTTTAAAGTATGTTAATTAGTTTTATATGCAATGCTCAACTAATATTTTAAACAAATATCTGCAACAAATATAACTTTAACTTAATGCCATTAATCCTGAAAGGGGGCAAATAATGCGCCTAATATATGGCGAGATGCGCATGCAAATAACTGCAGCTTCGTGGACATATTTGGAATATTTTCCAATGAAATGTGAATGATAATGAATGGTGTGAATCAAAGGTATAAATGAGGATGTGGGGCTCGTGTATTTTGTTGCATTACGATTATTGCGGGCACATTAAATGGACATTATGGCTTCCGCTGAGTCGGCTCAAAGCTAAACCATAAATGGTCGCAATCCACAAAATATAAACAAATGCAGTCAACCGCATGCACATACAAAGCAGGCGGACGACCATTGTGCCACACGAGCCGCAAAAAGTCTGCCACACCAGCGCATATATTACAGCTACAATTGGCGAAAACTGGGAAAAAGCGGAGAACAATAACAAATATGACCACATTACCAAAAAGCGATTACCGCGCTGCAGTTATAACCTCGCTAATTTATGTGAAGCTCTGTGTTCAATTCACATACAATAACCTGAAACTAGTTATCCATTCATTAAAAGTGATTCAGTTGACCTTTTGTTACCGCTCATAATGATGCTGACGATGATGATGGCGATGATCGGGTTACTCTGTTTTGTTTGATTGAATCTTTTATGCTCTCATTAGGTGGATAATCATAATTTGATCAGCTTATGCGCTAATCACATGAATTTTTATTAATATTTTACGCATAAATTGGCGAAAAATGTAGAAAATTTACGTCACATTTTATGATTTAATTGAAAACAAATGCGCGAGCAAACCAAATGGCGAGTGGGCCACGCGGCGTATGCGTAATTCAATATACATTCGCGCGGGCTGCGAAATAATTTTTTCAATGCCAGCAGCATTAAGTTTCGATTTATTTCAATCAGCGGGCACCATTTGGTCCACGCCTGGACCCCATAAAATTGCAGTAAATTAAACAGTTGTAAAGTTAAATTACGCGATTCGATATGCATGCGGTGGACTATACTACGTATTATATATTTTTTGTGGTACCCTCTACAGGATGCAGGAGTACGGCGGCCAGAGAATTTAATGAGCAGTCGTTAGGGTCGTAATTTGAGTATCATGATTTTCTACAATTTGAAAAATAATAGATAATACTATTAAATTTAAAAACTTTTTATATGCGTGCTTATTTTGAGTAATTTGTTTAAGAAATTAATATGAATTCTAATGCAACCAGAATTATTTGAGTTATAAATTTAAATAAGCAAGCATTCACCTTTAATGTAATACAGTGTTTCAATATTTTTTTTATTTTGTTTTTAATTTCGAATAACCATTTTAATTTATAGCTAGCCAGTGATTAAAACTAAAATAAAATATTGTGAATAACTTATTAAACTGACACCCATTTGAATATTTATATTTATATTCCTTTTAACATTTATTTTTCTTATATTGATTATTCAAAATTATAAATTTATTTATAGTAATTCAAGAAAAAATTAAGTATTTTTGATATTTCATTGGGCAGGACCCCATTTGAATGTTTTCGATATTTTTTTATATTTTTTTATATATTTATGATAACTTAAAGTTACAATTTTGGGGGCAAAACATATTAAGTCCAATATAAGAGGATATCTCTTAAGTCGAGCACTCATTTTGATATTTGTCTTTATCATTCGTTTCCCATTTGGAGTTGACTACGACTGCGACTGTTGCGCATTTAAATCCAATGGCATTAAATTTTCTTTTACTTTGTTTGCTACTTCCTCCAGCTCGCTGCCTTCGCGCATCCTCCGCGATTTAATGGAGTTGAAGCCTAGCGCATTTGCGGCTAAGATGGCGGTCCGCAAGTGTTGACTACCGCTAACCGCTTACTTAGGCCATTATATGGGCCCGGCTGAGGCGACATTGTATTAAGCGCGCAAATTTATGGCAATGCGGCGGCAGCAGCAGCAGCAGCGGCAACGGTGTGGCAAAGGCAGTGTGGCAACAACGGCCACGGACGGTGCTATGCTTTAAGAGACATCCACTAAGCCGGAGCCTTAGCCAAGCACTTGTGAATTTATGGACACTGCCTGCGGTGTCTTCAAGCTCCAATGCACAGTCAGCTGATAAACCAGATGGCTCTCTAAATAGTTAATTAATCAATGAGCACTTTTCCTACTAGTTTATAAACATGGCCTCGAGTTATGCTCATGATAAAGGCCAGAGTTGAGCATCAGCCAGCTTGTTCCATGAATGACTCCTCAAATGGTTTTATTCATCCGCTGTTTAAGCATTTAAAAGCTAAAGATAGCCACCGGCCATGCCCATAAATTCACAAGTGCGCCCATTAAATGTCGCAGCCTCACAGTTTTTTTTTTATTTTGAAGCATGGAAGCCTTCAAAGTTTCGTGAACAGCTCAAGAAAGTTTGTTAGTGCCAAACGAGGGCTGCTCGAAAAGTAAAGATGAACTCAGATGAATGTGAGACCAAAAAATTATATTGATGCATTTAATTCATGAATATTTTGAAGCTGTTCATGGATCAAAAGCGTCGACCAAAAAATTAATTAGATGCATTCATGACTTGTATCCTGAGAATAATTCGTCGATGACTTTGTTTATGACTTTCATAAATTTTGTTTAATAATTATATTGAATCAAGTATGTAAATTAATGTTAACTTCAAATGCAGTTTTAAACAAAAAAAGTTTTGATAATATATTCAATTATAAAGAGAATAAGTGATTTAATTTGATTATTTTCATACATGAAGTATGCTAATCCAATACATTTCTGATATTATCATATAATTATTTGAAAGATCCTTCTCATCTTCATTAGTTTTACAATCAGCTCAATATTGTTTTGCTAATTAATGCAGTTACTTTGGGAGCTGCCCTCGCAAGTAGCACGTAGCAAGTAGTTTTGATCGCACAAGTTCTCATTTTGTTGTGATTGTATTGGAGCTGCGTGTGGAATACATTTAGCAGCTTCGCACTTATTTTATGGGCTTGGCAGTCTTCGCACCTTGCCACACCTTGCCACACGCGCAAACTCACACACTATACAAATTGCAATTTTTATAGCATGTGATTTTTAAAAATGTATGCGGCACATAAAAGCGGGCAGGACACGTGGCAGCAACCGAAGACTTAAAACTGCAAAGCGTTTGTCTTCCAGCGTCTTCAGGCAAGGGTTGAACTTTTCCTTTTGCTCCTTTCCCTTTCCCATTCCCTTCTGGCCGTTCTCTTATTGTGAATTAATGGTTTATTTATGATGTGCTAAAATTGAATACAACCTCGGCGTAGTTACAAGCTGTTCGTTGTTCTTATTTTCTTTTGATTTCCCTACTGCTCATCGCCATTTCGAAAATCATTTTTCCGTGCTCACAAATTGTTGCCAAATTATATGCCACATATTTTTGTTGGGGAACGGAAGCATTTATGCGGCATTATTTAGTTTTGTAGTTCTTTTCACAGTTACATATTCAGAACTATCCGCAAATTGCAAGAAAGCACGCAGGGCGCAAATCTTTTTTATTAGTACATTATACCCTGTGCATGTTGATTGAATACAAAGGGTATAATTAAGTTGTGTAAATGGAAAGAAAAATGGTTTCTGTTTCGAGGGTTGTTGGGTATGCCAATTTTAATTTATGGAAAGTATTCAACATGTTAAATTCAGGGCTTCAAATAATTTCATAAATGCAGCTGGAATAATAAGCAATGCTCTTTAGTTTGTAATTGTATACAGGGTGTCCTTTGATCCCCTGCAGCCCTCTTACTTAAATTATTCAATTTTTTTTGGTGTGATTGCGTGTCGTTTGTCGTTTGTGTATGTTAATTTGCTGTGTTGCAGTTTTTTGCTGTTCTCGACTTTTTGTTGTTGTTTATTTAATATGCATGACATGCAAATGGCGGTCGCAGACCAATTAACTTTGATCGATTCAACAAAATGGGAGGAAACGTTTTATGAGCAATTAATGTGGTTACCAGCACTCCACCACAGCCCTCAACCATCAACCATCAACCGTCGGTACCACTTGGAGTGCGACCCTCGTGATTGTCGCTGTAACCGGAAAACCGTGAGCCGAGAGCCGGCAAATTGATTGTGCGATGTGATGTGACAATCGGGCTTGTTATCAAAGAACTCCACAACAACAATAAAAGTTAAGCATACGAAATCAAATTTAATTAGAATGTCAGCTGCTTTGATTTATTCGTACAACAAACGCGTTTCTATTTGCGGCACAACCGCATATTCAATTCGAGCATATCTTGAATAATTTGAATAATGTGCAGTTATGCTAGTATTCGAAAAAGTTCCATTTGCATTTCAGCGTGTGTGCTTGTGTGGTTATGGTCTGAAACGAATTTTAAATATGCGCCTAAATGCAAAAATGTTGCACATTCGCCGTTCGTGGCATGCCCCATCAAATGTTTAACGCTTGGCTGATTGCGCCCGAAAAATGCATAAATATTCGGCGCATTCCCGGAAATGCAAACAAAACAATTACGCCGGGTTGAAGCGAGGAAAAGGCGGAAGCGCAATACCTACATAACCGTAATTTATTTGCATGCGCATTGAGCACATTTAACTGTTAATGGCAATGACACGACACATTCTGGCAGCCTGCAAAGCGAGTGGCAAAAAGTGTTGCATACTTTACGGAGGCCTCAAAAATGTAATGGCTGCGTTTAATGAGTGTTGCCTACTTTTAAGGGGCACGTTGTTGCCTCTGTCTCTGCCAGTACTTGATGTATTCATGCAACATTTCGCGTTTGTCTTTTCGCTGCCAGTCTGTTTGTTTTTGTTGTTGCCACTTCACCATTTGCCCCATTTCTCATTATTCGCATTGCGCTGCCGTTATTAGAATACTTTTCTGCCTTCGTCGTCGTCGTCGTCGTCGTTGTCGTAGTCGCTGTTGCTGTTGCTGCTGTTGACTTAGTCAAGAGCAATTAACATGCAAATAAGGCCTATTAGTTACCTAAACGTCAGTCTGTCAGCTGCCGCTGTTCGTACCGTGCTGCCACCTGGTTAAGCTTCGACGTTGGCGCTGCTGCTGTTGGCCTTTTAACGGGCCGGCGTTTTCACTTTAATGACTTACTAATTTTCAGTTTGCCGTCTTTGACTTGTGCTGTCGTCGCCCGCTTCATGCAAAACATTTAGAAAAAAGCCAAGAAGAAAAGGAAATTTAATTGGGCATTTAAGAGATATAGCTGCCTAGCCGCTGGCCAGTCATATCATTAAAGTTTACGGTTATGCTTCACTCACTGAAGTTTTTTGATTTCCAAAAAGAAAAACTTGCTCAGCCTTGTTGGCTGGGTATGCTGGATTTATCCATTTTTTTTGGCTGCAATTTGAAGCGAATGATTTATGCAGGACTCGCTGTAGGGTAGCCCTTAGTTCACCACCTTGAAATCGGTTTTACTTTGTATTTAACTTTGGCTGTTTATCTCATTATATGCTCAGCTAAGAAAAAACCCTTTTGTAGCAACGTAATCTAATCGCTTTTTCTTTTCTTGGGCCCATTTATTGAATGCTCTTTTCTTGTGATTGGCGCATCACATTTTATGTTATGAACTTTGCCTGCAATTAATGTTAATTGATCACTTTAATTTAAGCATTTTCATTAAAACTTTATTCAAGTTGCCGCCACACACACACACGCACGCACACACTTAAAAGAAAAAATGTTTACACAAAGTCCTGCGGGTTGGGGAGAGGAGGCAGTTGAACAGGTCCTGGCATAATTTATGGCCTGTTGGCCAGGTCACAGATTCACAATGCTGGACGCAGTCTAGCTGGTGGTGGTCAGTGATGTTGGCAGCAACTTTAACACCAGACACAGGCCGCAAATCGCAAATCGAGTCTATCTGCAGCACCTGCAGCTGCACACACATTGTGTAATTTACACCTACGCAGAGCGACAGAGAGAGAGAGACAGAGAGACACAATGGCGCTGTGGTGCGGACAATGAATGCCGAGGGTGATGATCCAGCTTGATTTATCTACTAGAGCTGAGGTTAAAAGTTTTGCGCATACTCTCATTGTTTAGGTCAGATTGCCTTTGTATGCACAATGCTTGCAATCACACACAGCAGGAGAGGCCCACATACGTGCTGGGGTTATGCAAATGCTCTGCGTGGTGTCCTGTCAGACGTCGTTGAATAATATGGTAGTCCTTCAGCTAAGGTTGAATGCTGTCCGCAATTATTAAACTTTGGCCGTGCTTTCAACTTCATCTCTGGCAACTTTTGCTTTAACTATGATTATTTTATCGGTCTCCCTTTTTTTTTTTGTATATTCCCAGCGAGGGGAGGAAAAACTGCTTGGCCGTTTAACAGGATATCTGATGCCGCGGCTGTGCCGCAAGATGCTGACAGCCAGCTCATTATTTAGCTTCGCCGAGTGTAACTAATTATTGCTGCTCGCTCTCGCTTTATTCCCTGCCCCCGCACTTATTGACAGTCTTGCCTTGCCATTCCGTTTTCCATTTCTTTGGATTAGCATTGCTTGCCCCTCACATTGTGCAACATTTTGCTGACGGTTCACTCAGATCCATCATTTTGTGCAGCCGTCTGCGACACGTGGTCCTCAGTTGGCTAATAAATCTTAATCCGCTGACCAAGTCAAGCCGCAGCTATGTGGGCGTAGCCAATTTGTGGCTTTTACTGCCATAAACATTTTTTTTTTTGTTTTTGTTTTTTGGCTCTTCATCGTCGTCTTCGTCTTCGTTTTCGCTTTCTTGCTGCACGTTTTGTTTGTGTTTCCCTTTCTGGCAATTGAAGCTGATAACTTATCATATTATTGGACATTCATTGGCCCGCTTGGGCATACTCGTAATTAAGATTATTCTACTATATACATTTTAATGCTGATCAATTTATTACTTAGTTAGTTAACTCAATGCTGAGTCTCCAAATGCTGCTGCTGCTGCCACAGCTCTCTGATGGCATCATTTAGAAAATGTCATGCCAGAGCTTGTCCCACCAACTGGCTGTGGTCGTAGTCGTTGGAGCCTCAGTTGGAACTTCAGTTGTTGTCGAATTCCATCTTGGAGTGGTGGTGTTCCAGTTCAGAGTAGTCTCGTTCCAGTCGGGAGTAGTGGTATTCCAGTTCAGAGTAGTCTCATTCCAGGCGGGAGTAGTGGTATTCCAGTTCAGAGTAGTCTCGTTCCAGGCGGGAGTAGTGGTATTCCAGTTAACTGTAGTCTCATTCCAGTTTGGGGAAGGAGTTGTTGTTTCGTTCCAGCCAGTGGTAGTATTCCAGGCTGGAGTGCCAGCGGTAGTATTCCAGGCTGGAGTGCTCCAGGTGGTTTCATTCCAGCCAGTGGTAGTATTCCAGGCGGGAGTGCCAGCGGTAGTATTCCAGGCTGGAGTGCTCCAGGTGGTTTCATTCCAGCCAGTGGTAGTATTCCAGGCTGGAGTGCCAGCTGTTGTATTCCATGCTGGAGTGCTCCAGGTGGTTTCATTCCAGCCAGTCGTAGTATTCCAGACGGGAGTGCCAGCGGTAGTATTCCAGGCTGGAGTGCTCCAGGTGGTTTCATTCCAGCCAGTGGTGGTATTCCAGGCTGGAGTGCCAGCGGTAGTATTCCATGCTGGAGTGCTCCAGGTGGTTTCATTCCAGCCAGTGGTAGTATTCCAGGCGGGAGTGCCAGCGGTAGTATTCCAGGCTGGAGTGCTCCAGGTGGTTTCATTCCAGCCAGTGGTGGTATTCCAGGCTGGAGTGCCAGCGGTAGTATTCCAGGCTGGAGTGCTCCAGGTGGTTTCATTCCAGCCAGTGGTAGTATTCCAGGCGGGAGTGCCAGCGGTAGTATTCCAGGCTGGAGTGCTCCAGGTGGTTTCATTCCAGCCAGTGGTAGTGTTCCAGGCTGGAGTGCCTGCGGTAGTATTCCAGGCTGGAGTACTCCAGGTGGTTTCATTCCAGCCAGTGGTGGTATTCCAGGCTGGAGTGCCAGCGGTAGTATTCCAGGCTGGAGTGCTCCAGGTGGTTTCATTCCATCCAGTGGTGGTATTCCAGATTGGAGGGCTCCAGGTGGTTGTTGTTTCATTCCAACCTGTGGTGGTATTCCAGTTTGGCCAGCTAGTGGTATTCCAGGTAGTAGTTTCATTCCATCCAGTGGTGGTATTCCAGGCTGGAGTGCTCCAGGTGGTTTCATTCCAGCCAGTTGTGGTATTCCAGATTGGCGGGCTCGAGGTGGTTGTAAAGTTCCAGCCAGGGGTGGGAGTGCTGTCATACCTGGTGGTATTACATTCCGGGCTAGTAGTCGTAACTGTGGTATTCCACGCGGGAGTTGTTTCAGTGGTAGTATTCCAGGTGGTAGTTTCATTCCACCCAGTGGTAGTATTCCAGATTGGAGGGCTCCAGGTGGTTGTTGTTTCATTCCATCCTGCGGTAGTATTCAAATTTGGCCAGCTAGTGGGAGTATTCCAGGTGGAAGTTTCATTCCAGCCAGTGGTGGTATTCCAGGTGGAAGTTTCCAACCAGGTAGTATTCCGGATTGGCGGGCTCGAGGTGGTTGTAAAGTTCCAGCCAGGGGTGGGGGTGCTGTCATACCTGGTGGTATTACATTCCGGGCTTGTAGTCGTTACTGTGGTATTCCACAATGGAGGGCTCCAGGTGGTAGTTGTAAAGTTCCAGCTTGGTGTTCCATACGATGGAGTTGTGAAGTTCCAGGTTGGTGGTGTCCAGGTGGTAGTGGTGAAATTCCAGCTGGGTGTTCCCCATGATGGGGTTGTCACGTTCCAGCTTGGGGTGGTGTTGTTCTGAGCGTTTGGATAACCAGAAAGGCAGTTGTCCAAGCTGAGGAGTTGAATTCGCAAATGGAATTCAGCTTTGTCTATTTGCTTGTGAACACAATGACGGATTTTGCCGAAATTCGTTTCAATGTTTTGAACGTCGCCGAGCAGATTCATCACCTACAAGAAAGATAATTTCATGAGTAAATCAATTAGTAACTAAATGGATATTGATAATTTCTTACCAGATCGGTAAAACAGGAACTACGGGAATTGCAGGCAGTTGCTTGCTGGATGAAGGACTGCTTCAAACCCGACGATCTGCTTTGCTGCAAATAGTTTTCGAGGACATTTTTCTTCAGATTGCCGCAACGACGGATCTTGGCACCAGCGCTGATTAAGATCTCTACATCTTTCGAGACATAATTGGCGACACATTGATCCAGATTGTTCAAGATGTCGAGACCAGGAAGGTTCAGTTCCCCAGTGATGGCATCGAACAACAAGTTGCCCAAACTGAACTCATTGGTGAGGCCATTCGAGTTTACGGGCTCAGCGGCCGTAAAGGTCTGAAAAAACAAAAGAATTAATTAGTTTATATGGGATTGAGTCACATTATGCTATCAAGATACGTTATGCAATTGAAAATACTCACGTTTACACTGAATAGTACTGCAAAAAGCAGGATAAGTTTGCGGAGAACCTCCATGATGGCGGTTCGGTTCGTTTGTGAGTTCCCCAATGTCTCTGCTGTCCATTTTAAATAAAAACCGTGACAATAAAAAATCATGACGTTTGAATTAGTTGTATATTTTTTTTTTTGTATATATCAATAACGATTTGAAGGCGCACATAGCAAAAAGCAAAAGTTTTTTGCGGGCCTTCCGCTCAGTGATAAGGTAGCAAAAAGCACCTGATGAATGATTAGAATTATCTGCATACCAGTTCATGTGGTAGTCGTATGTAGACACAAATGTATATAAATATAATGCATATAAAAACTGTATAAAGATATGATATCTGTGTTGATGTGAGTAAGACGTAGCCTAAAGACAAATTCTGGGAATGGAGATTGCGAAGACACTTAAATTTTGGCAATCATTGTATAGATTATGCTAAGGCAATCACACTCCGAGGAATATTTATAGCTGCCATTGAATGTATTGAGTGGCTTCGGACCGTATCAAGATTTGCGATAGCTGTTGGGATATTGAGAAGGTCAAGTAAATTGATTTTGAAAGCTCTCTTTATTCACTGCGCTCATTAAAATGAAAATCGGTACCATATTTTATACCATATCTCAATTAGTTGATTGCCTGCTGCTCGGGTTGCTTCTCAGGTTGGGCTTGAGGCTGTGACTGAGGCTGAGACTGAGGCTGAGACTGAGGCTGAGGCTGTGGCTGAGGCTGGGACTGAGTTTGAGCCGGAATTGGTTTGTGCTCTGGCTGCTGCTCGCTGGGCAGCACTGGCTTGGGCTGCTCCTGTTGCACAAGCTGATCGCGCTGGTAGGAGATCTTTCTCACACAGCTGTTGTAGTTGTTGACAGCCTCATTGTACTGGATCTTGATGTCATCGGCGGCAGCAAAAATACAAGCCTCACGCTTCAAGTTGTTGTTGGTCGTGTTGGCGGCAAACTCGGCTTGCACCTGATAGCTCTGCGAGTTCGAGGTGTCCAGCAGTTTCAGATTGGCAGAGAACTACAATGAGACAGAAGGGACTTTCAATTTCTTCTTTTAAAATTGTTTTTTTTCGTAATTCTTACGTGGGCGGTGGTGCAGTTGGTCAGAAGGGCGGAGTCGCTCTCGTTGAGGCAACGTTGGATGTTTTGCTGCAGAGTCAACAGCTGGCTGCGGATGTTGTTCACCGTGGAGTTGGAGCTCTGGTTGTTGGCCACTGTGGTCTTGTTGGCAGCCTCCTCGCACTTGCTGGTGCTGTTGCTCAGATTGTTGCTGATCTGGTTGGTGGCGTTGTTGTAGCTATTGAGACAGGCCGTCTCGGCTGGAGACAAAGCGCGTTCATCGATCAGGGCCGAGCTCACCTGGGCCATGACCATGCGAAAGAGGCTTTGCTCGTTGGCGATACGTGGCCACGCGCTGGCCTGTAATCGTAAATCACAAAGAAATCGATTAGTTTTCAAGTGGCACTCATGTTCTCGATGACGGCATAATACTTACGCCCAGCACTGTGACGGCCAGCAGTAGAACCCGTGTGAATAATTGCATCTTTCTTCGATTGGAAGTTGAAGTTTGATGTTTCAGTTACTTTCGATTGCGTACTAATTGCTCATCTTCAATTGATTTCGCTTTTATAGCAAACATTTTCTCATCGCATAGTGCAGAAAATTCTGCAGCATTTTGATAAGATAAACGCACAGATGTACTAGTTAATTGGCTTTCTGCAGTTTTAAGATGATTACACTCGTTTCGAGGTTACTCGACTCGAGACATGACAAATTGTCGGCTGTGAGCCGTGACTGCGACTAATCAGTGCACATGTCCCATTGGGCCGCCTTATCGCGTACAGTCCGCAACGGTGTCTACATGTCTGCATTCTTATCGAAAGCAAACATATGATATAAGAATTTATTTTAAGCTATTATTCCCAGGTCTCTGAATCACCACCACGGGGCGCTACTTAGCGTGCTGAGTTCAAGTGTCAATTGACTTCTTAAGCATTTACATGATTGGGCCATAAATTAGCTGAAACGTTTTTTACTTGCAACGTCAATCAAGCGGCTATCGAAGCTGTTTTCCCAGAACTGATAGCACCATGCCCACCATGTGTGATAACACTCTTTTTAAAGGCTTTAATCACGATAGTAACAAAATCATTTCCATGAATTTCCTTATCGTTTTGTATTTTGGTTTTTTTGCTTTTCCAATCGGGATGTTTACAATTATCAAATTATGAATGAACAATCGGAAAATACGGCTTACTTTGTTTTGTTGCACCGGATATGAATTGATAATTACGTGTCCCACTTAAGATACTTGCAATATAATTAATGAAAAATATAAAAAATATTGAATGGTCAGTGTTTTTGGTTCAAATACCGAGAAAGCCGATTGAGCTTTTCTTGGAAGAGCTCGGTTATAAATATACAGTTATAATATATAATGCTGCAAGCCGCTTTTGATTTCCTTTCAGCACAATGGGGCTAAAAAAATGTGATTATTCAAAAATTCATATTGTTATGGTTTTGAATTCTAGATTATGCTTAGAATTGAAGAGTTAGCAAATACCATCATGAGAAATTTATTATTATTCTTTTAAAAAACTATGGTCAGTGCCTTGTTCTTATGCTGATAAGGCCAACTAGACTTTTCTTGGAAAAACTCAATTGAAAATATATAAACGGCTTTAAGATTTAGAGTCGGTCGTTTTGATTTATTTTCAACATATTGGGGCTTATA
This sequence comes from Drosophila immigrans, assembly GCA_963583835.1. Lineage (NCBI taxonomy): Eukaryota > Metazoa > Arthropoda > Insecta > Diptera > Drosophilidae > Drosophila > Drosophila immigrans. The sequence continues at coordinate 30,185,353 of OY757141.1, forward strand.
AAAAATTTGTTTATTCTAGAATAAAATTTGTGATGCGATAATTCCGTTTCTGATTCTAGTTTACTTATTATTATTTATAATTGCAGCTACGAATTAAATTCAATAGGGCAATAAGTAAAGCTAGACCAACAAAGACCTTAAAACTTTCTTGTTTATGTTTACAATCTTAAGAAATTTGTCAGTATTTTTCATGTGTAAAATGAATTAGGTAATCTTTTTAAAAGTGTGGACTCTTTACATTTTAATTAAATTAAATTAAATGGTATTAATTAAATAAAATTGAATTAAATTTGAGAACCAGTGCAAATTAAATTCATCTTCTTCACATGTTAAATAAATTAGATTAAATTAGAGAAGCAATGAAAATTAAATTAATTCTGAATTTTTCTATTATGTGTAAATATTCAACTTGGACTTAAATCATATCAAATGTAAGAAGTGGACTCTTCACATTTAATCGTAATAAAATAAAATTAAAGGAGGAATAATAATAAAAATCATTCCAAATTTTTTAAATTTAATTAATTCCGGAAGCATCAGCACCAGAGTTTCGATATGCTGTGATTTAAATTGATGTGGAATTTATACATGTTGACAATTAGACTTAATTTGGTAACATTGCCTATAAATCAGTTGGGCGTTAGCTCATTAGTTGAATGAGGAATTACCTTTTCACGTTCAACGTTCAGTTCAATTGGCAAACAAAGCGCCAAAGGAAGGAAATTCAATTCATTTTTCATAGCTGGGGGTACAAATCAGAGCCAACGACGGCTCTGATGCGAAATCTGGCAAAACAATTTTGAAAAGTGGCTGAATTCACAGTTGCCAACAAATTTATCACAACATGCCAGCCCACACACTCACACACAAAACATATATGTATATATATATATATAATATATATGGCATATGTAGATGTGTGAGGCAGTGTCATATATCATGCGACACACCAAACAAGATTTATAAGGTAGAACATTGTTGGAGCACCTCTTGAGAAATAAAGTCGACGCAGCCCAAAGAGAAAATGTATTTTTCGGTTGCCACCGTCGCATAACTCAGACGATTAATCAAAAGTATAAAATGCAAGCGGGGTGCAACTTTTGTTTAAAAGGGTGGATGTGAAGTACGGATGGGGCAGGGCGGCCAATGGAGTCGACTCCGTGTGGATGCCACGAGCAGCTGCTTAGCTCGAGTGGCAAAGTGACAGCGAAGCAAATTAAGACTTGAACTTAGACAAACCCCAAAAAAAAAAAAGCAAAAACCACATGTATCGCAGGCTTGCCAATCTTGGTTAATTTCCAGTCAAGCTTCGGACTGGAGTTCGTTGAGTATTACGTTGAGCTGTCGGAGGCTTGAAGTGTGACAGCTGCTGCTTCCGTTAGAGGATTGTTGATTTTCAATGTCTGGCACTTTTAATGACACCCATTGTCACCTTGCCAGCTGCCACCTTGCCACCTCGCCACTTGCCACGAGTGGGCCTCATGTAATGCGGCTTGAAGTGTCATTTACACGCGCATTGTATTGTGGCTGCCACAGCTGCCTGCCGCCTGCCGCTTGCGTGCCTCTTTTTGGTTGGGTCGCTGTTTGCTTTTTAAGTAGCTGTTAAGCATTTTCATTACACACGCCGAAATGCACAATGATTTATGCGGCGAACTGCCACGGATTAAATGCTCACTCTCTCAACGAGCCACCTCCAGCTCCAGCTCCTTGGATCCTCCTCCTCCTTCCCTCTCTCGCTTTGCCCTTCGCCAGTTTATCATTAAAAAATGGCATTTCATGCCGCATGCCTCACATGCCACACGCAGCTATGAGTGTTGCGCATTTTCAAGACCGGCAACACTGACATTGCACATTTCTGTTGTTGATGTTGTTGTTGCCACACACACACACACTCTCGCTGGCTTTTGTTTACTGCAGCTTTGTATGCAAATAAATGGGCGGTCTAGACGGGCACGCACAATGGCAGTTTTAATTTGAAAAGTGCCTGCCAGCTGCGGGCCGCATGCTGCAACAGCGGAGGCTGCAACAAAAGCAATGAGAGCAGCAACAACAATGTGGCGAGGAGTGCGAACATTTTTGTTGCACATCCTCAAACTAGGCATGTGAGAATGCAATTCGACGGCAGTTGTGTGGCCACGTAAATATTAAAAAAAAATACAAATATGTTTATAGTTTAATACATAAAAATAATATTTTTAAAATAAACTTTTGCTGGCGTAGCAATTTTTGCCTGGATAAAACAAGATTTATTTTTTATGCCTACTCCGAAAACTAATCGATTATCGACTATAGTCAGCATATGCAACAACATATTGTATTTAGATAAATAAAAGAATACGGGATTTAAGTTCTGGCGAAATGTGAAAAATTGAATTTGATTAAACATTTACACAATTTGTTTATAACCTTCGACTCTTAAATCCCACAAAGAGCTCCGCATAATTTAATTTAGCAGAAATAACAAATAAATTTCACTATTAAAAGCCAGCATTACATTTTTATTTCATTTGCTTTTACACAATTACAAACATTTATAAAACATATTTTAGCAGTTTTATTTTAATTTCTTGCTGCTTTTTTCTTTATTACATGCGCTAATGCAAACGACATTGAGTTTTCACGTTTTCACTGCGGGTTTTTCGCGCACTTTTTTCTGATATTGTTGCTGCATCCTTGCAAGTTCCTGCCGGTCACTAAATTGAAATTCATAATGAGTTTTTTATGCAAATTTACTCGTGGCGTTGGCGTGTAAAACTTTTGACTGTCACATTTTATTTCATTGTAAATTATTTCTATACGATGCGGGTCTTTTTTTTTGTATTCAGTTCTATAAAAAACGAAATAAAAGCAATGAAGCAACGATTTCGGTATTGCGTGTTAGACATGTTGATATCCTATGCACCCACTTGATGGATTGTTGCGATAAACTAATGGGAAGTCAAAACATATTGAGATCAATTAGTTTTCGCTTATCAACTTAACAAGTGCGCAAAATAAATTATACGTGTTATCAAATAATTAGCTTGCTGATAACTTTGGATTGTTTTATTTAAAGAATGCAGTAAATTTACGAAAGCGAAAGATTGAGATTAGATTTGTTGGATTAGAAATTGGTTATTGAATTGTAAAACATTGTGGAATACTTTGATTTTTGATCGTATGATTTAAATTGCTAACCGTTTTCAGTGTGTGTGAAGATATGACCACAACTTACCTAAAAAAAAAGTAAATTTAATAGAATTTATTTTGATTTAAACTAAAACTTCATATGACGTACAAATAAATTATTGACCTGTATATCATTATAGAATACATTTATGATAGTCAGTAAATTAAAATGACTTAATTTGTCTGTTTTTTATTGAATTCACGTTTTTAAAATATTTTTAAATTTTAATTTATAATTTTGTTTTAAAATTAAATTTAAATAAAGCATTGGATGCTTTATAAATTTTGAACTATAGATCATTGTGGTTCACCAATTCTACTTCATTTTATAGTTTTTTGTTGACTTCAAGATACTAAATAAAAAATTAAATAGAAAAATTAAAAATGTTTTTTTATTTAAAAAATATTTAAATTGAGCGTATCAGTAGGGAACTAAATAAAAAGATTTAGTACATCTAATACGTTTCTCATAGTTTTGCTCAGTGTACTAAGTACTGTACTGTGGTCGCTAGCCACTTTGCGTTTACCCCTTTTACAGGGTATGCAAAATACAAAAGCAAAACATTTAAGATGTGTAACTTGTAGTTTTGTTGTCGTTGACGTTGTTTTTGTTGCACGCACGCAACTTTTGTGCGGATGCCGCAAGCCGAAATGTAACAAAATTGTTATATGTTAATTCGATACAACATTTGCCGTGCCTCGCCATGTTGCATGTTCGTCTAAATAGTTACAACAACGCGCCACATGTGTGTGTACCCCAAAATATAAAAAAAAGAAGGGAAAAAAATTAGAAAATTTGGGTAACCAATACGCAAACAATTTTTAAAGGCTGTAAAGGTTGAGGTTGGAAATGCTTGAAACTGATTCAGTTAGAACGAAGGCAACACAACATTTTGTGGCCTAATGGCAAAACGGCATTTGAATTTAGATTTAATCCGATTGTAAAATGTGATTTAAATTTTCCAATAGCGAAGGCATCGAGAGAGTTAGGTGGGCGAAGCTCTGAGGGTCAGAGGAGCGGTTTTCAAAATGAGATTTGCATTTGAAAGCGCCGCGTTTTTATGCGAGCTGCGTTCGAGAAATTTATTAAAGCTTTCATTGCACGTTGGGGAACTGGAACTAGGACTAGGACCTAGAACCAGTTGCTGCCAGGACAACGGCAGGGAGCGGCGGGGAGGCCTTTGTGTGCTGTAGATTTACAGTTGGAGTTTATGCGAGTTTACAGTTGATTTTGCAGGCAGGATAAGAGGGACTATTACATTTTAGTGCGTTGCTTTTGTTACATTTTAAGCGCATTTAAAGCTCAGCGCAGTTGAGTTAGTTAGTTGGGTTTCTGCTGCGCTGCTTTGCTCTGCTCTGAATGAACTTTAATCAAGTTAAATGGTTCGCAGGAGGCCGCCCACCTGGCTATCCCCGATACCCGATACCAGCTAAAAGCAATTAAAGTCCATTAACCACATGATGCGTTTTGCACTTAAACCAACGAATACACGCACCCTTCCCCCTCTCCCTCTCTCTGACCTATTGTGGCACCTGAACCGGTGTGCGCAATCACTGAAGCTTGGCGACGCGAAAACCAGACCTGCAACTGCAACCTGCAACGTGCAACTGCAGCCGTGCAGCACGCAGAATCCGCATCCGCATCCTCGTCCGTTTCCGGCAGGCGCCAAGCCACGTAGAGGAAACGCTCAGTTGATGCCCCATCGCCCGGCTGCCTCGACACACGGCTTCGCTGTTTGTGTCACCAACTGACCATTGCGTCAGGTTAGCGGACACATGTGCATCCCAATGAAAACTAATTAGGCTACTCGTCTGCTCTGCAGCCTCGGAACCGGCAGCTGCCCTCGGCCATATCCACATCGTCACATCGCCACTAGCACTTGTCTGCATTCGTAAGCCTAACGATTTTCACATTTTTCGAATACCCAATAATACTTTGAGACTTGTTTGGGAATGTTTGCATTTACATTTTTGCTGGAGGAATTGCTGAAATGAAATTCAAAGCAAATCGAAATTGAAAGTTATTGATTTCATTTTTCTAAATAAATTGGAGTTTTCTCTTCTTTCTTTGTAGGAAATTAAATTTTTGCTTGATGAATCTACAAATTTGCAAAAGATTTTTCCAAATAAAATATATATCAAATCAAATAGTCAAATTCAGTTTTATATATTTTAAAAAATAATTACAAATTTTATTACAAGTTGTTATTAGGCTATAATTATAAATAAAACCACTTTCATTACTTTCATTTTGATACCCAACACGTTGAATTTGTTTAGGAATATTTTCATATGTATGTCCATACATACTTGACAAATCTTTAAATGGGATGAATTGTAAACTGTTATAAAAAATGCATCTACTTCAATTTTTAATTTTAATATTACATATAATTTTTTTATTTAAATTTACATTGTATTATTGTTAATTTTAAATGATAATGATAAAACAACAATTGATAATGAAAATCACTTTAATTTTTCCTTTTTTTTAAACAACTTCTAGTAAGTGATAAGTTAATGAAAAGGCCTTGAACTAATTCTTCGTTTCGAATAAATTTAAATTATATTTTCATGTTATTATTATATTACAATAATTACTTGCGTTTTATTTCTCTCTTTGTGTCAACCACATCTAGTTAACGTACAACAACAATACAACGTAAATAAAAAAGCCATGAGCGGGTTCTTGCACTACCAAATATATATCTTTATCTATCAAAGATAAAGAGAACTTCAAAATGTTCTTTGTGATTAATTAAGCATGACAAAGCTTATTTTATTGCTCATTAGCGGTAAAAAAACTCGCACTCATCGTTAATAGAAGATAGCGCGCATGCTGTTGAACTTTCTGTTGATCAAGTCCAAAAGGAACTTATTGCAGGGTATCTGGGAGTCGGTGGATTAACAAAAGCGGCCACTTGTTTTGCATGCTGGTTGCCAGGACTGCGCTGTGGTTAGAGGCATGCACAAATGCTGTAACTGTTGCTGCCATTTGATGTGGCAAGCTGCAACTGTTGCTGTCAACGGTTGTGGCGTCCGCACATTTGATATAAATACTTCTGTCTAGTATCGTTTGTGTCGTGTCTCTATGTGTGTGTGTGTGGATGAGTGTGTGTAAAGCGAACCCATTTGGTTTCTCAGCTCATGTAGAACTTCGACCTTTAGCTTCAGTTGTTTTTGACAAGTGTCACAGCAGGTTGCGAGGCTGGCAGCGTCTGTTTTACTTTCTTTGTGGGGTCGAAGTTCAAATGTTAAATGTTCTTTTAACTGACACAAGGAATTTAATTTATTTTTGGCAAGACAAACACAACGACAGATGTCAAATTAGCTGCCTAATAAACACACACACGTGGCTCTTTCTCTTCCCTTTCGCATTATATATTTATTTTTTTTTATTAATAAATGCCTTAAAGCTTGCTCCTCGTTTCGCTTTTAATGCGCTATAAATAAATATGTTGAAGGAGTTGATAAAATTCGGAATGGATGGAGGGTAAAACTTTGACGATTCATCATTCGATCAAGTTGATGCACTCCCCATTTTCACCATCAGCAAAGGGTAATAAATTGCCGAGATTTCCCCTGGCTAGTTTGCATAAGAAGTGTGGAGGGGGGGAAACAAGCCAACAAGCTGTCGATATTGGCCAGCTAATTGCATTGTTTCGCTATTTTGCACAATAACCAAACCAAGTAACCGACTAACCCAACGCTGCAGCAATATGAAACTTCTGCGTTTTACGGCTGCTCTGCGAGTGTGTGTGCAAGTGTGAGTGTGTGTGTGTGTGGCTCGCTTGAGTTAGTCGTAATGAAGCGGCTTAAGCGGATAAAAACTGAGCCATAAGCCAGCTTTAGACTTTTAATTTAAAAGTTTTGCACTCTACCAAAAGGCACTCGACAACGACAACGACAACAATGAGGACGACAACGCCAGCGACAACGTAATGCAATCAGCAAACAAAAGGACGAGCGGCAGGACGAGAGGCAGTCGACAGCAGGCATCAGCCATGAGGCAGCGCTGCAGCATCACGATTCGATTCCTGCGTTGAAATCAACTTTTCCTGCCTTTTTTTTTTTTGCTGGTTCCAAGGGTAGACTATTGTCTGAGGAGCCGGTTAAGCGGGGGATTATGTCGTAAATTGCTGCATTTGGACATATGCAAGGTGCTTTTTCTCTCCTCTCCTCTCTTCTCTGCTCTCCACTGTCATTGTCAGCTTCATATTTTTGGGGCAGCCATAACCATAACCACGAGGCAAGGCGAGCCAGCGAGCCACACTCAAGGGTATAATTAACAGGATATATAAAGCAAAGGCATGCAATTTTCGCGCTTTTATCCATTTACCCGAGTAGTTTGCAGTTGCAGTTTCACTGATTGAGATGCGCGCAAAGAGATATGAGGGATACCGGCCGTGTGGCAGTGTGGCAGCGTGGCATGCGGCATTGTGGCAGGTAGGCAGCAGAGGGGAGCTGGCAGCATTTTAAATTAAATCACAGAATTATGGCCCATAATTGGCCGTCAGGCAGGCGGACACATGGCCCTGACTGAAGATATTGTGTGTAAAAATAATTAACGACTCTGCGCTGAAATTGATTTCACATAAAAGTGCAAAGGAAATCAATGCCAACAGCAACAGCAGCCAAAGAAGGAGAGCCAGAAATGTGAGCCATTGTTGTGCCTTTTGTCGTTGACCAACACTGACATTTACACTTGTAATTGCGTTCGTGTAATGGCAAAACGATTTTAATTTGTGATTTAAAAACGACACTCTCGACTACTTACGGTCATTACGTGCCGCACTTTGTGGCAAGGCTGCAAGGCGAAAGACCGACTTTATTAGAGTTTAATCTTTTGCGTTCTGATTTGGCAACTTATTACTTAAGTTTTTTCGGGCTAAATATTTCAATAAACTTTGCGGCCACGGCAAACTTGGATATCTACTTAAGTTAGCCAAAGATGCCGCGGGGGAGGCAGCTGCTAAAAAAAACAGACAAATGAACAAGAACAGAGTAGCGAAAGAAGGGAAAAAATAAAAAGGAAAATCGATGCCAAATGCCGTTCGCAAAAGAATCTAATTTCAATGTTTTAAGTCAGGCCACGACCGCCTTTCAATATAAATAATCGACAAAAATTACAATAAAAATCAATTTCCATATTCAATTTGGCTAAGTGGCGCCCACACACACACACACAAACACACCCGTACACACACACACACAGAGTGTAGAACATCCAGAGCGAGATAGACAAACTTTGACAACGGCTGAAAAATGAAAATGAGCTGTGACTGCGAGTGTGTGTGAAAAAAAAGTACGGAAAAGTGCTGTGCTGCTATTTTCAGCTGGTCATTTGATCTGTGCAGAGGGAATGGAGAGGGAGGAAGGGGGCCACACTCTATAAATAATACGCAGATTTTGGTGCGTTTGTCCGAAATGAAGTTAAACTATTGCCAGTTCGTCAACGTCAGCAATTTAGAAGCCATAGCCATGCAATTTCACTTGACTGTAGCTCATTTATGTGTTTAGCACATTTCTGCGCGAGGGAAAACTGTGTGACACATTTCCCTTTTCTCATTCTTTTCCTGCTATTCATAGGGTGGGGGAGAGGAGGGGAGAGAAACATTTCTTCATTCTCCGCTTTTGCTGTTGTGCTTTTTATTTACTGCGGCAACAACGACAAAAGCCGAAACGAGACGAAACGAAACGAAACGAAAGTGAAAAGTGAAAAGCAGCAGAAATGTTTACCAGAAAATAGTGCAAGTTTTGCCTTGATGATGCTGCTGCCGTTGTTGGGCTTTCTTTTTGTTTTGTTTGAGTGAAAAATACCAGCACGTTAAATTGAATTTAACGTGAAATGCAATGAAACGTAATGAAATTTTCGCTGTCAGTCGTCAGGCTCAGTCTCAGTCACAGCCTTAGTCTCAGTCGCAGTCATTCTCTGGCTCAGTTTGCACTGAATGAACACAAGTTGGAGGCCAAAACTGTAGCCAAGGCGAAATTATGCTTAGCTGATAGAGAGCGAGAGAGTGCGAGAGATGAACGAGTCAAATTATAATACAACCTTTGCTGCGAAACTGCAAATATCCGGAATGTATAGTACTTCGTACTTCAGCTTGAAGGATTCGATTTGAATCGAATCGAATCGCATCGAATATTTATTGCCTTTATTAGCGAGTCGATTGAAAAATTTAATGCGCTCGAAATTCTATCTGGAACGCTTCAATTCACTTGCTGCCGCTTGCTCTCTGACTCTGCCTCAGACTCTGCCTCAGACATCGACATCGACATCGATACGGTAGATGCCATGCGGAGTGTGAGCCTTTGAGTCCTGTTCACGGCGCTCAACAATTCATCTTCCAGCTTGCCAGCAATGGGCATGAGAGCGAAAGCGAGAGAGACAGCGAGTTTGTGTCTTTGCTCGCCTTATTTTCATCTTGGCAATTTTTGGCATGCAGCCCGCTGAAGGTGGCGCAAGTATGAAATTCATTCAATTGCCAGCTGCTGGCTGCTGGCTGCTGGCTGCAGCTATCAACTTCCAGTTGCCGTTCCACGTTTACTTTCACAACCAATTGGCACGCAATTTAGCGCCACGCTGTTATTCTTGTTAAGCATTTTGTTATTGTTTGCTTTACATTGGCCTTTGTGTTGTATTTGTTTTCAATTTCAGCATCATCATCGACGCAAAATGTTTTTATCATTTGATGTCAGCGTGCCATTAGCTCAGGTACAGCTCGAACTTTAACGCATCGACTCGACACTGCACTGTGGTGAACACGTGGCGTATGAGTAATCATCCAATTTGCAATTTATAGCTGCAGTTTCAGTTTGATATCCTGTAAATGTTGAAGCACAATTTTAAAAATTGTTTTTTTACGCATATGTATCTAAAGGGTGTACTCTGAAATGTCTGTGTAGCAACGCTACTGTATCGATTAGTAGAGGAGAATAAGATTGTTGAAAAGCTTTAAAAAAAGATAGTTATCGAAAAGCGTTGCAAAGTTTAAGAACCTGTGAAATTAATTTGTAAAATGACGGTTCGAAAATAATAGTAAGTCAAGAAGCCATCTCTTCTATTGTTAAATATTTCTTAAATTCAAACTATTTTATATTATAATTTCAATATGCACAAACTCATTTTTTCAAGCTGAACTTTCTCGAGGGTATCTCATAGCATCTCACCACTCAACATCGCGTATTTTTCTGCGTTATCTATTGAGATATTTTCGGTGCATTTTTTTCTTGTTATTTTTGGGCAAATGCAATTTATGCAGCCATAAGTCGCAAATAATTGCCAGCCGCCTTTCAACTCTTGCCCTTTGTTTGTCCCAATAAGCTCAATGGTTTCCAGTTTTGCAGTATACATTTTCAACTAATGTTAATTCTATTGATTTTCTGTTGTGCCAATTTGTTGCTATTGTTATGGTGGTCGTCGTTATTGTTGTTGTTTTTGTTGTTGCTACTCTGTGTGTCAAGAGCAATTAAGCGAGAGAAAAAGCAGAACCCTGACCCATTGTAAACTCATGAATTGCAATAACAGCCACAATTAAACGATGTTATACACATTGTGCTAACACAATAAACAAAAGGGGGAACAACAATTTCGAATTTAGCACACAACGAGCTCGCAATACACTTTGACTGTGATGGCTGCTTAAACCAAGGTGATCGAAACTAATTAAAATGCATTAAAGGCTTCCTATTCAGTGGCTTTAACATTTTCTTTGTCTTGTCACGTTTTATTGTTAAAATTTCTAGGAATGATTTTCATTTGTCAGTTTACAATTTAGTTGAACTTTCAAACGAATTTAGAATTTGTACTATTAAGTTAATTAATTGATTGATAAAATTAAAATGATTATTTTATGTATTTTATTAAGTGAAGAATCCGTACAACCAAAGGAAAATAGCAAGTTAAATACTTAATTTTATAAATATTTAATTTGAAAGACTTACACTGCATTCTAAAGCTGTTGCGACTCTGCTTAAAAAAGGGCATCAAAAGTTCAGGGCTGGCGAAGGAAATACGTGCACATTAACAAGCCGACTGGCAGCTGGCAGACAAATAAACTTGAGCAGCCGCCAGACACACTACAGCAGACAACAACAGCTTGTGTGTCGGTGTGTGTGTGTGTGTGTGTGTGTGTAACCACGCCCTTTAACGCCCCTCACTCAACATTACTCTGGTTACCTCTAGCCGCAATTGTTGCTGGCTGCTGCTCATGCACATAGTAATACTATGTCATAAGAGACATTAGCATGAGCTCGTAAAGAATACTTTGTGGGAAAAGTGTCCTTTCGTCCTGTGAGCCAGCAGTCTGCGTATTTCCGGCGTGTACGTGTGTGTGTGTGTGTGTGTGTGTTTACCTAATTACATTCCGGAAATAAAACGTTGACTGATTGTGCCAATAAATGAAAATAATGACGTAGCATTGACTGACTGCAAACTGGGCAAAGCAAAGCGACGGAAGCAACAAAACTGGCAAACCCTTGGCGTCAGCAGCTCGTCCGACAAACTTTCGCCTGCACAATGGCTGTCCGTCTGTCCGTCCGTCCGTCTCTCCGTCTGTCTGCATGTCTCTCCTCTCCTCTGGCGCAACTTTTCTTCTGCCGCCTGCTCTTTGGCCTGCTTGGCTGCTTGTGTGTGCTCGTCCCCGTTAAAACAGAAACTCTTGACGAGTTTATTTCCTACGCAGCGCTAACTGATTGTCTGTGATTTTCTTGTTTTTAGATAATGAAAGCACACACAGAGATACAGCCAGATTATTTAAGTGTGTGTGTTGTGTGTGTATATAAAAGTAAGAGTTGGCTGGAATGTAACTTTTTATGTGCTTTGCTCTGAAATTGTGGCCCATTTATTTGGCAATGGCCAAAAAATTAACGTTCTTCGAAATTGAGCTGCTGGTTTTAGGCCTGGCCAAAAGGCAAAAGGCAATAACGAAATTAATGTCGTATCAGCATGCAGGAGATTTATAAAAACTTTGGCCAACTCGTGGTCCGTCTAACGCATTGCCTGCCAGCCACGTCTAAACTGTGTCAATTTATTTTGCGCCAATGCAATGCAGCTGCAGGTTTGCCTCCCCAAACAACAAGTATGCTAAACATTCGGCTATTTACCTAAATCTTCAGACTATGCGTGTTAGCCGAAACGGTAACGCAGGAGGCGGCCATTGAGTGGAGTGGGGGGGGAGGGGGGAGGCGAGCTTGGCCAAGAAAGAAAAACTTGGCCCTTTACTAATTTCAGCACAATAACCCAAATTAAAGCGGTTTTTGGGGTTTGTTTGCAGCTGTCGAAACACGAGACGAACGCCGCAACAACGACCCGAGAGCGAACCGGAAACGAGAGACAAAACTGAGCAGCATTTATTTTTTATGGCAACCTGCAGTGCGCACAAGCGGAAAAGAGAGCGCGAACAGAGAGAGAGAGAGAACGAAAGAGAGAACTTGAAATGTTTGCCATAAAAAGGGAAACAGCTGTTTGTTTTGTGCTCAAACACCACAGCATCAATTAAGTGCACAAAGCGAAATGAAAGACAGCTTGTTAAAAATATTACCAGAGCACTTTCACTTTCTTGATCGATAAACGCAAATGAGGATGTATTAAACAACGAAACTAATATTGAGAATACTGCTTAAATATTTAAGATGGAATATTGTGTTGAATTATTATGTTTTAAAACTCGTTTGTATAGTGTGAGAGGAATGGGAGATAAATTAGCTATATTGTTTATAATTGTAATTAACATATTTATGCAATTTATTGAAGCGACATGATTATTAAAAGTTAATTGTTTTGTCATGTAATTAAATCTAAAATTGCTGTTGAATATTATTATTAAATATTCAATATATCCTTCCACTTAATAATTATTAATTATTAGTTTGTTAGCATAATTCAAACGTTCTATAAGTATATTTTATTACTCGTCTGCATAAGGGGAGAGAAATGGAAAATAAATTAGCTTTATGTTGTAATTAACATATTTATGCAATTTATTGAAGCGAAATTATTAGACGTTAATTTTTCTATAATGCAATTAAATCTAAAATTGCTTTTGAATATAATTATTAAATATTCAATATATCTATTTACTTAAGAATCATTAATAATTGGTTTGTTAGAATAAATATAACGTTCTATAATTATATTTAATAACCCGTTTGCATAAATTAGCTTCTCTGTTAATTAACATATTTAGCAATTTATTTAAAATACATAAATATAAATAGTTATTTTCTGAATTTTGATCAAGTTGATAAGTTATAATTTAAAATCTACAACTTATTCTGATCAGACTGAAATTACAACTTTATATTATTGAATTAAATTTTGCGCAATATTAAAAGGGGACTTTTAATGCTACATTCACTTAAAGCTTGCGATACATAATTAATATTGTGCAAAGCAATCGCCGCTTTAATATGTGGCCAAATGTATTCCAAGATAATGTGGAGAAACTTTATGCGCACTTATATTGACATGGTAAAGTTTTCGTAATTATAAATAATAAACTAAAGTTCATTTGGCGACAGACCGCCAAATAAGTAAGTGGAACGTGGCTTATCACGATGCTTGTCAGAGTTATCCTCCGTGGACCAATTTCACGCACTTCAAGCGCAACGAAGTGGAGCTGCCATAAATCGAGAGCCAACAACAAACCAGCCGAGAGCAGCCGAGAGCAGTAAAGAGAGAGAGCAGCGAGAGAGAGAGAGAGCGCAGTCGACGTCAACGACGACGTCGCTGTCTGTGCAGACGCAGACCACGCTGGGCATTGTGATGTCGATGCTGCCGCTGCCGCTTCTGCTGCTGTGGCTGTGGCTGTGTCCGTGTCCTCGCCATCGTCAGTCGCTTGCGAAAGCGTAAAGTAAACAGACAAGCGTCGTCCGAGCCTGCAGAAGCGGCAGAAGCGCGCCGAAGTTGCAAACGTCGCCAACGACAACCACAAAAGCAGCAGCAGCAGCAGCAGCAGCAGAGACGCAAGCAGCGACGCCTTTAATCGGTTGCCAGTCTGGCTGCCTGCTTGCCACATCCTTTGACGCCGCATGCAGTCAGTTAATTTCTGACCACAGCGGCAAACGCGTTGCGTGCGCTCCTCTTCGTTCTCCGACAAATCGAACGTGAACTGTGAAACCTTTGGCGGCAATGTGAAATTTTTGTTGGCCGCATCTTTCAGTCGCGACTGGTCACGTGAAATATGAGTTTGAAAGTGTTTGCCCTGCTGCGGCAAATGTTGCAAGTGGCATATGGCAGCTGCCTCGTGCAACTCGTGCGGAAAGCGAGAGCCAAATAAACTGGCAGTGTGACAGCGAAAAGAAAAGCACACACAAAAGATAAATGGAATAAAAGGGTGCTAAGCCAAAAGTGCGAGCCAAGTGCAAAACTGTCGCCACAAAATCACAGTCAAGCAAAATGCGGCTCATCGTGAGTGTGTGGGTGTGTGTGCATATTAAATCGAATTGAATTGAAACAGAATTGGCAATTAATCAGTGCGCAGAGGACTCAATCAATTAACGACAATTACCGCAGCAGAATAAGTGAATTATTTAGAAACATTTTAATTACATTGAAATCAATACATACATATATAAAATATACAAAAAGCAAAGTGAACAAGTTACGCATACGCCGCGTGGGCTGAGTGAGATAATGCGGTGCGAGAGTGGAGAATTAAATTAAACATTCATCAAATTGATTTACATATGCAAAACAATTGAAGGCAATCGAGTATAAAAAAAACAACAGCAACCAGAATAACAATAACAAACATCGGCGGCTGCGGAGCGACAAAAACAAAATGCCGGCATCAAGTGGATTATATCGCATCAAGCACGGGCGTGTCCTTGCCGCTCTGCAAAAAACCTCGGCATTCATTTTTATAGCATACATTGCGGCATGCAGCACTTGCGGTAAATATGACACGTCCTCACCCTCGCACACACACACACACACACACACACTCCTTTGTCTCTGTGTGTGAGTGTTTGATTTCTCAATAAAACAGAAAAACCGAAATGCCACAAGAAACTGAAACTGAAACGGCAAAAAACTCTTTTGCACAATTTATATTCATGACAATTATGACATATCAAATTTTCATTGCGGTTTCTCATTGCGCCACGAGCGGAAATTCATACGGATAATTAAATTCCGAATGATTCGCCAAAAACTGTCAAAGCCACGCAATATTCGAGGATGATATATGGCTAATTTAAAACAATAATTTAGTGCTCTTTGCCAATCACAAGAACGCATAAATTACGAACGTTGAGGTATTAATGGGGCAAATGTTTATGTTGCAATAAAAACTTACTTGAATATATTTTATGCTGCAAATTTGATATTGGATAATTAGCTAATCTAATGTAGGTCAAATGATTAAAAAAAAAAATGCTATTTTTTTATTTATATATATTATATTATTTATTTCAACTGGAGTATGCATTAATTAATTCTAAAATAGCTTTGGCATATTACCTTCTGTTTATTTCTTATCAATTAATTAATACAATTTTTTTTCGTTGTTGGTATTGCACATTTATTTGATCTACTAAGCGTCAAATGATTAATTGAAAAACTCTGTATCGTCTTCTTACCTTTTGTGCTCGTTAATTTAAAGTTCATTTGTATCAGTCTATGTCTGGCTTAATGTTTTCATGCGCTTTGCTTTTCAAGCTGCTTAGTGCGCTTCCATCAACAGCTTAGTGCGCTAAATGAGTCCCACTTGAAGCTTTGGAAATGTTTTAGTCTAGGTAAGAAACTGTTGATTTCTTGGCAAGTGTAATCAGAGTTGGAATTCTTTGTGTAGTCTGAATTGTCAATCATAATGCACTTTACTTGCTTGCTTGACATGTTTGCAATTGCAGCTCGCGACAGTCGAGCAGACAATGTAACTAATCGAAAATAGTTAACGCCAGGCATATTTGCAGTCGTTGCTTTTATTAGCAACACGTAGACACGGATAGAATAAACTCTTTTGTTGAGGCAGTTGCAGTGGCGATAAAAGGTAAACTAAGGTGAGGCAGGAACGATGTGAGCGCATCGTAAATGTGTAACATTTTATTGGCAATGTCGCTTACTGACAGGTCAACGATGGCGCGGAAATCGTGCATCACTTGTCAGTGGCTGACAGAGCGACAACAACAACAACATGAACAACAACTGGAACAACAACAGCGAAAACAGTAACAAACAGAAGAAGAAGAGCGACATGAACAACTACAAAACGAACATGAATGCGAACACTTGTCTGCAGGGCAAACTGTGTGTTGCTCCAGAGCCGCCATCGCTGCTGTTGGCAATTTGTCAAGCAATCAACAAAGCCAGAAATTGCCCTCAGCTGATGCGCAGAGGGGGCGCGCGAGGAGGCGTGGCAAGGGGGCAAGGGGGCGAGGGTGCGGTGTGGAATAGCCCCAAGGTGGCGGCGCTTTGCGCTTGAGCTATGCGAATGTTTGTTGCCAAATCATCGAAACAAATAAAAGCAAAGTACGGAAAACAAAAAGAACGAGAGAAACCGATCAAAGAACTGACATCAGTTTATATGTATGTGTGTGTGTGTGTGGGTGTGGTTTGCTGGCCCTCAGAATAACTGGAGCACTTGGTTGGCGTTGGCGCATCTACCAGCCGAGCGTTGAGCTTTCTCTCGCTCTGCGGCACATTTGTGCGTGCAACACACACGGGCAACGTCGACGACGACGTCGACGTCGTCGCCCTTGCCGCACTCCCTTGGGCCACAAAACGGTCTGTAAAATCGTCAAATAAACCGACCCAGTTGCTGGCCCTGGAGCTGTGCACTTCTGGCACATCTAGCACATCCATTGTTGCATGTTATGCCAACTTATGTAGCCTGCTTTTTTGGGTTGCACACTCGCACACACACACACAAACTCACTTCAACTGTCACTGTCAATGTTGTAATGAAAAATTCACTGAACAACAAAAACGGAGAAAAAAAAGAAAATATGAAAGAATGAAACTGCATAGAGGCACAATAACAAAGCAAACAAGGGCTTACTTTTTAAATAAAAACAATTTTGTGCCATGTTCATTGCTTTTTCAGCTTCTCCTCCTTTTTGCATTCAGAGCACATTAATATTTAGCTAGCGAACATGCTCACAAATCAATATTTATGCATGTCACAAGCTTTGGGAATTGAAGGACAACAAGAAACTGAGCTTACCCCTCATATTTTCTCATTTAAATGCATTTGCATTCAGCTCCAAATCTGCAGTTCAATGCAAACATTCACCTGATTTTTATACGACAACTGCAAAATGTATACATTCCTTATATACATATATATATATAAATATCTATCACAAAATACCGAGTATTGTCACAGGGCATGAACTGCACATAAAAAACGGCTTCAAATACCCTGGCGAGCGTATTTATTCGCAATATTTAGTCGCAGAGGGAATATAACATGAAAATATATTTAACATTTTTTTAAATTTCAAATTTATTGCTTACTGCCTTTGTGTTCTTTGAAAATTGAATGCACTTGATTCTGCATTTTATAAATTCCCTTTTATTTGCTTGTTTAAAAATAATCCAATTTACATGCACATTTCAATTTTTCTGGTGTAGTTTAAAAAAGCTTTTAACATTTTTCACATTTTTTATTGTTCACACCAAATTACCATAAATTAAATAAAATTTACAAATGCTGTTAGTAAAGTGTTTCCGTGTTTTTGTTTTTGCCTAACAAGGAAGTCAATTTATCCGCTTCAAAAGTTTTTTGTATGAAAACATATTAAAGCAAAAATAATTTGGTTAGGCTCTAAATAATATAGCTTTCGCATTTTTTTTTTTAATTATTGTTTATCTAATTTTTTGATTCTAGACTAAAATAATTACCATAGATTTAACAATTTCTAAAAATGCTATTAGTGTGTTTCCAAATTTTTTCTAACCACTTAACAACTCAACTTAGCCGCTTCAAAAGTTTTTGAATGACAAAACAAATTCAAAATAATTTGTTTCAGTTCAGAAGATTATAGCTTTAACATTGTTTTATTATAAACCGCAAAATTATCATAAATTTCATATGTTTCAGATTAACAAGCAAGTAGATTTACTCGCTCCAATTTTCTATTCTTGATCTCATAGTCGAATTATTTTGTTTGTGGACTAAAGATTATAGCTTGATTAATTGGCATTTTTTAAAAATATTTTTATATTTGCAAAATATTAATTTCAATCATTTTTCCATATGATTCAAGGCCCAGACATTTCAAATACTTGTTTGCTATTAAAAATATAACTCATCTTGATTAGAACAATTCATTTAATATTATTTTTAGGTTATCCAAAATTAATTATATGTTTAAATGCGCCAATAAAAAACCCATTAAACTTTAATAAAAAGTATTTTATTTTCATTTTCAAATACATCTACATTACCTAGTGCCTAGTTGATTGTGGATGTTCGAGGCGTCTATCACATCCCACGTACAAATGTGTGGAGACAATTACCTAAGCGACAGTCGCAGGTGCTGTGGCAGCTACGTGCAGACGCATTTTGATGCATTGACAGCAGATTGCCGTCAATATGCAAGCTGCATAACATGCAGATAAACAAATCCTCTCGCTGTCTCCCTTTTAAGGTCTGTGTGCCAAACTGTCCCAAAAAAAACGCAAAAATAAATGTTGGGATAGAAAAAGCGGATAGAATGCATTTGATGTACATAGTTAGTATGTGTGTGTGAACGGCGATTAGTTTGCGCAATTTGGTGGGAAATGCAGCTAATTGGGCACGTGCAAAGGCTGCAGTGCAAATTGAGCCCATTTGATTGGCCTCAACCAATACGTTGCTAATTGCCAAGATCGAGTGCGCCCTTGGGGCGTATACTTAATGTGCGCGAGGCAGCGAATTTAATTGAAACTGTCAAATAAATGGGGAGAAAAGAAGCAATTGCGTAAGAGCATTAACTCACCGTGTGTGTGTGTGTGCGACAGCAAAAGGGGCATGCCACAAACACACACACACACACACACACACACGCTCACTGGTTGCACGTACTTCAATATTTCTTCATCTCAAGCGTAATAATTTTAAATAAACTCAAGTCCGCCTGTCAGCGGTGCGGTGCAGGCAACGCATGGCGAGAGGGGGAGACGAAGGTTGAGGCTGAGCCCTTGCACGGGTCAAGGCCTACAAGCAGAGCAGAGGGGCGGAGAGCGGGGAGCGGAGAGTGAAGCTGGGCGAAGCAGAGCAGAGCAGAGCAGAGCGCACACAACATACGAGTACGCTCACTTACAACCGATATGCGCGTTGCCAAGCATAATTTAATAGCAACATGCCCACGCACATACACACACACACTCACACACACACCCACACACGCACACACACACACTCTCGCACACACACAGAGAGTCACATTCACGGTTGGCAACTGCAACAGAGCCATAAAGTTCACCTGTTACAAATGCAACGACACGTGGGCGTTGCTGCGGCCATGGCAGCCATAATAATCAGCACAAAAACTAATGGTCGCACACACACACCAACACACATATACACACACACTCGTCGCCTTCTTTACACATGTGGGTGTGTGTGTGTGTGCTTGTGTCTTCGAGCTGAGCCTGCACTTTGGCATGCATTTTGCTGGCGCTGAAAGCACGTAAATTCAACATAATTCAGCTACCACCTTTTTGGTGAAATCTCAATGCGGATGCGAATGTGAATGCGGATGCGGATGCGGATGCGAGTAGTGCAAACGGGATTGAGATTGGGATTGAGATTGCAGATACGTAGATGTGCCATAAAAGCATATTATAAACTTACAACTCATGCGGCGCAAAGCGAGTTTTTACTAAAGATAAATTCATGCTCGATTTTCAAAACGGTTCACTGTACAAAATTCGTCAGTCTCTCTCGCTTTGATCTCTGTAAATATTTGCGCGAGAAAATAAATTATTAAAATTACTCAATTGCGCAAGCAAACTCTAACGCATATTTTCAACCTCCGTCAAATGCTAAACATTTCGTTTCCGCTTTGAATATATTTCATATACATTTTCAATTTGTGAGTGTCAAGATTTCACAGAGTGAAAAAACTATGCTAAGATCAAGATGTCAAAATTTAACACAATCGATGAGAAACATTTACAATTCAGGAAGGCACATTCTTGAATAAAGAGCAAGTCCTTTAGAAATATAAAATTCTACTAATTATAAATTAATAATTATTAATATTTAGTTAATTACTGTTTTCAATGTATTCGATTTATCATCATCGATTTTTAAAAATCTTTTTCAATAGTTACATCGCTAATAAAAATGTCTTTAAAGTAGATTATTTTTTATCAACAAATTAAAATGGAAATTTAAAAGAACTAAGTCCTGTGTCAAAATTTGTTCAGATCGAAATATTCTTAAATTTAATTATTTAATTCTTAGGCTTATTATGTTATTTGCCTCTCAGTGTAATATTAACACAATGAAAAATTAACATTAAAATTGCAATTTAATAACATGTAAATTGTTGGGTTACTCCAATTGTTGGCAATTCAAAATAATTGCATAGTTTTGTCAACTTTATGCAAATTGATTGGCATCAAATAACAGATTTTATTAGGAGAGTGATTGTACACGTATTAAGGTCGCCTAGTTGAGGCTGCATTTCTAATGATATTTCGCCACTCTAAACTTATGGATTGAACTTATTTGGCTGTCTACAGCATTTGCTTGAACTGAAGAGAACTGAACTTTTGTGTTTTTTCGCTCGTTTGTTTGGTTCTGTTTTTTTTTTTGGACTCTGCGAATCATGCAAATCCATTAAAGACAAGTAAAGAGTCAACTTACCTGCCTGACAGGCACTTCAACTTGGCGTGCTTATCGTATATGCAAATGATTTTCTGATTTACCTAACATCCTGCCAGCTATAGAGCGTCTATTTCGCTGTCGTCTTCTTCGTTCACTTTTTTTTCGAGACTTCTTTCTTTCTGCTGCTTTTTTGAGAGTTTTTTTGGGTCAAACTTTGGGCCGAACCGCCAAAGTTGCGCATCATCACTGATGTTGATGTGGAAGACGAGGATGACGATGACGATGATGGTGATGTTGATGATGATGATGCTGTGCATAGTAGTTAAATGGGTTTGGCCGGACCCTTTTGGCTCTAACGAGCTGTTGTTGTGCGGACAACTTTGACAAGTGGCTAGTCCCAACCCCTTAACGCTCTCTCTCTCTCTCTGTGATACGCTGTAATTATCAGTCGAAAGGGTTTGACTAACTAGAGATAGAGAGAGAACTTTTCTGCATCTCTCTGGGGAATGCCACTTTATTTGCGCAATTAATTTGGCTGAAATGCGCGCCTGATTTCATTTGCCTGTCTACGTCGCTGTGTGTGTGTCTTTCATGTCACTTTTGACATGATGTTGTTGTTACTCGCTGCTCTCGTTGTTTCTGCTGTTCCTTAAAGTTAAACGCTGAGGCAGCGCGGGAGAGCGAGGAGACAGACGGCAAAGTGAAAGAAAATCCCGCTGACACAATTTCATTACGAAAGTTGTCAGCGCTAAAATAAAAACGAATACGAAAACGAAAACGAAGACGACGACGAGGATGTAGCTGAAACAGAATTTGCCTATCATTTGTCTCGACGTGGCGCGCGGCAGCAACTCGAAACTGGAAAGTCGAGCTATGTGGCAGCTCACAACTTGCAACACGCAACTGGCAACTGGCAACTCGCAGCTCGCAGAAATTGAAACTTTTCAAAAGCAATTGCTTGAATTTCAAGTAAAAACTTTCTGGTTTTTGCCTTTTTTTTTCTTGTTGGCCAACTTTATTTTTTGTAAGAAACGCACATACACGCATATACATATATGTATATTTTTGGGGGCTTGTAGTGCGTGTGTGTGTGTGTGTGTGTGTATACTAAGTAATTGCGAGCTGTAGCAACTGGAGCAAACTGTCTGCGTTTTAAATGCCAACGAGCACATTGACGCCAAAATGCAAAGCTAAAAGCCAAATGGCGTCAGCAAATGCTCCCTGCCTCCATAGCTGGCGTATCCTTATAAGCAGCTGGAGTAGCTACAGCCATCAGGATAACGTATTGCATGTTGCAACAACAATTTCCAAAATTGAAATTATGTTGCAACCAAAGCTCTGCCAAAGACATATGTGTTACACTTTGTCTTTCAGCCTGTCGGCGGCGTATGCGAATGAATTTGTTGCCTCCACTCCACGCTCGACTCCCCTCTTAGTATTCTTGTAGTTTCGACCAAACTTCTGACTTTGTAGATTAAACTGCTTGAAGACTTTTCCCAGTGTTCTTCGATGCAAGTTTTCGGGATACTGATGGCTTGACAATTAAGTTTTGAACACATTATGGAACGCGTTCATTTAGTTTCTTCTTTCGCATTAAATATTTAATTGAAGTGGGAATATCCACTACTTAGAGCAATGCATCATTCTAATTACGTTGCTAAAATATGCTTACATACAAGATAAAGTTTGAAATTAAGATAGGATTATTTTTTAATTTGTATTTTTTGTTACGAAATATTCACAAATTAATTTTCTTTTATTTTTATTTGTCGAACGTCTCTCTTCACACACTTGAATTAATTTAAGCATTAGCAGCCTGAGGGCCTAAGCTGCTCTAACTGGCTCCAATTACCTTGGAATTTAATTCTCAAAAATAATAATAGTAATAATAATAATAATAATTATCATTTCGAGATCATACTATTCTCAGATTCCAATATAGAACTCACTTCTTTATAGATATTGTTACTACCAATTACTTTATCGCTTCAATTCACTTTGATAATCATCATACATTTTCCAATCTTTCTTGTCTTGTGTGATCTTTTTTATCATTTTGTATTCTAAAATTTCGTCCTTGCCCTTCCTTTTCTCCCCTCCCGTTTATTGCTTTTCGCTCCAATATATTCTCTATAGACGCGACATATTCAAATGCCCATGGACATAAATTGAATTTATGTGATTAGAGAGAGATTTCGGTGCATTTACGGGGTATCTTGTAGCCGTGGCATCGGCGAGCGAGCAGCGGAAAAGTGCTGGCGAGGCTCACCTTGGGATTGTGCCTTAAGTAACTGTAACTCACGGCTGTCTTGTCTGTCTAAAGCTCCCTGCTTAGCAGTCCTTTAATGCGCCTTTTCGGCAACGCCCCATATCAAACGAAGCGCGCTTTACACATAAAGCCGGATTATGGTTTTAAGTGTAATTACAATTTACATGGCTTCCATTCGCCACCGACTCCTCGCTGTCCCATCCCCTCTTGCTCCTTGCCCCTTCTCATCTCCCCAAGCGACGCGGCAGAAGCGGAACCTGAGAATCAAAAGAGCAGATGGGGAGCGCTTTATATATGGCCCAACAACTGAAGCTTGTATTAAAAACTTAAACACCAAATGATAAGCGCCTGCCAGTACACATTACCTCTGTGTTTCCCACCCTCTCTTCCCTCTTCCCGCTTCACGCTGCTCCGTTGTAAGTGAATAAAAAACCGCCAGCCGGTTTCACGGTCGTAATTAGAAACTTTTTAGTTGGCAGCGCACAAAAGTTAGACATGACTTTTGAGGCATTAGCGAACGCGGCGGCCATTTTCGCGCCATGATGCGGTAATTAATTTTCCACCAGCGTTTTTTCCACCCAACCTCCCACTTTTTTTTACCTTGCCATGTCGGAGGAGGGGCAGCAGTTGCGACATAACACTGCTCTGGACTCTGCGGCCCCGACTGCTGGAATAGTTTTCAAGGTTACGAGCCACTTAATATGCATGTCGAGGCATTTTGCGCAGCGGTTGAATCGGAACGATACTCGGTGGGTCTGTGAAAACGGATATCCAGATATAAAGATAGAGTTACGATTTCAACAGAAAGAAAATTAGAAACGTTCTCAGCACGAGATATACAATTAGATACAGACATAGACAAAGGAAGGGAGAGAGAGATCGATGGCAATGATTAGCTGGAGGGTTGTAAATCGAGATAATTGGACGGTTAATGAACCAAAAATAAAAGAGAAAGCATTCGAGTATCTTTGGGTTAATGTATCTTAATCTCCCTGCTTTTACACAAATAAAAAAGGTTCTAATATAAGGGTTTCGAAAGTGAAACGCTTCTTGATTTTAATACCATTTAATAAGAGGGGTGGAAAAATATAAATATTTTAGAACTAAACAATTTTTAAGAGACTTAAAAAATTCTACATTTAATGTTTTTGATGTTGCAAATATATGTTGTAAAATAAGTTTTGTGTGCTTGTTGAGAATTAAACTTTTATATATAATATTCTTAATTGTAGAACTTTGATTTTAAAGTTTTCTTATGTTCAAAACTTATCTTTTGTTTCAGTGTACTTGACAGTTGTTAGTTGCTGAAAACAATCGATCGACATATCAAATAAACAAACACAATTTTATCTAGTTTGCAATTTGCGAATTTTGCATTAATTTAACAACCAACACACTCAAGCGAAAATTTAATTAAACCATTTTAATTGCTCAGCTTGCGGTTTTGCATTTTTCCATTTGTTTATTGATTATTTCCCTCATTTTATGAACATTACTCTCAATTTTTTCCGTCTCTTGTATTCGCCATTTTGACCGCAACTTTGGTATGATTTGAATGTTGTTTTGTGCGGTTTATGCGCTTGTCTTTGGAATTAAATTTGAAATTTATAGTCAATGCGATACGCGGGCTACACACTTAATGGCTTAAGCACACACAGAGTGTGATAGAGGGGGAGGTGGAGAGGGAGGGGAGAAGGAGAGATACACGCATATGCATGCTAGGCTTTACTTAATTACCGTTGATAATTTACACTTGAGCTGGGAAAGGGGTTTCGCTTTAACTTTTGGCCCATTTGCTGGCTGCACATTTGGCTGCTCTGTCTCTGTCTCTGCCTCTGTCTCTGCCTCTCTGTCTGTGCTCTACATAAATTAAAGTTTAAAGCGCAGTAAATTTGACTCTCTCCCAACTACATGCCCCACTTCTAAGCATCGCAGCTGCCATACGACAACAACGAGGACGACGACGACGACGACGCCGCCCACGCAGAATTGTAACTAAAAAGCAAATTCAGTTGCCTTAAGGGCGCATGGAATAAATACATATATATATATCTGAGTGTGTGTGTGTGCTAGTGTGGTGTGTGTGTGTGTGTAGACCTTGCGTAACAATTTGGATTACTGTTGAAGTAGTTGACAGTTGAGAGGAGGCTGGCACTGCAAAGAGCGAGCTTAAGATGGGGATGGGGAAGGGGAACTTGTGAAGTGCGCGGAGCGTGTGACAAGCTAATTTATGAAAATTGCTCTCGAAATTATTGGCGAGGCTTTTGCAAGGGGTGTTTGCGACTCGTACTCGTTCTGTGGTCGGATTTCTGACTGACCGACTAACCGACTAACCAACAGACAGACAGACAGACGGAGGGACGAAGTGACGCAATTGAAGCATCGACTTCTGTGATAATGAGCCGAAAACGTATTGAAACTCACTGGCGCCCAGAAGTATGCAAATATTTGTGCGCTCGGCCTCAAGTGAAAGTGCGGGGGAAAGTGGAAAAGTGGCGAGTGGAAAATAGAAAGTGGAAAGTGCCCAACAAGTGTAATTTATGGCTGACTGCTTAAATTTCAGAGTAGCGCAACGCAACGCAAGGCACCAAAACAAAAAAAAAAACCGCAAATTATAAATATATATAGATATGTATATATAGAGAGTGTATATGGCACATAAAGCATGCCAGATAAATTTAGTCTGGCAGCCGACTAAAAAAAAAAAAAAAACAAAAAAAAATACCAAAGAGCAAAAAAACAGAGAACAAAAAGAAGAATGGGAAAGAAAAGTGGCGGATTTCTTTGGCTGCCTTCTTATTTGTTGCCTTTAATCTTTGGACCAAGGCGGTTGACGGAGGTGAAGGGGGAAAGCAGGCAGACCAGAAATTTACGCGATTTCAGTTTCAGCTCACAAAAGACTCGAGCGCAACTCAAGGACAACAAATGATAACGGTTAACATACAGCGCCAGCAGCAGCAGCAGCAGCAGCAATGCCTAATGATACTGTCAACAAAAGCCAAAAGGGTGTGCAGCGGGGGAGTGAAGGGGGAAGGAGCTTCGTTGTGCGGGGTCGTTGGCAAGAGCAAAAAAAAAAGAAATAACTTGGCAAAGCGAAAAGACAACGGCAACAAACGGCAGCGCCAGCGAAGAATATGATGATGACAGCAAAGACTCTGTGACTCTGCCACAGAGCAACTGCTACATGTCGCACTCTCAGAGACTCTCTCGCTCTCTCGCTCGCTCTTTGTTTGTCCCACTCGCGCTTTGCAACTGCGACAACAAATTTCGCCATTAGATACTGTAAGCAAGCATGTATTGTAAAAGTATCTGCTTGCCTGCGGTGGCAAGCGAGGGGCACAAGGGGCAAGCGGCAGACGACAGACGAGGCAACAACAGACACCGCATAAGACAAACACGCGATGAGACAGCAACCAGCAACCTACAGCCCACAGAAAAAGGCAGTTTCTCATTCGTGAGTGTGAGTGCGAGTGCGAATGTGAGTGCGAGTATGAGTACTCACTCACATACCCACAATCCACATTCATTTCGCTCCCCAACTGTTTTGCATTTATTCACTTGACTTTGCTTTAACAATGAGGTAACTTCCCTGCCTACGGTTGTGTGTCGTTGTGTATATTTCACATACCGCATAGATTGAATATTTCCTGCCTCAGACGCAGATTTGCCAGCATATCGCGAAAAGTAAGCACAAATAATTTTCAGAAGTATGCACAACTGCAGCATACCCAGCATAAATTTAAGTTCGTAATAATTGTCAAAAATACTTTTTTACTTCATAATTTTACGTTATATTATTTTTATTTTTGGTGCACGTTTATAATTTGATTATTGTATTGAAATCTTTTGTATCTCTTAGTGTTATAAATTTACACAACATTTTTGGTATTAAGGATTATTGTACTTAAAATATATTAGAAAAAAAAAGTACAAAAAAAAATTCGAAGTCACCCAAATTTTTTATTTCGCATTCATTTTAATTTTTTATCTGAATATTTTGAGCACATTTACAAATTGATTTTCTTTGTAATATAATGTTAAATGTTTGTTGTACTAGAAGTAGTAAACAAAATTATTTATATTGAATTGAGGATTATTGCGATAAAACTTGGAAAATAAATAAGTACGTTACCAACATCCAAATTTTTTTTTATTTAATTAAAGTAATTTCATTAGGATATTGAACTGATTTTTAATACTAAACAATTCTTCGCAGAGGTCAGAAAATAATATAAACTAAAACAGCAAAGGTTTAAATTGCACTGGCTTTATTTTAGAACATTACAATAAATCGCTAAATAAAATGTTTAGCATTAGCACAAAATGTTTCATACTGTGCACTGGTTCAGCATCCCATTTTAGTGACTATTTTTTAATACAGGGTATTCCAAAACGTCATGTTAGAATGTTTGCCCCAGCCGCATGCTTCTCATTCATTTCATTCATTTTTGCTATGCTGCCCGCAAAAATTTATGCTTTTTGCGTAGATGTCAAGGCTTCTGTGTCTGTGTGTCTCTGCGTGAATGTGGGCGCCGGAGTGGGCGTGGCATTGCTACGCAAATAGAATTGCAAACAAGTAAATCTAAAATAAAATAAAATTAATTTCCAATGCGCCAGCTTTATGTTTATGCTTAACAATTTTGGTTGCCAGCTATTCCCCTCCTTCCTTTTTTCCCTCGCTCTCCTCTCTCTCTCTCACTCTCTGTGGGTTCTAGATTTGTATGTGTGTGTGTTTGTGTGAATGTCCTTTGCTGCTGTTAAAAACTCAAAAGTGGAAAAGTTTGTTGCTTAACTCAGTTAAGTCCAAACTTGGCATTATTATTATACCCGCTGGCTTTTTCGCTTGATTCTTGTAATGCAATGCCCTCGGTCGCCTGGCGCTCGCCTCTGGGAATGAGTGATGATGGCACGGGGCATGTGGCAAGGACAACCGACGTAGACGTAGCCATAGTATTTAGTCATGATTTCTTTTATTTTTGGTGGGGCAAGGGAAGCTAATAAACTGATTTATTGATCGGGAATTGCTGTTGTGCGCAGTGAAACGTATAAATTACTCTTAGCATTTGTGACAGGCATTCATTAGGCATTTTGTGACTTAATTATCATAATTCATTGAGAATGCCTTTGGCAAATCAATAAATTTATGACAGCCAGAGTCGAGTCCCATTCTTCATGCTTATCACTTAGTCAATGATAATAATTTCTTGAAATTGCTTTGGCTAATTTGGCAAACGCAAAACAGCAAAATAGAGAGAGAGAGAGAGAGAGGGAGTGAGAGAAAACTGGGAGTGGCGGGAATAATAATGCCACAAACGGGTTCTTGATGAAGCTTGCCGCAACAATAGCAATAGCAAGCGCACCACATACCAAATGAAATGAAGTCACCTGGTTTCAATGGTTGCGCGCAGTTTCTAGCCACAAATTGCAGCACGACCAAAATCCAGCTGCGTCTTTGCAATGCCAACCAAAACTCAAACAGTAAGAGACAGACAGACCGAGAGAGTGAAAGAGAGCGAGAGGGAGTCGTGTATATTTGGCAAGTGGAAATGGGAAAATGTTTGCATTGGCCGTGCCTTGACTTCCTGCGAATCAAAGTGCACCGCGGGCGCACTTTCTGATGAGTTTCTCCGGGAGACTGACTGGACTCGACACTCCACTGCACAGCCAGCACTTTAATCTGCAGCGCACACTGCCACTGCCACTGCGCCTTGCCACAAAACGTGTAGCATACGTAGCAGAAGTTGCACCAAATTGATTACTGCAACGGAAACTTGTGCAATTAACTTGTCTGCGAAAAGGTTTACTTTAACCGGTCTAAGCCAAATGTTGTCCAGTCACGAAAGCAGCGCAAAATACGTCAGGCTCAATCATGGCTCAATCATGGGTGCGAACGGGCCAACAAACATAATGGACGGAAGTCATGCAAAGTGCACTGGCGCCAGTTTCTGTTTACAGCAAAATTAAAGTCAATTTGTTGTAGATAATAAGCGCAAGGTAAACACAACAACAATAAAGCGAGCCAGAGAGAGAGGGAAATTGGTGCTGTGGCAAGTTGTGCAAACTAAAACTTATATTACGCATTCGCAGTGTATGCGTGCAGAAAGTTTGTGAATGCAGGCATTGAGTATTGTTGTTGTTGCAGCTAAAATTGGCTACTTGTGCTGCCTCAAGGCAACGGAAGTGTGTACTTTTTAGATTGGGCTGCCAATCGTGCAACAAACTGTTAACCACAAAAAATTTGCTTAATTTCCAGCAAAAACATTCAATTGATATTTCTGACTTTCTCACACAAATGTTTGTGGTTTTGGAAATTCTTTAGTTCCACAGAGATTCGAAAACAATTGCGGCTTGCTGGGACCTCAAGTTGTGAGCTGGCACTATAAATTAATTTCTGCTGGCATTTTAATTGCTAAAAGCGGACCGCAAACCGAACTCACCTGTGTTAAATCTGTCAGCAAATCGAGTGAACGCATTTCGCAGTAATTTGACAAAATGCTCAAATAAAACCGCAATTTGATTTTGCGATTCTTGTGGGCTGAAAACATTTGACATTCAGCGAGCGCCCAGCGAATGTTGGACATCCTGTGTGGAAAGCCATTTGCGATTTGGGCTTAGAATTGCGAAATGTCAACGGCATCAAATGGATAAGGGCAAACACTCTGCTCATTCCATCAGAAAGTCTCAACTGTCCTGTCCCTAGCCCCGTGTCAGATTGTCTTTATGTAGTACAAAATGTGACAGTTCACATTGGCGCATAAAAATGTGTTAAGAAGCAGCAACAAACAACTGGTACATAAAAGCCACGATGAGATTTGGCCAATCTGGAGAGCCCAATGTCACATTTGAAATGCGAATTGCGTTTGGAAATGCGTCAGAGAGACAGAGGGGGAGGCAGGAAGTGGCAAAATGGAGATTGAGATGTAGATGTAGATGGGAAAGGGAAAGGGAATCGATCAATGGCATTCGTTTAGCTGTCCTTTCGGCCGCAAAATAAATTGAACTTAAATAGGTGACGTCCAAGGGCATTAAATGTAATATGCGCTCAAGCCGAAGCAAAGGTAAGATTTCACCTGAGCAACAACGACGATTGAATGCACTACTTATTGGGCGAAGTGAAAGGGTATCTTCGGAAAATATTTGAGTTTCTATGAAAGTTTTTTGGATAATATGTGAAAATACTAAAGTATTCAAATTGATTTAATATAATATTTTAATACGAAGCTATATTTAAAATTTTCTATTCTTTCCAATATACATTAATTTTAGTTGAACTTGAAAACTAAAATTAATGTATATAATTTTAAATTGAAAAATTGGGAAATGACAAATTGTAAACATCTCATTGATGTTAATTTTAAATGCAAGTCTGAAAAGATAAATACTTTATAAATTATTTTATAAAATATTTAAAGTAATTGAAATGCTACCATGTAAATATTTTATTTATTTTGATAAAAATTATGATGCTAATTTATATATATTATTACATATTCAACGTACCCAAATATCCTATCTTTATTGTGTGGAAAGTCATTTTAAAATAAATATTATAGTTGCTTGTATGATATTCCTCAAATTGAGAAACATTATATTAAAAGTATAATTAATGGAAATATAATCTTCACTAACGTAGTTTCTAGAAAAAACAGAAACCGATAAATATTAAATGGCAAAAAAAGTAGTTAAAATAGATTTTCTATCGTTCACCTTTGTGAGTCAACTACAACTATGGCGAAATGAAAGCACTTAAAAAAAGGACTGCTCATTTGAGATACATTTACGCAGTTATTATAAAAAGAAATCTGGTAGAGCATAGGCAAAAAGTGTTTAGCTTTGATTACGTCTGAACCCCAAATTTGCCACATCCGGTGAAGCAGTTTATATCCTCTGTATATATGTATATATATACTTTTGTATGGCCAGAGGGCTAGGTTGGGACTGCGATTGAGATTGAGACTGAGACCGAACTGAACTGAACTGAGTATGGACTGCGACGCGACGTCGCCTGCTTTGTATAAAATGTCAAGTGTGTCTGGACTGGAGCTGGGAGCCGAATTAAGTGGACTGCCAAAAGTTCCTTTTTCCAATTGTGGTCCTTGTTGCTGTGTTTGTTTTTTTTATACATATATATATAATATGAAATTTGGCTTTTTTTTTTTTGGTTTTTCGCTTTTTTGTTTCTGCTTTATTTCGCTCTTAATAATATTTTCACTTTGATGCTCGGCCACTTTGGTCAGGACATGGCAGCAGCGTTTTGGCTCCGCAGTTTGTGTGTTTATGCGCCGCATTACGGAAGTTGACAATTTAATTTTATGTACTGAAGGACTCGACTTCGAGTCGAGTCGAAGTCGAGTAGAGTCGAGGGCCGGAACTTAGTTCAGTTGTCGGTCGGTTCACTCTCGCTTCTAGCGTCGGCTTTTGGCACATTTTGACGGGGCAGATACTAAACATTTATTGAAGTCGTTGCCGTCGTTGCCGTTGTTGCCCTTTTGCCCCGAGGTCGGACTATTCAAAGTGCTTAGTCAAGCATGGAAAGCGGCACTCGTTGTATTCAGAGACGCTGTTCGCAGACGTATTCGTATTTGTATTCTAATTTGCACGTGCTTGCAATTTGCCCAAATGCGGCGCATTGCAAAGCCTCTAATGGTGTGTGGGCTAGTGTGTGCGTCTCTATGTATCTGTGTGTGTGTCTATCTGTGTGGAAGCTATAGAAAATATAAATCTTCATTAGAGCCACAGCACAGCCTGCAGACAGCAAACGGTAAGGATTCACATGCCTCCCTATAACCCAAAGCCGTGCCTCACTTGCCACATGACGCACTTAACTTATGCTCTTTTATATTTTCCTCTTTTGCTGACTTTTCCGTTTGATTTCACACCCACACTCTCGCACACACACACACACACACGGCTACAGCTCAACGGCTTTGCAGATATAAAAGCTCACTGTACCATATTTGTACCTTATTTATTTTGTTCGCATAATTTATTAATGTTGCGCATACTTTTCTTGTTTTTTTTTTCTCTTTCGATTTTTTGCCAGTCTCCCATGGATTTTGATGCTGCGCATTGCTTAAATAAATGGGGTATATTGACAATATATATATGAAACAAATTGAGAGGGGTTTGATTAAAAAAGATTCACAGAAAGAGTAGCAATCGTTATGCTCTTAATCTGTCAATAAACTACATTTTTGGGATTGATTTTTCATAACATTACTTAAGCTATTGAATCCATTTTAATATCAATTTTTCTTAAACGTTAGTCAGATTATTGAATTTGATAAATTAATTTTAATTTCAGTATTACTTGCAATATGTTCTGCAATTCTTCAAGATTGTATTAATTCGAATAAACTAAATGTTTTATAAAGTTATCGGATTCAGTTCTTACTGAAATCAGTTACTATTTAATATCGTTTTTTCATTTAGATTATACAAATTAATTATATAAAATTTCCTTTTATTGGACATAAATATTGGTCGTCAATATCTGCTGCAATGTTTTAACATTTAATTAATTTGTAATGCTTTATCTGGGCTTCTATTTTTAGATAAAAAAGTAACTAGAAGCTATTTTAATATCCTTTTAGGCCCAAGTACATTATTTTAATGAAATCTGATCTGTTTGACGCTACTCAATTACATTAATTTAAAGCCCCCATGGAAGATATAGGATATTACCGAGTCGTGTCGTCTGGCTAGAGTTCGTTCTGCAGGCGTTCCTGGAAATATGATGCCAACAACGTTAACAATGTTGCGCCAGAAAAGCTTACGAAGACACCACTTATTGACAAAAAAAAAGAAACCGTTGAGAGAGTGTGTGTTGATGCCTCATTTGATGAAGTGGCAGAAAAAATCAGAATTTGATACTTATGACAGCATTACATGCTGCCAAAAATAGAAGTTGACTGATGAATTGCTGGAAGACGCAAAAAGCGACAACAACAACGGACAACAATATAAAAAAGCCCTGGAATTTCGATTAGCTAACAAACTAATTAAATTCTTGGATGCCTCAAAAGTGCTGCGGCTAATTAGCCAAGTTTTTGCTGCTGGCACTCGAGTAATTTGAACTATGCAAAGTTGAGAATGTTTTTCTATAAACACCGAGTACAATTATGGCATTTGGCATATTGTATTCGTTGCTCTGTAGATAGTCAAAGTTGAGCACTTAGACACGCATTGAAATAAAATAAATAAAATTAGAAGAATCGCGGAATCGCGTCGCTTGAAAGGACTTGGCAGGACTCGCTGAGTCTCTCAGCCTTGCTTTGCCTTGCCTTGGCTGCCATTTGCCAGATAGAAAGCCAATTTTATGACTCAACTTAAATAGGCACTTTACTTTAGTCTTAATGCCTTTTTATGTGCGCCTCCTCCACGCGCAGTTAGTGGCCCTTTTGTGAAGTCTTCCAGCTGTTTGCCAGAAGAGAGAGAGCAGGGGTGTGGCATTAATGATTGTTAAGAACGCAGCTCGGTGACGCTTTATTGGAAAATAAATGGCAAATAGTCGCTAGTTGCAAGTCGCCACTTATCTGATTTTACACTTGTACTTGACGTCAAGGCCGCAGCTCGAATCCTGGATTCCTGGCATCTGGGAAAACGAACAGGACTCGACACCATTGTTCAACTTGACTGTTGGCTGTTAATGTTAACGTCCTATAAAAATTATGACAGTCGCAAAGTTAAACGCTCTGGCGTCCATTTTTGTGTACGTGTGGGCGTGCCCCAATTAAATGCTGCCTCATCTGCCTGCTCCGCAGATTGTTGTTGTTGTTGTTACTGGAGTTGTTGCCAGTTCATGGCCAGAGGCCAGTTGACGCATTTACACAAAATTACCGCCAAGTGTCAAATGCAAACATTAAGCTTGAACAATATTTGCATTAAAAACAACTTGGCGAGTTTTCGTTGCTCGCAAAACTTCTTTGGCCGCCGCCCCGCATTTCATAGAACTTTTGCCGTAATGAACAGCAGCTGAAAAACAGCTCGAAAACTTGGCAACAGCGATGCCAACAGCAAGAGTTCTTTATGCTTCCGTTAGCAAGCTGCGAATGCTCATTTTGTTCCAGAACCAAATTTTCAAATTTTGTTGCAAAATTCAAAACCAAATACCGCGGGAAATAGACAGAGAAACTGGCAGAGAGAGTTTCACAGTTAGACAGCAGCAGGGAGGATGCGAGGCAACGGCAACGGCAACATATTCAGAGCACCAACTAATTGATAAATTTTAAGCATTTAATTAAAACTTTTCAATTTGCAGCTCAACTAAGCAACTTGCGGGCCATTGTCGCAAATTCGTTGTACGAAAAATTTGTGTCAATTGTTTGTTGCATGCTTTAAATTACAGTGCAGACCACAAATTTAGTTAACGGCGACAAATAAATTATGTGCACCAAGAGAGGAGGAGAGAACAGAAAAGAACAAATCGGAAAAGTACATGACATACATTTTACAAATGTGTATATCGATGAAAGTATATAGATATAGATATAGATATAGATATAGATATAGATATAGATATAGATATAGATATAGATATAGATATAGATATAGATATAGATATAGATATAGATATAGATATAGATATAGATATAGATATAGATATAGATATAGATATAGATATAGATATAGATATAGATATAGATATAGATATAGATATAGATATAGATATAGATATAGATATAGATATAGATATAGATATAGATATAGATATAGATATAGATATAGATATAGATATAGATATAGATATAGATATAGATATAGATATAGATATAGATATAGATATAGATATAGATATAGATATAGATTAAGTTGACAAAACGCAGCGAAAACTTTTGATTAAAATGTCATGAGTGAAGTTGGCTGAATGTTGCAGCCTTAATAATCAGAATCACACACACACACAAATGCAGCTGTCTAGTGGAGAAAATGGGAATTGTTGGCGCAAAATGTTTGCGGCATAATGCGCGCCTTTTTCTTGTTGTTCTTGTTGTTACAGCTGCACCTCACTGAGCTGACAATGCGCAGTGCTTGTGAATCCACAACCAGGCAACATAACGAACCACAGCAACAGCAGCAGCAGCAGCAGCATCGCCACCACCAGCAATAATAACAACAGCAGCAACAACGACAGCCACTCGCTGTGAAAAATTCAATTACAAAGTCCCCCAACTGCAGCCGAAGAATGTAAATTTTCTTCTATTTTTCTCTTCTATATTTCTTTTTTTTTTTATTCTTCTGCTACTGCTGCTGCTGCTGTTCTATCTGGGATTGGGGCAAATGCAAATGCCGCAACAACACAACACAACAGCGCAGAGCAGAGACCCAACAAGAGACAGCAGCCAGTTTTGGTGGTGCGTTGCGGTTACAACTGCAACAACGGCTGCTGCTGCTGTTGTTGTTGTTGTTGTTGTTGTTGTTGTTGTTGTTGCCCCACCGAGTCGAGCTGATGCGAACTATGCGAGAAACTGGGAAATATTCGCTGAATTCCGTTCACAGTCACGTGCGAACGTGACAAAACTGCCACGATGATGCGTTTCGGCCGGAATGAGCCAGGACAATGTGAACTTGCATTGTCCTCACGCAGTTGGTTATTTGCAGCTGCTGTTGCTGTTGTTGTTGTTGTTGTTGCTTGGAGCACCACAAATGCGATATACTCCGACCCATAGTTGGTTGAGAATGCGAAGGCTGCTAAATTTCTTATTCAGAGACAGCTATTTCTGTAGATTTCAACAGCAAATAGATTGACAATTGATGCACTGCCAACTGCTGACAATTGTGTCAACATCACAAGCTGCCAGTCCTTTCAATCCTCTGTCTGACAATATTGACTTTCTGTCATTATTATTATAATTACTTTACCTATTTGTTTGCCCACACAAATTGTATATTTAAATTTCATGTCTTTTGCAATTTTATTGATCTTTAAACTTTAATTAATAATTGAAAGGTATTTGGGCAAACATGTTCAATGGACTTGTAAGCTGCTTAAATCAATTAGAGAAATTTCAAAAAGCCAAGAGCTTTCGTTTACTTTTGTTCTAAATGGCAATAGCTAAAACATAAGTTTCACCAATTAACTGTAAGCAGTGAGCAGTGAGATATGACAGCATTTGATGTTGTACTAATTAATTTCAAAGTTATTCCCATATCGATTTTGAATTTCAATTTGAACAATGGCCGAATTCCAAATCTGCTTGCAGCAACTGTAGTTACATACAAATAAGCACAGGTCTCTCAGGACAACCCAAAAAACACGACAATTCCATTACGAAAATCAGAATATCAAATATTCTGCACAATTTTGTGGCTGATTGGGGGAGTGTGGGAAAAAGGTGCTAAATTCGAATGCGTGACCAATTGAAATTTAACATTTGACTTAATTGACTTGCCGGTAAATGCCAATCAAGGGCAGAAAGCAAACCAAATGAAACCAAAACCGAATCCGTTTGCCCAATGCAATTATGTTTAATTGTGAAATATTATTTGGTTTACACAAATTACGCACTGCAAATGAGATTCACCGAAGCACAAACGTGTTATGCGGTTGCTTTAATGGCAAACGCGTCCCTTGTTTAGCACCATCCCCAGCGAATGCCATCCAAAATCAACTAAAAACAAACCACAGACTTATAAAGTGTACTGCCTGCACACTCTCCTCTTCGCCTCTTTTGGGGTTTATATAGAATGAACATATTTTTTGGCTGCGTAAACAGCGAATTTAATTTGCATACTCTCTTGCGGAGCAACTTGAATTATCTGCAACATATGATGATTAAAAACTTTCAGTATTTGAGAAATAAATTAAATAAATATTTTGCGTTATTTTTAGATGCAATGGAAGACAGATAATTGAAAAGAATATTTGGATTTGAATCTTATCTTTAAGCAGCAGCGAATCATTTAAATTTTCCATAGGGCAACTGCACCCGCAATTATCAGTGATTATTGAGGAATAATTAAAAGTAATTGCGTCATCAATATTTAATTATATGCGATACGAAAATCAACTGGTTAATTGTTGAATGTGATAAGGGGTCGTATACGCAATATGCGTACAAAGGAGTATTTAAAAACGAAGCATATCGCAGTAGATTAAACCACTGCTGTGGCTATAAATAAACTACATTGTTGTATTTATTATCAATATTTGTGCACGCTTAATAAAGTGTGCCCCGTGAAAGACTAAAGTTTATTTAAATGACTAAAAACAACAATTGCTGCTCATTAAAAAGAGTAAATTAACTTCGGTCAGCAAATAAAGGCAGAAAAATGTTAATGTACATTTATGTTTTTTGTCGTATTTATGCTTTGTTTTATTTGCTAACAACACGTGTGTCAACAATTTCCAGAAATACGTGTAATAAACAAGACAATATTTACATATTTATCTTCTTTTTTTTTGTTGTTGTTTTGCTGCTGGTGCTGAAGAGACAACAAATTTCATGAAAATTATGCGCAGATTTTTGGGCAAATAAGTACAAGCAAAATGCTCAGGGGCAAAGCGTTTGAGAGAAGGATCGGGGGAGGGGACAGGAGCGGGGCAGGATGCAGGGCAGGGGTTAGCGCATCATAATGTCGTTTTGTAGGCGCCTTAATTAGCTATGTCATTTTATGCAAATGGGCGGAAGGGGCGGACAGTGGGATTGCGGCTCTGCTTGGCTCTGCCCGCCTGCTGCTAATGAAAATCCCAATGAAAAGATATTACGATATTACGTATACGCAACGCTTATGCGCATTCAAATTAATTGACTTCACGCTGTTATTGTTTATCCGACGACAGACAGCGCATATATTAACACATTTTAAAATGTGCTTCTGCTCTGCTCTTCTCTTACATTCGCACTCGACAGGCGGCAATGTGGCAGCCACAACAGCACCAGCAACATCAGCATCAGCATCAGCATCACCATCAGAAGCGGCATCCGCAGTGGAAGCAGCCACAACAATGGCGCCAGGACAACAAGAGCACAGCGCGACGTCGTCAGGCAGCCAAAGTGAGGCATTACAGCGGCATATAAATCAAAATTTAATTATGTCACAGCCTCAGCTCGCCTCGAGCTTTGCCGCCGCCTCGGCGGCCGCACTGACAGCGCCCGAGCAGCGCTCAACATCCTCCAGCAGCAGCAGTGGCAGCAGCATAACAAGCTTCGATTCCAACAATTTGATCGATGACAAACGGCTGCCGCAACAACACGAGCTGCCTCAACTGCATCACCAGCAGCAACAGCAGCACCAGCAACATTCGCGCATCCAAGCCAAAGACACTGCTGGGCCGTATCCAATACCTGTGCACGTCGAGAACCATTTGGAGGCGACGCACGGTGGCGTCGATGGCGCGGATAATGTGTTCGGCACGCCCATGTACTTTGGCACCGAGAACTCAACCGTGGTGACGACTCAGATTGGCGCCACGGCACACGTGCCCTGCACGGTGCATCACATTGGCGAGGGTGTGGTAAGTAAACATATACCTCTATATATATACACCTCTACTCTCTACAATTGGCGCACTCTCTCTTGGCTTTGTTTTAATATTTTATTTAAAATCAATTCATCAGCTGCTTTGTTTGACTTGTGGCCAACTGTCGGGGAGCCAGCTTCAGACTCGATTGTCAACTCGCAGTTCTTTCATTTCAGTTCCTGCTCTCTGCCCGCCGCATAAATTAATAAAGTGTCATTCACATTCGCAAATAGATCGCATTTGGCTTTTTAATTGAAAATGAAAATCTATGAAGATTGAGCAGACAGTGAGGAAAAAAAAAACAATTGCAATTTGAGAATGATTTATATTCACTTTTGTTTTTGTAAAAATGAGAGTTATTTATATAATATCTGGAAAAATTAAATATAAAATCAATCATAATTTAACATATCCGAAAATATATTTCAATTAACATCATATAATATTTTGATGAAAAATTTAATTTATTATCCATATTTTGAGAGCTTTATTTTAATTCGTAGTCTTACATTAATATTCAGTTTTTGGTTCATATATTAAATTTATATTTTAGATAGAAACTAACTCTTTTAAAAAATGTGTGTATATTTTCTACATCAAATATGATAAATTGAGCCAATAAGATAAGATTTGAGCTTTAATAGGAAACTTACTTACTACTTTAAAGAATGCATACGTATTTAAAACACACAATTTTCGTACGTCTATTTCAGCATAAAACTGTATTTTTTATGGCAAAATGAACGCATAAAGTAGAAAACTTATAATTTCGTGCTCTTAATAGCAAACTCTCTGCAGTGCTGTTGTCTAGTTTATTGAAAGTAAACCAATATTATTTCCTACCTCGAGTCTTCTTTAATTGCAAATAACAGAAGTTCAATTTTATTTGCCACTTCGAAATGCTGCGAGTGCGAGAGGCACACAATTTGCAGAAAATTAATTAAATTTTTTGCTTATTGAGTGCACTCTGGAGAGCAACTATATCGAGCGTTTGGCAAAGCTAATATTATGCTATACATATACACACAGACTGCGGAGAAAGTCACAGACTGGTAGACAGATCGAAAGGAGCGGCGAGGGTATAGTTTGCTTTTGCTGAGAATCCTTTGCCATTTGCCAGCTGGAAAACAAATTACACCTCTAGGTAATGCACATTAACTACAAATAATCGAGCAGATGACATAAGGGCACGAAGGTGAGCGAGGGAGAGGGCCAGCAAGATTGACATTGCCGGGCCTCAAGTGTTATTAATTTTCCGCTTGTCTAGAGTTATTACTCATACGCAGCGTCTGCCGCTGGCCACGCACGTCTCCCATATTTGTATAAGAGACCCAGACGATGTTCTGGGAATTCTCCGAGCCTCGAATGTGTTTATGTCTTGTCATGCTGGACACGAATATGACCGTGTCTTGTACGCCCATCCAGCCGATGTGTGTGTGTGCGTGTCTGGTTTAAATTGACGATTTCATAATTGTGCCTTCAAGTGTGCAGAAGTTAATAAGCACTTAAGCGCCTGTAGGCCTTTGCTGGTCTGTTCTGGTTGGCCTATAGGCTCGTAACTCTGTTCATCGTCGTGCGGCCTTTTGGGCCACACTCAACAAAGTGTGTTAATACGCTCTCTGCGCTGATGTGTGTGTGTGTGTGTGCGTCGTTGTAGTGTGTTTGGTTAGCCAGTTTGCACTCCACCACTTCAGAGATGGGTTGAGCTCGTGCTCAAGTGTCTTTGGGGTTGGCTGAACTGAAGTTGGCCCTAGTGTCAGCAGTTGCTTAATAAGTCAGCAGTTAGTTGAGACTCCTAATGACCCTCACATGCACTGCACTCTCCAGCTGATGATATTGCCTCCGGGAGGGGTTTATTTACTTACCCACATACATAGTAGATACTGCTCTGGACTTGTCGACGCAATGAGGCGCAGCTTCAAATGTGCAAGGCTGATGAAATTCATTAGCGAAAATATTCGTTGCATACTTTGAGGCGACAAAATGGCATATTACGCATACGCCACGTAATTGCCAAACATTCAAATTAGAGCGACACGCTAAGTAAATTTCACAGATAACTACGCACCAAACACACACACTCACACACTCATGCACACACAAAATCATTACAGTTATGAGTTCGGGCTTGTTATTGACACCATGTTTGCAGCCTTGCCATTTTGGCCTCTCAGTTGCCTGCTGATATAAATGCATTTTCATATTGTTGCATATTCCTCTGCGTTCTCATTTATATACATTTGTAGATGTACGATATACGATATATAGCTGCTGTTTTGTGGCCCCTCAACACCTGCTGCCTGCCTGCACTGCACTGCATTAATAACTGCTGAAATTTATGAACGGGCATTAAGTGCACGACAGTAAAATGTGAATATTAAATATACATGGTGTGCTAAAAGCAAGTTAAATGAATAGGAAACTTGTGTGCACATTAAGAAGATTTGTACATATTGAAATAGATGTGCAGTGGAATTTCCCATAGTGGACAACCCTCTCCATTGAGTGGACACTTTTTGAGCGACATTCGTTGTGGGAACAATGACGTATGAGAATGACGTCTGTTTGCAAAAATAGATACAACATAAATATTAAAAATTGTCTTACAGTTTTCAAGAATGTTATTAGAATACAATTTTATTTATTATCATGCTATATTATGATAATAAATATGAAGCTTATTTGTATAATGAAAATAGAAAATGTTGATAAAATGTCAAATAAACTAAGTTTGTTAAAAATTTTCTAAGAATGCTTTTAATGCTCTAACATCATTCCTTGTCAAAACGGCAGTGATTTTAAATTCAATTGGAATCCGGAAAACAGCCATCTGTAAAACAATAACTTTATGCTAAAACAATTAAATAGATATTGGAATTTCGTTATTTTTTGATTAAAAACTGAATATAAAAAGAAAATTCATTTCCCTGAAATTTTTGAAGCGTTTTTTAACTTGAATGTAATCAAAATGACAAAGGCTTAAATTACAAAATATATGTTGCTAAGAATGCTCGGAGAATCCGCGTTGCCAGGATACAAATTGCTCAACCGAGTGTTTTTCAACAGAAACTTCAGTCTATATTGAGATAACTTCTTTACTTCCGGTATCTTCAACATTATTTCAGCAGAATCGCGATACCTTCCAAACTGCGAAGGATTGTTAACACGGTATCAACGTGGCAACAATTCAGCATTTGAGCAACATTATTCCTTGATTGTTGAGCAAATCAGCTAGTCGAGTTCATTTAACTAATGCATTGCTGCTTTGAGAGGTTCTTTTTGCTATTGTCTTGGGCCTGGCAAAGGTTTGCGCCCCTTTGACTTTGCTTCGGTTTCTCGTTTGTTTGTCGCACCCCAAATGAAGACTCGTTGGGGTTGCTGCCAACTCTAAATATTTCCGCGCTTTTTACCCTAGCTCCCGATTGTTGTCGTTGTTGTTGTTGCTGTTAGTATTGTCGTAAATTTTGTTCAGCTTCAGACGACAATAAAATGCAGGAAACATTAAATAAATGAATTGCTTCCGCGAGAAGTAAAATGTGCGCCTTTTGTTTCAACCATTTTGCTGCAATTTTAATTTTAGTCGCGTCGTGATTTTCTACTATGTCACCCCTCTACGCCGCCACGCCCCGCCCCGCCCCAAGACAAATTTGTAAATCGTTATTGCCGAGAGATTGTTGAGAGAACAAATAAATTGTTTGCCGCTTTTAGTCTGATTTCTCCAAAATACTTATACGATTGAGTTTGCGCTTTAAAAGCTTTTAAATTCGCACTTTAAATTAATATCAGTTTTTAAAAAAATATTTGTACGTGTGTGCGTGTTTTCAATTAAATATGGAAGTGATTTTATTGTGGGATTTTAAAGGCAATTAAGCTATTAAGTTTGCAATTGGCATGACAAACAATGCAGTTGCAGTTCAACACGCCATAAAACAACTCTGCGATAGTCAAAGACAGAAACAGCAACAGCAGCTGCAGCCTGAAAGTGGCAAACGGCAGCAAATATCAGTAAATTTTGGAGCAAATTTAAAGCACATAAATCAAATTGCAGTCATGTGCAGTGCAAAAACAAAGCAGCAAGCTCAAAATGTCATGGGCTGCAGCAGAAAGAGACAGAACAGACAGACAGAGAGAGAAAGAGGGCAAAACCCAGTGGAAATTAGAAATTACGACACATTTTGGCCAGACAGAGTCGACATTAAAATATGTCATTAGAGAATTAGTCCATTTCAGTGTGTGAGTGCAGCTTAAATGGCATTTAAAATAAACTAAGCAAATAAGTATGTTATACGTAGCATTCGTGTCCGCTCCGTGTATGCTCTGGGTATAACGTATACGTAACGTTGGCTCGGTCTCTCGTCTAAGCTGAGCAAATACGTGAACGCTGTCAGCTATCAAGCGTGTTGCCTTTTGCATTCACTTTGAACGAGCTGCCTTCGTTCCTGCTCCCCTCTCACTTGGTACATATAAATTGAACTAAATCAGCAGCTACAACAAATGCAGCAACAGAATGGGGCAGCAGCTTCATCAGCACTTGCAACTAAAAATTGTTCGAGTGTGTGTGTGTGTGTGTGTGTGTATGTGAGTGCGGCGTCCTGTGCGACTTGAGCACTTAATTACTTGCTAGATAAATTGTCGTTTTTAATGTCTAGACTTCTAGATATTCTCATAGAGAAAAGTGGCAGTAATTAAATGTGCTCACAGCATGACATAACGCTGCAACAGCAACAGCAACAGCAACAAATACCAAAAGCAGCAGCTTTAAGTCCAAAAAGTAAGGAGCAAAAATGTTAGACAGCATTATATTCAGAAAATATAAATTATACCCTGTAAGGGCAAAAGAGAATGTATATTAATTTGTGTAATAAGCTGTACAAGAAACTGATATATAATTTATATTTGTTATTATTATTTATTTTCAACCATCAGTTGCAAGTATTTACGAGTATGTATATTTAATTGATAGTAAATTGAAATAAAATAAAATTTTAATTTGCCTTAGAGTAACTTGCAGTCGCTCACTTCTCTTGTAGATGTCTCCAGATTAGCCAAGGAAAATATAATTATATGTCAGCTAAAGGTGAATCTTGACTAGCCTAGACAGGCGTCCCCCCTCCCTCTCTCTCTCTCTTTTCTTCTCTCCCACATCACACGCATACACACCCAACTCATTCAAGAGTGCAAATATTTTCCAAGTAACTTGCAGATAAAAATGCCGAAATTGGTATTTTATGAAAATTAACGCTCAAGGGTTTCCTCTCGCTCAGCTTGGTCGGGTGACTGTCGCCTGGATTTGCTGGTTAGCCCGCAGTTAGATAAGTCGTTAAGATAAAAAAAAGGTTACGCAAATATTTAAGCCCTAGCCCTGGCACACATTCAGTCTTTTCCTCTATTACTTTCTCTCTCTCCCTGTCTCTCTATGCACAATAACTTGTCTGTGTTTGCTTGTTAGAATTTTAAAAGTTTAAAATCAGATATGACGCAAATGGGATTGTCCAAGGCACAAACCGAAAACAGTAATAACAATTTAGAAAGAGCTACTGCTTGAAAAACACTAACCAAATACCCTGTAGAGCCGACATGCCAAATTCACAGGAAAAATAGACCGCTCGTTTTTCTTTGAAATCAAAGTCAATTGGGGTAATTAAATGAAACAAAGAGTTCTGGGAATCACACATTTTTAAATAAAATAA
This sequence comes from Drosophila immigrans, assembly GCA_963583835.1. Lineage (NCBI taxonomy): Eukaryota > Metazoa > Arthropoda > Insecta > Diptera > Drosophilidae > Drosophila > Drosophila immigrans. The sequence continues at coordinate 30,229,708 of OY757141.1, forward strand.
TTGAATTAAGTAGGCTTACATTGCAATGCTTTGAACAATACATTGAATACTTTAAAGAGGTTTTGTTATATTCATGTTATTTTATGATACATTGTTAACTAGAATTAGTACTTCAAAATGAAATAATTGATTTAAGTCAATGTAAATACTTTGATTTAAATACATAAATTATTCTTTAAAAAGGTCTTGTTATATTCGTGGTATTTCAGTAAATAATGTAATTAGATTTGAATGCTTTGAGAAATAATTATATTTATTGCATTTTTATTCAAATGAATTATGAAATTACTTCAATGTGAGTCCATTCCTAATTGCAATTCAAAGGGAAATTAAATTCATCCCTCAAGTTACCCCTCAACTTCTGGACTCCAAACCACATTACACCCCTTTGTTTAGATTTTTTTGTACAGGATACCAGAGACAAACATACATTGATGAGGGTCGCCACTAAATTTGCCACATTTGCTGCTGTTGCTGCTGGGAATATCTAAACACGCGACTAACTGGATTTTGTACAAGATAGAAAAACAGTTCGCGTTTTTAATCAAAACAAGCACATAATTTTGTGCCTAATAATTTGTATTTATTTAGAGACAACAATGGGGAGCAAAAAAAAAATAAAATAAAATTGCTATTCGTCTAGAGGAGAAAGCAATTGTTTTCTGGCTTCTTTTTCTTTTAGTTGTCCATAAATTATTGTTATTATTTTTCGTGCACATGAATTACGTTTTATATGCATGCCGAGAGGCGCAGAGAGAGAGAAACAGGCCATATAATAATGCTGTATACCCTTACAGTCACATACAAAAGTATGTGTATATATTTGCGAGTATTTTGTGCCATTTTTATTTGCAGATTGTTTATTGTTGTGCCGAGTTTTGCTCCACGCCATTGTTGTTGTTGTTGTTGTGACTATTGTTGCCTGTTTTTATTGCTCACAATTTTGTTTGTGCGCTCTCTCGGCAAGCTTTAAGGCACACTTGCACTCATATGACATACACACACACACACACACTCGCACACACACGCTCTCAAGACCAACAATGAGCTCTGCAATATGCCACTGAGCCTTTTGCAAGTCTCCGACGACTCTCGTCGTCAGCAGAAAAACATAAAATTATAAATTATAAATATTTGTACTGCCTGCCATTTGACTGGCCGCACAGTCACAGTCTATGCAATATGTTTCGGCACACTGCTGTTGCTTGTTATTGTTCCAAGTGACCTGCGTTTGTGTCTTACGCAATGCTTCGGTTGATGGCAAAATGTCAACAATTTATAACTTTAAAATGAAAACAAACTTCAGATGCGTGCTCGAAAGTTATGCGATTATTTTCTTTCGAATTCCCAAATGATTAAAGCATAAATGACTCCAAATCTAAAACTCGTATTTCAAATTCATGTTGCTTGAGTTTTGAGCTGTGAGTTTTCACCTAAATGCTTGAGCTCATATCTCAAAAAGTTATTCAAATCTACCAGAAGCTGAATGGTTCTTGGTCTGCTTTTGAATAATTTATTAAAGTGCAGTTTAAAGCAGACTCTGCTTGATTTGATTTATAAATCAAAACAGCTGGAAATATCTAAGTTTATTTATATGACAAACTCTTGGTACTTTAGCATTTGTGGCATTTGGAATTAATGCATACCTAATATATAAATTACAAATGATGCATTTGGCTCATTATTTATTTTATGGTACTCGGGAATATTTCATAAAAAAATTCCTATTCAATAAATAAATAAAAAATATGTGTTAGATATTAAACATTTTATAAAGAAATAAAGTATCTTATATTTAGAAATTTGAAATTATGTTAATGGTTATTCATTGATGAATAAATCAATAATTGAAAATTAAAAAATGTAATGCTACAAATATTTCTGTTTTATTACATGTTTAGCTCTATAATTCAAGATATTATGTATTAAATAAGAATAAGTGTAGAATTTATTTAACACAGTCAAAAAACCTACTGTACGTGATTTCATTAATAATTCTCAACTATTTTGAGTGCTCATGCATGGAAGTTAAGTTTGTTTTTATGCATTTTCAAGTGTTCATTAAAATGTTGTGGATGATTAAGGCAAGCCCAAATGCCTGCTATACATAACATAATATAATTTGTTATTTGTAATTAGTAATTCCCAAGTGTTTGTAACAGACGCAGTCGGATATATAGTAGGCATTGAGTGAGGCATCTTGTTGGTTAGACCAAAAGTTTTTAACAAGCAATTAGCCTGGATTCTAGTCTCCTGATTACGCTGCACTACTTGCATTTCATCATAAAGTAAGTTACTTGAGGAATTTGTCTAGTTTGGAGCTGGCAATTAAATGGCTAAAAGTTGATGGAAACCACAGGACGACCACATTGTCAACTCGGATCCTTTGGTGTCTGGGCTTAGACAACATTAACTAAGCGTCAGCCACTTAGCCTTTTTTGTGTGCTGAGGGCGTGGCTGAGGCGTCGCAGACCGAAAAGTAAATGTTGCTCGAAATTGCCATAAACCTTTTTAATGAATACAAATCATTATCACTTTGTTCACTAGCAGCCCTAAACCGTAATTACACAAGTGAGGGACGGTCCAAAGAGACTCGTCGCCTGCTTGTCAGCTAATAAGGCATTCCTTCGCTGGCCAAGACAACTTAATAAAGGCTCGAGAATCAGGCTGAGGCTGATGCTTGATGCCGTTGCCCGCAGTGAGTAAATGAGTGAGTGAGTGAATCCTTTGTTCTGGCCTGTCGTTGCCTGTCACAATGTTTATTAAAACAAATGCTACAACAAAAGGCAACAATTTTTGACCCAGATTTTCATTCGGTTGTGCGGGTGTGCGTGTGAGCTAAATGGCTTCATCATTTCTATAAAGTTCAGTGTTCAGTGTGTTGTCACAAAAGGCGCAAGGGAAGGGCTGAAACAATTAAGCATCGCTGCAACTTTGCCTGATGTGGGTCTCAGTTGGAACTCAGCCAGAGGCTGGGGCAAAGGTGAAGGTTCAATGCCGACAAATAAATTAAGAAAGCCTCAGCTTCGTTGCCTATTCCTCCTCCTGCTTCAACCTCAGACCCCACAAACAAATGCTGAGAAATGTTTTGCGCTGTTGCATTTAAATTTTAATTATTTTAATTGCAATGCAATTACGATGACTACAACAATTATTGTTGAACATAAATAAGCGACCAAAGAAAATGCGAAAATAATGAAAGCAGTGTGAGGAGCAAAGACCGAAGGGACAGATACCGTGTAAAGCGTAAAGTGTCAAGGGTCTGTAAGGGCAACACATTTCATGATTTATGTATGAATGTAGAACAAGAAATATTCTCGTTCCCTGCACAAATTAAAATTACAATAAATACGTGACCGGTAGTTATAGAATTACAAGAAGTATCACATTTTTGTCCTTAGGTACGGTATAAATAAATTGTTAGCGATTTTCTCTACACTTTTTCTGCTGCTTGTGTTGCAAAACATTTACATGATGTGTGAATGTAGAACAAGAAGTTTTCTCTTTATCAATTAATTTATTGTAATATAATTCGCAAACTGTAAACGTTAAATATCAAGAACTCCACAAGAACTCCACGCAAAAATTATTTAGCTTGCTATACAATTTTTTTTTCGTACTTAAATCTTTTAACACTTTTTCTGCTACTATTCACATGAAAATTGTAAATATATAAATTTATTGCAATTTAATAAAGAATTACAAGAAGTGTCACAAATAAGCTTAGTTTTTGTATGTGTATCGAATTGTCAGCAATTTTCTCAGCATTCTATCGGCTGCTTGTCTTGCAACACATTTCAATAATTTATGAATGTAAAACAAGAATGTCTTTTTTCTCAATACAAATTTAGTGCAATTTAATAAAAGTTCTGTTTTTATAGAATTACAAGACATTTCACACTTTTTTTCATGTATTTTGATGTGTTGAATTGTCAGCAATTTGCACAACTCTTTTTCTCTGCTCACTTTCTTGTCTGTCATACCCTAATTGCAATCATCATTTTTAACGCTCAGCGAGTACACAGAAATGTACGATTTCAGCCCGCAGGCAGTCATAATTCACACTCAAACCATTCACATCACACTCATTTGTGTGACTCTGACAGCTGAGCTGAAAAGTAGGCTGTGATAATTTACATTTTCAAGTTTCGGCCCTTTTATTGAGCAGCGAAAAATACTCGTGTACTTGTTTGTGTGTGTGTGTGTGTGTGTAAGTGTACATATTTAATGGCGGTCTTCGTTTTTAATTAGACAGGCTAATTTGCGGTACAATTAGCAAATGCTCAGTGTTTAATTATGCATTAATTGCATTTAATGCGCACTTCCGCTCAAATAATAATGAATAATGCGCAAAGTTCATTGAAGGCTGTCAAATTGCACCGCGAACAAGCCGAGAATTTCCCGAGTACTTTTGTACCCTCATCGCCTGCTCCAATAGCGACAGCGCTTAAAATCATTTATTAATTCACGAGCGGCGCAAATTCCCCTTAGATACGTAAAGAACAATGGTAAAACAAAACAAAAAACAATAAGCAGATCCTTCGGTTGAACTTGAAAATCAAGCGCAAAGTTGAAAGTTACCTAAAAAGTTTCTGCTTTTTTTTGCGGCACGGTTGTTGACCCAATTTGGGGCAATAGTTTGTTGTGCCATTGAAATGGGCATTTACACCCCCTCCACACGCACACACAAACACACACACCCATTTGCTGTGCATGTACAGTCGTTGCAAAATATTTTCACTCACTCGCGCAACAATGGCAATTTTTGGAAACTGCAGCAGGGAACAAGGCGAGCACAACAAAATAGTTATCAACATGCGAACACACAAACACACACACTCACATTTATACGAACTACAAAAATTCCCACACACACAAACAACACACACTCTCACAGTCCGCACTAAATTGAGCGTATTTGTGCGAAAAGTTTTTTACACTTAAAACTCCGCAAAAGACTTGTGTAAATGTATACAGAAACATGTGTGTGTAGCTGCGACTATGTGTGTGTGTGTTCTGTGTGTGTTCTGTGTATGTGTTTGTGCTGAACAGATGGCTGCCAAAAAGCAGCAACTAAATAGAATTTTATTAAAATCGCTTGTTAAAAACTTTTCGTTTTTTTTGATGGCAAAAAGAGTTGTTGCCAATTTTTACCTTTTCTCGTTTTTGTTGCTGACCGTTGAGTTCGGCTTGTGGCAACGGAAATTGGTTAGACAGACCGAAATAAAGCATACAAAATACTCGTCAATAACACGCAACAACAGCAACAACAACAACAGCAACAACAACGCAAACAAAAGGCAATCTAAAGTTTGTAGTGCAGAAACAACAAAATGCGAATTGTAAAACTCGTTACAATCGCTTTCTCTCCATATTGAGGATGTGTGTTTTCATTGTTTGCCGCGGCAGGGCCACGCCCACTTTGCCCACTTTATCCGCCTGCAGTTAGACAGTTTGCATATGCGTCCAGCTGTCGAAAGATGCCAAGCTGATAAGCGCCATCTCCCTCCCCTTCCTCCCTTTTTTCCAATACCTTTGCCGCCATACATAAAAAGCGCAGACAAATCGCAGCGCAAATAAGTGTGCCAAATGTTTTTGCATTGGCAGTCGGAAGGATTGGTTTTGGTGGCTACCTCAAGGGGCACTCAGGCGGGAGAGGGGGAGGGGACGACAGCCAGGACATGTAGTTAGCATAAATTTGCCATAAATTTGCTAACAAGTGATTTGTGGCCGGGGCGAAGCGACGCTGCCTTTGCCCATAAATTAAATGCCACTTTTTATTTTGCATCTTTTCTGTTTGGTGTTCAAAACAACAACCTACAAAAAAAAGGTAAAAATGTAAACAATTATCTGCGCGCTCGCAGCTGCAACTCACACAGCGAAATTCACGCACTCGAACGGGGCACGGGGGGCAGAAGGGGAAAGTCAACAGACAACCGCAGCAGTCAGCCGCAGGAGGCGCCACGCATGCACACGTGACAGGCGCTGAGATTTATGCGGCACACACACGCACACCAAACACACACACACACACACACATAGTCAGAGAGTTACACTCACATACCGTGCAAAGACATTTTGGCAAAGGAATTCGCATGCTTTTGATTAATTGCCGCAACATTTTATATTCGCTTTTTTTTGCTGCCCTGCCTTGGCTTGCTTTGCTTTGCAGCTTGCCAGTATTCAAGCAGACACATTTTTGCCTGTGATGGCTTCACTTGGGCTTCACATCCTCCCCCTCTCCCCCTCTCTGATCACACATACTCTTTACATACTACAGCTCATCCTTTCGCATTCCGCTTTACGCTTTTTGCCATATTTCTCGCTGGCTGCACGGTTCAGGGTTTATTTGCAGACACGTAGCAGTCCCAGGCGCAGTCACAGACGCAGTCTCACAGACACATCCACAGAGAACTCCAGCAATCATAAATATCATAAAAAATCATAAAAAAAATTCAAGAAGAAATAGCTGCCAAAGATTGTATACACTTTCTTATAGAACAAGCGATTGCTCTATCTTTTATTTATTAATTTATTAAAAGTGAAAACTATACAGCCAGTTTGTACCATAACAATTGTTAATACAGAATTAAATAAAGAGCCTAACTTCATACCGCCACTTAAGGATTATAATCTTTTAAAGCCAAACTTTGGCCTATTTTTAATTTAATTTTTACTTCTAATAAAAATTATATTTTTATTTTCAGTTCCTATTTTAAAATGTTTAACTGAAAATTACTTCAAAGTATTTGTTTTCTTATTTTAGTTTAGTAAAAGTTATTTATTAACTGTAGACTGTCCATAAAAATAATTTATTAACTGAAGACTGATCATGGTCGATTTTAAAATAACAAACATTAAATAAATATAATAAAAAAAATAAAATAATAATCAAATACTACTCGAAACAAGTAGAAACATCATTTTCAGTCAATGTTCTTCTAGCTTAGAAACAAATTAAGACAGCAACAGGAAAGAGACAAACATTTGATGTAATTCTTTGATCAAACAACTGCTTAATTTATGATTTACTCCACGCCTGCCCCAATGCGTAACACATTGCTTGCATAAATTAAAGTACTCCGATGCCAGGGCATCCAATTGAAGGCAGGCAGATCTATCCATATATGTTATACTTGTATGTAGCTATAGACGCCAAAGGTATGTGAGAGTAAAAGAAGAGCTTGTAAAAGTTGCTGTTGCTGTTGCTGTCCCAGTTTTCGGTTCACATTGAATTTATGCGCAATTTATGCCTCACACTTGTGTTTTACTGTTGCAGATTGTATTGAATAGATATATTGATTTCATAACGTATGCGGGCCGGGCTTCCTCTAGCCTTGCAAAACACCAAAATGCGAGAAAAAAGAAATCTAGATAATAAATGATTGTCGAGTTGTGCTGTGTTGCTTGCTGTTCCTGTTGTTGTTCAACGATTCAATTGTAAATTTACCAAGGCGTAAAATATTTTTAATACAAATGAACACACGCACACAATATACGAGCACACACATATATATGTGTATATATATCGCATATAAATTTGTCGACACGAGTCAAGCACAGATTTTCAAGGAATTTATGTAATTCCAAAGTGGAGCTTGCAGACGGCACGTGAAGCATTTAAACAGCAATTGAGCAAGCGATTGCTGCCAAGTACGAGTATATTGCCGACGACGATTTAACAATTCGCTTTCAACTTAATTTCTACTTTTACTTTCGCTTTCGCTTTCACTTTCACTTTCACTTGCCTCTTCGGTCTGTGCCTGTCATGTGCGTGTGTCAATATTTGCGCTGCGAGCGAAAGTTGCTACAAAGCTTTTTGCTTGCTTTCCTATTTCGCTATTTTCTCTCTCGTTCTTTTTTGATTTTTTGCTGGCAATAAATAAAATTTTCTATCAATTGAAAATTGATTGATACACGCGCGTACTTGGCGCTGCCGAAAAGAGCAAAGCATCCAACCAGCAGATTCAACATCCTTTTGGGCCTGGCCAGAAGAACAAGCCATATGAGCCAGCAATGCTCTAATAGATGTGGGTGTTCATGTGTGTGTGTGTATCTGTGTGTGCGTAGGTGCCATAGACGATGTCGAAATCGAAATGATTAATGGTCATTTGAGATTAGCTAAAGTCGATACACAAACGGGAGCGGGAGGCCATGGGCGTGGCATTTTGGGCTCAACATGTTTGTTGTGCTCTGTTTGTTTGCCTGACAATGCGGCGTTGTGTTCTGGCCATATGTTAAACATTTGCAGCTTTAGCAGGACTAATGTCGTCCTGGCCAAGAGAGCGAGCATTGCATAGCGATTCCACTTGACTAATGGCGCCGCATTTGCGGCCCTTGGCCTCTGCGCTTCATCTCCTGCCCAGCTGCCGTTTCTAACAAACATTTTTTCGATTTTTTTTTTAGGTGTCCTGGATACGCAAAAAGGATTATCATCTGCTTACTGTCGGCTTAACCACCTACAGCAGCGATGAGCGTTTTAGTGCGACGCATTTAAAGCATTCCGAGGTGAGTTCATTCTGCCCCACATGGCGTATACGCAACCCACTCGAAACTAATGTTTTCATTTGACACATTTCCACAGGACTGGACTTTGCAAATCAAATTTGTGCAGCAGCGCGATGCAGGCGTCTACGAGTGTCAAGTGTCCACGCATCCGCCCACCTCGATCTTCTTGCATCTGAGTGTTGTCGGTGAGTTGAATCATCATTCCGTCTGTCTGTGTATATCCAGTCAGATGGTTTCGCTTCTACTGTTTTTTATGTATAATTTCACGCTTTGGTGATTTGCCCATTCAAACTATTTACTTGCTGAAGCAAAAATAAATTGCTGGACAAGCTTTTAAAAATCTCGACAAACTTCACTTGCGAGGCCAACACAGAAAAAACAGCAAAAAATCAAGTTAAATTGTCAACTCTCTCGCTCTGGCGGCTCCGGTCGGTCAACACAGACCCCGCCACACCCTTTCCCCTCCTGGTTTGGTGGCGTTGCCTTTCGATGCGCTCAAGCTGAAATTAGAAATGTCCATATGCCAGTTTCGCCCAGAGTTGGCAAGCGAAACAGCTCAATGGGAAAAAGTCGAGAAAAATAAATAGAGATGAAAATGAAAAACGAAAAGAAAAAACGAAGACGCTGCACCTGCCCAAAATGCTCAAAGTGGCAGCGACTCAGCAACTTAGAGACCCTCGACGCGTTCTGCTTGTTCTATTTTTGGCCTTGGCCAGAAACGTTAACTGACACACATTATTCTGAATTTAACAAACAATTTACTTTGAATGTGCTGCGCCTAATGGCGTTTTCCTGCACAAAAACAAAAGGCTATATCGCAACACACACACACTCACATTTAGAATGTCTCGCATACAAAAAAGTATGCTAGACATTTTGGTAACGCCCCGCATGAATCTGCACATGCGACACACTTAATCAGATGCGTCCTTTTAACGCAGGATACACGTACATTATGAGGCATATTTAGCAGCTCAGCCAAAGCTCCATTAGTTGAAGTAGTTGGGCATCTGAGTATATATAAGTATATAGTATATATACGAGTTTTTGACTTGTGCTTGAGAGTAGCTTAAAAGAAGGCCGGCCTTTGAATTATTCATTTGCAGCTAAGCGAATCTTAAGTAATCCATCAATTTTCGGCATCTAATTCATCTGCAAAATCTGCTTTTAATATAGTGTATATTTATTATTTCTAAAGATTGCTAAGCAGTTGAATAATTAAATGCAGAAGGAAAATTACTTGAGCTGTTCAAATAAAAATCTAAAATATTATAAATTAAAATTTCTAACAAATAGTGCATTATGACTTTCAACTCTTGGAACATAACACTGAAAAAAATTCTAGTCGTTGTTAATACAATATGAATAATTAGTTTTGACTTTTTCAATGACTTGTACAGCTAAAATGCAATAAAGTTTTACTTAGCAAATAAAATTATTTAAAGAATTTTTAACAGTAAAACATAGGAAATTTTAAATAAAGATGAATTTGAATAGCTAACCAGAAAAGTTCTGATATGGCGGTCTTCATGTCATATACATACGTATTAAATATAAAAAATTAACATTTCTAACAAATTGCTTCTACTAATGTAGCAAAAGAAATTATTTACAGAATCTATTGACAGTAAAACATAGTGAAATAGAGATAGAAATGGATTTTAATAGCAAATCAGCAAAGATCAGATATGGCGTTCGACATGTCGTATGCGCAACATGCATATCAAGTGTCGGCCTTAGTTTATGGCACTCATGACACGTATTTGCATTTACATTTGATTAAATTTTGAATCTTTCATCTCAACTGCTTTTCCACTCTCCCCCCTCTCGAATGCACACACACTTGAATATACAACAACAACTACAACAACTACAACAACCGATTGTGGCGGGAACGGCAATTCAATTTCCAAAATGTCATTCAATTCGGTTAGAAGCGCGCGCTGAAATATCAGGACCGCCAATACGTTATCTGACGCCGGGCTCGACGCTGCGACTGCAATGTCGGGTTGTGCAGAACACCGAGGCATCTGAATATATATTCTGGTATCACGACAACCGCATGATTAATTATGACATTGATCGGGGCATTAATGTGTCAACCGAGCCAGGTGAGTGTGTGACTGTGAATTTTACGCCATTCTCTCTCTCTCTCTCTCTCTCTCTTCATTTACTCATTGCATTATTTGCGTCCATCTCGTTGCAGACTTTCAATCATCGGAGCTTACAATTCAACGCACCCGTCGCGAGCACTCCGGCAATTTCACCTGCGTGGCCAGCAACACGCAGCCTGCCAGCGTTTTGGTTCACATTTTCAAAGGTGAGCTTACATTTATTGCGATTACTCGCTCACTTTTTATACCGCATGAAGTTATGTGAGTATGCAAAATGCTTGTGGATGTTGCTGGCAGCGCTTCAATCAACACGGCGCTATTAAATTTATTTACATTTCATTTGCTGCCGTTTTATTAAATAAAGCAAATGCACAAATGCAATTTGCAACGCAACAAAGTTTGCGAATACAATTAAAGTTTTCAATAAAAGCGCGAGCGGCATTTAATCAACACGATCAAAGGCTCGACTAGCTGATAACCTGTATGAATGTAACCTATATAAATGGCAACAATACCTACTTTATTAATTCTATTTTTTGTATAGACTATACAAACTAAAATATTTTGTAATTTGTATTTCACTAAGCGATATTTAGGGAATATGCTTTACTTAAGAATGACTTAAAAAAATACAACTTTTGAATTAAAGTATTTTAAAGTAATCCCCGTTTCTAATACCAATAATAATAATATAATGCAAAAATAACAATAATATAAAAATGAAAAGAATAAAATTAGCTGAGAGAACTGTATAATTTAAAATAATAATATAAAACATTATATATGGCAGCTACTCCGATTCGCATAATTATTTTTTGGTTGATAGACAAAGATAAACAACAAAATTTACAAATTTACATTTTGATCAGTTTTACTTTGTTTTTAAAATGCATGTGCGATGAAAGGAAATTATTGATTTAATCAAATTCTAATAAAGCAAACACAAAAACTCAATAAAAATACAAATTTAATATTTACAACTTCATAAATGCAAATTGTCTAAGCTTTAAGTTTTCATATTTTGATGAGAAACTGCCCAAAGCAACGTAATCATCTGTTAGGGTCAGAGATACTAAGGCTTAAATTTGACATTAGCTAAATACCATTCGACGCTCTTAACGCATACCCTTTCACCAGTGAAGTAAAGGGTATAACAGTGCTAAATGTAAATGTGCATGCATATTTGTTTTTGCCTATCAGAAACTGTATCTACATCTGTATCTGTAACTCTGCGTGTGTGCGTATATTGTGTGTATTGTAGCTCTTTGGCAGTTCATATATCAAGTGGTGCAAAAAATAAAGAGAACAATAAAAGTAATTTATGAAAATTACAGAGCCGCAGGCGTGCGGATTAAAAATGCCCACCGACGCCACCCACGCGGCAAGCCATTAAAGTCAGGCCATAAACACTAAACCGCACACATGCATGAAAGGGATGAGGAGCGAGGGAGGTAGGGAGGTATGAAAGAGTCATAACTTATAAGGCAGCCAGCATAAGTTGTGAGGACACTGCGAACGTTCATTAACATGTGCTGCTGCTCCGTCTGTTGTTGCTGTTGTTACCTGTTTGCTAGCTTAATTAATTTTAACACATTTTCTCATGATTTTCATACTGTGCTTTCTTTTTTGCCTCTTTCATCTATCCAGGCGATAATCCTGCGGCCATGTACCATGGACATGTGGGTGGCTCGACAAAAACGACGCAACGTCAGCTGCACAATCTGATGGTGGTAATTGCCATCGGTTATCGGATATTCCACACAAACGTGTACATCAAGATTGTGTAAGTCGGAGACTCGAACCAATTAACAAAGCTGGCGCATTTGTAACTAAATTCATCAACAACAAAAACCAAAAACAAATGAAATCAATAGAATTACGAGTATAAGAGATCCTTTGAGCAGAGCATACCGGAGGCGAGACATTCAAATGAAACTAGGATATCAACTACTTAACTTTACAACTAACTTCGGCGTGTGCGTGTCTGTTTGTCTGTCTGTGTGTATAACTAATTTTATATGTGTGCATGTCTGTAATTTGGAATAAAAGTGTTGCAGGATAATACTACTATTACTACAAACAATATATCGTCTAGAGTGACAAGTATCCCTTCACAGCACTTCTTTGAGCCTTTCATTTGCCTGCTTGCTTTCTTGGAGAGGCATGTCAAACATTTGCCACTGCGCTTTTTTCATTCCTTACCAAAACCAACAATCCAAGTACGTATATTTATATAAGCATTATAATAAAATACCTAAAAAAATAAATAAATATTTCCTGTGCATTTATTACTTGAAAGTGTATTAAAAAATTCAACTAAAAGCGTTAAGAGCTTTTATGTAAGTGATTTTAAGTCAACTTAGCATTAGCATCAACATAAAATACTAGCAATAATATTTAATTATAATTACAACATACAATATATGTATTTAACTAATTAGAAAGCGAATCTTACTAAATCTCTTTTATAAAACAAATTAGTTTTACAATCAAATAATAGAAACGGAAAGTCTCGCTTCGGTTTGCCGAAGATGTAATATTCCTGCAGTAAGAATATCATTTGAATCCTTCCATTTAAAAACCATTTCACTTTGTTTTGTTCATTCATTAATGCCTCTCTATATTAAATTGATAACAATATCAACATCAATTCATACCTTCATATTAGATTTGATCCCAAACCGAGTTTCCACTGCAGGAGTATTTCAATATTTGTATTCACTTGAAAATTGTAAATAAATTTCTAGTTTTGTTATTAAGCTTAATATTTGATTTCGATAAAAAGTTCAAAAAAATTGTTTAGAAATAAGTTATTGTAAATATATTTTTTGTTATCACAAAAAGTTATTAATAGCAGAAATCCGATTAAATTAAAAAAGAATATCTGAATAAAACAAATAGCGTTAAGGATAGCCAAAAGAAGAGTAGAAGAATTTTGGCCATATGGAAAAGTTGGTAATCAAAAGAACAAACAAAAGCAGCAGCAAACGAAACAGAGTAATCAAAATAAACTATTATCTAGCATAAGCCTAAGATTCGTATTTTAAACGAAGGGCTTAACTTCGAAGATCAAACCTAACTTTAAGGAATTCTGAAAAGAAAATCCCCAAAAAGTGTGCCCAACAACGATTGCAGTGTAAATAATAATTATAATTGATGTGTATAAGAAATTTAATTGAAATTCATTCAAAAGGATTGCGATTGAAGAGAAAATGCAAATGGTAAATGAAAAAAGGAAAAATAAAATAATGCCTAGAGAATAAGTATGTGTAGTTAAATGTAATAAAAATTACAAAAATCAACAAGATGAACAAACAAATAAAACATAATAAAATTATGCAAAACAAATGTGTGCAGTTGTTATTGATTTATGAATGCTTTCCTGATCGCTCTACCAGCGTCAATCTTTAAGCTCACATTTTGATTAGGTTTGCAGTTTGAAGTGTCTGTCGGGTGTGCAGATTGGCTTATGCATGATGGAATCGGTTGCCGGCTAGACTCGTCCCGGGGTGGCAAGCGGGCTGTGCTGTGCTTTGTTTGCACCGCCAAGCTGCTGTCAACAGGCAGAGGCAGCAGCGGCAGCAATAGCAACGACAGCAGCATCAGCAGCTGCCATCAACATCAGCAACTGGGGACCAACAACGGCAACAGCAACGCGAAGTGCAGTTCATTTTTCTTCTTGGTGCCATTTTCTGCCAGCGCCTGCTTTCGTCCTGCCTCCGCCGTTCGTGTCCTGCTGTAGCTTCAGTTAATAAAACTAAATTGTGTGCTGAGAATGATGACAGCGTGGAGACAACGGCAACGATGCCGATGCCGACGCCGATGATGATGATGACGACGATGACAATCAACAGCCTGAGCAGCATTCTCATGCTCATGGTGTTGAGACCAAAGATGATGTTGCTCACCCTGAGACGAAGCTTGGCAAACTGTCATTGATGCCCCCTGCTCCGATTCCAAAAGGCACTTGACTCACTTATCGGTCTGCTTTGGGCTAAAGTCTAAAGACAAGTTAATGGCAATCGAAGTAATTGCGTTTTAAATTTCTAGGCTAATCAACAAACTCCAAGAAGAAACTTTGACCCACAACCAAACCAATGAACCAATATGCAAAATAGTTCTTGAAATTAAAAACTTTTGACCATTCAACTCTGCTATGTATCGGATAAGACCACAAAATAGTTCAATTTGTGTGGGTTTCTGATAGACTTGAACTTAATTTGCTGCCGTAATTAAATAGGCATTAAAGATAAACATTGACTTGCAAAGAAACGAGAAATGGGCGAGAATATAAAACAACTTTCTGATTTCTTTAAAGAAATAAGTCCAAGCTGTCAGCCTCTTGAAGTCAAGACAATAGAAGAGTTCTATTTGTATATTCATTTTAAAATAAATGCACAAGACAGTTGAGCATGACAGTCGGCATGAGCTAAAAATAATAACTCAGGCCCTGCGAGAAATACAATTTTAAAGCACTCTGAAATAAACTTTTCATATACGCAAAACGTCAAAAAAAGTGGGTAGAGCAATGTACACATATTCATGCCTACGGGCAAATATTTGTATTCAAGGTAAGCGAAAGCGAGAGAGAGAGAGAGTAAAGTAAATATCTTACGGAAATATGCCTCAAAAGCAATTTAACTTTTCGCATGTGCGTTATATTCTTCAGAACAATATGCCGGAAGGTATTTTGCTTTCCGAAACAATTGGAGTCGTTTTCAAAAATCTTTATGGAAAATGTGTTCTGCAGAAACTTGCCTAAGATAGTTTGAGAACTAATCTATCGGAAAACACATTCAACTAATAAAATATCTACGTTAATATGAACTGCAATTTTCTTTTGCATATTAGAGAGTCTTTGCACGCACAGAATGAAAATTTTGATTTTAGCTTTGGCAAAGCAAAGTCAATTAAAACTGCAATATGCTAAGAAAGAGTCAATAATCAACATGATAAGAGCTTGTGTGTGATTGTCTGCGTTTATATCTTTTTTGCATAAGAGTGTCTATGTGTGTGTGTGTTTGCACAATCTTGAGCTTAAATTAATTGCATTATTTGCGCTGAGCATACAAAATTCCGCATTGACACACGAAACCGTACAAAATGCTTTGCATTTGCCCAAACCGAGAAACCAGAAACCGAAAACCCAAAAGCCAAAAATCAACATGAGATGCACAAAAGTTGCTGTTGGGCAACAACAACACCAACAACAACAACTACAAAAATTGCACATAGTATAAAAATAGAGACGAACCAGCAGGAGGAGCAGGCAAAGGCAACGGCAACGGCAGATTGTGGCAAAGTGTTTGTGAATGTGTCAATAGCTCAAAGGCAATTGCAGGCAGCTAAAATAGTTAACAGGAAATAAGACTCACACACACATACATAAGGGGGAAAATCTGGCAACAGTTTGCACACATTCACACAAACAAACATGTTGATAATATGTGCATAAGTATTTATCAAAAGCCAAGCACACACACACACTCGTTTTTACTGCACATTTGCCGAAGGCAAAAAGCGCAGCTCTTTCTATGCGCTACAGTAGCAGCAACAGCATCAATGTGTGTCCTTTTCACGCAAGTCCTTTTCATGGCACACATCCTTTGCCAGCTATGCAAATTCCTCCTTCTATTGACTGCGCGGCATTCATTTATTGAATCTAAGCGGCAAACAAGAACTTGCTACAGTTGAAAGCACGCCACATCAATAATGCAATTTGTGCCTGAAAAAGTTGACTTTATCTTTTATCACTGTGCCAAAAATAAGTAGTCCAACGACAGAGTGAGCTCGACTAGTAAATACACTTTGCTATGTGAGTACATAATTTAAAGCAGTTATTAAAATAGTGAGATTAAATACGTATGTAAATAAATACATTTAATTTGAATGAATATCTGATGATACCAGTCTCGATTCCAATTCACTTTAATAAAATACAAACAAATAAATTACAATGTAATTTAATACAATTTTAATTCAAATTAGAATTTCTTGAATTACTCATACTCAGCATAAACTTTTTACTATATGCACTTTCAAAGAAATCTAAATGCAGATCGAAACACCTAATGTGACAACTGAATTAATATATTCATATCGTGCTTCAGTTATGCCGCAAAATCCCATTCTTAAGCATTTTATATCCACTTAGGGTATTCAAGGAGTGGGGCACTCAATAGCATGTCTAATTCATGCTGTGAAGTGACACTTGTTGATTCATTTGTGTGGAACTAAGTGATTTGAATAATTTGCATTTATTTATGGCTAAAATGCAAGTTAATTTTTAATTTTGCATATTTGCAACGTATTTCCTTTATTCCATTCCATTTTTTGTCGCATTTTGCGGCACATTTAAGCCAAACAATATTTTCATTTAGTCATTTTTGGGACTGACAGCTTTGCATGGTCGACTAAGCAGCGGCCAAGTCAGGCGTGAATTTTAGCAACGTCAACATTTAATTCATTCAAACGAGAGCCGAAGCGGGAGCCAGAGTGAGAGGGAAATAATGAAAGAGTGTGAGAGTGTGAGAGAGAGAGACAGAGAACGAGACGAGAACGGGGCCTAAGGGAAATTTTACAAATGTTCATATGCATCAGCAGGAGCATTATGTGAAAATGTTTGCTGCTCTTGTTGTTGTCGTTGTTGTTGAGTTGTTGCTGTCGGTCAAATGCGCACACACAATACGAGCTCACACATATAGTACCATATAATATGGGACGCCCCCTTTTCGCCCGAGCTATTGTGCTGAGCTGCTGAGCTGAGTTGAGCTGAGATGAGCTGAGCTTCTTGATGCCTGTCGTAAAAATTCCAATTTAGTTTCCAATTGCTTGAGTTAAAGTGCGCCATTTGCACATTAAAACTGCGCGTGTGTGCGTGTGTGCGTGTGTGTTTGTGTGAAGGGCACACTTCATAATCAAGTTAACGACGCACAATTATGCTACAAGCTGACAGCTTGGGCGCGGCGCCCCCATACAAATGCAAAGCAAAGCAATTTACAAGACGTTGCTCATACGCCATGTCTATCGCTCTGTCCGTCTGTCTGTCTGTCTGTCTGCCATTGCAGGACATTTTACATTCGCCTGCGTCGAAAAGTAATTCAACATGACAGACACGTACAAGCGGCAACGGCCTGTTGAAAACGTTTTGCCAATGGTTTTATTATAGCCCAGCCAAATGAAATGAATTGAAATCGATAGTCGATTGTATGTAATTCCCTTGAATTTAAAGATGAGATGAAACTTGCAAGGCACCAAACTTTTCACCTGCCCACTCACTCACTCACTCACTCACTGGAGCCCATTCAATTTGGAAAGACGAGCAGTCAATTAGCTGACATTTGAGCTGGACTCGACTAGAAACCACTTGAAAATTATTGGCTCCAAGTGCAGCCAGTCAAACAGTGAAGAGCTTTAAGCGTGAAGTCAACTTTAAGTGCAACTTGTAGCTATAAGAGGCTATTCCATTAAATGATATCACCTCAAACTATGAGAAATGCATTTGATTAATACGCATTGAAGCCGCTTACGGATGATTGCCACAGCGATTACAGCTCTAATTGAAAACGATTAGACGGTCAACTATTCACGCACACACGCAGCGTGGCGCTCAATAACAGATTAACTGTGGGTATAACTAAACCGTTTGAATATTGCGTATACGCACAAAAGGTAACCAGCTTTGCATGTTCGCTTCTACACAGAGAAAAAATCATGTCAATTTTTCACAATTGATCTAATAAGAACAATTCTTTAATAAAAAACAAAGATAATTCTTGAATTTGAGAATTTTTCGACCGCAATAATTTTAGAAACAGGGGTTTTTCATTTTTAAAATAATTAATATTGAATCAATTTAAAATCTATTTTCAAGAATGTTTGCATCATAATTCAAGAACTTTCTCTTCAATTTTAAAAAATTCTCAAATTTGTGAAATTTGTTCTTGTTTTTGCAACATTTTTTTTTGTCAGTGTATAGTTGTCGCTCGGCTTGTTAGCTAAATATAGAAATATATATATATATATATATATAGAACGCGAGGCAGAGGCGCTGCTCTGGTCGAACTGGTCAAAGTCGACAGATTGAAACTCATTACCATGGCTGAGGGGGCGGCAAATAAGGATGGCATGAAAGCAGTTGAATGGGGAGCAGCATATGAGTTTTATATGTACTTAGAATTCCCCACGCAAAACTCTTTGACATAATGAGCGCCAATTAGGCCAGCTTACAAGAGAACTCAAGCCGTCTTTGTAGTAGAAGTTGGACGTTAGAAGAAATGCCTCCTTTCTTTATTTTGTTTCTCTGCTTTTTTCTGTTGCTGCTTTTGGGCTGTACTTGAAGGGTTTGTGGCATTAGCAGAAAACACACGAGAGCATCTGTTGCGGGCATATTGAATTGTTATTGTTATTATTGCAATTTTGTAGCCAATTACTTGTGTGCTTAAGTGCCAGGGTGTGTGTCTGTGTGTTTGTGTGAGGATAACTAGTGTGCAGCAGTCGTGTTTCTAACGTTTATTTTTTTGTTTGCTGCCTGCTCGAATTGTGGCCAATTATTGTGACGGTCACATATTTTTTTGTTGGCCTGTTGCATTCACTCTATTCAGCATTTGTTTGTTGGCGAGGTCAGACATTCAGTCGGACATGTCACAAGGAAAAACGAGAGAGTAGAAAATATTTTGTGAGCGCCCGAAAGTATGCGACGCATTGGGTTCTGGCCGAAGCGACGTTTTGTTTGCGGCCTATAAACAACTTGGCGAGTGCGGGCTTTAAAAATAAATTAAATGCCATAAAACAAAAGGATTAGCTCGATGGCGCATGCACACACACACTAACAGCTTACACAGTTGGAGAACAAAGCGAGGTAAAGGGCAGGAGGGCAATAAACAAAGCGTGGCAATGACAAAACTTAACCCAAAGCAAAGGACAATAAAAACACTTAAAGCAGCCACACTCACACACATGCATGAAATGCCGCTTGAAATGACCCAGCTAAACATAAACAAAAACGCAAAATGGCGCAAACATGCCACACACACACACACACACAGACAGACACCCAACACTCGCACATACAGAGCAAACACAAGAGGAAGACAGCAGAGAAAGAAACAAGTGTAGCGCACATGAGAGATATGAACTAGAAATAAACAAATATTTCGTATTCACTCTCCATGCATGTGTGTGAGTGTGTGTGTGCTGGTATGTGTTTACTTATTCCTTTGCGTTGAATGCCTCGCTCCCTCTCCACCGCTGTGAAATTAGTTGGCAATGATAAAGATAAGTAACGTAAAATATGCGGCCTTCGCAATGTTTCAGCAAGCGCCATTGAATTTCCTTGCGCCATTTTGTTGCTATTCTTTTTTGATACCCTTTAAAACAAATAAGGCGCATAAATGAGATATGCATGCCTGCAGTTGTCAAATGAAATTACAACATTTTCATATACATTGTTTAATAAAAAGTAAACGGATGAGCTTTTATCACGACATTATGTTATGATAACATCAAGCGTCAATTCTTTATACCAGAAATGTTAACAGCCTGATCCGCTGTTAAGCCAACAGCAGGCTGTTAACATTGCCTAGTGTATTGGCGCCATCTACCGCTCATAGCTTGCGAGCGGTATCTCCCAGTCGATCAATCTCTGCTGCTGCGTTGTGTTCTCCCTTTTTTTTTGGTGTGGGCTTTGCTGTCGCCATATTTGTTTTGTCTGGTTAGCAACAATACGGCTTGGGCTCGGATTTGGTTTTCGGGCTTACCCAGCGGAAGGAGACAACATACAATTTTATTATGCTTATTTGTGTATGTTTGTATGCACACACATACATGCTTACATACATATACGTACTCGCATCTATTCCGAGCTATTTGCATAGAAAGACCATAAGCGCTACTTGAAACTATATGGAGTGCCCAGTTAGATATACTAAAATATTATTTATTATCGGCGGTCCCCAGAAACCAAAAAGAGTTTCGAGCCAAGTGTGAGAGCGCAAAAGAAGTTGCAAATTTGCTTGGTTTTCTGTTTGTATTTGCTGAGCCCTTTTTCAACTGACAGTTTCAACTCAATTTAAATGAAAATTATATTATTCAATACATTTGGCATTGCATTCGGCACAACAATTTAGAAATTGCATAAATTAAACATTTCTTTCATCGTCATCGTCATCATCATCGTCATCATCATGAAAATGAACAAATCGAGTGTGTGCATATCAGAGATTGCATTCGGGGGCTTCAATCAATTGTGAAATTAAACTGTCTAAATTCATGGCAAATGCGTGGAGAATCAACACAACAAGCCAAAACCATAAAAAACAAAGAAATACATATATTTATATTGTATTTGTACACATGTAGATACAACAATTGTTGTCTAAAAATTGCATTTTGTGCCGCATTTTGCAACAGCTGCTGATGCACAGCATTCAACCACACTTTCACACATACATACACGCACAGTATTTGCATTTTGCAATACATTAAAATTGAATTTTGTCTAACCAAACATACAAACTATTCAGGCAGCATGAAAAAAAAAATTGAGAATAGATTATCTGATTCGCAAACCAAAATAGCTCTAGTTATTGATTTGTTTTTCGTATCGCTCCAATAAAAGGCAATAACCCCTGTGAGTATTTCAACTGAAAAAAGCTACGAGTTAAACGATTAAATTAGGTATTTCTTTGAATATGTGTAAAAAGTGGCGAATATTATTAGGAAAAAATATCGGAGTGAGTTTTTGTTGAACAGCACAAGCAGAAAGTCGTTGTTGTGCTTTTGCATTGCCAAAAAAGTTGTAAAATTATTTAATTTCAATACATATGAAAACATTCTTACAAAATCTACCTTGAGCAATTTAATCTAGTCGTAACTTTGCACAAGATTACAATGTCAAATATTCAGATGTTGTTTGCTAATTGTCTACTTATTATACACGACAGTGCAAATACTATCCGACTTATCTGTGCTTTTCTGAAATTGATTTAACCAAGACAAAAGCAGACAATGTAACATATTTTTTGACAATTCCATTACATGCTGTTCGCATTGATTGAATTTAATTTGGGAATCAAGAGAACAAGAGCGCTTGCCAAATGAATTTTACAATAGTTCTGGCTGTCTTAACACCTGATGGACAGATATAGAGACATCCGAGACAGACGGAGAGACAGCTCAGTTGATTGCTAATTGCTCAACACTTTAGTTTTGTTGAATAACTAAACGGACTTGAGCGATAAATGTTGCAATTGTGCTGCTACAAAACTATCGCAGGCCGCATCGAAATGCTGAATTGCATTGATTTTCCATATGCATGTCGGTGTGTCAACTAAACGTGTGTGTCTACGTCTATGTGTGTGTGTGTGTTTTGATGGTTTTTAGGCATCAACAGATTTTCCATTCGGGTTGTTTGTCATGCACATTGTGCAGTTGCTGTTGTTATTATTATTGTTATTGTTATTGTTATTGTTGTGTTGTTTTTCCATGTCGACGTCGTCGTCATCATCAATGTGCGTAGTTCACTTGTTGTTGCTTGTGGCACATTGCAAATTTGTCATGCGATGTCCTTGTCCAGTCCGCTGCCTGCCTCTCTTTGCGGCGACTCTAACTACTCTGGTCTACTCTTGGTTTAGCATATCTCGGTATATGTATGTATTTGTGGATGCATTATTGTGCGAGTGTTAGTTAAATTGCAATTACAACGCAAATCACATTGTAAGATTGTGCCGCATTGTTGCATGCAACATGCCGTTCCGTTCCGTTCCTTTCAGCTCAGCTGACCCCAGTGGGGCTTATGGCAATAATCACAGTGACAGCCACACACAGCCAGTAGGTGTTTTATTTATTTTGCTGGCCATGGCCAGCTTGCCTCTAACTGTTGGAGCTGTCTTGGACATCCGGCCAGTCCTCGCCTTGGCTAGTCCGTCTCATTAAGCGCTCTGTCCCAGTAATCCCTGCCATTAAGGACATGCATTATTAACGCTTCAGCTGTGTGGCCTCTTGTATGTTGTAGCCGCAGAGATCTTTCTGTGTGTGTCCTAGTAAATGCCTGTAATATTCAACATTTAAGCTGCTCACAGGTTGACAATTATTTATGACCATCTGGGAAAATGCGATTGTCATTATCACTTGCATTGTTGTCAAACTCTTCGAACACTAGAAATCAATTTGCTTATGGCATTTACATTCTCAACACTTTTTGTTTTCGATTCAGTTTGCATTTCCCCACTCTCTCTCTTTGCCGTTCTCTTGGCTTTTGCCACAATATTGACATTTGAAGGATTGTTAAGTGCGTTCGCATCATTTTGCAGTTGCGAACTTTAAGCATCGATATTTACCATTCCCATTTGTGTTTGCATTTGCGCTCGAATTTCTCGCAAGCATTGTGCAAATACTCTCGCTGACTTTCCAAGTTATTGCAACGAGTTTCACCATGCCACAATCACAATATCATATTGTAAATAATGAAAACTCTGTAACTTGATGAGATTCACACATGTTCGACGAACGGCAAATCGAATTCGAAATATGCGCACATATGGTAAGGGTATATACAAAGTAGAGTATGCAGGAGCGGGGGCAGACAGACGAGAGAATGCCCTGTAAAATACTTTATTTATGTACAATTTTTTATTGTTTATTTGTATATTTATTTATTTGTTTACTATTTGGATTACAAACAAATAATATATTAAATGAAGGATGTGCTAAGGTAATGTTATTCAAAATATTTAGAATCATTTCATTGTTTTTGATGAGATTTAAGAAGTTGTCATAAAATAATGCTGAATCTATTTTTGTGATTATAAATGATATAGTAAGGAGCAGAATATTTTAACGTCGTTTTTGTTTTATATTTCTTCTGTTGCAGAAACAGTTAAACTTTTATGTGTTGTTCACTAAATAAATAAAGAAAGTAAGTTAAAAAAACGGAATTACAAAAAGTATCTCTCACTAAATCTTCAATCTGTAAGATTGACTTTCTAACCCATCCATTAATGGTAGGGTATTCAGTTAGAATGTATGATTGCTTTTCTGAGTTAGCATCAAAATTGCATGCGAACTTCCTGCTGCCAAAAAGTATTCAACCAAGAGAAAAAGGGGGAAAAACATGTTCGATTTGCCAGCTGAGTTGAACTTCATTTATTTAGATAACTTTTGAATCAGATTGGTTTATGCATAAGTGCTAAATTCAGTGATAATATTTGTATGTAATAACGGGGCCAGAGTGTGTGCATTGGCATTCGATGAAGGCAAGTTTTAAGCACAAAAATACGGTTAATGCTGCTTAAGCTGAAAGTTAAACAAACTGGCAGTGCAGAGCACTGTAGGAAGGAGCGTGCTCGAGGAATGCATTTAAAAGCGGATGCAGGGAGGAAACGAAACAAAAAGCAACAATTTCGCAGTGCATACTTTGGGGCGCACTAACAAGCGTTGCGTGCCGGCAAACAAAAAAGCTCAACTGTTGTTGGAGACGCCACAACAAAGCATAAGCATTGGCCAACAGCAACAGCAACACCAACACCAACAGCCAGGCAGCAAAGTGTGCTCCAAATAGCAGCGCAACTATTTTTAGAGACAGGAGCACAGGAAGCGGATATAAAAGGGAGGGAGATGCGGATGCGAAGCTGGAGCAGAAGCTGCTCCACTCCACTTGCGCCATGTTGCAAGAAATCTGCAGAGCAAGACCATAAAGCAGGCGGAACTCAGACCCATTTCAAGATTGAGACTTGCAGCTATGCGAGCAAGGTGTGAAACTGTCTGTGTGTCTGTGTGTTTGTGTGTGTTAGCTGATAAAGGAGTAAACGACCAAACGCTTTTGGCACCTTAACATCGAAAACATCTGCGCAACAGCACTGGCTACAAAATACTTATTGTGTTATGAAAATAAATAGAAGAAAATGAATGGAATAAAAAATGAAACAAGCACCAAAAAAATATACAAAGTTTTCACAATGTTTCCCGCTTTTTGCTCGGCCCTTTGTGCAAATAAAAATGCTCGTAAAAGTGCTGACCAGACATTGCATTACATTTATCACAATACATACATATATACCCTGTATTCACCAACTTGTTGGGGGCCTTTTTTGGGGCCTACTGTCCACTGATGAATGCAGGCCAAACGCCGGAAGGTCATTGGCTGGCCCCTATTTATCCATTTGACTTTTGTGGGCATTGTCCAGCTGTTCATTATGACTGCCATCTACTTAAACATCCGATTGTCGTTTGCTCTGAAGTGCAGCAGCTCGGATGTCCGCTTTGTATTATAAAGTATTATGGAAGCCCAACTGCTGGCGAGACTTGACTGCATTTGACTTTGACTCACAAAAGTGCAGTTTTAAGTTGTAAAGCAGCTTTGCGGGAGCATTGAAAATGCTTTGAACTGCACCATAAGCATAAAGTCAAGGCTTCAATTATATTCTGCAGGTCTAAAAAGATTGCTAAAATTCTTCTTCTTTTTTTGAACGGTTAAGAAAAGGTAATCGAGAGATGTCCGCTCTGCGAGTTTTCACTGATCTTTATTAATATCCTACAGTCCATCTTGAAAACTTGTTTTCAACTTCATTTGTTAATCTTTAAACATTATTTCAACTTCTAAAAAACTGCAAAAGGATATCAAAAGAGTCGAGCAACTTTTGTACTATCACAGCTAAATTATTTTCTTCTTTTCGCATAACTTTCAAGATAAATAAATACATATTACAATAAAATTGCACTTTCGGAGCCACAAAAGAACAGAAACATTAAAGATATTTACTGTAAATTTTTGCTGTCCTCGGCCTGTAAATAAATTAAATTGCGCGTTAAAGCGTTAATGAGCAACGGCGGCTGAAAAAGGCCTGCTGGCTGAGAAGGGTTGGCATCGGCGTGTGGCAGCTGCAACGTCAATGTGGCACAGTTTTTGACCCGACAACTGACCGCGCTATCCGCAACTATCCACACCAAAAGCCATGATTGATAACATCTCAACATAAATACACACACCGTCGCCCCCAGGAAAGCAGGGCAAGGCACGCTGGCAGGACTCTAGCTGAGTCCTGGCGTCGCAGGACACGTGTGGTATATATTTTACGCGACCGAGACACATGTTGGTTTTTATATTTTTGTGTGTTAAAAAAAGCACGGTCTGTCGGTCTGTCGGTCGGTTGGTCTGTGGGTCGTTAGCCAATGCCTGGGTTTGTTGGCCTTATCGCAGTCGAGCGAAACACGTGTAAATGCTGGCCGGAATAT
The DNA here is from genome assembly GCA_963583835.1 of Drosophila immigrans. NCBI lineage: Eukaryota > Metazoa > Arthropoda > Insecta > Diptera > Drosophilidae > Drosophila > Drosophila immigrans. The sequence goes on from OY757141.1 coordinate 30,255,561, forward strand.
CACGGTCAGCGGAGGCACCATGAACTGTGAACTCGGTGGTGTTGTTTGTGTTTTGTCACCTGATTATTGTTGCATGTTGCATGTGCTTCAATAATTGCAAAATTAAAGTGAGCCCGTTGGGCAAACATTACTGAACGTTAAGTATACGCCACATGGCACACAAAGAGCAATTGCATGCCAGTTTAAGCTCAAAAGTAGCATGAAAAATCTCTGGCAGAGCAAACAAAATACCAGAGGACGCCAAAGCGAGAAAGCGAAGTTCACTTTGCTTTCAGCTTTTTAGTTGCGATATTTTTGGGGCATGAAAAACAATGCGGCAAGTGTAATAAAAACTAAGTAGCTTACAAGCCCATTTCTCTCTCTGTCTCTCTCTCTCTCTCTCTCTATCTCTTTCGCTTTTTACAGAAGAAGGAAAACATTATGCAAAATTGTGTCCTGTCCGACGCTGCTTACTTAACGTGCTTCGCCTTGCCCCGCTCTATCTCTGTCTGTGTCTGTATGTGAGTGGGCGTGATTGTTTTACATGCTGCAACAACATGGCAACAGAGGCAGCGTCACTTGCAACACTCTCGGCAAATGCCATGGTGAGAATGTGTCTCTAATAACCTAACGTGCCGCTCGCATTAAATATGCTAATTTTTACAGTGAATACATTTTAAGGCAGCAGGCGACACAGACCCGGACATGCCACCTGACTGCCTGCCTCACTGCCACCCCCCCACCCCCTTGCAGCCCCCTCGCAACACCCTCTAACACACACCGGCAGTCCTCTGATCCCGCTCCTTCATCAGGCATATTATTTGCAAGCGAGGCAGCCGCGCGCATATTAAGTACATCTTGCCTCATGTACGTGTTGTATGCCGCCATGTTGCACAGGCCGCCCGTTGACATTTAGCGCGACAGCGACAACAACCAACAACAGCAACAACAACCAACAACAATACGAGCAGCTGCGAGTTACAGCAACAACAATCAAGCAGCAAGAACCAAGAGCAGCAAAACTGGAATTGAGAAAAATGATGCTGCAAATGCCAGGAGAAAAATTATGAAAATTTTTGTGCTGCGACAAGATTTTTGCTTACGCTCATTTGTTGTTCTTGTTGTCATTCCTTGACGTTTGCAGTGTAGTGTGGGGTATTTTTGTTTTCACATGTTGATTGACGCAGTACACATAAATTACACGCTCATCTTGACGGCGTAGTTGAGTGCGAATATTTAACTGAAGAAATCAACTTTGAGTGTTGCAAATATATTAAGACTCTAACATTCTTCAGTTACACTTAATTTAATTTAATTAATTTAATTTAAATGACTCGTTTAAAAAGATAAAATCAACAGCAAATCATATTATTCTGCTCTCAATTGCGAAAGCTGTTACAGACATCTGTTAACTAACAGTTTTATGTTACAGTTGCAATTTATTTGGTATAATTAATTTGGTATTTCCATTTAGTATTTTATACAGCGCTGCATTTTAAATTACTAGTTGAATTATTATTTAAAATTAATTCATTTAATGATTACAAAAACAGTTTAAATGAATTTAAATAGAAACAAAACTATATATTTTTGTATGATAGTTATTCTATTTAATGAAAGGGTATTTGGATATTGTCCTCCTCTTCGCACACATGTTTCATCATTGTCAGCATGAAAACCTTTTCGTTGTTATTTTTGTTGTACTTGTTGTTTGTTGATTTTGTTTGTTGTGTTGTTATTTTTATGTTCAAAATATTCAAATTACTCTACGCGCAATGTCGTCAGCGTTTGCTTGGCAACCACGCGACTACAGACTCACCTGGAAGCCTGCCAGCCTGGCAGCCTGGCAGCCAACCCAGCCGCTATTCAGCCCTGACTGCCGTCATTGTCAGTGAATTAAAAACGTCATAAGGGCTTATTTAAATAAATTATGAACATGCAGAGCCCCCAAACTGGGAACGCGTCGAGGCCACATTGCCGGGGATTTTCAATAAATGTAAATAATTCAGGGCATAAGTGAGCTATATTAGCCCAAGCAGCGCTTCAGACATTAGAAAGCCATGTGAGAGAATCAACAGCAGCCGTATCTTGCCACCTACTCGCATCGCCCCTTGCCTTCCTGCCTCATGCCGCATGCCCCATGCATGCTGCCTGATATCCAACTTATTCCTAAAGGAAATTAAAACAATCTACACAGCCGCAAAGTTCAAAGTTTTGCACTCTTAATATATATTTTTGTTTTCCTTAATATACCCTGTACTTGTGCCAGACCAAATTGGCTTTATAGTTTATGTAAATGAGAATACAGCTTCTTAGTGCAAGTAAAAGTATTAAATTATTAATTGCTCTTTGAAATCAGCAGAAATATTTTCTGAATTGTTCGAAAGTAACTTAAAAGACAACGTCTATTTTAAAGCGGAATTAAACTGCAAGATTATTGTTGCACTAATTATAAAAAATTTAAAATATAAATTTTCTGAAAGACGAATTCATATTTTAGAACATATTTGAATCTTATGATTACCCAAAATCAATACTCACCAATACAAATAATGTTGCAGTTGATAAGGTGAAGGCAATTGCTGTTAGCTGTAGAGGATAATTGTTCGTTGGGCACCGTCTTTGCTTATCGCATTCATTCCTCTGTTATCTTTGTTTCCCTGTTTTATTTTTTATATTCAGCACATTCCATTGCTGCTAAATGAAAAGTTGTTGCGCAGCACTTTTGTGCCCCGGGCGCTGTCAAAGTTTTTGTACTTATTTTTTTTGTTGTGTGTTAAAACAAACGAAATAACTTGGCCTAAAGCAAGTGAGTAGCCGAGCGTTAACGATCAAAACAAACCATAAAAAGTAGTTGCAGATGAAGCAGAGCAAAAAAAGGGAATGTGAGAAACAGAAATAGCCACTGAAGAGAGAATGAGAAATGGATGCCAGAGTTTTGGGAATTTGATTCGCTTTTATTTCGATTGTTGCAATTTAGCTGGGTGCATGCAACGAGGTGAAACTAACACTTAAAGTGGCAATAATCAGCAGCCGAAAATGCAAACGAAATGCAAAACGTGCCCGGCTTAAGATGCAGGTGCTGGCTGGCAATTGTCTGTTGGCTGTAGCCTGTTGCATGTCTGGCAACCAAGCCACTCTGTTTGCCCCAGGCAGCAAGAGAAGGCTCTTTGTGCCACAGGAAGAGGCAAGCAGGCAGCAGCCAGCAGCCAGTGAAGAGGCAACGTGAGCATGTGAGTGTGAATGAGCTAAGCGAAGATGCGGATGCAGATAGAAAATGGGGCAAGTGCAGGCGAAGGAATGGGGCAGGGGCAGGGACAGGGGCAACATACAAAGGACGAAAGGCGCTACGAAAGACGAACAGCGAAATGGGAGAAAGTGAGAGTGAAAGCGAACGCTTCATTGTTATCCTGGACGACTGCTCGTCCTGTTACTGTCTGCTTCCTTTGCTTCTGGCCCAAACACACAATTGTTAAAAGATAAACTCTTCGCTGCAGCTGGGCCAAATGGGGCAAGGGGCTTCTGTTTTCTCTCTTCTGTTGCATACAAAATGCTGCAAAGCAAATCTCACAACAATTTGGGTCAAACAAGCAAATTGCATTCTGTTTAGTGGCTCCACTTGTTGTTGCTGCCGTCGCTGTTGTTGTCGTTGTTGTTATTGTTGCAATTGCATTGCCTCCTTTGAGGTTAAGCGCCGTCGAGATTTCCATGGGGGAATGTTCTCCTCAATTCTCTATCCAATTCTCCCTGTTCTCCTGCTCAGCTGACTGCGGGCACTGCAAACATTTGCTCAACGTTTTTTGTTGATTTAGTCTCTGCACTCATAGTTACTGCTGCTCAGATTGCCTTTCACATCAATCCCTTTCCACCCACATTATCCTTTCTGGTTGAAAAAACGAGTGAAAAGCGAAAGCAACTTAAACGAAAGCCAAAAGTTTTTCGTTGCCATATTTTTAACTGGCGCTAAGATTCATGCGCAACTTGAACTCATTAAATTGCAAAATGCATCTGAGATATGAGAACGTGTCCACAGAATCCCGCAGGATGCGACGCCTCCAACTTCAACTTCAACTTCAACTTCAACTCGTCGAAGCTCGACAGCTGGCAACTTATGCAAATTTCCCTGCAATTGAGACGCACTCGCGGCAGTCTCTTTAGCTTTCTCTCTCTCTCTCTCTCTCAGGATATGCGTGTGTATGTGTGTGTGTGGGTGTATTTGTGGCGTATGTAAAATCCTTGTAATGTAGCACAGAAAAAAAGGGCCCTAAACGCTGTCGAGACGAGAGCAAAGGATAAAAGTCATAAGTAAATTGCTTTTCAAGCTCAAGTTGGGGATTTAAAGTACAATAACAAACACTCGCCTCAATGGCATCCTCAAAAGATATTTTATTTGTTTATAAGTACAACGTTCCGACGTGTACTTAATGCCGAAGATTCTTAAAATGTTTGCGATTAAGTGGCCCGTAACTAAAGCAACGCTACGCTCATATAACATTTACTTTATGGCTTGTTGCAGTTAAAGTAAGTGAATCCATTTCTGAATCCCATGTTACGTTATATATCGAATCAATTTCCCAGAATGAAAGGCTGTGCAATAAGCATTGCCTCATCTGCATTGTCAAATCAATTTGAAAATGCTTCCAGAAAAATAATCATAGAAGCGAATAGAATTTTGACTTAACATTGAAATATTTGTGAGATTCAAGTCGATAAATGACCAAGCTATGGCTTTTAAAATAGTATGATTAACATATGTCAGTTAAGCAGATTTTTATTTTAATAACTTTAAATAAAGTTCCCTGTTATGACTTTTAAATAAGTAATGCAAACTTTTTAACGTCGTGTCATTTAAACTGAGTATAATTCTACTAATTATAAATAAAGTTAAAAGTTATGTCTTTTAAATGAGTAACATAATTTTGTTAAACAAAATTAACTTTTTAAAGTCGTGTCAATTAAACATTGTTAATTAGCTTTAGGACGCTGTCATTTAATTTGAAGTTTTTTCAAACAACATAATTTTTAAAAAATGTAATTAAGCAGATTTTCATTCCATTAACTTAGCTTAACTTTCCGCTGTTTCAAAGATTTACAATAAAGTGGAATAAAAGCAGCATTTAGCTGCTAATTGTTTTATTAAAAGTTAATTGTCGTGTTTTTCCTGCTTTCTTCTTTTCGCTGCTGCATTCTACACTTGAGTAGATATTTAATTCAATGTTGCGTTTGAAGCTGTTTGCTGTTTGTGTCACCGCAGAGAAGATTCTCATCGCATTGGGTTGAAAGATTTATGCAGCACTCGATTGAGCTTTAATTAAATTGCCACAGAAGAGAGGAGAGTGCCACACACAGCAAACGCAATGTTAACTAGCTGCCGCAGCTGCAACACAAAAGCAACGGTTAGTTGCTGCCACCTGCGCTTAGTTGGTTTGCGGCAGCAAGCAGCAAGCATCAAACATTAACTGTGGCAAGCGTTGACAGCAACAGCAACAATATTAACGAGACCTGCCAATGTCAATGGGACCAGACAGCAACATGCCACAACAACGAACAACGAAATGAGACATGCTCTTCAATTTCTTTTTTATTACAATTCTGACATGCAACGACCTTAATATTACATTTTATAAGTATTATGTGTTCGTAGAAGATCAAAGTAATGTGTGATTCAATGAGAGCATTTAATCGTCTGCATTTCAAATTCACCCAAATTTATATGCTGATTATAGTCTGCGTTTTTGACACATTCGATTATATTGTCAGTGTCGAAGAATGCAATTAAATTGCCTGTCGAGGGTATTCAGAGGTCGGTGCACTGCAAATGAGCTTGCCGACTTGCGTTGGCTACGTTTTTTTGCCCTGTTTTTGATGACTGTCCTTTGGTGTTCGTGTAGTTAAGCACAATTTTAATTGATAAATTGCCACTTGGGCCATTACTTGTCGCTCTGCTGGTGCCAGTCTCTGTCTCTGTCGCTGTCTCTGCCTCTGCCTTCTCGATTGTCGACTGTCGACTGTCGACAAGGACGCTTTGAATAATTTGCAAAGTTGCCAGCGAGTTGTCGACGACGGTTCTCCCTTCTCACTGTACTCGCAGTGCCTGCTGGAGGTGGCCTAAGTAACGTTTACATCATCAAATAAAATAAAATGCTTGGACTCATTTAAAAAGCAATTAAATATTAAAAACACTTGTACAATTGTCTCGCCCGATGAGGCTCAGTGGGGGCAAGTTTGCCGTGGAACAGCGAGGGAGGCAGGAGATCTGTGTTATGCCACTGACTTTTGGAATTTTGATTGTTTCTTTGCGTTTCATTTACAAGCTGCGCTGCCTCCTGCCGCCCTCAAAGCTGGGACACGGATAGCGACAAACGCGAGACGCAAGCGGGGAGGGGGAGGCGAGCTGTGGTTTTGTTTGAGTGATTATGCAATTAATTAGAATCTCTTTGGTTGTGGTAAATGTTAAGCGGATTGCCACCAGCGAGTAGCGAGCAGCGAGAGACGTGATGACGGAACGGGCAATGTAATTGAATTTTAATACTTACATTGAGCGACTTGGCCAACATAAAAAGCCAACATCGCTGGGCCACAAACAGCAAAAAAAAACCAGAAGATGCCGATGAAGCAGAAGAAGGAGGAACACAGAAAAACAGAACAACAACGATTTGCAATCAAAACGCGTTATGCCACCGACAGAGTTAACGGAATCATTTCCTATGCGGCAGGCAGTTTATTAAAAGCGTTCCGCACACGCGGCAAACAAAACGGGGCAAAAAGCGAATGGGCAAAAACAATGCGCGAGACGATCAAACAGGGAGGCAGCCAGCCAACGAGGAGTGAAGTGAAGGGCCAACAGCAAACAATAACAACAACAATGTTGTTGGCCAATTTGATACACATCCGACCAACAAAAAAAAACACATACGGACAAAAAAGCGCACGAGGGTTAAAACGGTTTAACACAACGATATTAAAATGCTCTACACGAAATACTTTCAATGCCAGCAGAAATCACTTACGGCTAAGCAAGAGCTCAAAAACAGTTGTAGGAATAATAAAATCCGGTGTACTCGATATTTGCACTCACAAATGTAAGAATGTAATAACGAATCTAAGAAGGTCATAAACATATTTTTAATTAATCTCCATTCGAATTAATTCAATACAACAAATATACTATCAATGTTAGTCACACTGAACTCATACTGTAAATGTTATGTTAATGTAATGTTAAACTTACAGATCCTGCTAAATAAAGCCTTGATTAAATGCTACAAATATGAACATTCTTCATTCGTCTCTTCCACTTTATTTCTGCATTGCTCAGCTGCTTATCCACTTTAATTTCTCAAATACCTCAGTCATCAGATACCTCTGACATTGTTCATTTCTTATGCGAAATAAAGAGGGCGTCAAACACTTGAAGAGTCCTGTGTGAGGATCAGAGCCAGAAGGACAATGAGTGACAGCGCAAAAGCACTAAAACGAGGTGACCACAACAAAGGGATAAACAATGAAATCGAGACAATTAAAGCGCGAATACGAAAGCAAAACGATGACAGCCAGATAATTAGTGGAAGCAGTTGAAAACAGCAAAAGTGAAAGCGGAGAAAGCAACAAAAGCATAAATGGTAAGTGAATGAAAGTGCAGCTCAACAAAAGGCAAAGGAAACATAAAATGGGGATAAGTATGAAAAAGCTGTAGACCCAAAGCCATAATCGTATTCATTTAAAATACGTATACTTCGCAGTCACGACAGAAAAGAATAATTGGATGCTTAAATTTGCAAATGTTGTCAAACGAAGCAAAACTATTTGAGGCAATTGAGAATGTCTTGACAACCCGTAATACCCTTTCAAAAGCCCGGGAACGCAGCTCAAGAAGGAAAAGGACAAGAAGGCATTTGCAGAAGTAAGCGTGGAAATATTCCATTAATTTGATTAGACTTTCAGGCAGGACGAGCCGTTTGAGGGTTTTACTTTGCGCTGCGTTGCGAATCGAATGCAAAAGAAATAGAAGGGACAGGGAAAGGGAAAGGGAGCGGAAAAAGAACATGCGGCAACATCATGTTGCATGTTGGACACACCTCAAAAGCTGTTGGCTCGTGGCTTTATGAACTGCCGTTATTAACTGCGTGGGAGGCGTGGGGAACTGGGGGCAAGTTAACTTTTCGAAGGCATTATGCCTCATAAGAATTTAACGCACAAATGCTCAAATTGTCAATAAGAAAGTTGGCGCGCCCCTTGCCAAAGCATTTTCGGGGCTAAGCCGAACTTATTTACTTTTTATACCTCGGCGGCACACACACACATTAAATGTCCAGGCCTTCTTCATTAGGCCAGCGAGCTGAGCGTTGAGCCGAGCGCTGAGAGCTGAAAGCTGGAACTGTTGCCGGGGCCAAGCAGAGCAATCATTTTTTATGAAGGCACTTGGTTTGAGCAGCGCGAGCGAAGCGCATCAAAAACCCATTTGGCCGCCATTAACTTGATTGAGTCGAGCTGCTGCCGCTCTGGCTGTTGTTGCTGCCACACGGATGTTGCCACACAGTCGCAGTCGCAGCGACAGTCGCAGTCACAGTCAGTGCTAGCGTTTTTTGAAGGCATTTAAGTTGAAGGCAGCGCATAAATGAAAATTGATCATGTGCTTTGTCTTTTTGGCTCCTATAGCGACGCTGCCCCCCATGTTAACAACTAATATTTCAGCTTTTAAGCCGCTTTTTCGGCCACAAGGTGCGCGCCATGCCAACCCCATGGCCATTAGTTGTCATTAGAGCACATTCCCTTAATTAAACTTTCGCTACAAATACGCCAATCAGTCATTAAACTTATCTTCTTTTCCATTTATCAACCTGCCCCAGCACTGAAATATTCTTGCCATTGCCCCTCAACTAATTAAATGCGTCAACAGCGCAAAATGTTGTCATCGTCTTGAAGCTGACCCAGTTTCTCGGCTCAGTTGTGTGCAGGTGTCAATGGATTGAACAGAGCCAAGGCTGTGGCATAAACCACTTGCCACATAGAGTGGCAACTTTCAACAACTGGACTTGTCTGGGCAATAACTATGGTCGAGTTTTGTAAATCAATAACTCAACTTGCCACAGGAATTCTCTACAGCTTTTCTGCCATGGCTTTAAATTGCCATTGACAAAGGCTTTCATATTGTGCGCACAACTATTTCATAAGCTGCTCCCAGCAAAGCCAGCAGCTGAAGCTGAAGCTGAAGCCGAAGCGGCAACCAAGGTGAGGCACAAAGTTTTATGGTAATAAAATTCTTTTGCATCTTAAATTATTTAATACGTTCGTAAGTTGCCATATTCACTAAAGTCATGAAATCTGCACAGACATTTCTTAAACAATATTTGAGCTTTGCAAAAGTGAAAAATGAAACACTTTTGTAACTTTATTTTGAGTATAATCCAAGTGGAATACCCTAGGTTTTAATTTAAAAATAAATGGTTGAAAGCCCTTTTTTAAAACAAAACTAAATTTCAAATCAAAATGTTGTTGACAGATACATAGTGTCTCTTCTAGTTTAATAATTTTTAAACAGTTTTTATTCTAAAAATAATTTATTTTTTCATTTTATACAGGATCTTGTCTAGTTGAATAATTACATTTTCATTTGAAAAATAAATATGCTGGTATTTAGCGACTTAACTGGCTTTGATAACTTATGAGAGACAAGAATGTATAACAAATAAATAACAACAGGATATCTATCAGTCGTGTATACAACAATGTAGGAACTTGTTTTTCCCGTATAAACGAAAAGTATTAAACATTTTACTTCCCTATGTTACTGTAATAGAATACTTGTTTTGTATCACATTTCACCTTCGTATAGTACTAAAAACTCCCACCCTAAAACTAGTTTCAACATCTTTATTTACCTGCTAAAGACGATGACAAAGAGCTGCGTGAATGCACCCCAAGGAGCCGGGTATTCGTTCGTCGAGTATATAGCAAACTAAAGCGTGTTTTGTTTCCTTGCAAATCATCCAGTCACGCATCAAAATAATCATTCGCATCGCCTTTAACTAGGACCTAAAGACCACCTGCAGGTGGATCAGCAAAAGCGACTGAGCGTACACACATATGCAAAGCTGCATTTGTGTAGGTAGGAAAATAAATAAATGTGATTTGTCATTTTGCAGCATAAAGAAACGGCAACAAAATACGAATACGTAGCGAGTGGAAGCTGCTTTTGAGAGCGCATTAAATTGCAGTCAAATGGCACGCTCTGTGCATGCCAAATGTGCACACATTTACAAACACACACACACACACACGCACATAGAGACATTTTGGCCAATGAATATGCTAGCTTCTGGCATGTCCTTGTAGCAGCAACAGCACTGCCAACTGGATAGCGTATTAAATTATTCGAGCGTGTGGCACAAGCAACAGACTCCGATTCCATGCGAAATACTTTTGTATGCAACACTGCACAGACAAACCGAGTCTAAGCCAAGTCCATGTCCATGTCCATGCCCCTTGGCCCCTTGCCCCGCACCGCTCTCGATGTCTCCTGCCGCCATTTAATAGTCATGCTTTGAACTTGACTTGAGGATTGCAGAAGAGGGAAATGCCTGGGCCAACATCAGCGCTCATTTGCAGCAAATCAACTTCAACAGGAGTCAATGTTAAACGCCATGTAAAATTCATTTGACTGAGCACATGGCCAGAATTCGCCCCGAAGCCAAAGCAGCCAGAGCAGAACTATGTTCAAGACGTTGCGAAATGGAGAAAAATCCAGAAATATTCGGAATATGTTAAGCTCAGCAGCAGACGCTGTTGAACTTTGAACCTGAACCTGAACATGACCCTGAACGCCTGCCGAAGGCCTGCCTGACAATATGGACAGCTGTCTTTGATTTCATGCCTCGCTCCGATTATGATTAACAAAGAAACAAACAAACAAACCGAAACAAAATACAGATAGTGTCGTTGCTTTCGCTTGACTTTTCAGCATCTGAGTGCCTCTGAAAAATCAACAAGCGTGATTTTTCATAAGCAGATGTGAAACGCTACAATTATTCATGTTGCTCCAATTATTGACAGCGGAGAAAATATCGTCAGGCATTGGCCTTCTGAAAAGTTTTCAAAACCAGCGTTAAGCAGTTCATTGACACAACGAATCAATTTAAATTTGTGGTAGCTAAAATAAATTTGGCAAAGACTTTTACACTTGATATCAGCCCCAAATAGTCTAGACGCATTCGAGGACCTTGGTCAATTGTCTGTATGATATATCAATCTCAGTCATGACAAAAGACTGGTCGAGATATTTTGTCGTACACATTTAAGAACAAAACTATTTGCTTAAATAATACAAATTAAAATAATAATAATAATATAAGATAAAATTTAATTTAATCATCAGCAAATCTACATGAATTTGTGCACATCATGATTGTGAAGTTAACTACAGAGCTAAATTTAATTTCATTCATTTTCGTTAAATTTAAAATTATAAAAAAGATTTTCAAGACGAGTATTCAATTTTTTCCCTATTTACATAGTGTGTAATGTCAATCAGGAAAAATTGTTGTACTATTTTTTTATTGTATTTAATAAAACAAATAATAACCTTAACGTTCGTCATTTTTAAGTTCATTTAAGAACAAATAAATTTGTATAATAACTAGGGGTTTTGTAAAAAAACAAACAAAATATTGAAATATGAACGAATGCTTGCAGCTTTTTAATTTAATTTGGAATGAATCTGATCATTGCCACACATATTTATATTACCTAGCTCTCACACTGAAAGGGACATCTTACTTGCAAAGTTTTTTGATTTAAGAGGTATCATTTTTCTAATATGAAATTTCAGATACTTCAATATACTTCATTTGCGTATGCTTAATATACGTATAATTCAATATACTTCATTTACGTATGCTTAATATTACGTGTTCCTTAATTTAAGTATGCTTCATTTAGGTGACATCATTTGCGTATGCTTTATTATCGTATGCTTTATTTACGTATGGTTAATTTTATAGACACTTTATTCACGTATACTTTATTTAGTTGTAATTTTCAACTCCATGAAGTATTCGCAGCTCACCACAATTTATTAAGTATACGTATACGCAACGAATTCTAGTATATTAATAGTATGTTTAATATTCTTTATTCACGTATACTTTATTTTGTCGCACTTTTTGACTTATCTTTAATTCAGTTATTCCAATTTCATATGTTCTGTTCGATGCTTATATTTCATTCAACTAATATTAGTAGAATTCATCAAAATAAGTTTTGAGTAATATTTCCAAGTTATAGTTTTAGTAAATTTATCCACAGTAATGTTTTCATTATTTATACTAGGTGAATGTAAGTAGCTAGAATTTTATTGCAATTAAGTTTTAAAGAATTTTTACTTACAATATCCAAACAAATTTCCATGTGTGTACAAAATGGCAAATATCTCCAGGCAAAACTGTTGGATTAGTTTTTTTGCATTTGATATATGTACATATACAAATTTAGTCGTTTTCAAGACCATTTAAGAAAAAAGAATTTTAAATAATATCATAATTTATTCCAAACCTTTCCAAATATTGTCACACATAAGTAACGCCTTTCTCGGATGAACGTTGCTTAAGCTCAGGTTCAACATTACTTTGGCATCCATTCGCAGTATTTATTTTGTGGTAACAAAAATATTACCTAGCTCACGCACTAAAAGATACATCCTACTACTTGCAAAGTATATTGATTTAAGACGAATAATTTTTCTCATATGTAATTTAAAATTTGTAGTCTGAGATGGCACCACTTGCCTGATTTATAAAGACTCAGCGCAGACTGACATGCATGTAAACGTAGAGGGACGTTGCGAGGCTTTGAGCGGAAGGAGGAATACTTTAAAAGGGCTTTCACATAATTGGCAATTCATTCATTTATGCGGCAGGCAAAAGCTCCGACAAATGCCAACCGTAGCCAAAACCTCACACATATCATATCATGGCAGCACACACAGACACACACACAGACACACACTCGACTCACACACACACTCACACCTCCTGCTTGGGGGTCAAGTTAAAGCAGAAGCGTTAAAGTGCAAAAGATTTATGAAATTTATTTATGTGCCTGTAAAAATGCCAACGGCAAGTGTTGAGGATGAGGCAACGTTTCCCAGGAGGGAACAAAGCAAGGAGGGGAGATGGGCGTTGGACATTTGGGCCTTGGCTAACATCACATTCCCATCAACTGACGTCGGCGGCTGCCATCACAATTTTTCGTTGTTGCGGCGTAGTCGTAAGCGGATTTGCGACAAAACTCATTCGACTCTGACCACACCCAGTGTTCAGTGCTCCCCTTGCCCCCCTGTCCACTCGGAGTCCCAGTCCGAGTACCAGCTGGACTTTGGACTGGCTCGGTGCGGTCGGTTGAGCACAGAGTTGACGGAAGGCTGGGCATCGCCTTGAAGGCTCCTCTGCAGCTTGTTAGCAATGACAGCAGCGAGCGTTCTGGCTAAATCCTGTTAAAATTTAGTGCAAAATAAGATAGAATGATGTCCTCCCCCCGCCACCTCCCTCTCCTTATTTCTTCATATTTCTTTAGCGCCGAAGAAAAACGAAGAAAAGCAAAAGAAAAGTAAATTATTTCTTCAGCGTTTTCTTTTGCTTTGTGCACTTTCCATTCAACAAAAAATAAAATAAAATGAAATAGAATAAAATTGTTGCAAAACTGACCCGACATGCAGCACACACACACACTCGAACACAAACTTATATTTTTATATGTATAAATCTGTATATATATATATTTCGTTTGGTCATAAATTGTCGCCGAAAGCTGCAGAAAAACAATAAAAATAAATGAACTTGAGCTTGCCCCACTGCTGTGCGAACAAGACGAAGAAAGTGCGACAGAGAGGCAAGTTTCTCCAGCAATTTCATTATTATTACTTGCCATACGAAAACTTTTCGCGCCTATTGTTTATCTGAGTTGTCCCATTTTTTGGCTATTAGTATTTATTGTGGAACTCAGCATGAGCAAACGAATCTTAAATGATAAAAAAATACACAGACATTTATCTTCATGCAGCACGACAATAATATCGAGAAGAAACTACAAAATAGCGACGGAGGCTAACGTCAGATAAGCGAAGGTTAAACACGTTTATTACTGCTTAAATTAGCTCAAATACAATCCACTAAAAAGAGATAGAATCAAAGCGTTAAGCAGACTTCGATGTTGGTGTTAAGTGAACCCCACGATTTCTTAGCATCATCAGTTTATAATATAATTTATAATCATAATTTAAAATGACCATACGAAAGACACTAAAAAATGTGTATTTCTTTATGCAGATTTTCACAACATTGAGTTGTTTTCTATCAGACAGACCAACATTGCTATGTCGTCTCTGCCGATGACACTGATCAAGAATATATCGAACTCTTTTCGTCAAATTATTGTATGTAATAGAATTGTATTTTAAAGGTCGACTATTTATCTTGTTTCAATATCGTTTAGGATTCAATCATTGTTATATTATTTTAGTGGAGGATTAATGAATTAATTCAAAACAATCTTTCATCAGAATCTTAATGAGATGCTCAGGAGATGCATCCCTCACCCTGTTACAGACGTTGCCTGTTGCCAGTAAGTTATAACACCCTTCTAACCAATGAGTAGCGGGTATAAAATAGCAAATAAGTAATCCGAAAGCTTAGCAAATTTAGCTTAACTCTTTTACAAAGCGACTCTCTTGACTACATCGCTGCCAACCAAAAAGTATCCCTCTCTAGTTGTGAGTATGTAAAAAGGAGTAAACAAAAAAGCAGATGGAATCAAAATAAAAGACTCATAAATACCCAGAGAGTGTAGTGTTCAACGTTTACAATAAGCGACTTCAAAGCGAGTCAAGGATACAACGAAGGCCGATCAGAGACAGAGCGGATGTGGAACGGATGCTGCCCGGGTCCTAAGTCTCAACACGTGTGGCAGCTTGTAATAGTTTTTTTCTTGTGCTCGATTTTCTCCGACTTCTTTTCTTTTTTTTTTGCACTTCATATCGCATTTCAGTTCTCATATTGCAACTTTGCTTATTTACAGTCTCATAATATGAACTTTAATTTGCTGCCGATGTGGTAATAGAAGGGTAAAGAACCCATAAGAGGGGTGAAGGGAGCAGCTGAAGCAGCCTGGCAACAGCCTTGGCATGTTTTTAAGCTGCACAACTTGAAAGAAACTTGACAACTTAATGTCGGAGCTAGAAAACAATTTGTTTGGCCCTCAAACTGCTGCTCTGCCAGCTGAGGCCACAAATAAATATTGAGAAAAGCGAAGAGGATTTTATGGTCAGACCGTGAGCTTATAATCTGACATTGGTTACACCAAACCCGCCTCATCGTCTCTCTGATTCTCTGACTTTCTGGAGGTTTGTGTGTCTGTCTACCCCGCTCAAAACCGAAGTCATTTATTTTAGCCACGGCCTTAGATAGTTTTGCATTTTGCAAAAGGCACAACAAAGAGAATCATTCATGGTTTTCAGAGCATGAATCACATGCAAATCGGACAAACTGCCGACGGTCAGTGTAAATAGATTCATAAATCAGTATGAAAACATTATTTTGATTTCCGTTTCACAGGATGCCACAAAAGAAGGCAAAGAGTCTTCAATTCACTCTCTCTCTCTATCTCTCTCTCTCTTTCTCTCACTCTTTCAGAGGCTTCTGAGTTGTCGACGGAAGCAACTAATTGGAGCGTAAACTAAATTCAGTAAAGAGCAATGAGTTTTTGTTATTCTTATACACTTCAATACGGCTACAACAATTTTATTAATCTGTTTAGAAAGCCTTCCAATGGTTGTAAAATTATTATTATTATTTTATGCTCCACAATATTAAAATTTACGTTCACAACTTTAAATGAATAATAATGAAATTCTATTCATCCCAGTGCTAAAAGCTAATGCTTATTGTATGTTGCATTAGCGACTATTAATTTTGAGGGTAACTTATTAGATTACATTGTGTATTTATACGATCTTTTATACAGCAAATACAATCAATTTCTATATTATTATATTAATATCATTATTATATCAAAAGGCAAATTTTGTTTCATAATATATGTGTGTTATATCTTAATAAGTTTTTTATAAATATTATTAAAAGTATATGTGCATATTTTATTTTTGGTGAAAGCTAATGCTTGATAATTTATATATTTATTTATTTAAGACTTTGAACAGTCGACATTTAAGTGTTTTAAATTTTTTCATAATATCATAAGCAAAATACACTTTTGAATAAATTCTTTAACTTTGTGAATACATATTTATTTTTTGACACACAAATAATTCTTATATTCTTATTATTATTAATGTATTTTCATAATATCATAAACAAAATTCTGTAACTTCTTGATAAGTTATTCAATTTGTATTCAAATATTGTGTTTTTATTGAATAGTATTGAATGTGTTTTCATATACAAAAAGTTTTAAGGTCTGTGTCTGTTTTGATTTGTGACTGGATTGACCTTGCTTATTGACGAATTGTTTTTGTTTTTTAAGAGCATTCCAAGTGCGCAGCTTGCTGGGCAATTGAATATTCAGAATTTTGTTTTCTTTTATCGTTCATCAAACGGATGCAAAATGTTGACACAACGTCATGTGGCTAGTGAAATATGAGTGTGGATCTTCATTTTTTTTTTACTATCATTTTCATTTATGTTTTTTGTGTGCGGGTCTTAGGCCATTGGCAGTATAACAATGAGCACTTCCGCTTGTCAGACTTGTACACTCGCCGCCTTCCCCTTCCCCTTTCCCTTCCCCCTCTCCCGATGTCTCCTTGTCCCTTGCTCACTTTCAACTGCATGCGTATGTGTGGCAGCTGCTGCTGTTGCTGTTGCTGCCGCTGGCAGTTTTGCAATCAACTCAAGCGCACAGCACAGAAAAGTATGCTATAGTTTCTGCGCGAGAGAAGTGAGAGGGAGAAGAAACACATTGAATAAGGAATCGCCTTGTGCATTTGGTGCATAAATGTCAGGGCAGGACGCATGACATATGAAATGAGTTTTTTTTTCTCATTTTTTCTCTCATTCGCTTATTGCCATTGCTGCTGTTGCTGCTGTTGCCGTGCAATTGTTGCTGTTATTGTGCGGTGCCAGCTGGCTTGCAGCTAGTTGCATCTCCAGTTGCTGTTTAATATTTCCGCTCGCACACTTGCTTATTTATTATGTTTTCCGCCGCCGCCATGTGGTGCACTGGCCGACTCAGACTCTGACTCTCACTCTGTCTCTGGCTCGGCTTCCCAACAGTTGCTCTGGCTCAAGTTGCTCTTGACGCTATTATCCAGCCAACTAAGACGGCGGCCACATGTGCCGCTCCTTCACTCGCTGTTGCCCTAATACCTTTTTTTTCACTCGACTTCTCGCTCGACTTCTGTCTGTATCCCGTCCCTGCCTTGGCCCCTGCTGTTGTTGATATGACAGTCCCTGGTCCCTGGCCCCAAGTTAAGTGCCTACATAGGATAATCTGCACATCTCAAGTCAGCGCGTAATTGTACTCGCTCCTCGTCCCCCTCTCGACTGCAGTCAAGCTGTGCAGTTGACTGCATTCAGTCTCTGTGTTCTCCTTCTTATCATTCTTAACGTTTTGTGTCGTTGACAATCCTCATGAGCTTTGCATTTTGTAGAGCTTCCCGGAGCATTTGAAGTTGTCGCTTTAAGTAATTACCATGTCGCGTTGCGTTTCCCCGCTTTTCGTTGCGTTTCGTTTCGTTCCGTTTTGCTGTCTGCCAGCGGCAACATGCAGCGTGTCCGTGCCACACAGCAGGCAGCCCAGTGCATCGTAAATTTAGCTACTTATGAATGATGGGTCGGCAGGGGATGGGGGGAAGCAGCCAATCATCGGAGTCTGCCTGCAACGAAGGCCACATGCAGCGTCAGTTTACTTAATAAAACGACGAAACAGTTGTTGTCACTGTTTGTTGCAGCCTCGTGCCTGTGTGTGTGTGTGCGTGTGCATATTGTGTGCAACGTGCGGCATGTTGCCAGTCAATAAGTCGACGCCTGCAGCTATCAAATTAAAACTGTGTATACATTTATTCGACCAATCTGCTTGTCTGTGCCGTGTATCATATCATCGCTTGCAACCTTCATAATTAGACACGTGACTGATGTGGCAAGTGGCATGTGGCAAGCGACAACTGCTCCTGCAACATTATAAGCACACACTTGCAGCCGCTGGCAGCATGTCATTGACATTACGCCTCGCTGGCGTTCATTAAACTTTCAGCACTGATTTGTCTACCTTCAACTAATTTCGCAGCTGAGCTTCAGAGCAGCACCTGGCAAGGAAACTAGAAGGCAGCAGGAGAGAATGGGGCGGCAGGGAGGCAATCGGATGGTGGCACATTTGATGCCTTTTCAATTTGCTACACGAAAATAAAATGTTTGCCTTCAACAACTGGGATGCCAAGGATGTGAACATAAACCCTTGATGTGCGTAGTGCGTATCAATAAAACGAGCTCGACAGGACGACGCGGGCAGCAGTCGCTGGCATGGGAACTGGAGCTGCGTTTGATGTCAATGTCTCAGGATTTCATCTTGCTTAGTATACCTTCCACACCACTGATGAAAAAGGAGCATGACTGAGAAGAGACGGTAACAGACTGAAGGTCTTATTGTTTAATAACAACGTGCTGCTTTCATTGAAATATATTACTTTAAATTTTAGTTTAAAAATGTAAAATATTTTATTGAAATATGTAAATATTTAATTATTGCATTTTTACAAAATAATTTATACATACATATTTGCAGTTTTTAATTTTCCATTAACATAATATTATTAAAATAGAATTAAATATTTAACAATTTTGATTTAATAACAGTAATATTTTCAATTTCAACTGTACAATTTTAATCTTATAGTCGACACTATATATAATAAATAAGAAAATAAAAATAAAGTAAATAAATGTACGCCATTCCCACCGCAAATTCTGCTCCGAATTTTTGTATCAGCTTGAAGGAGATCACAAAAGATGAAGATGAATGAACGTTGAATTCCATTCTGTTAGGCAAATGCGATTAAAGGTACCAACCGTAAATAAATGAAAATATTTTAATTTGTATAATTTAATTATAAGACACAGGGTATCTCTGCATCGAGTACGCTTGACTACAGCTTGCGTGCATGTTTATTCTTGCGATTTCTTTTTGCGGTCGTTGAAGTTCACACTATGTACAGGTAAGGTGCTTACGACAACACAGCTGCTTGCCACATCAACGCCACATATTTGTTTGTGTGTGTAAGTGAATACTTATATATACATGTATATGTGTGTGTGTGTGTGTGCTTGTGCTTGTGAATTTGTTGTTAGCATTTGCCATCAAAAAAGCAGCAAACTTTCATGTTATTGAAAATCGAGCTGAGAAAGGAGAAAAAATCCTTAATACTTACTTGCTGAATAATATCAGATGACATTTCTACATCTGCCTCTCTATGTATGCGTGTGTATGTGTGTATGTGTGTGTGTGTGTGTGTGTGTGTATGTGTGTGTGTGGCCTTCGCTAAGCTTTTTTAAATGGATACCTTTTGTCGCATTGTGCGTTGATTAAATTGTTTCTCTGTGTAAAATTTGTCTGCTTTCTTGTAAGTATTTGTTATTTTCGAGTAGGGAGAGCAATGGCAAAAAAACAGATTATATATACTTGAGTGATCAGCTCGACTGCTGATTATATGTATGATGTGTATTAGCCTGCTTTCGCTTTTGATGGATAAGCTTCTTGTCTCCCTTATCTAAATGATTACAGAATTTGTTTTAGCTTATGAAATATTCACAAGACATTCAAAAAAAGGTAAACGAATTCGATTCTGTGCAGCAAATGCGATAAGAGACAACAACATTAAATGGATAAAATATATTTTTATTTATTGGATTTGTAAATAAAATATAATATAAATTTAATCCAAGCACAAAACTCTTTTCTAACTGAACAAACAGAAGGGGCCTGAATAGAATATGTATCCAGGCACGAGTTGATATTATTCTTTAAAAAAACCTTCAAAATTAGCTGTAGAAAACAAATCGTTCAATTCAGTAAATATTCAGCAACCGTATTTTTGTTAGTTATTTTAGAATTTGTTTAATATGTATTTAGTTTAAATTGTTGTATTTAATCCTTTATATTTTATATATAAATATAATTATTTGATTACATGCACTGAAATAGACTTCAATAATTAGTAATATTCTTTTGATTTAAATAGACTCGTTTTTAATTTCCATTCGGAATTACTGAGCATTCTTCTCTTATATGAAATTTTTTTGGGTTTGTTAATAATATATTTTATTTGCATTCAATTAATTAAAACCTTTTATTATTAAATACAAATTAAATTAAATAAAATAGTTATTAAATGGAACTATTAAATTGCATAAAATTACATTCTTTGTCTTTAAGAATAATCGTTTAAGGACATGCACTTAAATTGACTCGTTTTTTTTAATATTTATTCAAGGATATTCATCGTTCTTCTCTCAAATTAATTATTATTGATTTAGTAAACAATTTGTGTTTTTCAATCATATTAAATACCTTTCACATTTTATAAAAATATATTGTTAAACTTCGTTTAAGAACACGCACTTAAATAGACTTTTTCAGCATTTGATTGCCAGATGTAATGTTGCCCCACTTGATGACGCAATTGATACGCATCAGTTTTCCTTATAGGTATGTGCTAAGGACATCGGCAGTTGTTAGCGCGACACCTGGTCTTACCTTTAGCCCCTCCGTCGCCCCTCCGTCTGTCCGTATGTCCTGCTGTCATTCGAAGTCAGAGTGTGCGACGAGAGTAATTTATGTATGCAGGCATATTGTGTTTCAAGGACATGCTCATTACACGCAACGCGAACTTGTTGTTCATGGCCATAATCAGGGAGCCAAAGCCAGGGTGACTGGCGACCACAACAACAACAACAACAGCAACAACAATGAAAGCGACAGCAACAAGAAAAACAGCGACAATGAGAGCAACAACTCGCATTAGCATTTTTCGCAGCTTCAACTTGGTTTTTGCTTTATGGCCAACTTATGTTCGCTTCTCCGCTTCACGCATGTGTGTGTGTGTGTGAGTGTTGTACGCTAAAAGCCATTGTTGTGTTGGTGTTGTTGGCTTAGCCTGTCGTGCGTCCTGCGGCATCCTATGCACAGCTATTCGTGTTGGCCGCAGAAGTGCTTTTAGTAGTTTGGCCATTGTCTGCCACAAGATCGCCAGGGCGAGGGCTTGGCTTTGGGTTACGCTCGGTTGTCATGTCTTTGGTTAGGCATTAAGTTAATGCGCTGCGCTGCCCCCGCAGCCCCTCGGCCCACCACGACTGACAAATCCTTGACACTTGCCATGCAGAAGGATGCCAAGCTACCTGGGTTTCATTAAGTCATTAGGCATTGTTATGGCTGCTCTTGCCGCCCGATGTTGGCTGGCAGCCTGCTTTGACCTGGTCAGCAGGGGCTGCATTTAGCCGCTGAGTGTCTGTGTGTCTGTGTGTCTATGTGTGTGTGTGTGTGGGTGTTAACAGGTGAGAAATTGCTTAATTGTAATTTTAACGCATAACAAACTCTGAAGTGAGCCCCTCGCTCTCACATTGTAGACAACAAAGATTTTGGGCCGAACAGTTCATGGTCTTTACACACACTCACCCTGGACGATGACTAATGGCTGCTGACCTCCAGTTTGCTCCTTGAGGCAGTTCAATTCAATTAACCAACATTTGCCTCGCTCCGTTCACACCTGCCGCCCTCCTTCTATATATTTCCATATTACATTTCGTGTACATCAAGTTGTAGTTGTAGTTGTTGTTGCCTTAGCTTTGGCAAGTCGAGTGCAGGTCGCTCAGAGCACTCAAGAAGAAGTTGTTTTTGCGCTAATTAGCAAATGTCTGGAGCATAATGTTTGGCTTTAACTTCACTCGCTGCGCTTACATAATTCCCATAATTCATAACTTCATATTATGCCACGCCCCCGCAAAAACGCCTCCCCTTTGACTGGCCACGCTAATGAGCAAAACGTGATGATTTTCTTACCCTTCTGTGGCAAGTTTTCCTGCTCTTTGTTTGCACCTCGCTGTCAGCGCTGCTCGTAACGTTTAATTAAAGCATGTCGCACACCCATCCATACGGTTAATGCACTCACAATTGCAACACACACTCGTGTTGCTGTTGTGACTACTGTTGTTGTCCATGTTTGTTGACATACTCTTGTGCATTAAGTGCTGTCAACTTGTTTGAAGCATCGCAAAATTGCATACAAAAATATTTACAAACTCAAATAACAACAGCGAAAACTATTATTTTGTTGTTGTATCATTTTTTCAACTCGCTGAATGAAATTAATTTGAACAGTTATGGCAAATGTTTGATATGCAAATTAATTGTTTAACCGTAATTGGTTAACAGATGCGCACAACTCTCAGACTGCCCGGCCAGACCCTGAACCAGGTTCAGCTCCAGCAGCTCTTGGGAATTCCATGAGCTCGACTCAAATGTAATATTCATGTTACGTACTTCGGGGACTTTAACTCGGCGAGTTGTTGTTGCTGCTGTTGTTGGGGTCATGCAGTGACCAGAACAACTCGGTGCCACTGGGAAATAAGCTGAAATACTTGCTATGTATCTTAGCATAATATCGGATTTCGGCATTGATTCAACTTAGACTTTCGCGTCAAATACAGCGTCAATTTTAATTTGAGAATTGCGTTCATCCGACTGAAATATGAAAACTAGAAAGAAATTATTTTGTTTTAAACTTTTTATATATTTATATTAATTTCTGTTGAATGTTTTCAGCAAACGAATTTAATTTTAAAATATTTTGTTTTCAATGTTATTAAATTCTACATTATTTCACAACACAATACTTCGTTTTATATTTTTAATAAAGTTTAGACCAAATTTAATTTTAAAATGTCAATACATGGTAAATAGCGATTTATTTACTTTTGTACAATGCAAACAAAACATTCCTATTTATTTATTTAGATTGATATACAGCAAATTAAGTAGAAAATATAGCTACAGCTTTTACTTTGCACTTCAATTTTCTATATTATATTTGCAGCAGACTGCAAATAACAA
Source organism: Drosophila immigrans (assembly GCA_963583835.1). Taxonomy (NCBI): domain Eukaryota; kingdom Metazoa; phylum Arthropoda; class Insecta; order Diptera; family Drosophilidae; genus Drosophila; species Drosophila immigrans. Next base: position 30,278,646 of record OY757141.1, read on the forward strand.
TAAAAATAAATTTTAATTTTTTGTTATTGACTGCAAATTTAATTTTTGATTTATTTATTGGGGAACAACCCACTTTTCACACAGATAATTATTCTTTATCTATATTTAGTGAATGTTTTAGTGATGATTGATGCGAGATGCAGAAGGAACATAAATTTAAATAGAGCTGGAATACAGGTTTTCAATAAACAATAGTATATAAAAATAAATCAGAGGAAGTTATAGTGAAGCCAGGGCAGACTGACAAACAAATGCTTATAACCTGGCTTGTATGGCCAACGTTGCGTATGCGTCACCTGGTCGACAGACAGAGAAGGGGGCAGGAAGGCGAGTGAACTGTCGGACAGATAAACAAACCGACAGACAGAGAAACAAACAACATGAGCATATGGCCAATGCTGCTGACGACGTCGACGACGACGACGACGACGACGCCAATGGCAATGGCAAAAACGGCGTCGCCGCCAAAATGACAAAAATTACAATTGCGTTTTGCGTTTTGTCTTATGTCACGCAGAGGAACTCGTACGATTTTATTATCATTTTGTTACGTGTGTTTTTACGGCCGAGTACAACAACAAGGCGCGCTCTTAATACCCGGGACTCGTTGACTGCCTGTCTCTGTGTCTCTGTCTGTCTGTTTGTCTCCGTCTCTGACTCTCACTCTCTCACTCTCCTGTGTTGTTTATATATATGCTTGTTTGTGTTTGAGTCTGTGTATTGGCAAGGCGTATACGCTGCGTATACGTGATGCGTGATTATCTTGTTTTCAGGCATGGTAACTGTATATTTGTGTGCGACATTGTTGCTCTTGATCTTGTTGTTGTTGTTGCGCACTACAAATGAAATTGAAATACCTTTAATACCTTTGACAACATTTTGCACAAATTACGTTTGTTTTTCTTTATTGAAATGCCAATCATTAATGTTGTCAATGCTGTTGTTGCCCGATTGTTGTTCTTATCGCCGGTTGTTCTCGCTGTTTCTCTTATTTCTGTTATTTCAGACAAAAGTAATTTAACCTTATTCCATAACGAAACGCTGACCATTAACGCTTTTCCATTTGCGGCTTTAAGCACCATTTAAAGTGCTCTTTTTCCCTGTTGTTCATTGCTATTTGCTTTCTGCTTCTCTTCGCTCACATTTCTTGCTCGGCACGTGGCTGCGTGTGCTGATTATTTAAAAATTTATGAAGCCAACCAAGCGCAGCTGAAAACTTTTGCACAAAACTAAACAAAACTGCAGCCGGCAACAACAGCAACAACAGCAACAATGCCAGCCAACAACAGACAACAACGGGGAGCAAGTAACAAACACGGGAGCAACATGAACAACAACGACAACGAGACCGGCATCGACATCGACATCGACAACGACAACAACAATAAAAGCAACGACGTGAGCGTTGAACGTTGAACGTTGTTTCGCATTTTGTGCTCCTCTCGACGAGTTTTAACCACAACGACGCGCTGGCCAGGCCATGACACGCCCACTCGCCCCTTGCAGCCCAGCGTTATCCTCTGCTTCTGGTTTTATCCACAATCCTGCCCTGGCTCTGATAATGTGCAGCGTGGAAAACTTTCAACATAGTTTGCTACTTAACTCGAGCGTAATAATAAAAGTGCTAAATCTTTTGCTATATTCACTTTGTGTGCGCGGACTTGTGGGCGTGGCAGCTGCCGGAATGGGGGCGTAAATATTAACAGAGCCACAAAAGAATAGCATTCAACGCAATGCCCTGCAGCGATGGGTTAAAAGGTGAAAGAAAGCAAAGCGAAAGCAATTAAAACAAAATGCAGGCAACAACTGAAACAACAAACAGCAACAACATCAACAACAAAAATCATATCAAATGAAAATAAATAACCGAAAGAAAAAAAGCGCATTGCCTTGAAAGCTTTTCCTACACTTTATGGCATTTCATCAAAATCTGAGCTTCGAATTTAATTATATGAAACTTGTTTAACTGCATCCAGTATAAGGCATACAAAGATCTTAGTCATTGAGGCATTTCTGGGAATTTCATGAAAAATTAACTTCACTCGGTTGCTGGCGAAAATTTAATTTAAATGTTGAAGCCCAAACTTTGATGGTGAACATTTCTCCGTAATTATTTTAAATATATTTTATTGTTAAATGGTACTTTGCAAGCGTTTATGGTATTTTTAAAATTAGTCTTTAACACGAGTTTCTAATGAATTGTGCGTTAAACATTCCGAGACAATCATAAATATAAATATAAGTGGAAGTATTTAAAAATAATATTAATTTCAATTCAAACTCATAAATAAAAATAGATAAACAAAATAAACAAACAAACTCATACTTTCAAGTAGAATTCATAATACCAAGTATTCGCAACGTTGACCTGCAATTTGAACAAAAGAACCTTAAATTTAATGCGCATTCTCTGCAAAGCCAAAGCAGACATTAATCTGAGATGTCCTCCACTGGCAAAATCTATAGAATCACTTGCGGTAAAACCTTTGACCTTCTTGCTTTACATTAGCATATTTCAACATTTCACCCACACATTTTCCGTTTTTCATTTACCATTTACCCACCGCATCCACATCATTTGTTTACCAATCAGATTGAAATATGCATATGCTGAAGAGCTGTATACATTTTTGCTAAAGCACTTGCTAAATTAAATCTCATTCGAAACGCAATCAAAAACAAATTAATTTGGCCAAATCATCATGATTATTGCCAGCTATTAGTAGCAGAGTAAATTGTAGTAGTAAGTGCTCCCACCCAACCATCATTGCCATCAATACAAAAATATTGTCAGTGCAAATTGAACAATTGCCAGAAGAGAGAGGGTGCAATACATTTTGTGTTTTTGCAATTTGTAATGCAAACATAGATACAAAAATATTGCAGGGGTAAATGAATATTACATGTACTCGCAATTGCATTTTCACATCTACGGTATCACAATGGACATGGCAACGACTCCACAAATTGAATGATTTTATTTCCAGACAAATCCTTAAAGTCTGCTAAAACTTCTTTCGAAAATGCAATTGAGTGAAATATTCAAAAATATTCAAAATCTCTTCAGGTAGAAATTGGTTGTTTGAAAAAGTGTTTCATTTAATAAATTCATTTCCATGATGAATTTAGTGTGCCGTCCAAAATAGAGAGAGAGAGAGAGAGAGACGAAGAGAGAGAGGAAAGTTGGTCGACGCGATGGAAATTTTCAACGGGGCACGTATTTTTTATTACTCTCATTTTTCAATAAATTTGATTACGCGGCGCTTTGTGATTATTGGCGCGTGAAAAAATAAATTTAATTTTTTTTATTTGCCCGTTTTTCTACGGCCAAAATAAAAACACAACCGAAAAAAACCTGCCTAAGCTGGCTCTGTCATAAAATGTATTGGCCGGGCCAACAGGACTTCAGGTCTCCAGCTTCGTGTGCTCGTAAAGTTCGCGCCAAAATAAATAATAAACTTGCCTTTGGTTTTCGCCCAAAAAAAAATTGTTACACAATTTTTCTCAATTTCTTGCTTTTTCGATATTTTTTGCTGTATTTTGTTGCTGTCCCCGGTTTTGCGTCCATTGGCCGCCGCTGATAAGCTGCTCTCGGGTTTGTATTGCCATTCAGATTATTTATGATTCTTGTTTTGCTGCTCCCCTCAGTAGCAACGTGGAGCCTATAGATTTATTTTTACTATACCCTATACGAACACACGTAAATAAAATAACAAAATAAAAGAATAAAAAAGTAAAAATGCTGCTAGAAAATTATTTGAAATGAAGACAACCCATTGGAAAATTGGCAAATCTGAGCATTGTCAATATCAAATATTTGTGTTCGTATTTATTTTTAGTTGGCATTGAAGAGCATAACAAGGTAGCTGTGCTGTCTCCCAACTTAATTAAGCACTTCCTCTGCCCCAGCTACAGGGTATTAGCTGAACGAGCTCTCCGGACTAAAACAACTTTCCTCTCCCTTTTGTGGGATTTTATGAGCGCGCCTCATGATCGCTGATTGGATGAGTCGCGAGGCGTGAGGGACGTTGAATGCAATTTTATGGCGCTTAATTCTTAAATCCATTCTTATCAGGTCTGTAGCACGGTCGGCTTATTATTTTATCGCTGTAAAATTAAAATGGCAAACGTTGTGTGACTTTTTTCCAACTTTTCATAGGTAACTAATGGAGTTGGCCGCAGTTTCATTTATTTATTTTATATATGCAATGAAAAGAAATGAATGCTTAAACTGGACACCAGGACATGACATGAATAAGTATATGTACATATATATATATTTGCTTATTATTGCATCAGTGTACAGCGAATGACTCGCGCCCTTCCCCCCCGGCGCACCTGTGCTATAATAAAGCCAATTTTTATTGTGCGGCTTTCGGCGTTAATCCAGTTTAAATGAAAATGAAAAACTGCTCATTGCCTTAATTAAATTGTGGATTATTTATGCAAAATAAAATATGCATTAATTTAAATATTGTAATACTGTGGCATTAATATGGCTTAGTTATGTAAATTGATGGCCGGCTGAGCTAGCATCAAAATTAAATAAACTATATGTGAGTTGACATGCGGTGAACGATTGAGCATATTAACGAATCCATATAATCAATGCTTATTTACCTCAGCTCTGCGTATAAAATTCATCTAATGTATTATATGCAATCTGTGAATTAGATAAAGCCAAAGCGATAATATTTAATTGCAGTCCCAACTTAATGAGTATTTAAATCATTATTTTATTAAATACATTTGCAAAAATCAATATCTTTATCTAATAAAAGTTGATATTTGTTAATATATACTCTATCATAATTGCATCAAACTATCGTTTATTATTTTACTAATTAATGTGAAATCATTTGATTTCCCAACTTTGATTAAAATTACTTGTGAATTTCTATTTACTATTAAATTGATTATTTATTAAAAATATATTTATAAATATTTAAGAAAAATTCACTCTCACTCAAAAATGAATAATATTTGGAAATTATCAATATTTGTTCAAAATATACCAAAACAAATAATCTCATTCTGAATCGTAACATTGTATTTATTTTATTTAAACCTAGAAACAGTTTTGCACTTATTATTTTATCAATTACTTTGAATTGAATTAACTTAAAGATTCTTTCAATTATGCAACAATATGTTCGTCATTCGCTTTATTTTCATAAATGAAATATGTTCAGTTATTTATTTTAATATACATTTCATAAGCAGTTTCGCTGTGCGTTGATTACCTTTGGATTCTTTTCACTGGCGACAAAAGTTTAAATAGCAAAATAAATGCAAAGTGGCTGTGAATAGTGAGTAGTGAGTGTATTCAGATTTATGCTCACTGGGATCGTGTGAATAACGGCTAGAGCCAGCCGTGTCACAGCTAAAACTCTTCACTTCGATACGACAATTTTTATTTCTAGCAATAAAAATAAAAATAATAAAATCGACAGCTTTATTTATGGCGTTTGCTTTATCGCTGTCTGTGTTTCTCTTCGTGTTGAGTGTGTGTGTGTGCATTGCGAGTGTGTGTGTGTGTGTGTGTGTGTGTTTGGCAGGAGCAGCCGCAGGCTCGCTGGAGTCTGGAACCTTTGTGGACACTCCTCTTTGTAGTTTCATCGTTTGACACAGTTTCGATTTGATGTTGAAGTTGCATGCTGTTAGCACGAGGATGATGTGGCAATCCCGACGTGCCACTTTTTTTTACGATGCAAATCGAGGCAAATTTGCACTTTTATCGCACGAACGGGGACTTAACACTCGCGTGATTTATGGGACAGTTCATGCGAGGGCGGAAGCAGCTGCAACAACTATACAGTGCAGTGGGAAGGGGGAGTAATAAGTAAATGTCAGTTGCCACTTCATTTGTCAATGTCGCTCTAAACCGAATTCAATTTGAATATGCATTCGAACTGAATTAGTTAGCGCCATTCGCTTCGCTACTTAAAAGCGGCATAATTAATGCGGCTATTAGCCAAGGCCCGAAGCAACTGCAGCTGCTGCAGCTGGGCAAACGCTGCCACTTGGCAGACAGACAACACGTTGCAAGTTTATTGGCATTGTCAATGTGCTGGAAGCAAGTTTGTTCACTTGCAAGTAATTGAAAGTCATTCTTTATGCAATAATAAATGAGTTTTTCGCACACTTGGCCAGCCAGGCCAGGCCAGCGTAGTTGCCTCGAAGCGTAGTTGAGCTCGGTTCAGCAGAGCTGAGCTCTCAGCTTGGCCGAGTTGTTTGCCACTATCTCGGGAAACAGCTTCAATTTCAGTTTCAGTTTGAGTTTTGAAGCGTCACTTTGATGCATGCATCATGGCGTCGTCGTCGTTCTCGGCGTTGCAGTTGCACAGCTGGCGTTAGGCCAATCCCAAGGCAAACTTAACACTGCGCTTTGTAAGTGTATCCGTATCTATGGACGTTGCTTGGCATAAACAACTGATTGCCAGTCGTTTTGGCCGCCATTAGCCTGGACTGCCTTTGGGCCAACAACGTCACCGTAGAGAGCGGGCGAGAGACTGAGAGACTGATAGACACATTGCCAGTTCATCAGACGAACCCAATGACGGATTTAGTCTCGGTTTGACTTGACACCGAATGGCCTTAATCTGCTGTCTCTCTCTCCGTCTCTGTCTCTGTCTCTGTCACTGTCCCTGTCTCGTGTGTGTGGCTAACAAATGTTGGCAAATCTGTGTGCAAAACTGCGGCAATCAAAGTGCTTCACGTGCGCTTCCCTCTCGATCTCTTTATCTCAATGCTCGCTTTTGTTTTCGCTGCTCATTGGTAATTGTGAATCTCAGCTCTTACGCATTCAAGCTGAAGTTTTTAATTTCCATAACGCGGAGAATGGAGAATGGAGGAGCTCATCATATTTTAATTCCGCTATAAATCTAATTAGTGAAATCAAAACCTAATCATGCGTTAACAATTTATGCGCTTCAATTTCATTCCAACAAGCGAGGCGAACAGCATAAATTGAACTACGTTATGGCCTCTCTCGCTCTCTATCTCTCTCTTGGCCTCTGTCCTTCTCTCTCGCTCACCCACACAAACACCGTGCACTATCTGTGTACATTTTCTCCATTATGAAAAGCGCAACGCTTGCAGAAATGTTGACCCTCTTCTTTCATTCCTTCCCTTTGGTTTTCCTCCTTTTTGTTAAGAGCACAACGCTTTGCATTCAATTTGGACTCGAAAAACATTCACATGGTGTAATTGAGTGCATGTTATTAAATGCACTGCTACAACAACTACAAGTACAACAACCAGACTCATAACCAACAACAACTGTGGCAAACTGGATAAAGTGTAAAGTGAGAAGCGAGTGTTGCAGAATTATGCTCTGTACTCAAAATAAAGTAACTGAATCAAGCAGAAACTGTTTCAAAAGGATGCCAGCATGCAGACCTGTTTGAAAGTATCACTTGTCACAGAACTATAAAAAAGTTGGAACATATCCTACATGAAAGCGAACTTACAAAAATAGCAGCTGAATACGAATAAAATCATATATTCGTATAGATATTTACATGGAAAAATGCATATATCGGAAAATACATAAAATAAACTGAAAATATATTGATTTGCACAATTTTATTTATATATAAACACATAAATACATATGGATAAATCTATATATATAAAGTTGTTTATATTTATTCACTCACTGATTGTACTATCAACGCACAGCACAAACGTTTAATGTTATAAGACTGAAATATTTACACAACGTAGCTCGGTACTTTGTATCGGGTTATTAGAAATATTTTCTCAAAATACAAATTCAAACTATCTTTAATCACAATTTGTGAATGGCTAAATTCCCTGATCTCATGAACGGCAGTGACCTAAGAACACAGTTACAAACTCTTAGATGAAGTGTCCAAGGTACAAGTCCCACAAGTGGCAGTGGAAATTTTAATTTTAAATTTATTATTAAATATGTTAACATTTGTTTATCTAGTGATGGGTTGAGTCTGTCAGCAACAATACTTTTTTCTATTTGCTAAATGTAAGCAAAAAAAACAATTGGAGTTTATTAAAGACAATCAACAAACTTTATTTTATTATGTGTCGATGGCAAGATAAAAACAAATACTTGCAATTACGAAACAAATTCATGAAAATAAAAATAAAACGAATTTTTTACTCGTTTGCACTTGTAATTAAGAGGTTTGGTACAAAGATTGTCAAACATATTTATTGATTCCTAAATGTTCAAGAACGATAGTTATTTATTAAGAAAAAATTAACAGTAAAAAAGTTCAATGCAAATGTTCATATTTTAATTAAATATTTCTTCTTTTCTGTTTTGTCAATTTCGACCAATCCTTAAAAAACTTATTTCGCCCCATGTCATAAGCTACGTTTAATTTTGATAATGTCATGCGATCTAAGAGCACTATAAAAGAGCGAAAAGCATTTGGTATTTGATTACGTTACTCGAAATTATAATGTTGAATGCTCTCTGGCAACTAGGGCTATGGTTAACTGCTCTATATTCCGATGGCGATACGACATTCTCGTAACTACAAGTTTTATGTTTCGGCCCATAAACTTAAACAATAGACGAAGCTGGCAGGCAGTCATGTAGTCAGTTACTCACTCATTCACTTTGTTTCATAGGCCATTAAAATTTTACGCGTCATTTTATAATGATTTCTGCAAGAATGATGTGTAAATGGGGCGCCAGATAACGCCAGGCGACTGATTTCAATTTGAGATGCGCGTCGAGTAAACGCTTAATTGAATTTCCAAGTACAATTTTCGCATTTTCAGTCAAAGAGGCAGCTTAATTACCTTTTGGCACAAATTACAAATTGTGTGCACGCCTCGCTCGACAACGTTGAGTGTCCGATGTCCAATGCCAACAAATCAAAAGCCATAAAAGAAATCGAGTTTGCAAGCTTAATGCAATGCAAACGATCTGGCTGGGGCACATAATCAAGTAGCCGCCCTGTTAAACCAGCGGCCACCTTTCGCTTTTTTCCTTTTTTTTTTTTTACTCTGCCCCTGAGGGGCGGGCCAGCAAATATTTGCGCAAAATTTATAGCACGCGCTTGTTGCCAAAAACGAACAACAACAATAACAACAACAAAATCAGTTTCGAGAGCCAAAAAAGTTGACAAACAATGCGTAGAGCTAACAACAACAACAACAACAGCAGCAAAAAAAAGGAATCAGGTTGAAATTAAAATTTTGCATTAATGGAAAAAAAAACACAGTGAAGGGAAAATAAAGGAAAACTTGACACGAGGCGAAGCGAAACGATGACGAGTAGCTCTCCATGGCAAAAGTCACGTTTCATACGCAAAATTATGAAAATGCCAAAAAGTAGCGCATAATTTGAACTTCTGGCCCCGAAACAAACCCAAAACCCGACCCAAATCGACTGGCCAAGACAGGGAGGGGAAGCAGCAAAGGGATGGAGGGGGCGCAGAGATTGGGGGCGGGGCTGTCTGGCCAAGTTGAGCATATTAGACACAGTTGATTGCGCTGGCCAAATGAGGCGGTTTTAATTAATTCATCAGCTGACGAGTTCAACGAGGCGAACGCTAAAAACTAAAAGCGCATATTTTACAGGGTATTTGGAAGAGCAATTAAAAGGCAGACAGTTGCAAAATCAACATTAAGTTCATTAAAGATTTTTATTTACATTTGTGCGATTGCTTTTGTGTTTTTTTTCTGCTATGTTAGAGTCTCCATTTTGGCAGTCGCCGTGTTGATTTTGCTAATTCGATTCATAAATATTTTGTAAATTACTTAAGATTTCGCATAATTTGATGGTCCTGCTCTGCTCTGTTCTGATGGCCTGGCAACCAGATTGACAGTGTCTGTCAAGGCTTTGGCTTAATTAGAAACTCGTCATCAGCAACCCCCCCCCTCGCATTTGCAACCCGTCAACGTTGCTGTCAACGGCTTAATTCAGGCGTCGCCTCCATTTGCTTTGTTAGGCACTCGAAACGGACCTCGTCGTGGTTGTGGCTGTGCAGGGGATGTGAACTAGGACTTTGGATGTGGGACTTATGTTTTCGCACACTCATTAAAATTCAACAAAATTGTTGCCAAATTAACTCAAACATAAGCGAGCAATAAAATTTCCATATTTTCCCTTACTTTCCCACAACACACACACACTCAGTAGAAAGCGAGGGGGAAGTGTCCTTGATTTCCCCCCTCTTGGTGACAGCCACTCGGCAAATCCTTAAAAATGAGCAGCCCCAAGAACTGTGAGAGGGGAAACTACGCATTGAAAATACAAATATTGAAACAGGAAAAGCGGCTTTATTTAAAGTGTTAATTACGTGCAGCACAGCTTAAAGCGGTGAACTTATAAGTATGTGTAGAAGATACTCGAGTATTGTTTGGCTGTAGCGCAAAGTCCTTTTATGTCCTTTTCAGCATCCACATCATTGTGCGGTTTCGCACGTGTCACATATCAACACAGACAGACAGCCGCATTCATGTAAGTCCTTATACTGGTTTTGATATTTGTATTTTCCAAGAAAACCCAACTAAGCACAATGAAGTGTCCTTTCTTGGGCGCTGCTCATGCTGAAGGCCTTTCACCTGAATTTAACAAAATTGAATCAAACATTTAAGTCGAATCATGTAAATGTTAAACTATTCAGCTTCTCTGCTTCCCCGAAACGACTAACAAATGGCATTTAATTTACCATCACAATTAATTTTTATTTCACTGTGATTGATTTTATTTATATTTTAATATTTAAGCTATTCCAAGCTAAACTTTGTATAATATTTATTCTGATTCAAAAGCTAAAAAAAATTTAACATTATTTAAGTCATAGCCTAAAATAAAACACACAACTTTATTTGAAATCATTGGCGATATTGAGCATATTATTTCATTATTATTACACAATAGTTTAAATTAAAATCAAACATAGAAAGGATATAATTTATTTTTGGAAATTTGTTTCATGACAGCCATAATGAAACGTTCGAAATTCTTTTTAGAAATCATTTTTCATTTTTGAATGCAAAATAGAAACAAAAGTATTAACCGTGGATCTTCAGTAGTGAATTTAATAAAACACTATTAAATGTAGGATTATTAAAGAAAAATAAATACAAACAAAAAGTAGAAAGACTCAGATTTGATAAAGCATTACATAATTCTCAACAAAAATGTTAAAATGTATTTGTTAATAAATTCAATGTCTTCAGTTCGTTAACTAATTCACATCGCAAGTAGGATTTTAAATTCTACAAAATTTCACACATAATTATAAAAATTCGATATAACTTTTATAAATATTTAATTAGTCTTAAATATTTAAATATTTTACATAACTTTTGATATCTATGTGACATAAATGTCCACGCCGCTCACAGTTTCCGAAACTAAGTTAATCCACACCGACTGCCGGATTTTAAATTCTTCGCCATTTCGGCAACTTTTCAGACAGAATATATATCATTATCTTAATAGCCAAAAGACCCAAATCGATTTACTTATATAAACTTGTACAATTTACGGGAATTTTCTTTTCTTGTGCTCTTTTCAGATTTGCCCAATTGCGAATAAGATTAATTCCTTTGAAGCAGAACTTAGTTTTCTTAGAATTTTCGGTGGTGTCACCGACACCGCTCCATTGCCGAACTTTTTCACACAGCCCTTATATATGTATATTTGATACCATTTTCATTTCCATTTCCATTTACTAGTTTTCTTTTTGCCCTCTTTACTTTTCTCTCTTTTCCTTTCATTTTTTTGGCTCAACTTCAAGATTTCTTTTACGGCCAGTGGCCCGATTGACGCCTTCAGCGACCGCGACTCATTGAAATGGGTGATAATTTACCATTGATTGCACTTTGTCGCTGAACTTTTGTGCTGCTGACAACTTTGGCAACTGGGCAACTGCAGTTTGCCCTTTTTTCTTCATGTTTTTTCTTACCAACAAAAATGCTCCCGCAGGCCCGTGGACCTGCTCGAATGCAATTTTCATATTGTACTTTTGACTGCCGTTTTGGTGACCCGCATACAACTTGCCCCTGCTAAGTGCCTAACTCTGGCAGTTTATTTTTAAGACAGTCAACGATCTCAGGCGGGACTATTTTCGGACAACTTTGTGTATAAAAGCAATTAGTGGAGATGCCCCGGCTTAAGCAGCTGCCAACTGCCAGCTGCAGACGCCAGCGGCTGCTCTGATAAGCAAAACAAAGTAACAACAGGCGACGATTTGAGAGAAATTTTCAGTTGGCGTATCTAAATCATCTCTAAGTCGCCAGGAAGCCGCTCAGCCGACCAGCCGACCAGCCAGGATGCCAGCATATCTCAAGACAGTGAACGCACAACGCACAACTACGAGAACAACAAGAACAGTTGCGAACTTGTCACTTGCAGTTGGCAGCTTCATCAATTTCGGTTAAGCTCCGCAACGAGGAAAACCTAATGGCAGTTGGTCGGTGAAATTATCTATCAAGCCCTAAGCAATGTTGATTGGGTTGCTACAGTCAAAATATAATAATGCCAAGCCCTGCCGTGCACCGTGTAACGTGTACCGTGTCGTATACGTAATTCAGGTCGCAGCACAAAAGGCAACTTGCAACTGGAAGCAAGAAGTAGGAAAGTTTTGTCTATAAATTTGCTTACCATTATTTGACCTGCTTGCATACAATTTCAGCACACTCGCTTGCACACACACACACCACACGGAGGCGTCTTGAGCAATGCTCAACCTCAAGCGGCCTCAAGACACAGGCATTCGTGCATGGCAAACACTTCAATTGCAACGCACCAATTATAAGCATGCCTGCCTTCTGCTGCTGCTGCTGCTGCTGCTTGGTACCGAAGCATAACTAATCTTTTGAGATTTCCAATTAAAAGTAAAACAAGCAACAAACAAGCATAACCACAGCAGTCAGCAAGACCGAAGACAGCTGCCAGAATAAGTATATAGTGGGTATATATTTAAAAAAAAAAAAGTAATGTATATGAAAAAGTTGGTAAGACGACTCGACGGGTGGCGGCCGAGAGAAAGATGTTTCATACATTTTACGTGCAAAGTGTCTAAATTAACAAGGACGACGACAAAGTCAGCGGGCAGCGAGCTCAGCACACAGGCAACGAGGCAACTTTATAATTATGTTAAGCATGTTGCAGCTGCAACGGCAACTGCAACAGCAGCAGCAACAGCAGCTTTAGCTTATTTAGCCCTGGCACGACCATCATATTTATGCCTGCAACTTGCTGCGTTGTCTTGGCATCAAAATCGCTGACTGCCTTTAGTCCGTTTAATAGGCCAAGCGACTGATGCCTCCAGCAATGCACACTCGAGACAAAGCAGGAGGAGGGAAGGGCAGGAAGAAGTGAAAGGAAGGTTGAGCTGAGTTTGCAGTTTGGCTTTTGTGTTGTTGGGCGGCTTTAAGTTGTTGCTGGTTTTAGCTTTCGCTTTTTGTGTAGATGGCCTGCTATGAAAATTACTTTTACGTCCGTCATATGCACTGCTCGGGCACCCGGTGCGTATGAGTAACTTAATTAGAAAACTTTGTCCATACGCCGATACGACGCCATCAAACCAGCACCATCCTACCAGGCCATAAGTTTTTGTCAGCTCGTGCGAATTGCTGCACCAGCAACATCACCAACAGCAACAGCAGCAGCAACAGCACTCCGGCAACATGTCAGGCAAGCAGCTATTTATGCCTCTATCAAAGCATAGGATTTGCCTGATTGCAGGCCGGAAAGCCAAAGCCAGAGCCAGAAACAGAGACTCAGTCTCAGAGTGAAAGGGAAAGGGAGCGGCCCGTTCATTTTGTGGCCCTCTTTGAAAGTGCATGTCCTTTTGGCTGCTTCTAATGACTTTCGACTTTAGCCCAGCATCAATGCCACTGCAGTTGATTATTATTTGGCCTACAAATAGTATTTTAAGCCGCTCAACTCGTTCCCCTTCCGATCAAAGGGAAAGTAAATCCCTTAAGCGGGGGATTTCTTTATTTAATATTTCGTTTTAGTTGCATATATATAAAAATCTTCTTTGTATAATATAATTTGGTTCAACTCAAAGGGAAAGTAATTTGCTTAAGCGAGGGATTCGTTTATTTCATTTTGCTCATTTATAATTCTTTATAGTTTAAAAGTCTTAGTTATTCGATATAATTAAATAATTTTGTTCAACTAGTTTCCATTCCAATCAAAGCGAAAGCAAATCGCTTAAGGTATTCCATAATATACCATCAACATACAATTTGCTCATCTATCCTTTGCTTTTATTTAATATTTCGATTTAATTGTAATATATTCGACGTAACTATTATTATTTTTATTGGTTTGATAGGCTTGTCTGCTTAATTTCACATCACATCACACGAAATCGACCATAGCTAATCTCATTTAATTATTGATGTTTCAACTTTTGCGCGTTTCATTCAGAAAATGTTGAACAATTTAATTGTATTTAAGATGTGTTTATTATATCCCATTTAAAAACCCAGGAAAACTGCATGTGCATAATTTTTAATTATTATTTGAACAAAGAGAAGAATCGCTAAAGAATATATTTATTTCAATAGTAACACTTTACTCACGAGCAAACAAAAGTGAAAAGTAGCCTGAATTTGTAAGCTGTCCGTATCATGCACACTCACACTCTCGAACGCAAACAAATCCCAAGCAATCACTCAGAGCACACGCACATACATATATAAAGCACATCCTGTGTGTATATAGTAAAAATCGCTGATGCCAAAAACTGAAACGCTTTGCGCTCTTCTTGGTGAAATGGCAATACAAACAAATAAACTGCACAACAACAAAAACAAGGGCAACAAATAATTGTGCAAGACGAACGTTTAACTCAAATCGATTTTGAGGGGTCTTTAAAATAACAAAAGCAAAAAAACAATAACAAAAACAAACATAAAAGGACTAGCACCGAAAAAAACACATGGCAAAAAAAAAAAAAAAAAAGGAAGTGAACTGAAAATCGAAAACCAGGCGAAGGCAAATCCATTGAACAAACAAATGTGGAATCAAGCAAAACATTGAACGCTCCGCATGGTCACAGACTAGCCAATACCCACACTCACACTCACACAAGTAAACATATTCACATACGCACACACACACACGCACACTCATACAGATCAGCACACTCACAGACAGAGAAAAGCTTTTACTCGTCGCCCAGCTGTGTCGCAAGCTGGGTTCATTTTTTATTAGACGAAACATTCGGTTGACGCTATTGGAAAATGGCGAACATATTTGTCCCTGGACAGCAATTATTGTTATCGTTATTGGCATCGAACAAGATTGACTGAAATTTATTTCAGTTTGAGTGCAACTCCCAGCCCCAGTCCCAGCCCCAGTCCCAAAAAAACAAGCGAAATTCTAACAGCAAACCTGAAACGAACCCTATCGCATCGTATCGCATCGTATCGAATGGCATCGCAGCAAAGCGAAACAAAACGTAACGAAACATGTTACATCTACTCGATTCAAGTCAAGTTGAGTTCGAAACTCATTTTGTTCAGCTGTCCGGCTGCAATTTGCCAGTCAGAGAGAAAAAAAGAAAAAATTATAGACGAGGACCCAAAAGCCAAACCGAAGACTAACAAAATGAATTGAGGCTGCCAGCTGAGAGAATGCTGCTGAAACAAAACAAAAGGCAACGAGACTGTGGACAGCCACAAAATGTGACATCCTTTTTAGGCTTTTGTTGTCCTTTTAGATGGGCACACCAACGAGTTTGACTCCTTTTTGTTTCCTGCGAATATTTAAGGTGTCGCTGACTAAGTCGATTAGTTTCTGGTTCTGCTTCTGGTTCTGGTTCTGGCTCTGATTCTATGTCTGCCACAAGCCCAGCGCATTAGTGAGCGTGTCAATTTCGATTCCCGGTATACGCCCACACCTAAACAACACACACACACCCACGCAAACGCACACGCACACAACAAAAGCTGCTTTGTCTTTGCTTTTTCTGCTTTCTTAATAGATATATATATATATATATATGTGTGGTATACATATATTTTTTTTGCTCTGACTTTCCGCTTTTTTGTGACCCCAAAATCATGGTCATTGTTGTTTTTGCAAATTGTGCGGTTTGTTGTTTTTCCTGCCCCCAGAAAGCGATAGTCTCCAGTCCTTCAGAGTGAGCTGTGGGCGTAAGCAAAACAATGTCCTGTTCGTGTTTGCTCTCTCTCGGCCTGCCTAGATTTTCTAATCAGTTTTGTAATTGTTTCTTTGTTTTTGTTTTTAGTTGTAGTCGTAGTTGAGAGAAACGTGGGAGGAAACAGTTCCTGCTTAACCTTTGGCTGCCAGACGCAGACTTGGCTTTTCCTTTTTTGACCCTATTCTTCGTCTGTTGCAACAGTGTGTTTATATGCCGTTTGTTCAACCGTTTGTCTAATCTAATTGCTTTATTTTTAGCCCAGTTTACATTGAATTTGTGTTTCAATGCGCCTTCGGCATTGACAGATTCGCTCTTCACTGCAAAATTAAAATGACAATTTAAAATGCATATTTAATTGGAAAGTCAGTTAAATCAGCTCAATTAACTGGTTTCAATTGTAATTAAATGCCAAATGACAAACAATTCAAATCTAAAAAAACGCACTTAAAAGTAAACGAAATTCCGCAATCATTTTCTACCATAAGTTATTGTGTATTCTCGTTTTTTAATCAATCTAATTGAATAAATAAAAACAATGCTCTTACACATAATTAAATGGACATATAAACAATTGTTTGAGTACAGTAAAAAAAAAAAAACTGTCGATATTTATTTAAATTTGCAGTCTGAAAAAATGCAATTATTACAATAACAAATCAAGTCTTAAGCTGCAATAAATTACAAATTTATCCCCAGTTAACTTTTACATTTTTTATTATTAATATCCTGACTGATTGCCAATCAGCGCAGCTGAGCTCCAAATTTTTTCATAAAATACTTTGTGAACACCTTTAAAAGAAATTGTTTAAAGAGTTTGCCGCTTGAATATACTAAAATCAAAAACAACACGCAATCACGTGGCGTATGCGCAATTTGCATGTTGTCGCCAATGATTCTTTGGAGGCAAACACCTCGGCCATATACATAATAATAAAAGGCGTTGCTAAGTCTGAGGTTAATTTGCGTAATGCGCTGTAATTTTTTAATGTGCCACAAAAACGGGCAGAACACAAAAAAGCGACAAAAACAAAGCAGAATACAAAACAAGTGAAAAAAGGGTTGCAAATGAAGCGAAAGCACGTAAAATGCGTAAAAATTCATTGGCGCAAATGTGAAAATCGACACGGTCGCGAACTTGGGCTCAATTGGGGGCAGCTTTCCATCAGAATGAAATAAAAATGAGCTCGGCCTTCGTTTGCTGTAATGCTGTGAGGCTGTGAGTTCGCGCAGTTCACATTGATGACCTTTGCAGCTTGCGAAATTTAATTTATTTATTTTATGTACTTTATTTTAATGCCAATGCAAATAAATAAACCAACACAAAAAAATACTTAAATAAAAAATCAACAAAGTGTAAAAGGGGCGGTAGACAGGATTGGCACAATTACATTGCCCGTCCTTCGGCAATTAACGAAACTCGCGCCGGCAAAAAATAAAATACACAAAATTCAACACAAAACACAAAATTGCACAAAGTATGGAAAAAAACGCGGACCCAGTTACAAAGCATGGAATATTGAATGCCCTCTCAAAGTTATGTAAAACTGATAAATTAAATTTACTTGATTAATTTCTCATCAAAAATACTTCAAACCGTCTTTTATTTTTCTTTGACTTGTGTTGCAAAGCAGCTTGCACAGCTGGTGGACCCATTAAGTGAGTATATAACGAGAGCGCAACAAAAGCCAAATGTAAAACAGCCGCCAGTTGCCCAAAGCAGTTGCGGCACAACTTCCCCCACTTATTTATCAAATCGGCCACCCGCTCCGCATCCGCATCCCATTTCCCTCCTCACTACAATTCACTCACTACACAGAGATAGAGCCCTTTTGGGCAGCCATTTATCTCAAAGACAAGCTGGCGCACAAAAAGAACGCTTGGTATATTTATTTTGACCTTAATTAAAGACGCATATTGCCCGCTTCGCAGTTTTTTTCCCTCATTTTTTTTCTGGCTGCTGCTTTCGATTTTTACGGTCCATGCAACCGGTTTGTTTGCATGCAGCTGCTGCAGGATTGTTGAGACTCTTTGGCCTTCGTCCAATGCCAAAAGCTGTTGTCTACTTCTAAAAAATATTTTTTGAAATAAGCAAATATTTGCGTAAAAACGTGAAACACGAAAAAACCCGTCTAATTGTAATGTAATGAGATTCACTTTATCCCGGTCGAAAGGAGCCAAGCAAGTACAGGCTACTTATTGGCAAACAAATCAAAAGTGAATTTATCTGGTGATTAATTGGCGTGAAGCGCATGAGTCAAAAGTTGCATTAATTGATTACATTAATCGCGTTGAGCAGGAGAGCTACAAATGCTGAGAAAGATGTAACTGTCCAGAAAAAGGTTTGATTCAGACCCAACTAAATAGTTGCAGTAGAAAAAACAGATTTACAATGTAAATTTTATTTGATAACAGAGTGCTATCTATCTAGAAGGAATGCAAAATGCTAAATATAATTTTTATTAAATTGATCTTCCAGCTAATAATACTTTGTTAAACAACTGTTAATACTGAAAATACTGATTAGGGAATGTTTCAGTTTTAAATGATAAAGTAAATGTAGATGAAACTCTTCTATAACTCAATTTCCTGGTCGACAACGAGTACTTTGCCCATAACTGAATAAACAAGCTATCTAATAGCTGCATTTAATAAATGAAATAACAAATGTTAATCGAGCAAAACATGACTGGCAACTTATTTGTATCTGTCGCTATCTGGGCAGCTCAATCTGATGTGGAAGTGTCTGCGTAAGCCAATGTCATTGGGCTCCATTTGGAGCAAGTTGAATTCAGCGCTGCAGCTTGTCGCTTTGTCGTAAATGCCTTCGGGGCAACAAAACCAACCTAAGCCGCAAAAGAGTTATGCTATTACATTTCTCTTGCTCGTTACCATTTCTTTTTCTGTTCTTTCAGTCTGTCTTTTTTCTGTTCCCTGTTTTTTGCTTGTGCGATTTTTTTCCGCTGGTGCCCAACAGCTGCCACTTCAATTACATAAAATTCACATTATTGGGCGGCTGCGACGGCGCATTTTGAGGCGAGACGGCGTAAAAGAGTTTTTAAATTAAAGGCCAGAGGCTGCAAGTGCTGCCAATGCTTTGCCATTGCTCGCCACCTCGGCTCGGCTCGGCCCGGGGCAGAGGTCAGATTGATGGCATGCCCTGACACACCGACCGACCAACCAACAGCCGGAAATATTTTCTGTGGCACCGAACAGCACCCAGCACTAAAACAACAAAACGCTCACACAAAGCACAGATACCGTAACCGAGTGTTGCCAAATGAACGCCAAAGGCCAAAGCAATCGACAAAACAACGGCAAGCCCCCCAAAAAAAAATGGTAAAAAAAAAAAAACATAATACAAAACACTTTTGAACCTTCTCGGCAGCACGCCGAAAACAACATACTCTGAAAGCTTAAATTTATATTAAATAAAATTCACTCTGACCTAAAGCCATATTTTGATTCATATTCATAAATTAATTTGTTGTGATAGTAAATCTGTTTTAATTTCCATTTTATTTTATTTGAAATTATACAATATAAACTAACACTATGTAAACAATTTTTTTTATAACATAGATGTAATTAAAATTCAGAAAAATTAAACACCCTTCACATTATTCAATTTACCGATTTATTTACCAACTTGCGCCTACTGAATTTATATGTTTTATAATGAATTTTAAAAATTCAATTCGCAGTCAATGATCTTCTCACTCAGCACTCTCAAAAGCATTTTTCACAATTTCCTCAGCTCAGCCTACAACTCTCAAGTCCAGATTGACAATAAATTTCAAAATAAATTGAAATCAAATAAATATGCCAAAGTTTATGGGCCTGGCAATCAATCCAAACGACAGGGTATTGAAAGGCAAGAAGTCCGCATGTAACTACAACAAAGAAATGAAATAAAAAAGAAAAGCAACCAGGAAAAATCATTGAAAAGAGGAGGAGGAGCAGGACAAAGACAAAGGGGAGCTGCGTCTAATTTACATGCGACGCTGTGGTGCGGCGGGTCGCTCGCCTTGTAGATGGCCAAACAATTCATTTAAAGCAGAGCCGCTTTTCGCGCATTTACCGTTAAAAATTAATGCCCCCACTTGGCCGTGGAGTTGCCAACTCAATTCGTTAAATAAGGCAGAGTTGGAAGTTGTCGCAGTTTGAAAATGTTCAGACAGAGGCCTGGGGGGTAAGGGACACATTGCAGTTAGTCGCGGACACGCTTCGAGGGACAACAACAGCCGCAACAGAATGCGAACGAAACGCCAAAGCGAGAGAGAGCGATAGGCGAGAAAAAAATGGGGGTAATTTTTTATATGTGAATCGTTGGGCAAAACAATTAAATCAGAATGTCTGCTAAGCTGCCATGCAAAATAACGTATACGCCACGCTGGCGTCGCTTCGGGTTAAATTTAATGCGCACTTTGGATGCCTTCACAGATTTTCTTCCCATTTTCGTTTATTTTTATTATTTACTTATTTTTTTCTTCCACTTTTTTCTTTCCTTGATTTGGCAAGGGCAAGTTTTGGGCCGGGTGCAAAATATGCGTAGTGCCAGTTTGAGCCACAAGTAAATCCCGTTCCAGACAATTAGGCGCAATTTGCATGATAAACGTGCGTGTGCCTGCCATCAAACCAAGCCACAAAGAGCATGTTTAAGTGTCCCATATGCGTGTGTCAGAGTGAGACTCTTTGTGTGTGTATGTGTGCTAAACGTTTAGCAGCCGGAGCTACAAAAGTTTTACAAGTCTTGTGGCTGGGAAAATCTTTTTGTGTGTGCTTCCAGTTAAACGCTTTCGAATGAAGTTTCACGCGTAAAAGTCATAAATAAAAAGCCAACCAAGAAGCACATCTGTGCGTGTGTGAGTTAATGTGTGTGAGTGTGTGTGTGTGTCTGACAAATCTGTAAAGCAACGCCCAACGCCATAACGGAGTCGAGGATACACGCACTCGCATATGAAAAACTCATTTAACTCATAAATTATGCACTAAAAAACAAATAACTCATCATTTTTATGCGCTCGTCGAAGCTCTTCAACTCGCCTCCGCCTTCGTCCCCCTCTCCTCCTCTCTCAATCTCCGCTTTTTGCGTATGTGTGTGTGTGTGTGTGGTATGCATTGTGGGTGACACATAGCACATAAATACACTCGTGCAAAAAAGCGACGGGGCTAGACAAAGTCGTAAAACGAAAGCAAAACCAAACTTTAAGCAAGCTGCAAAGTGAATCGCTACAAAAAAAAGGAAGGAAAATATATAGATAGAGGATCAAATAGTTAATAAACCTAACAAAAAAATGGCTGCTAAACTCCAAACTGGGTTAAGAAGACAAAGTAGCGACTTAGACGCATATAAAGATTGATAAAATAATTGAATTCTTGGCGAAGCTGAAGAAAATGCACAAAATCGAGACTGACAACACAACTTTGTTCGCACTGCGTTTAAATTTTTTGATTTCCTTAAAAGTGTTTTCAAGAAGGCTTCAAAATATATCTGCTTGCAGATTACGAAGATTAAATAAAACACAAAAATAATAGAGAGCATTTGCAACAAAATTAAAAATAACTCGCAAATTCGTGTCTTAAAATATTTAATTAACTTTTTTGATTAAATGCTTCGAATTTATAATTTGCAAAATGTTGTCAAAATAAATTTAAATAAGTTTCCAACAATATCAAAACTAAATGGCTTTCAAAACTTTGTCATAAATTGAATATTTAATTTTGATGTTTGGCGAACAGTTTTTGCTTTTCTCATGTGCTAAATTTCGTCAAAAATGCATTAAAATAAACTTCTGTGTTCTCAAAAGGAATCTGGTTAGGATAAATTTCTAAATATGAAAAGAATTCAAGCCCACCATAATGATTAGCAGCTATGGCGAAATTCTCAGTTCTCTTAGAGCCAGTTATGAGCTGCCAGACGCGAACCACAAAATGCGGAAAAAACTCATAAATTTTGCTGTCGGTCTCATTATCTTGTTCCAAGAGGCTACTAATATTTTCGGTGGCGTGTACAAGTACGTTTATGAGCATGTCTGCGGCGAGGGGGAGCGGAGGGGCGATGCTGCGATCGGGCTGCGAATGATATATGGATGCGTTGATTTACATACTCCAGCGAATGCGATGCGATGCGAGGCGAGTATCTGGCATATAAGCACACTCGGAACATATCTTGAGGCAGCCATTTAGCAGTATTTAAAATTTATGACTTGACTATTAAGTACGCATTAACTGAATGCTTTGTGCCATACGCTTGACAAACTCGCCTCACAAAGTGGCAGCCAAATGGCAAAGGAGGGGCGGCTGCGGCAAGGACGCGGGCGTGTTCGAGGTGGGAGTGGCAGGCTGCAACTTTTTCCGTTTTCTATAAAAATTGTTAAGCCACAAGGAGCAGCAGCAGCAGCGGAAGATGCAGAAGTTGAAATAAAAGTAAGAGCTGCTTGACTCAAAAGTTGCCACAAACGTGAAAGTTGCCGCCAAAGTTGCAGTTGCAGTTACAGTGGCAGTTACAGCTCCTTTGTTACCTGCTTGATGTTCCCGCCGTGCATCGTGTCAGCCAATTGAGACAGTTTTTTACGAGTTTCACTCGCTGTTCGCTTTGCCTGGGTTTTTGCCAAGTTTTGTTTTGGCGCGCGGCGACTGCTTTACTTTGAGCTGCAATTAGAGCAAAAATGCATTAGCCTAATCAAATGTGGCATGTGACAGGCAGCGAGGCAGTCAACCAGTCAGGCTGCAATTGCCAAGTGCGACGCTTGACTTGTCCACGCGCTGTGCTAATTAGTCCCTTGAATCCTTTTAATACGATTACGCGTATTGAGCAGCTGACTTACAGACAGGCCTGCACACACAGCTGCCACATTGCCATGCAGCCCAAGCCCAATGGGGGACGTGTGGCGAGCTTTGTCTAATGAACCGCACATTAGTGCAGGCGACAGCGGGGACATGCATCAGGCTGCTGCTGACCAGGCCCCTGACTTATTGCCACATCCCACAGTCCGCAGCTGAAATGCATTTAACGCGCGTCTGCAAAAGGACCTCAGCTTGCTGACTGCCCGACTGATTCACTGACTCTCTGACTGTCTGTCCTTCTCTGCTGTTCAATTGAATTGCAGTGCAAAAGTTGCTGTAGTTTTATCCTGATTCCGCTTTGGACTTGTGTTGTGGTGCTAAAACTTTTGCCTCGACAAGCGCTACAACAATGTCCCGACAAGAGTTCTGCTCCTGCCGCTCTTCTCGCATCGATTACTCGCACTTTACTTAATATAAATTAGAAATTATTGAAGTTTCCTCAGTTGTTGTCAGCAGCCAATTGATTTGAAGTGGCCTCATAAATTTGTAATCAGCATGAATGAGATCGAATAAAATTTTGAAGCACATCCTTACATCCTTTCGCCCTATTTCCATTGGAGTTGACGGCTATTAACAACAATAGCAGCAGCAGCTGGAGCTTGAGCTTGAGCTGCCTTCAACTGTGAATTGAGGCGCAATTAAACACACACACCCATTTACACACACAAACACACCCGGACATGCTGAAGCACACAAACAGGGTGCAATACAGGGCCAGCTGTTTCGTCCTTGCATCACAGGACACGCACATTACCAGCGTGTTGCCATTATAATGGAAACTGCAACAGAATTAGAGCAGAAATTACGCTTATGACTGTGACCATAGCGCACAGCTCTTCAGGCTCCGATTATGGCTGCAATTTTTAATACCCTGGGAAAAGCAATTCACACCGCGCAGCTTATTCAGTCTGATAACAGGCGAAGGTAATTTCAGATCCCTTTAAATGGATATCAAGAATATAGTATATAGTACAAGGAGTTTAATTAATGCAAAGTTTGTCTTTCAAATGTTAATAATGAATGTATATTTTAAATTATAATGAGACAATGTATAAATATTTTATAATTATACATTTGAAATTAGACACTATACGTTCAATTAGAAGATCAGCTAAAAGAATCTATTTAATAATGGATTTCAATAATATTCAGAGTGAAGAATAGTACATTATTATTTGTATTTCAAATATTCTGAAGAGTATTAATCAGTTCTTTAAACATCGTGCAAATTTAATATTTTTAAGTTTATCTTGCAAATAATAATACATAAATACTATAAATTAAAGTGTAGAATATGACAATTTATAAAAGTGTAAGTTGTATTAGAATAACAACGAGAAGAATCCTTCTAAATAAATTAATTTTATCCAAAATAAATTTAATTAAAAAACTTGTGAAAAATAAATAATACTCTAGAAGACAATGTATTACTGGATGGACAATGTATTACTGGATGAATTATTTAATTTTAAATTTCGAATTAGTTGCTGGAAGTTATTTTAAAATAAAAACTACAACCTTCTTGGCAATTAGTTCTTTCAAGTCAGGATATTCATTAGTCGCATATGATCAAGTGCATTCGCAATGCTTCGCTTCAGAGCCTGAGTGCGAGTCGCATTTTGGTTGTGCATGTAATCAATACCGATTGTTATGGTTGTGGCAATGGTGGCATCATGAATGTCAGCCGGTCGAGGAGAGGTGACACCAGGGAAAATGTTGGGGTCACAGTCAAAAGGTCCTTCTGTCTCGGTGACCGACACGAATTGCGAGCACAGAATCAGAGTGCATGCCATATACCAATTTGTATTTGTGTATAATTAAGACAATGGTCGCATTTCATGCCTAACTCAAATTGCCAATGGTTTGAGCTATCAGACTCAGCCATTCAAAACCATTGTAATTAAAACAATCCATGTAAACCAGTGACGGAGATAACACTAATTAAACCGTCGGGCAGATGCACTTAATGCTGCCTCAACTCAAATTGACTCGCGGAATGCCGCAAGCTCTGATGCATTTTTAATATGTTTTATTTTAACTTTAGCAATTGCCATAAAACACCTGGAAATAGTTAGCGCTTATTAGCATAATTATTTTGTTACCCTGCTGCAAGTTTGGCAAGTCTTATCATACTTTATCAGTTGAATTACTTCAAGTTTTTCTCGCTTTAATCTCTTTCAAGTTTGCATTAAAGTCTTCGGGGGTTGCACCTGATAACGAGCTTTTTTCTTGCTAATTAGCGATTAATGAAATGACATATTTTCTAACAAGTTTTGCTTCATAATTGTTTTAAACTCTAACAGTTACCTGTCTTATCGAAAACGAGCTAAGTTCATCTGATTAAGCTCCTGCTGCAAAATTAAGTTTAAGGAATTCCCGATTTTCGGGACATTTTATAGGGGTTGAAAGCGTATTGCAGCGCTTTCGGTTTGTGTCGTGGCTAACTAAGCGTAAACTTTAAAGCTTTTGGATTTACTCAGCATGATTTCTATCTAGCAAACATATAAAAGGAAAAAGCTTTATGTGGACTCTTATATTCCAGGGCTGCCGAATGTGGTTTTGTTAATTGTGTGTACTAAAAGCTCATCATTTATGAAATTGTGCTAAAACATCGTGCACTTGATGTATGCGAACTATGTACTTAAGCTTCCTGCTTATGATGACATTAAATCAAAAGCATTTACCCCACTCAGTTGATGACTGCCAAAAGTGGCCCAGTTGTAGCTTTAATGCCTTGATTGACATATGGACCCGACGTCGACAAGCAATAAACTCGGCAATAAGGTTATCGGATTACGTTAGAGATACAGACACGTGGCACAACACTCGCCAATTGAGTTAATCGCATTAAAGTAAACCCCATATGCATAGCACACACTGCGTATGACAACCGAAAAAAATAAAGGGGAGAAAGCAAAGTAAAGCTGCTTAAAAAGCTCACTAAATCAGCTCAAACCGCTCGAAATAATATTTAGCTCGTTGAATGAATTTGACATCAAGTTTTATTGTTTATTTCATTTAAATATTGAATATTTCTTTGGGTTTTCTGTATAATAACATTAATTAAAACATTTAAAAACGTTCAAGAATTCTCTGCTGAACTTATTGACCAAAATCTATAACAGATAGTATTCATATATATATATAAATATATTATTTTATTTTATCTCTACAGTACATACAATTACAATTGATGCTGCTTAAGCTGAAGTTTCGTCCGGTTAAAACACATCGAGTATCTGTTTGTTGTAATTTACAAGTACATATAAAAGTCGTATGCACTTTGAATTATATAGTATTATCGTAGAGTGCCTTACATCGAGCATAGAATGAAGCACAAGTCTTTATAGTTTGTTGGGAACATTTACATATGAATATACATATATACACTAAACGTCTAGAAATGTACAGAGTTCGGTTGCATTAGCATTATCTTTATTGGTAATTATACCAGCTTAATGTCTACCAACTATCACTTAAGAGTATTAACATAAAATTGTTCACTTATTAACTACAGCTTACACCAACTTTCACTGATATTCTCTTCGGCATTTCATTAAAAAAATAGATGTTGCATGCCTCTATCCACATTCTCCGTATTTATTTTTGAAATCACAAATTCATTTATTTCACTTTATAAGTAAAATAGTAATTTCTTGTTCTTCTTTCTATTTTTAGCGCAAACGATTGTCAAATAACTTACTCGATTTAGTTTTAATTTTAAATTATTTTCGCATATATTTGATATAATTTTCGTTCAACCATCTAAAAATTTATATCTTACACGCAGCCTAACTATTAAACTTGACACGAAACTTCTAAATTTACTTAGCTCTCATTTCGCATTACTATTATTTATTATTTATTATTTATTTGTGTATTTGTACTGTCGGCTTCACAGATGATAGCCGGCAAATTATTCGCAACAAACATAATATGTATTATTTTATTTCCGCTTCCGTTTTATACTTAAATACATCAAGTTCCTGTAGTTGACATTTAACATTCAGATATATTATATTTCTTGAATTTCCATGAAATGTTAATTCTAATATGTTTGCTAATTGTTGTGTATTATGCATAAATGCAATGCCAGATAAATATATTTTCATTTCGATTTATTGAACTTTTTGTTTGAACTTCTCGTTGACAGCCCCAAAGATTCATTTGAGTTATTTGCTTCTTTATGGTTTACGTCATCAAAAAATAGAATCTGATATGCTAGCAATGAATATGTATGAATTGTTTGTTATATGGATGCAAACTACTTAAATATTAATGTATTCTTTAATTGTAGACTCGGATATGATAGAAAGCATCTCGAATACCAGCAGCTGTTGCCAATCACTTTCATTAGTTAATCTGGCTCTCAGCATCAAATTAGGCAAATCGAACAAAACTTATTTAGTGCTAAATTGATAATCAAGCCGAAGTCTGCTAGTTGTGTGTCATGTGTGTGTGTGTGTATCTGTATCTTAAAGATATTAAAAGTACAAGCGTCTTCGTATTTCAGTATTAATTAGGAAATAAATCACGCACGTCGGCATGCATGTAAACGAATACACGAATACACGAATACAGACACGTCCTCAGCCCCAGCCTCCAGGCATTGTCTAAACCCATATCCACCTCCAGCGCCATCTCCATCTCCAATTCCATTGCCGAAATGCCAGCCATAAACAATGTTCGCTTATTTGACGCTGGGATCTCGCAGGGAGCGCGTCGAGGGCAGACCGCGAAGTCCTTTCTCCAATTTGTCGGCATCGCCGGCTGAAAAGCGAAAACTCATTGTTTGTGCCTGCGCCTGGTTAACGCCCAACAACACACGGCTTCGCTGCTGTTTGCTGTTGCTGTTGCCGTTGCTGTTGCTGCTGTTGTTGCTGTTGCTGGTGTTGTTGCCAGTGACAATGGCATTGCCGCTGCCTGTGTCACCGCTGCCCACATCGACCATGGCGACGCTGCTGCTGCGGGAACCGCGTCTGGGCCCCAACAGCTCGACGCTCTCCTCCTCATCGTCCTGCCCGTAACTGGCAGCTGCCACAGCCATGGGCATGGCCATGGCCATGGGCAATTTGGCTGGCGGCGAGTACTCGGCATTCGCCTCGGACAGACGACGATATTCGCCACTGCGCGAATGCTGCAACTTCCATGAGGCACGTCGTGTGTTTGCCACACTGTGCGTGCTGTTGCTGCAGTGCACCGACGCGTTGGTGGTCGTCAGGTTGCCGGTGCTCTGCGATACCAAACAATTCGAGCTCGAGCTGCTGCTCGACAAACTTGAGTTGCTGCCGCCGCTGCCACTGCGACGCACACTCCGTTTGCTGCGCTGTGGCAACTGCGGCTGATGCTGCTGCTGCTGCTGTTCGGGTAACTGTTGCTGTTGCTCCTGGCCCACAATCGGTTGCTCGTCGCTGCTCAACAGCGCATCGGTGCTCTTGCAACAGCTCTGATGACTGGCGGAATGCTTCATGGTCCAGCGAAAGTCATTGGAATTCTCGTCATCCAGCGGCGGATAAACTCGCCCCGCCATGGGAGCTTGGGTGCCCAGCAGACGCTCCTTGGAGCTGCTAAAACTCGGCTCCACGGCCAGCGGGGAGACGCACTCGTCGATGGTGTTCAGGGGGGAGATTTGCAAGGTCTGCTTTTGCTGCAGCAACTCGATCTCATTCTTGATGGCCGGCTCGATGCCCAGCAGGCCGAGCACCAGACGCGGATTCGCCAGCACGAAACGCTCGAAGGTGGGAAAATCAATACGATAGAAATCGGTTTGGCAGCTGCGACTCTGCGTCTTCGTCGCAGCCTCCACGCTCGCCGACGCAGGCGAGGCGGCCTTCGAAGGGGGCGCCGTCGTTGGAGGCAGCTGCATTTCACGGCCCCAAACCTCGGGCGGATGCGAGAGGCAGCGTTGCATGGCAGCCGCTTCGCTGGCGGCCATCGCCAGATTGCCATCCATCAGCGGCACATCACAGCCGGCAGCCAAGCCCAGGCCCAATCCTGAGCGGCCCGCGGCCACGCCACTGATGTTGGGTATGGAGCGGGCGGGGGGAAACTTGAGGGAGCTATGCGAGTTCATCGCTGCCGACGAGGTGTAGGTCATTTCCTGCAGGGCGCTGATGGCGTTGCGCACCTCAACGCTCAGCTGGGCGACATCCTGATGCAGCGTGGATACCTGCGAATCAAGGCGCTCAAGCGAAGGTCGCTTGCCGCCCTCCTCTTCGGTCAGGGGCTCCACCTCCTCGAAGGAGCCGCGGTCCAGGCTGTTGGCCATGTTCAGAGGTCGCTGTCGCTTGTTCGTCTCACGCAGCGTAATCAACGAACGTCCGCGCTGCTGTAATCGCTGATGCCTTGGGCTGCTCATGCCCAGCAGCGGTGAGCGGCTGATGCTGTGATGCGGCGAGGGGGAGGCGGCAACCCCCGCCCCGCCCGCACCACCGACAGTGCCGTTCTCTTTGTCCTGCTCGCCAGCGCATTCGCCGTCCTCGCGGTTCTCGTCGTCCTCGCTGATGCTGGGCAGTGGAAATGTGGGTCCAATATCCGATTCCTGATTCTCGTAGCCCTCGCGCAAATTGAACGTCAGATCGTGCTGTATGTCGTTGGCGAACTGCTGCTGGTATTCGGGATAGAGACGCAGCACCTCCACCAGACCGCCCATGTGGATGCACTTCAGATCGCAGTAGGTGAGCGCCTGCAAAGCGACAAGGAAAAACACACAGGAAAGTGTTAGCTAAATGATTATGCAATCTTAACTCGACTGCCCGCAGCGACCACAGCAACGACTTCTAACAGCAGGCCTTCCAGCCAACAGTTGACAAAGCAAGAGTCCACTCAATTCAGCGAAAACGTTTTCTATTTTTATCCACATTTATACTGAGTTTAACTAAATCTGGCTCTTCTCGAAAAAATGTTGAAACACACATATATTCAGTGCTTTTCAACAAATAAGTTATCTAATGAAATTCAATATATATTTTAATTTTAAGTCCAATGTTACTCTAATAATAAAGCAATTATAAAATAAAATTTCCTTATAACTAAATGTTGTTATAATAGTATTTAATATAATGGTACTAAATATGTCGCTTCCCAAGATATATTAACATACAAATATATTACTTGCATTTCAACAAATAAAGTATGTCATGAAATTCATTTTATTTTTTAATTTTGATCCCAAGGGTATTCTAATAATATAATATAAAAATATAAAATAATATTTGAAGATCTAACTTAAATTTATTTTTATACAAAAATTTATATTAATTTATTAAATATCAGTCAAAATATTTTTATAATAGTTTATATAATATATAATAGTAAATGATGGAGTCAAATAATTTAAAACTTTCTACTTTTATTAAAATATAAAATGTTTTTGGGAATAATTAATTGGTATTTTCTTCAAATTTATTTTACTTTCTTAAATTTCATTTAAAATAATATTGTTTTTTAGTTGCTGTTACTAAACAAAGAAATAACTAAAGAAGTGTTTATTTTGTTTGTACATAAATATGTTTTAAGAAAATATCATATTAATTTTCTGCCATTTATTATTTTTATTTTCAAAAACTAAAATTAATAAACGACATGCTGAAGTACTCTATTTGAATACGAAAACTTTTGAAATAATTTGCTTCGCTTCGTAGAGCATCGCGTAGTCGCCTCGCGCATTCTTAATCTCTTTTCGCATGTTAATATTGACACCCTGGCGTCTTCTTTACACGCTCAAGTGCACCATCTTGGCACACACTCACACTAACCCTCACACTCACACTGGCACGCTTTCGCACACAAATACAATGAAGAAGTACGAGCGCACACATTAAGCTTAAGTATCACTCATACGCCCCGTTGTTGTTGCCACTTCTGCAGCTGCTGCTGTACCTGAAGTTCAGGTCTTGAAGAGATGCCTCGCAGCGCTTGCTGCTTGTGGCTCTAGGGCAACACACACACACTCATGCACACACACAGACAACACACATTTAAAATGTCTGTGTTTTATTTGGCCAAGACGGGGCAGACATGCAAATAGACTTGGCATAAAGCGAAAGCGAAAGCGGAGGCCGAAAGCAAAAGCCAAAGAAAAACATGCAAAAATAAATGACTATGAAAATCGGCAAATAATGCGCGAAGCGTTTTCCATTTTCCCATTACCATTTCCCAAAATTCCCATTTGCCTCGACTATGAATTAATTGAAACGTTTTCCCACTAATTAAGCGATCATCTCTCAATTAAAATTTGAGCAAATTGCCTGCGGTTTTCTTTTGGCGCAGTCGCCTCGGCGGTCGGCGGTCGTCGCATTGTTTTCCATTAATTAACTATAACAGATACCGACTGCGATTACAGGAGACGAGTGCACAAGCATGTGTCTGCCACATAATTCCTATGGCTTTTGCGGCAAGGTTGCAGCCACTAATAAAAAACGAAGAAAAATGTGCCAGGGAAAATAATATTCAAAGAAAATATTGAATTTGCCACGCAGTCGAGTGGAAGGAAAAGTCGACGTAGGTACAAACACGAGTGTTCTTAAGTTATTTGAACCGTCGCCGACGTCGCCGTCGACTTCGGCTTCTCCTTCCCCCATCTTCTTTGTCGTCTGCGCGCAGCCTGATAAACTTTACGACAGGCAAACAGACCAACAAAAAAAGAATGGATGAAGAACGAAGAAAAATAATGAAAATAAACAAAACCGGCAAAAATAACAATGGCAACACTTAAAGCCCAAGCTGCTTTAAAAGCCAAGCTCTGAGCGCGATAATAATAAATTTAAGACTCGTATTAAAATATTAAAATATATAAAAAAATTCAACTAAAAATAAACAACAGAAAATAAAAATAAAGATAATATAAATTCTATTTAATTACGAGTCCACGCAACCCGTCGTGCAGCACAGGCGACTTCTAACTTCTAACTGCCCAGAAACCATAACCGTAAAGTTAGCTCAGCCTTGGAATGCAAAAAATCAGGAATAATGACATTAGCTTAAAGTTACACTGGAACTGTAAAATAATGTCAGCAGCAAAACAATTTTCAAATATTTATTGTCTTGAAAATATTGTGAATTAAAACAGCCAGATCTTGAATACTTCGATTGAATATAGATAGTTTGATAAATAAATCTAAAAAATTTAAGAATTATAAATTTGAGGTAGCTGACAGCTTTTAGTAGAAAATATTGTGAACTTAAACAGCAAAATATATAATTTACACCTAATACTATATACACTGATTAAACAATGTTCTAAAATTAAGACATTTGTCTTAGAATTAATAATTGCCATCCAAAAAGAGCGTCGAGTACCTAAAAGTCTTGATATTTGATATAAACACCAAGTTCATTTTAAAATGACAAAAAATCGAATAATTTTAAAACCACAAATATTATTTTAAGATTAAAAAAGAATTTTATTTGTTTTTGTTTTCAATGTTCATAGTTATATTAAATTCTTGTTCTTTTAAGAACACAATTTTTTTAGATTAATGCTATAAAAACTGGTCTTTTATAATAAACACTAAAATAATCTATTTATTGCTAAACGTGCAAATAATATTTTAAGTCTATGAGCCACATCTTTCATAATAATAATTATGCAATCCCCAAAAATTTTGCAAGGAAAACAAAAAGGAAACAGAAATAACTAAATAAAAGTTTCAATGATTTTTGCAATCAAATGAAGCAATGCCAATCAGCTACCGAAACCAAGTGAAATAATTTTGTAAGTCTTTGAAAAGAAGATGCTTTGAAGGCAACTCAAATGTACGAGAAAATAAATACGCTGAGTGCTAACCTAGCTAGAATTCTGAACTGTATTTACAGTGCTTCTGGTGTCATAAAATGCTTACTGTCATTGCCATTTAACGGCAATTGGGGTCGGCCAGTGTCATTGGGGTCGCTCACATACCTTTATGTCGCTGCTGCTGCGGACGACAACATCCTGTCCAGCGCTGTTGGTGGTGGCGGTCATTTGTCCGTTGCTGGTCGCAACCAGATGCACATTTATGTCCGAGCCCACGAGATCGCCCTTGCCTAGATGTGAGTGTGAGTGTGTGAGTGGGGATGAGTGTGAGATGGGTATTTAAAAAAGAAAGAGAGAAAACAAAAGGTCAGTCGCTAGGCAGAGAATCAATAAGCATAAAAATAGCTGCTATTTGTCTAGGCAACATCGTGAATGAATAAATAAGCAGCTGCCTGACTAACGTACAAATGAATCCCACTGAATTCACATCGAACAGGCGAATGAACTTCAGTGTTTGAGTTCAATAAACGCCCCCAAACAAAATAAACACAATGCGAAAACATGGGCAATTTAAGCCGAGTTGAAAACACAAAGTACCGAGTACTTAATGTATTCACATAGATACTCACCCAAAATGGCAACAACCATATCGTCTTTGATCACCTCCATCGAGCCATTGCACAGATAGTATATGTAGTTGAGTGCATCACCTTTGTGTATTAAGTATTCGCCGGGTGCACAGAAGTTCGTCTTGATGTGCAGCGACAACAATTTCAAGCAGCCCTGCAACAGATAGAAACACAAAAGTGAGAAATGCGTGTAAATACGATTTGAGCTTCAGTTCGGTTTGTAGTCTTTGGTCAAGAGAGCATCAAGCACAGAGCTGCGAGTCAGTTTGAATTTCCCGTATAGCCTGGCGAATGGAGTGCAACACGCTGCTGTGGCAACGGCTTGAGGCATGCCACGAAAAGTGGCTTAAAGCGCGCTTATTGTCGTTGAGTGGTTTTTGTTTGCCATCGCGCGAAATAAGCTTTATTATTATTTGTCTGTTTGCACTGCGCATTGTCATTTCTTTTAGTATTTTAGCTACTTAACTTGCAGTTGGCCAAGTCTCTCTCAGTCTATCTTCAACTACTGCTGCTTCTGCTGCTTCAGCTTATTAAGCACATTTTTAAGAACTCTGACAAGGTCTAGCAGCTGCTTATAGCTAGATTATATTATCTTAAAGTATCTGCTACTTGAGCTCTCACTTTTCTGATTTCGTGCGACAAACTGCGAGCAAAATGTCGCTGAGCAGCTCTTCATAGCAAGCTAAGTAATGTTTACAAAATTCCAAGAATGGATTCGTTATGCATTTCTGCAAAATACCATTCCATTGCAAGTATTTTTCAAAGTGCATCAAAAAAATGTCAAACATGCAGTTCTGTTATGCTCATTTTTTGTTATCATAATTTTTTTTTTTTAATGTTCATCATTGAAGCATATTTTTTTTAAAACTGTATAGTTGAAACCTTATTTACTACTGAAGGTATTCATATTTTAATTATTTATATATTGCCTAATTAATGTACACGTTGTAGTCGAATATAAATTGTGTTCACTGTTGAAAACAAATAAAACCAAAATAAAAAAAAAAACATTTTTTATTTATTTTCTGCCTGTTAAACACGAAAGAACTATGAAAATCGGAGTTGCTGCATTTGAGAGTTAAGGAATAAAGGAATGAACTGTGCACCGTAAATGCTTTTGCTTATTAAGTTTAAAAGTCTTTCGACTTTCTGAATAATTTTCCATTAACACCAAAACTGCGGCCAGGTACAAAATCTGCAAGTTTCAGTCATCCGCAAAGCTCTCGCCAAAAGTTGAACAATTGTTTTGGGACTTTCGCTTATCTTCGGCCTTTGCCTGCTGTCGAACTGCAGTGCAGGCTGCGCTCTGGCTTCAAACTATCTATAAAGTTGTCTTATCGTGAAGGACTCGCCCGCAGAGAGCACACAAAAGTTGCCAGCTAAACGTTGGCGAAGCTTTCCGGATTTCATGAGCAATGACCCTGTGGCGATAATGCAAGTTGGGCTTAATTGAAAAATCAATTACTCTACGCACACTTTTAGCACCATTTACCACACAAACACACCCGCATATGTGCTACTATGTGTGTGTGTGTGTGTGGATACCCTGAAGCTTAGTGTGCCAAAATGACAAGGGTATTGACATGGTCGTCTACGATAAGCATCACAGCTCGCACGGTTGCATTTACTTTCACTTTCACTCTCTTTCTCTTGTGAGTTTCCTCCTGCTTTCACTCTGTGTATTGCTGTGGCCAAAAGTTTTGCCTAAAACCTTTTTCATGCTTCAGTTGTTGCCGTTCCCGAATCGAGTTTCTTGCGCAAATCATGCGTTGTTTGGCTCAAACTTTCACCTGTAACTGTAACTGCCGTTTACCTGTGAGTGTACGGTTGTGTGTGTGTGGGTGTGTGTAAAATGTCTGCTAAGCTCGCAGTTGACTTTTGCCTGCCCCGTTTAAGTTAGCTGCCGATTATTTCAGCAATGCCATCAACATCTCAAGTCCATTTGTCTGGATGGGTTTTCTATAGCTTTTAAAGCGTCGTCGACCCCCAGCAATAAGACGAAAAGCACAAGGGAAAACACACACACATACACACAAATATATATATGCATATACTACGTACCTGAGAGGCAGCTTCAAATATCGGCAGCTGTAATATTTCACGATGTAGATGCATGGAGACATCGCCACGCAGCTCCTCCGGAAATTCGCGCAGCGTCTGAAAACCAAAAAGCGAGAGAGAGAGCGAGTAAGTAGATGAATATAAATGTCAGAGCGAGCGAGAGACGAGTGGAGAGGTAAACACGAGTGTCAAGTGTCAAGAGCCCAAAACTTACATATCCTTTAAAGCTACACACACACACCGACACACTCCCACACACATACACGTGTAAATTGAATTGTAAAAATATATTTGACAATTTTTGCCATGCAGTTTTTCCCGCCATTTTCTTTCATTTTTGCACACGCAAAATAAATATCTTTGTATCGCTCGCTTTCTTTCCCCAAGGTGAAGCAACTGTTTTTTGCCTTTTTTCGGGGCTCATCTTCTTCTTTTCTCATTTTTTGGGATGAAATTGTTGAGAGGATTAATATGAAAATTGAAAAGCTTTTGCGTCTTGTTTGTTTACAGTTTGTTTTATGTGGTTTGCTTTCCTTCCACTTTCGCTTCTCCACTCGGGCTCACAGGCGTATACGCAATGTGAGCCCTACTCTAGAGAATTTGTACAATACCATCTGTTGTATCTGTTGTAGCTGTGAATATGTATAAGATTGCGCTGAATGAATGAATGACTGAATGAATATTATTCATATTTTTGAGAGCGCATCGTGCGTATTCCTGACGTAATTTGTTTGATAACATGCCATCAACGAAATGCGTAAGTAAACATATTGCTCGAGGAGAATGGAGAATGGAAATTTTGTGCTTGCGCAAAACACACATGACTTCATAAACAAACAAGCAAGCAGGACTAGCAGGCAAAAACAACGAGAGAGATGAAGAGCGAGCGAGCTCTTTGTCAGAAAGAAAACATTTTTAGGTTTTCAAGTTGCAATTGAGAAATGAAAAACAAAGAGCTCAAAGTGCAACTGAGACCCTTCAAGCTGGACAAAGTATTAACATACATATTGTGATTCTGCTTTCAAATGAGACTCACAGCTTAAAAATATTTCTAAGATACCATGGACTTTAATATTTGAATTGAATTGCCATGGAAATATTCACTTAACAAGAAACATTTGGAAAATATTTATCGAAATTTGCATTTCAATTACACAGATCACAAAAGTTTTAATTACAAAATTCTATCAAAATAACATATATGACGGCTTTTACTTCATTGATGCCACTAGAACTATGCAACACATCGCAACATGCCGCAAATTTATCTGTGTGTGTGGCCAACTGAATATTTGCGTATTTGTGGAAATTACTTGTGTGTTTTGTGACCATTATTCAAATTGACATAGGCCAGAACTTTCAAAACGATGCAATACAAACAAGTGGCAAAAACTAGCAATAATAATTCTAATTGGATCAACGAATTTGATTTGCTCTACAACATTGATTATTATTATTTATTTGTAGAATAACTCAATTGGAGAACATTAAACCAAAAAGAAACGACGAATAAACATTTTAAAGCTTTAATTAAATATTTAAACTACTGCCAACATTCAATTAAAAGAAAAATATATACAGAAAATTAAGCAAATTGAATTCATAAAAATGTTTATTAAATAGTTGATTCAAGAAACACAAAAATCATGTTCCTCACTACTATTCATTATACTAATATTAAATTGTATGTTAATTTAAATATTAAATTTTATGAAATAAAAACAAAATAAAATTCATTGAATGAGTATTAAAAAATTTTAGAATTTAAATATACAACAAGTTAAGTACATTTATTTCATTAAAACGTATATGAATGAAAGACTTACAACACATACATTTAATGATGAATTTAAGCAACAATAATTATTTAATAAATTAAATATAGAAACTTTAAATTAATTCTTAATGATAGAAAATATAAATTATAGTCTGTTACGTCAGTAATAGACAAAGCAATTATATTTTATAATTGTAGCATTAGTAAATTTATCCTTCAGATTTTTCGCAAGATAATTTAAATCTAAGAAATCTGAAGAGCTCTAAAAAGAAGTGTATAAAACACATATTTAGCGCATTTCATTCCACATGAGCTAAATCAATTTTTGGTAAATGCTGAACAAATGAAGGCTACGAAAATATGGGAAAACTAAGTTTTCGAAGAGAGGGGGCGTGAGTGTGTTTTGGATATTTGCTTATTTAATGGAACATTTTCCCAAAGGGCAACAACGCTGCTGAATTGTTATTTATGTGTGTTTCAACCACAAGATCCAAAGAAGTGTAAAATATTTTACATTAATTGCAGGCGATGGCCGAAAACTTTCCCATCCTTTCGGGCCCATTAAAGCCAAGTGAAAGGGGCGTGCAAAAACTAAAAGCTGTGGGCGGGCAGCGGGCGGAGGTTACAATACTTTTTGGGCTAAATTTGGCATGTAAATTACGCGCAAACACGCAAACGCACAAAGACGAGACTGAGCGGCATTGAAGTGAGGCCAGCACAGTCTCTGACAGTTTGCCAGTTAATTTCCATGCGCAATAAATTAACAATTTAATTTACTGCCTGGCAACTGGCGCCCCATTATGTATGCTATATATTTTGTGCCTGAAAAAGTATGTGTGTGTGTGAGTGTGTGTGAGTGGGC
This sequence comes from Drosophila immigrans, assembly GCA_963583835.1. Taxonomy (NCBI): domain Eukaryota; kingdom Metazoa; phylum Arthropoda; class Insecta; order Diptera; family Drosophilidae; genus Drosophila; species Drosophila immigrans. The sequence goes on from OY757141.1 coordinate 30,316,690, forward strand.
GCGTGTGTTCATTGGCACACTCGTAATTCATGCCTTTTCAATCTAATTCAATTAATTTTGATTTCAACAGATTTTCAACAAAAAGCATATAAAAATGTTGAACAAGTCAACGATTTAATTGAGTTGCGAAATTTGCGAAGCGAAAAAGAAATGCTTTAACAGCATTTTAAATACTTGTGAAGATACTTAAATAAAGGATTATTATTTGAAAAAAATATCTTTCTTAAATCTACAATTATTTCTAATTGAAAATGTAATTTTATAAGCCAAATAAGTAGTTTTTATTGTATTTATTATTATTTTATTTTTAGTATCGACAGTTCATTTCATAAGCTGCATAACTTTATTGGTTTTATTTATAATAATTATTTATTTATTATTATAATTACTAATATTCGAATTGCATTCTTTTATAACGTTACCACAACATATTTAGATTGGTATAAGTAAATCATTTAAAACTAAAGATACAGACTTATTGGCTGTATGAAAATGATTTAATTTAAGGAAAACTATTCCCAACTATGTACTAATATCAACTGTAACTGCTTCAATTAATGCTGCATTTAATTTGTATGCGAACAAACACTAAAATTGTTGCTGCTTAGCTGGAGATAAAAGCTCTAACAAGTTGAGCTCACTTTAGACACTAATTTCCAGTGCAGAACAAAACACAAATTTCTATGGGAGCTGTACTTATTCAAATGTCTGAAAGCCGAAATTAATTAGACATGCTCGTATTTGGCAGGAGCAAATGTAAGCCCTGTGCTTGTCAGACTTTTGCGAGAGAGATTCAGGTCTCAAGCGGACTGGCTGGCTGACTTGGCAGCAGCAGCAGCTGTCAAGGGCTCAGATAGCCAACTTCAAAGGGCCGCTGTTCATTTGGGATACGAGTACAAGTATATGTTGTGAATCAGCAGCCCAAGAAATGCGCTAATTAATTTGCAGCCCAAGGCAATCGAATTGCACCGAACACTGAACTCGAAGAACAATGCGAGTAAACATTCATTAAAAAAAACAGCCATCAACAGGAACTAAAACCATTGATAATTAACAATTTGCAAAGTGCACTTTATGCAACAATCACCGCTTTATGCCAATTTGCAGTTAAGGTAGCAACAATAGTTCGACCTTCGTCCTTGCAAATTCCTTTTGCGTGCTGTGTCAGCAGGACAAAGTTTCAGAGAGCATGACCCAACTTTAAGTTGGACTATAACTTAAATGGATTTACCCCCTGCTGCCACGGGAATTAATGAAGCAAACAAATAGTATTACGATTGCTTTGCGCATTGATTTCCCTTACAAAAAAAATATAATGGGGGCAAAAAGAAATGCAAAAACTTTTCGTTTGCTATTTCAATTAAAATGAACATTAATAAAATCAATTCGTTTGCTCAAATGATATGTTGAATACATATTCATACTTATGCAACGCGATATTCAATTTCCAACTCTCCAACCAGCATTCTCGCTATCATGCCAAGCCACACAAACCACCTGCTGGCAACTGCAACAGCTGCGAGGGTCGCTCAATTAGTTGCAGTAAGTGTTTGCACCGACATTGGGGAAGTTTCTTTAATACAAAATTTACCCTTTTTTTAATGTAATGTTTACCATGCAAAATGTTTGAGTCTAGAAAAGGTGTAATTAGATTCGTACTGAACTATCAAACATCACTTTCCATAAGCTCGACACTCGATGAAGACTCATTTGACAATGTATTATTGTATTTGCAGACTTTAATTTAAAATGTCTAACTGTCTAACTTTGGTACATTAAAGTTAGATTACTTCCTAGTATGAATTTATCAACAGTATGATCGACTGTTCAAAATTCAAAAATAATAAATAAAACAAATTGTTGCTCACACGAACATATTTTCTTACACACGCAGTATCTTTGCAATAATATTTATCATATTTGGCGTCTTCAATTTAAAATGTATATATAGTAATTATAAGACACTTTTCATAAAAATAACATAAAACAAAAAATTAAATATGATACCAATTCCACCATAATTAAGCTATAATATTAAATTGAAGAAAAAAATTACTGTGACAACCGCCAGGTTGCCTGACTGCTGAGTAGAGTAGCATACATCTATATGCTTTCTGTCTGACATGCAATCAAAGTGGATTCAGTCTTTTGCCATTTAACCCAATGCCAATCAATAAGTCACATGGACGCACACACTCAGCATGCACACATAAACGTATATGAGAGATACCCTTCAGGCATTTGCTTAATTAAAGGCACAGACATATCAAAATACGAATGCGAGTCAAGCTATCCCAGAACGAAAGGCAACAGCAATGATTTCGTGCTGTGTCGACAACTTTCGGTATGAATGATTTAACGTATGGAGAGCCCAGGTGCTCGACTATGGAGTCTCTGGTATCTGGATGGCTTGCTTACCTCGTAGATGTCAATGCCATGGCTGAGTGACCATGACGTTTGAAAGTAGTCTTCAATGCGCTGCTTCAGCTCCTTGGGCATCTGCAGAGAACCGAGATGCGTATAAAAACATTAAATATGAATTAATTTATGTGGATTTCAGATGACAATGCCAGCTAATGAGTTCGACGTTCCTATAAGCATTCACATCATTTGCATGCACTTTCCAGCAGCCTCACAAATGCACTTAATTACGCAGCTGGAGCCAGGAGGCAACATATACGCCATCTAATGGAGCTTCACGTTGCGGTGCCATTATGAGAGCACGTGTGGAGCGTGGAGCGTGGTGTATGTGGCATATCATGGCGTGGCGTCTCATCAACAGGTTGAAGAACTTTGAGCACGTCTCGATGCTCGTCGCATCGCATCTCGTGGCAACCACAGCCACAGCTCACCACACACAGCTAACTCAATCGCTGGCTCGTTTGTGACCTTGTGCACAACGTCAACTCTCCCTCTAGCTAACGGGGCGTATGTGCAATATGGCCAATGTGTCCTAGTGCTAGTAAAAATTAATTTCCTCTGCAGAGTCAGCTTGAAGTGTCAATTTGTGGCACTCAAAAAAGAAATAAATATGTATGGCGAATGCTTTTATTTCGCATTCACAATCAGCCGAGTGAATTTGCGATTTTAATGCGTGACAGGCAAATACGGGAATACTCACATTATGCAGAGCCACGAAATCCTTCAGGTCCCGCCATTTGCTCTCATAAAGGGAGCGGCGTGAGTACATGCGTTGTATAATGGCCGTCACGTTGCCAAACACCACAGCGTGCATCAGAGCTGAGACAGAGAATGGGGGAGAGAGAATCGTCTCAGAGTTGTAAAAATAGTAAATTATGATTTCACACATATATCGCCGGCGCACAATGCGACAGATGGAGAGAAATGCTGCTGAGTATGATGATGGTGGTGATGATGATGAGACTACCTACCGCCAATCAACATCATGATAATGGTGAAGACCTTCTCGGCCGTTGTATTGGCCGACACATTGCCAAATCCCACCGAAGTGAGGCTGGTGAATGTGAAATACAAGGCAGTCGAGTAAGTTTCCGCCGTTGTCAGTATGGCAACAGAGGCGTTTTTTCTCTCCGCGAGCAGCTGTAGCCAACCTGTGAACAAGACTTTAAGGTTTTAATAGGACAAACATAAAAATGAGAAGTGAAGAAGAAAGAAGAAAAGAAACCAAAGAGCTTTATTTAGTAAATCAGGCATTAACAATGCCCAACACATGTGCCAAACACACCAGAGACCTGCAACGAACATGTTCGAGTCGGTTTGAACATCTTGTCAAAATTTCAATCACATCCAAACAATTCTCGCCTGAATCGAACATGAACGCTCAAGCGCTCGTATGAAAGCAGTCACTGATTAAACACGTCAAACGCTCATCTGTGCTCACAACGAACGAGCAGTCGAACTGCTCGTTTGATTCAAACCAATCAAACACAATCACCAGTTCTAATGCTCAAGATGAGCGTTCGGATGAAACTTTGACAAACACAACGAACATGTTGATTGTTCAAATGAGATTGAATCGGATAGGCAGAGTTGCATGACTTGCACTTTTTGGTCGCCTGTGACGCTTTTAAAATCGAATGAAATAAACAATGATTGGCAATTGAAATTAAATATATTATCTTTTTAAATTAATAAAAGACAAAAAAAAAAACAAAAAATAAAAAATTTTAACATAAAAAAAATATTTTTTTAACTAAAAAACAAGAAAATTAAAATAAAAAATAAAAGTTAGTTTTTTTCGCTTCGATAAATATAATTTGAATAAGTTTCCATTACTTATTTGTGAGGATTTTGCTTTTTCTTCAAATTTCAAATAAAGGCCTGCTGGTGTTTGAACATCATTGAACAATCCAATCAGTTCCAATCATTTTGATCGAACTTGTTCGACTTTTCGCTCATGTTCCAATCAATCTTCTGAATCAAACGAACAGTTACAATCGGGTTCGGTTCGAGCAGTTGTGATTGGATTGATTGTTCACCAAAAAGTCATGACCAAATGAGCAGTGTTTAATCATGTTCGAAATGGGTTTGAACAAAACGAACACGAACAATTATTGGGTATGAGCGAAAATGAAGTACTCGTTGCAGTTCTCTGAAACACACACGAATCACTGTGAGTGTGAGTGTGAATGAGCGTGAATATGAATGTAATTCAGTTGCTTATTAAACTGACAATGAGTTGCCCCAAAACTTTGCTCATTCGGCTTTCTCTGACTTTCCCCGAGCCGTCCATCAAGCCATCAGCCAGTAAGCTGTCAGAGTGCACGGACAAGCTACGATACGATTCGAGCGTGTCAAATCCGGCTAACTGTTTAGGCCAAAAACGTTGGGCACAACGGAAACGTCGAGCACTGTGCGTCAAACGTCAAGCGGCAAACGGCAAATGGCAAATGGCAGTTTTCTGAAACTTTTTTGCCCTCTTCCCCCTCAGAGTGACTGTGAGCATTTAATGCGTATCATGTTCACAGCATATTGATGTGAGCAGTAACTGGCAATTTGTTGCTTTTGTATGTGATTTTCCCTTGTTGTCAGTTTATCAGATGTGAATATTACAATGCTCCCAGGGAAATCCACTTACATGAGGCATAAATGCATAAATAAATGCTAATCTACAACATTGTTCATGACCAGATAGACCAACTTTGTCATACCCCGTTTAGAGTACCACTAATTGGTGGAGAAAATATACTTTTTATTACAAATAAGAAATAAATTGTTTGAAATTATATTCAGGAATAAAAATAGGTGGAGAAAATATTCTTTTTATAACGATTAAGAAATAAATTGTTTGAAATTATTTTCATGAATAAAAATAGGTCATTTCTTAAATGTTAGACTAAAAGAATTTTTTTAAAATAGGTACAAAAACAAATCTTTGAAAATAAATACAAAATGGGTCAAAAGTTCAAAATAATAAATTGATAAAATTCCAAAATGTTATGATATATATATATTTTATTAATAGGAATATTTAAAATAAATATTAAAAACCAGCAAATAAAAAAGTCAATTTATATATTTTTAAAATTTGTATTGATTTTCCAGCAATCGATTCTACCCAACTCATTTACAGGGTATGTAAAGCGACAATGTGAAAACTTGTTGGGCTCACAACACACACACACACATTTAAATGACAATAAATGCTGATTTGATATTGTTGTGTTCCAAGTTTGTTTGCAAAACTTTGTCATTTAAATGTACTAATAACCGTCACATTCTCTTTACACCTCAGTTGTTTTAAACTTTGATGGGAATCGTGTGTATTCGAGGTGTGCGCGATGTTCTGATGCACAACGAGGTGGGTTGAGTTTGGTTGAGTTTGGTAGCAAACAATTTCATTTGGCGTTTGACGAGCCAGGCAAACACAATCAACGCCAGCGGCAAACTAACCAAATTACTGTCCAACTAGCACACACATTGAATACACACCCTCGCACACACACTCGGCCACAACACTTATTTATGTGCAACAGTGTTGCCGCTGCTCTTGATGATGCAAATGACCTTGGCGTCGCTTGTTTTTTCTAACCCATGCCCCAGTTTGCTGCTTGTATGTAGTTGTGGATGCTACTCACCAATGTTGCTCTCGGGAAACCACTCGTACTCCTTCACCGCGATGACATACCAGATGCAGGCCAGCCAGTGGGCAGCCAGTGTAAAGGAGAACATCAACAGAGTCAAAATCATGGCCGTGTGCTGTGAATATCGATCAATTTTCTGCAATAGCCTCGCCAGTCGCAGCAGACGCGTCAATTTCACAAGATGAATATGCGATTCCTGTGCAAATCCATAGACAAAAAGACCAACAGAGACGTGATACATTGTTTGAGCGATGTCAACGCACAGCGAACACAAAGAGACCACCGACATGCAAACATGCTCCCGACCAACAAATAAGGCGTAACATCAAAAAACCGTTCGACTTGTGAATGCTCCGAATACCTAGTATTCATAAGCCCAGCGAAAGAGCCGAGTCATTGTGCAGTCATAGACCACTTGTGGGGCATGTGATAGACATCTGGAGTTGCCACAAGCAACGTTGACTGTTGACCTGATTTTCACTCCTAGATAAGGCGCTGGCTCTCTTCACTGCTTGCAAAAACAATATTGGATAGACATCTTTATTGACTGCGGTTCACTATGCATCTCGACATGATTTCAAGTTATAGATCTAATTGTAGTAGAAAGCGCGACCTTTCAGATTAAGTTTATTCAAAATTGTCCAAAATCCTTTCAGCCTTTGATTTATATTTTAACTTTTGCTCATAAAGATTAAAATTTTAATTAGAAAAGAACATATTTCTCTCAGAATATTATCAGACATAGGACTCTGAAAATCAGTGTTTAATGTAGATTTTAACTTTTGCCCATAAAGATTACACTTTTTGCGAAACAAGATAAATTTTACTTTTTATATTTATATCGCTGATAATTTTACTTTAAATTTTGGCTAGAAAAGAATTCATTTATTTTTTCGCTGCTTTCTTTCGACAAAAACTGGCACGAGCTTAGCATCCATGCAATGGGATTAAGCCCTACCTAAAAAGCAGTAAAAATTAAGTTTTAAAGTTCGCAAAACAAAAAAAGTTGTTACACGCTTTAATAATCAAATGCATAAACAAGTTGAATTTTTTTTGCGTCTGCCGTTGCTAATGGCATTTGGCCCTAATATAATTTTGACCCAAAAAATGTTGGCTCGTAGTTTGTTTCAAATTATGTTGCCTACTTTTTGGGGCGTAAATTTCATTACAACTCGCACGCCGAAAGGGAAAGGCTGTCTCCAAAAATTTGACACATGCTCATTTATTAGCTATTTGGAAGCACGTTACAATTTCCTGCCCTCACAATATTATAACTTCCGTCCTCAGCTCAACCATAAAAAAAGAGAGAAAAACAACAAAAGGAGAATATGACGAAGGGATAGTTAAATAAAAAATCAAAGAGGATGTCATCAAAAAGTCGAATGTAAACATAAACAAGCTTATCAAGAAGGCAACCCCGGTCGGGGTCGAGGCAGTTGACTAAATTGAAGGTTAAAGCTGCCATTTAACCTTACAGTGCATTAAGTCAGTTGCCTGCTGTCACGTGCCCCACTTGCCACACCCAGAGACACACACACACACACTCTCTCACTCTCTGGGTTGTCAATTTGTTGTGTACATATTTTTTATGATTAGAAAAACGTTGAGTAGCTGACGAGGCGTCATTAAAAAATGGACACAAAAGTCTCAAATAGAATAAAGGATACTGCAACTGAAACTGAAACTGTGGTCTAAGCGTTTTTCAGACTGCATCAGCAGCAGCAGCGACAGCCTTGCAACGAATTTAATAAACGCAGCCAATGTCAAGCAGCTGCGCCACAGCATTTAAAGCAAATACAACGAACAAAAGCGCGCTCGTAAGTCGGACTAAGACAAGAAAATACCCTCAAAATAAAAGGGATTTGCCTTCAAATGTTAAAGAGATAAATGCCTTTTCAGTGTTGCAGCTCATCATGCCCCATTGTTGGCATTTAAACTAAAGGGTATTATACCAAAAATATATACTCAGACAGATGAACAGACAGAAGAGCTCGAAAACACGCTGAGCAGGCGTTGTTGCTTTAAAATTGCCGGCACAATAACTGCTTTTACTTTCCTTTCTAAGGCTTTTCTCATTTTTCTCACACGTATCCGTTTGTGTGTAGGTGTGCGTGTGTATGTGTGTGTGTACTGTTGCCAAGTGAATTGTAATTCAGGTTGCAATTTGCGCTGCGCTTTCACTTTTATTCCCCTCCGTCTTCGCTTCGCCACTTTCGCTTTGCTCTCAATGTTTGTCGCTTTTAGGAAAAGTTTCGCGCTGCCTACACGCACTTTCCTTACTTTGTCGCCAGCAACAAAAATAGCAACAACAACAATAAGTTTCAGGCAACTTGACACAACTTGACTGTCATGGCAACTTCCGTTTCCGTTTGGCCAAGCTGTTGCTACTGCCGCCTCGGTTGCTGCTGCTGGCGCCCATCTTTTTCGGGGTCTCAAAGATAATTAAAACTTTGAAATAAACTAAATATGCAAAGTTTCGAGTGCATTAGCCAGAAATTGGTATGCAGCAACAGGCAAACAGTCAACTGACAAAAAGGAAACAGAAAATACCTTAGACTCAGTCAAAAACACTTCAACTGAAAGTAACGCAAAGAGATATCTTTAAAAGAAAAAAGGCACTGAAAAGAAAAACAGAAAAATTCATAACTTAAAGCGAAAGTCGTGTCCGTGAATTTGTCTCCAAATAAAACATTTTGATTAATGACTTTTTGCTGCTCAAGAAAAACTTTTATGCCACACGAAACAAACTGCGGCAGCGTGTGACATCGTAATTTTTGCAATTAGAACACATTAAAGTTTTATAAAAATAAACTTTTGATGGTGTCCCCAAATCGTAGCTTAGCACACGCTGAGATTCTCAGAGCTACAGCGCACATTTTTCGCCTTTTTTCCTCAATATACACACAGACAGACAGTTGGAGAAGACAAGCAAAAGTTTTAGCTTTTCTTGTCGGTGGATTTAATTTTGCCAACTGAATGAGGCAGTGACTAGGAGATACCCTCACCTCGATATATGTTTAACTCAACAAATATTTGTGGATGGAATATTTTTATTGTATTAAATAATTCTAGTAAATGGAATATGCCAAAATAATCTAAACAACCAGTTTTCGGAAATATATAGTAAAATAGATAAAAACAGTATGACAGTACAGGGGAAAAAGAGCCTCATACAATGAATTTTATTTTATTTAGTATACCCTTCCATGGCAGCTGAGAACAGAGCGGAGTTGATTTGATCAGCATAATGGAGCTTAGCCGGAAGTTGTAACGAAGCCAACAATAAAATGCCACAAATGAAGCGACTGAGGACCAACTGCTGGCTGGATATTAAAACCATGACAATGCATAAAATCAATAGCAAGTGTGTTTTCAACACAGAAAACAAAAAAAACAGCTTAAGCCATAAGCATATCCTTGAAATGTCCATAATGTCAGCGACAGCGCATTTTACTTTCACTTTCTTCGCGTTTGCTTTCGAGTAGACAATCAACGCGCTGACAAACGTTGACCACTTCGACTTGAGATGAATTCGCCGAGAAGACTCAACAAGATACTGCCACAACAAGAGAGAGCACAACACGGCAAAAGCCTCAAATAACGCACTTGAAAATAAAATAAAATAAAAATACAGAACGTCCTCAAACGGAAGTTAGACTGGGCAACTGTGGAGAATGCTGTAGCATACTTTTGGGGTCAGATTCATGCGGTGATGATGATGATGATGATGATGGCGTAGCGTATTTTTAACCAACTTAGCTTCAATTATACGCTCGCCCCTTCGCTGTGACTAAATGTAACCGAGTCAGGATGCGACTGTAATCCGGCTTGCTGGGCACAAAGTGCACTCAAAGGGGTTGCCACTCGTGTGGACGAGGGACGAAGGGAAATGGCAGGAAAAGCTGCTTAAACGAGTCGAGCACAACTCAAATAAATATGAAAACTATGCTTGGCGCACTTAAATCTTAATTAAATGTGCACTGCGCGCCTTTCACATTTCACAGCTATTAAGCTTAAATTCAATTCAGTCTCGCATTTAACAAGTCAAAAGCAGCCTGAAATGGCCAACAAGAAGAGAAACATGCATTATGCATATTATGCAAATCTCTTAATGCTATTTACCACTTCAAATTTGGCTTAAATATTTAATGCCAATGCTGACAGCCAGAGAGAAGCGAGCGAAGATACATCTCTAGCGTCTCCGTCGTGCAAGAAAGTTTAAAGCAAAATCCTCACTGCAATTTGCGGAGAAACTTTGCTTCGAGTTCGAGCTGCAGACGCAAAGTCAAACAAACTCATTGACAAGCTTGAGTGTGTGTTGATAGAATCAAATAAATGCACTGCGATTGCCAATTAACTTAATTGATCGCTTCTGAATCAATCGCTCGACTTAATTCAATTGATTATCCATTTTAGTATGTTATTGGAATATATCAGTGTAATCATATTTGCTTTTGTTATTTAATTCAAATACTTTGGAGAGATTTGAGATTACTCTGTGGTATGATATTATTATATTATGATGATGAAAATTATTATAAATTATTATATATATCTCTTGATTTTAATTTTAAATTGAAAACAATTACGGCTTTATGCATTTACTTAAAATCGCTTAAAGTGTGTATTTCTGCCTGCTGCTCGTTTTAAAATAAATTGTTTTGAATAAATTCCTGAGCTAATCCTTTTATTCTATGGCCTCTACGTCAGTGGTATCACCCAAGGAAAAAAAAGTTTTTTCCCCCAACTTGCAAACAAAAGCCCAGCTTATGCACATAAAAAACTGTCATCATCACACACTCAACGCCATCGGAACACGCATACTAATCGAGCTGGAAAGGGCAAAAAGCAATTCCTAGTGACATGCAAATTGAGCGTTAATCCTTGCAAAAGTATTGGATACAAAATTGATCGAAGGGCTCGAACAATTTAAATGCAATTACTCACCTCGCCATCGTACAAATCGGAGGCATATAGATGATCAAAGGGCAGGGCAGCCAATAAATCCAAGGCAAACCATCCACGGAAATAATTGATGGCAATCTGCTTGGAATTGGATACGACCTCACCTTTGCGCGAGACAAAGGTTGTTCGGAAATTCAATAAAATATCTGCAATAAAATAGAACGAACAGACAGAAAGAGAAAGAAAAAGAGCGAGAGAGAGATAGCGAAAGAATGAACATTAAATAACAGTCACAAGAGAATACAAAACTAAGCTCAAGTTAAATTCAATTTTGCCCCAAAGAGCGATGACGATTTGTAACAAGACTATGATGATAATGATAATTTAGTTGCACTGAGAGAAAACTGGCATTTTTAGATAAACCGAAAGTTCTTAAATATTTCGAACTTAAACACTTCTTTATTTTAAAAAGCACCATAATTTTTTGAGTTCAATAACTTCTTAAGTTTAAAAATGTAATCCTTTTTTTTTTAAATTTAGACAGCGAATGTTTTAATTCTCCTCCTCTACTTGTCCAGTCCTACTATAATTATTTTGTGAGCAATATAAATTTAAGATCTTTAACTGATTGGTGAATTTGCTCTTTGGGTTTAATTTTAACACTTTTGCACTCTTGAGTTAATAATATATTCTTTAATCGAAAGTGTTCATTATTCATGTACAAATTAAAAACTATTTCGCGAAAGTCCAACTAGACATGTTTAGAATTTTGATTTTGATTTATGAATTATTTTTCTGGATTCAATATTGACTTCATCGCATTTTTTCTCTGTGTAAATGACTTTGCCAATTGTGTAGTAAAAGTATCCACATGCAAAGGGATAACACATCGTTCTGCTGCTTACCTACAATGAAAAGCGCCTCCACAATCACATCGGAAACCATAGTCTGGCGATCCGCTTTGGCAAATGCCGCATTGTATGGCACCATCAATGCGACATAGAAGGTTGCGACCAGGATAACCCAGTCCCAGATGCCTTTGAAGACGCCATAATGGGGTAGAATCAAGCGTGACTTCTTTATCGATTGCGTCTTGTATTCGGGAAACGGAGCCTCAGTTGAATGCATGAAATTCTAAAAGCACATTTCCATCAAATATTCAAGCATAATGTGTAAAAGAAAAAGGATTATGTTGATGGTAAAATGTTAATTAAATTAAGTCAAGTCCAAGCAACTGCAACAGCCACAAAGTGTAAACCACACGTTTAATTGAGAGTGGACCGCTGTGGTTTTGTGCTTGTTGTGGCAGTTGTTGTCGGCCACCTTTAGGCGATCTATACTCACATTTCCCAGCTTTAATTTGGTCTTGACACCGCCCTTTTCGGGCTTGTAATGACCGGATAGCTGATAGAGAACCGCACGACTTCGACGCCGTCCCATATTACAGCCGGCAGGTACATCCAAATTGTTACCCTCGCCGCCCTCCGCGTCGCCGCCATCGCCGGACGCTGGGCCGCCCAAGCCGGGAAGGCCGCCCAGTCCCAGCATGCCGGCATTTGAGCCGGCACGGAATCTAGCGCCCAGGAGTGCAGCTGTAAGGGCAAAAACTTACAGAGTCGCAACACAAACACAACACAACAATTTCAATTTCATGTTCAATTTAGCACACACACATACATACAAGCGTTGTTGCGAGTCGACAATATTATTTTATTCATATTATTATTGGAATTTGGATTTAAGGTAATTGGGTGGTTTTGTATTATTTTTATTTATTTTTGATGTCGGTTTAATTACAATGATGCCGGTTAGAGTAAGAGTAAAAAAGAGCAAAAAGAAAGAAAATATACAGAATTGTACAAATACAATATTACAATTAAATAATTGTTTATGTTTAATTTTTGTTTGTTGTTTAGTCAATGGTTGTTAAATTTAGTTAGCGATAAGCTACAAAGGTGCACATGGACACACATAGACAAATGTGATTCAGTCTCAAAAAGCGACACAAAGTACAAGCTGTCTCTGGCTATGAACGGCCATAAATTTGAATGTGTTTGTGTGTGTGTGCGTGTAGGTGAGTGTATTTTTTTATTGCCTTTTCGTCTGGCACTTAAAGTGAATTTTTGTTATATAGTAGATTTTCTGAACGGAAGTTGTATATTATTCTACTTCGACTCAAGACATGCAAAACTCGCGTGTTCTTTAAATTTTATGTTTCTTTTTTATGAGTTTTTCAATGCTACTTTTTGAAATATACAAAACTTAAAATTACATTTGCAAATGAGAAGTTATATTCAATAATTTATTGGCTCTAACTGTTATAAGATCACACTGACAACAATTTGTAATCGATCGATGTTAAGCTAGCAGCTCTGTAAACTTTACAGCATGTCAGCAGCCGGTGTAAGTTTTACAGACTGCAACAGAAAAACATTTAGCAACCTATATTAACTGTTAAGTTAGCAGCTCTGTTCAATTAACAGCATGCTAAGCGGAACTTAACAGTTCTTTACTGATCGAAGACGCTGCGGCTGTTAAGTTAGCAGCTCTGTAAACTTTTCAACACGCCAAGCAGATCTTAACAGTTCCTAACAGACCGGAGAAGCTGCTACTGTTAGTTTTAACATTTGGCAACCTTTGTTAGCTTAACAACTAGTCGTTAAAGTTATCTAATCTTAAGATTGATCTAGCAAAATATTACATCATGAAACATTAACACTAAAATTGTTTATTTAAAATGCAATTAAAACTGAAATGAAAACAATCAATTGGAAGCGTGCTACACAAAAACAAGCAAATATTTTTATCGCTAAATTCATCAATTTTATGACATGTTCGCAAAAGTCAAACAAATATTGGCATGAAAAGATCAAGTCACAACAGGCAAACAGAAATGAATTTCAAGCAAATAAACATATAATGTCTCAAAAGTCAGCGAGCTGCATGATAAGTTGCCAACAAATCCTCAAACCAGAGAAATTTGTACTCGTTTATTTGGCGGCATGTAAACAAGGTCGGAATGCTCTATTAATGGCGGCCAGGATGAAAGCAAGCCGCAATCTCACTGAACACTGAGGCTGAACCTCAAGCGGGCTCATTAAATTTAACTTAATTCTATTTTTGTCTACCTCCTCAAAGGCGGCGCGTGCTGCTATAAATTACAATTAGCTTGATTGTGAAAAATTAGATCCCAAAAAAAACAAAACGAAACGAAAAAAATGTGCGCCAAAGCAGCATACTAATTATAAGGATTTAATTTTCGATGTCGTAACAAAGTGTAAAAACGCTCTCGGTGCGCTTTATTAGCAGTATTTTGTGAAACAAAGGATATTATAATGATGCAAGGAAGAGTATGAGACTGGGGACTCAGACAAGGTTGAAATGTATTTCAAATAAATTATTTATTATGCGTCGATAGCTGGGAAGTTGCGTATCTAAATCAAAGTAACTGGCAGTGCGATGAACAATGAAAAATTAATTATTTAATCAGACCTAGATTTAGTTTGTCAGTAAGTGTATTTAAGCTTCGGCAAACTATAAATGATGCTCGCATGTTGGCTATTTGTTTGCCCCAAAAGGGTCCGAAGCACATTTTCATTTCAATTTTGAGCCAAGCGAAACCGAACCAAACTGAACCAAACCGAACGATGACCCAACGTTGCTGTCATATCAAAATGCCAATTAAGCTGCCAGGCACCTCAATGATCCCGGCCAAGGGCCTACAAATACGGTATTCTCTCTTTTTTTTCTGGGGGATGCTTCCAACATCCCCCGAAATTCCAGCAACACGTGGCGTACGCTTAATGCATACAAAACACCAAAAAAGCGACTCAAATATTGGAGCGAAAAAAAAGAAGTGGAAAATATGCGCGATTCAGTCGAGTGTGGAAAATACAGAGACATAGAAAGAGAGAGAGAGAGAGAGAGAGAGAGAGAGACAACGAGAGCGTCGCACATGGCGTCTAAAATTGCTTTAAGCAGCGGCAGTTGACAGGCCTAATGATGTGTAAAATGACGGTCATTTGAAATGTCAGGCGAATGATAATTCAATTGCCTTCAAATTGTTGTCCAATGTCCTTCTAATGTGCGGTTGCTCCCTTGAATTCTCTCTTTAAAATTGCTAAGCTAATTACAAATGCACGAGCATTAAAGCATGCTGAATATTCTGGCGTACTTAATATTACCACTGATGTTGAAGTGCCACTCAATTTGCCACTCAATGCTGGGGTTTTTGCTCGCAAATGTCAGGAATTATTTGCATAAAATTACGCAAGATTACGCTGCGCTATGTTATGATATTTCAATTAAGCCAAATTAATGGCAAATAATTTGTTGCGCAACTTAAATGTAATTAATATGCAGGCAGAAATGCAAATTCATTTCGAAATGCAATGCAACAGTTGCTGCCATCGAATGCAAATTGTAAATTGTAATCGAATAATGGAAAAACATGACGGTTTACCTTATCAATGCCAACTGTTCCTACATAATTTAAAACTGCACAACACAAAAGTGACAATGAGCGATTACGACAGCTGCTGTTGCTGTCTCTGAATGTCGTCTTCTCTGCATGACTGCGAATCCACAAAACCACAAAACATTTGGAGTCAGGAGCAGTGACAACAACAGACTCCCCCCGCCCATCTGGGCTGAATAATGATCCTAATAAAAACTGCAAATGAAACCTGCTCAAAATGCCAGTGTGCAGGCAAGCAGCTTAACAATGACCTCGTCACCCTTCACGAAAATTCAACTTGCCTCTGTCCTCGGTCCTCTGACTAATCCGCATTAGTTGAATGCGCAATGACCTACGCGAATAAATTCACTTCATTCGCATGAGATGAAAGCAGTGGAAAAACAACTGCCAACAAAAGCAAAGCACTTCTCTTGGAATTCTCACTCTCTTTCTCTCTCCCCAGCCAGTTGGAGTTGTCTCCCTGTACATCAATATTTAAACATACGATTATTCTTCTTTTGTTCCCCAACCTAACTCGACAACCCCTTGGGAACTCGTGCAGACAGCTTCTGTTCTGTTCTGCTAACTAATTCACCAAATAAAGTTGTGAGCATATTTAATGCATAATCCAGCATAAGTAAGTACTGAATTTAGTACCTGGAACTTGCTTAGTTAATTTGTAATTACTGCCAGATAAGCACAACTAAAGTTGAGATTGGATTCAATTACGGGACCATTTCAATTGAATTTAAACTCGAATTTATTCGGTACGACATTAAAATGGCCACAGGATTGACAGTAAATACAATTTGTTTATCATTTCGTCTGAATTTCAACAACTAATAGGAACTGAATAAAGCGGATATTACATTGGCAAAATTCAAGTGGGAGTTAATTGTCAACAAATTTTAAATTCAGTCTACAATGACATTTTAAACTGAACGAACATTAAATGCGACATTTAATTTTAAATTTAATTAAAACCAAAAGATAATAATTTTCAACATGGAAACCGAACAAAGTGATTCTTCCAGCTTTAAACACAATTTATATAAATTCAATTTTCGTTTGACAACAGACAAACAAATAATACAATAAAATGAATTGGCAAATTAATTAAGTTTAAATCAGCTTAAATAAAATTCGTATTGTACTATGTTAATTATATTAAATAATGGTAACCTCGTATTTAAACCTGTGATATAACTGCGAGTTTGGTTTAATGTGAGCAGCTCTAAGAAGCTCTCAAAGAGAAACCACAGTGCAAAAAGTTGGTAAAACGGAAATGTCAAATGGAAATAAATAGATAAAAAGCACATACAGTTGGGTTTACTGTTAAATTATTCATTTTTCAAGTGTCAGAGACATGCGTCAAAATTCAAAAAGCTGTTAACCAACAAACCTTGGACAGGTTAACCAAAAAGTCAGGCTAAGAAAATACACAAAAATGCACAGAAAAGTTAAGTTGACAACGTGACAATTCAGAAAAACAAAAATAAATAAGGCGAATTTGTGCAAACATTCGTCATGACAAAGCTCAAATACTCTTGCAAACACATATAGAGAGTGTAAACGCATAAATCAATAAATGTAGAATTCCGTGGAAATTGTAGAATATTTTCAACAATTGTTCGTAACATGACATGCACAAGATGATTTTCAATAAAATTCCCAAAGTCATGATTCCATTATATTTTCATATGGAATAGTGATGATTAAATGCAGTTTCAAAAAGCCAATAGATTCTATTGTTATTCAAAGTCAAAAGTTTTTGCATTGAAAGTTCCTGATTTTTCTGTTATTTTTCTTGGAAACATTGAATCGTAACTTAGCTTGTAAATTTATGATGTCTTATTTATAGTCAATAGCAAATTTATGAAACTCTTTGGAAGACAAAACAAAATGCGTACTTGATTATGACGGACAGACAAATAAAATATATACAATGCGTTCACACAAACAAATCGACAGATGAAATAATAATGAACAAATATTTTACTTTAAGCAAGGTGTTTTGTTAACCATTAAAAATACAAAATATATATTTTGCACTTTCCGATGCTTTTTTAATTTATGGATTATTTAAAATGGTTTTTTTACTCGGGGTACTAATGGGAGTAAGTGTAGGAGTTCATGTTGTGCTTGTGTGAGTCATTATGATTGTGCTGTGTGTATAAAGTTTTTTAAGAGTTGATTGTGGGCGTGTCGATTGGAAATTGTTGCTTGTTACTTTGTGCGCGATAGAGAAATGCTTTAATTATCATGAGAGCTTTTGTCTGACAGACCATATGCAATTTATGGCTTACCCTTTGAATCATCTTTTCTTATTTCGAACATCGTTATTTGCTACTTACCGCTATCACATTCCTCGTTCACATTCATCTCGAGCATCTTGGTGTGTGTGATGTCCTTGTGGGATGCAAGGAACAACACGACATCGCGCTTCTCATTCTTAATGGGCACGATATCAAACAGACACCAAAATGGAGCACCTGCAAGTAAGAAAAGTGCACAATAAGAACACTATAAATGCGAGTGTCATTCATGTGAGCATCACTCATGGGACTATGTAGACCATGTGGCCTTTTATGTGCCATAAAGTGGGCAAAGAATGCAATTAAGGTAACTAAAAAGTACGGCTAGGAATTCATTAAACGCAACTGGAGAATGCAAGTGGCAAGAAGGACATTTTGCGAAGAAAAAGTAATCAAAAGTAGCCAAGGAATTGTGTGGCAAAGTGGACCCACATCACATTGTCATATTGAAGCGTTTCGATTGTAATTTCGCGGTTGCTGAAACTGATTTCCATGAGACATATATCGATTCGCAATTGCGGTTTCATAATTGCGGCATTTACAGCCACGACAGCTGAAGAGTTGAATGCGAATGTCATAAGCAGACCCAATTGAAATTGCTTTGAAGCCAATGAATACCATTTGAATGTGGCATTGGCATTGGCACTGCGATTGCGATTGCGATATTCCAATGCCATTTTGCCACTGCCACTGCCAATGGTATTTGCCAACGCTGGCTGCTAATTGGCTTTCAAATGGTATGCAAAAAAGGATGATTGCATATCAACTCAATTACAGGACAATTATGTAGACGGCATTTTAATTATCTGGCCGAAGGCAAGGCGTCTCCTGTACATTAACCAAATGCATAATTAATAATAATCCCAAGAACCATGACTACCAGTATAGGTCTGTTAAAAGTTTTAAACGCAGTGCTAATTAGAAAACTTATAGGCAAGTTAATGGCCCCAAAAGCCAAATACAGAGTGAGATACGAGTGTGTTCGTAATCCAGTCGAGGGGTCCTTTTCGCCTGCTGCTGCCTGCTGCTGATTAATCGTGACCTCATTAAACAACAGTAAAGAAACACGCGACACGGACGTGCAGAAATGCTGGCAGCAAATTTATTGTTTTGTGGCAGCCGCACAACAAGTGGGTGTGTGTGTCTTTCGGTGTGATCTGTTGAGCTCCTGCGAGACCAGCGATGGCAAACTAGTTCAAGGCAAACGCTTTCCTGAATCTCCTAACTCAATAAAAAGCCCAGCCCAACCAGCTCGGCTCAGCTCATACGAGCACGCACTGGAAAATTGATGCCACAGCAGCAGCATCAACAGCAGCATCAGCAGGAATTGCCTCCTGTATCTTAAATTAAAAGTCAATACAGAGGATTGTTAAAGCTCCTCCCAAGTGCCAAAGGCTCTCAGTCAGCATCAGTCTCAGTCTCAGCCTGAGTCGCAGTCTTAGCCGAGCGAGCAGAAGACGGTGAGTTTGTGGTTTACCAGCAAACAGAAAAGTTTTTGTGCAACCAGCGCACGTGGTCGTGTGCCACAATTGACTTACAGCTTTTCACTTATTATTTCTGCTGTAACAGTTGTTGTTCTTGTTGCCGTTGCTGTTCGTGTTTTTGTTATTTGGCCAGCAATTGTGATAATCCTTTACGGCTGCTTGCGAAAACAACTCGCAACTTTGACTCGTGTGGCAAACCACAGCTTCAAAGTTTGAAGAGCATCCGTGCAATGACACTAGCTGAATATCTCAATCGGGGAAGCTGTGCTTCAAAACTTCAGTCGATAAACATGTGAAGAAGTGAAGTGAACAATCAGCTGATTGTTTAAACAAACAAATCACTAATAAGCAGTAACTGTATGAGAGTGAAAATTAAATAATAAATTAATAAACTGAAATAATATTCATAAAATGATTATTGGTCAAGTTATAAAATAAAAAATCTTCATTTTGTCTGCAAATTTGTAAAACTCTTTATATAATTATTATTTGACCATTTTCATTTTAATATTTTTAATGATTATACAGTCCATGCTTTTTATGTTAATTCTCATGAATATTTATCTTCATTACTTCCCTATTTACTAACTACGTACTCAAAATTCTAAAATGAGAATTAAAAGACGATAAATGTCACTTTCAAAGCTACTAATTGTAAAAAATTATATCCTTTGAAATTTTTGTTCTCTACTGACTGCACTTTTATAGTCAGGAATTAAATTAAATCTAATGAAATTATATTCAGCAAATGTCATTTGCAGTTGCTGCTAATGCGTGTGTGGTCAACATGTTGTTGCTTGCTATCAAAAGTTTCTTTTGTTTAGCCAAATGAGAGAGAATGTGGCATTTAATTTCCTCTTTGTTAGACACAAATTACCTCAATGCTCAAACAATGTTTCGGGCGCCGAAAATTTTTTAATTAAAAATTTAAAACAATTTACTACACAATTTCTCTCGCATTCGCTTATGTTATAAACACAAATTTGCTTTCAGCTTTCAGCTTTGTTGCCTTCTGCTGTTTGTGTAACTTATCAACTGTGAGTTGGTGGCTTACCTTCCTTTTTGTAGAAAATAACTTCCAACTTTAGTTCCATTTTGCTTAAGAGACTTTTCTCAATTTGCTGTTTGTGCTCGTCCTTTGTATCCGGTCCGTAAAGGAAATGACATGAGCAGCCTGCGTATCATCGTTGTTGTTGTTGATGTTGTTGTGTTCATTTTGGCAAACAATTGAATAAAATGTTGTACAAATACATTCAAATGAGTATTGAAGTGTTGAGCTTGTTTAGCCCCCCAACCATCCCCGGCCATTGTCTTACCCTTTTGCATAATTTGCGCGCGTGAATATCCTGTCAAATCCACGAACCCATCCGAGCAATAAACAATTGGATTGCCATTTGCCTGCGCATTGCCGAGCACAAAGTTCGAGTCTGCAAAGGAAGAGAACGAAAAAGGGAAACAGTTTGAATGTCGGCAGTAATTTCAAAATTGTCCTGTGTATAGAGTGACTGCAAAATGTTTACGGACATCCTGCTGTTTCAATTGTTTTCCGTCTTCCAAAAGCGAACTTCACAATTTCTACCCACATATAGCATCGTGTTCTATTTGACCTAAAATATTAGCTATGACTTTGTTATTGTTGGTTGTCCCTTGACGAAAGCTTTGTTTTTGTTTTTTAACAAACAACCGAAAATTTAATTAACTTTTCCGCCAATTCTCAGTGCGTGCTCTCTTTCTCTCTCACTCTCTATCTGCTTTCTCAGAGCTGAGAATGAGAATGAAAATAAAATTAAATGAAATGAAATTCTTTGCTATTTTTTTTTGCAATTCATGCAACATTGAGTGGCAACTGTGAGTCTGCGGCTCCTGTGAGAGATTCCCTCGAACAACCATCGAACAACGGAAAAAAAAAGGATTCAAATGTGAGCGAAACGCGCTGCATGAAAAACTGGCAAGGAGATTACATGGAAAACATTTCAGAGTTTTCATTTCCCTTCAATGAGCGAACTACAAAAAAAAGGAGAAAAACTATGATGGCTGCAAGCAATGCCCGAAATCGACATTCCCTTGTTGTGTCCAGTTTGTGATGGAAATAATTTTGAAAACAACTGGGAGTTGAAAATCTGATGATTGCCAAAAAACATGAATTCCTTTCGCTTGAATTATCTGCAGGGTATACTCATTAAAATGCATGAAAATTCAATGAGATTTTATGAAAACTTATTTAACTTGAGCTACTTTTAATGAGTATTCCACGAATTTGATAGAACACTCTAACGAGCTGCTAATTATTTTGGACATTAAATTAAATTAGCAGTTTATGGGCCTAAATTAGTCAAGCTACTCGTTACGAGTATAAATAACATTGCGAATCGGCCGCAAATCTGCTGATAGAAGACTAAGATCCTTTGTGGCTATCAAACGACATAAATAATAAAGCCAAGCACACAATTTGCAGGCATAAATGGCATCTATGAATAGCTTGTGAATATTGCTGTGGGTAGCTGCGAGTGCTTTGCTCGTATCTCGGAATAGATACACGGCTTTCGCTCTCTATTTGCTATTGTGGACAGTGCTTTGTGTGCTCAATGAAGGATTATACCGAATGCAATCGGGAACAGATGATATAATCAATTGAAGTACATCCATGAAATCAAATGCAAAACAAGAGAGATGACAAATTGGAGTGAATGGGGATACAAAAAGAAGTAAATCGATATTGTGTAAAAGCGAAAAGTTTCGTTAACAATTTAAGTGCGCATTTATGTAATATTCGATGCCATTAAAAAGTTAGGTGACCTAAAAGCCAAGTTTTTACGCCACTTGCTGCAAACGCACACAGCATATTAAATACTTGACTGAACAACATGTATTGCTAAAGTGCTGAATAGCCAAAAAGAATAAAATCCACATATATAGAATAAGAATACTTGTCAACACCAACGCACAACAATCATACGGCCTGTGGGCCCGACAGACAAATCACTTGCAGGCACTGTCAAAATTATTGCTTTTTTGGCTGTTCATTCCGCAGATACTTGTAGTATTTATGTCGCGTAAAGCACACAATGAAAAAGCTAATTACACTCGCAAAAGCTAATCATAAACATTTTAGTTATTTTCAGCTAATTATCGGGTATTTATTGACAAACAGAGGTTGACATTTTGTATTTGACACAATAAATGAAAAAATGCTCTTGACAAATGAAAAGCATTTTATGAGCTTTTATTTCGGCCCAAGGCGACAAGCCACGCCTCATCACGCCTTCTGTGTATTCCCCATGCTCTGATTGACAAGGGACCAGCGGCAGGACAACGGAAGACCGAAGACAGGAGACCCGAATGGAGGCAGAACGGAAGACAACAACAAATAGTTTTAATTTCCCTGCATGTGCCAACGGGAAGATTACCAAAGGGACACACGCATTGTCCTTGTTCTCTCGTCCTCTGCTCAACGTTTTACCAAGAGCAGCCTTTGTTTGCCCGCTCTTTAATCTGTGATATTTTTTATGACCCTCCCAAATGCTGCCGGGGATTATGCATATGCCATTATGCCCAGCTTCAAGCTCAATAAAATTCGCATAAATAAAACATTGGCTAAATATTAATATCGTTTAGCTTTCACTTTACGATACCCTGTGAAAAAAGGAGTTCGATTGAGCTTGATGTACGCGTAGATATGTAACTGCTCTCTAAGGCAATTAAAGATTGCATCTTCACAAGCTATAAAATAACTGCCGTTTTGTAGCAAAATAATTTATTTAATGAGTCTGCTAAACTTTTCAACCTTTGACACTTCCCCAAAGGATGCTTCCGTTTTTTCTGCCGTCGTCTCTTCTCGTTTTTTATGGGTTTTTCGGCTCTTTAACTTACGCGTGCCATCGAAGCGTGTGGCAATTGTGTCCAGGAATGTGTTCTGGGGCGCTAACAGCCCCTTGCGGGCGGGCATAGGAATGGTTGCGGCCTTTTGCGCCTACAGAAGCGCTGCTCGGGGCTGGGCGAAAAGAACTGCAAAGAAACAATGGCGAAATGACAAATGTAGTACATACTTTAATTAAATGACCAAATTAATTTGTTGTTGTTTATCACAATGATGGCAAATGCACAATTGTTGCGCTGTGATTGCACTTGTATTATTCTCTGTTCGCTGTTAAGCAACATTGACTTTTGTGCTTATCAAATAAATATGCCACAGGCCACCCACAACATTCAATTAATATGTATTCCCAGAACCACAACACGTCCACTTTGGCCTTTAGTTAACAACAGTTTGCGGCCAACAAATACTACAATAAAAAAAGAACAATACAATATGCTGCGGTCGAGTGACCAGCGAGTGGAATACCTAAACCAAAGTTTAATAAGTTGCAGACAACAAGCTGGCGCATAAAGTGAAGAAAAGATAAAGTAAAGAAAGGATAAAACAAGAAAACAAAAGGTAAAAGTAAAGTGCTGATAAAAAATACAATCTTAATAAATTCAAGATATTAATAGTAAGAAAGAGGTGGATAATAAAAAATTGTGTAACGAGTAAAATCAACAAGTGCAAGCAATCAACAAATGCAAGGTTGACTACAACAATTCAGAGATCTTAACTAAATATTATATTATTAATGTAAAAAGAATTGCAAGAAAAATATAGACAAACACCACTTACAACAAACATAATATTAAACGAATGATATTAACAGAACTAAGAAAGTTTATCTGAAGAAAACAAATTTAAACCACATAAAAATGTCAAAAAGCATTTCAATCAAAATCTTATTATGGAGTGAAAATTTTTAATTATTAGTATTTGTGTACTATACTATCATTAGTAGCAAATAAAATACCCAATAATATATGTAAGTATGTATGTATAGCTCACTGTAACATAACATTCTCTGTAAATAATTGTGACATATCATAACGAATACCCACATTGTATGCCAAGTTTAAAGTCAAGAAATATGTCTATCGATTATAAAATCTGCACAAGAGTCAAGTCTCATTATTTTGAATATTCTTCGTTCCGATTCACTGTATAAACCCCCTGTCACAAATTGTACGGGTATAGAAAGCTAAAATTGAGAATGCCGCACACAACATGGTCAGTCCATTTAGCACCGACTGCGCTTTAACACAATATGGCAACGTCGATGTGGAATACATAAATTTTGCTGACGTTTTTAATAATTTTTTTTTATTTTCGCAACACCCACAGCAAGGACATGCAGGGGCAGAGGCGGAGGCAGCAACAGGAGTAGGAGTAACAACGGGAACCACTCAGGTGCCAGCAACATGAACATGTAAATTGTGAGCAAAGACCGAACGGAGCAGAGCACAGAAGAAGGGCAACAATAACCGAGCCACCGCAACCGCAACCGCAACACTGACAGCTGTTGCGCCTGAAAGCATCGTTTATTTTTATTATTTTTATTAAAGGAAGCGATGACTAAATGGCGTTAAAATCGAAAAGCGATAACAACAGAGGCAACAGAGCGAGTGACGTTTAGCTAAATGTGGCGATGCTTATCAGTTCACTTATCAGTTATGGCCCAATGACATTAGTTGAAACGGCTGCTGCAGCCCTTAAAAGTTAGAAGGAAGCAGGCGATAAAAAGCATATTTTGTTGAGCCATCTTCAGCAAATGTCATTGCCAGACAAAGCAAAAATGTATTTCGTAAATGGAATGCCCAATTGTTAAGTAATATTTTAAACTGCAGGATGGAAAATCAATTGATAAATATGAATTGCTTTTCACTGTCATTTCCTGCATTACAAAACAATTTATATTTATTTTAACACGCTTAGAGCTCTGCCAAAAATCAATCTTAGTATTGAGCTAAATGAAAGTACAATTGCTTAATTGTTAACTAATATTCTTATAATATTGCTAATTGAAAAATATGCATTGCTTTTGACTGTCAAATTCTGCTTTATTTATTTATTTCTAAACGCTTAAAGCGCGCTTAAATAATTAACTTGCTGTCACTCTATTTAGCAAACAAATAAATCGGTGTTCCTTTTAAATTCTTAATTTAGAAAATTTATTATAATCTTTTGTTATTAGTCGCATAGCTTTGCTGTTGTGCTGTGTTTAAGTTTTTGTAGTAGTTATGACTTTATTGAATAATTTTTGATATGGCTTCTCTGTCACTTCAATGAACTATAATTATTCTATAAGCTCACTGTAGTGAACGATTAATGAGATCCATCGCGCAAATATGATTTGCACGCTTTTGAGTTAACGGATAAGCTAACTACATTATTTATTTAACTCTCGTTTGCTGTCGCATATCAACACTCATCAGCAGTCACTGAAATTCACTTTAATTATATGTCAGGCACGAACTTTATCCCAAGCTCAACTGTCGTGTGCAGCAAGTGTCATCAGATTGCTTATTATAGCCTCAACTGCCAAAAGCCACACACCACATGCCCTTTTGGGCCATGTTCAGAGGCCCCCGATAAGCGCGTTTGGGCCATGTGTTTGGCACTGATAACGTGCGGTAATAAAGCCTACCGTAATTGCTAAGCCAGCAACAAGCAACACGATGCTTCTTGTATGCGTTGTACATGTGGCGCAGTCAGGTGCAAATTATGCACGTAAACTTGCAACATTTGGTTAGACTGCAAATGCAATTTTAATTAATAACCCAAACCGAAATTCTAGTAGCTCTCCCCACACACACACAATTGCACACGGAGACTATCAACTTTCCCTCTCCCCACCACAAATATTTAACGTTATATTCAACCACAAAATTTTCATTTCCAACATATCCGACGGGGGAAGCGAGACTGGCCAGAGGATGAGGGTGTGTAATGGGACTACCGCAAGCATATGCTTGTTTGAATCTGGTTAACCCAGACACACACACACACACACACACCGACACATATGTGCACTGCCCACACACACACACTTACATGGGGGCATATTTATGCTACTCTAACTGACAGCAAGCCAGCTGCGTATGAGTCTGTGCGTGTGTGTGTGTGCAATTTCCGTTTCCGCCTTATTCCACATGATTAGGCTGATGATATGAGCACTCGCTCCGGCATCTGCTACTCATGTGTTCTTCCTGCCTGCAGCCTGAAGAGGATATGCTGTGTGTGCTTGTTGCATTTTTTGTTGGCCAAAAAACTTTGTTACGGCGGAAAACTCAGCTGCAGCATAAAAAATATTTCAATCTGCAAATGAAATATCCTCCTCAACAGATTTGCAGTAAATACACAGACAGATATGAACAGCACTATTTGTTGAACAAACATTGTGCACACCATTTTCAAATACAACTTCAACAGCAGCACAAAAAACTGAATCGACATAGAGTTCGATTTTAACTAAAGGTAATTGAAGTGGTATTGTCATTGAAGCGAAAATATATTTAATTAAAAATATTCCTAATTAGAAACTTAAATAGTAAAGTCGCAATTTCATTACAAAAATTCTAGATGGGAAACTAAATATAGTAAATTCGCTTAATCTCTGCTTAAAGAATGCTGTAACTACTTTACTTCAGTCAAATTTCTGGCTGAAAAGTAACTGAAGTATTCAGTTTACACTTTTACTCTAAATGCTTCAATTCAAACCACCTGCAACCAACTATTTGGGTTTACATTTAACAGTTTGCAAAGGAAACCAAACCCTAGACGCTGCGGACTCTTGGCTCACCTGTCGACGCCCTCAGCACTGAGTATCTTTTCCTTAGAAGTCAAGTAATTGAATAAAATTAAAATAGATTGCATAAATAAATATGCACTCATGCACAGCCAGAGGCAGCAGTTCAGAGACTCAGACTCAGAGTCAGAGAGACAGTCCGCATTAATACAAGACATTCGCTTGTAGAGCTGAGGGTCGTCCGGCATTGGGAACCTTAAATGCCTTGTAACACTGGCAACGCGCTTGGCATTTTTAATTCCAATTTATATATCCCATACACATATATGCCATATATGTTACTCGTATATATCTACATTTGTGCATAAGTGCCCGGGCATGTGTGGCACGTGCAACATAAAAAGCAGCACGGAAATGCGATAATACATTTGGCTGAAACTTCACACACTTGGCTGGACGCCGCAAAAA
Organism: Drosophila immigrans; assembly: GCA_963583835.1. Classification (NCBI taxonomy): domain Eukaryota; kingdom Metazoa; phylum Arthropoda; class Insecta; order Diptera; family Drosophilidae; genus Drosophila; species Drosophila immigrans. The sequence goes on from OY757141.1 coordinate 30,343,990, forward strand.
ATGAGCAACAATTTTTTGTGCGCTTCGCCGACAGCATAATATGCTTCAACATTTTATAAAAGTACAATGGTTTTATACTATGCTTAGAGCTGTAGCAGAATGGAGTGTAAACTAATGGAAATTGTTGCGGAAAACACAAACAGTAAATTAAATTTATTTTCTAACTATGTTAGTAAAGTTTTTAATTTGTGCATTTTTTATTTTGTTCTTTATTTTCCATGAGAGGTTAGATGAATTTAAACCTCATGATTCATAATTAATATTATACGAAGTTTAGATGCCAATATTTTTTTAACTGAAAAATTTTAAATTTTTGTTTTTTTGCTAACAAAGTTGATCAGGAAATATGTGGGCAGGAAAACCATGATTTTATATTTCTAAGATATGAATATGAACTTATTGATGTTTCATTTGCTATTTAGTTGATTTAACAGAGGTACATATTTTCTCCATATTTTAAGCTATCATAATTTGTAATTTACTGCTGAGAGAAATATTTATTAACCACTATATGCTGTGCCTTAATTCTGATAAAATTCATTACATTATGTTAATCATATTTAACCCAAGTGAATAACTTCTCGGACGCATTTTAAATCGCTTCAACCAGCTGAGCTACCCGCATGGATGAGAGTATGAGACGCGCAACACGAAACTAAATTGGCCTGGTCTTTTATTTATTTTATTACAATTTGCCGCATGCCACATGCCACTTGCATAGTTGCTTTCAGTGATTTGTACCTTCCCCGAATGTCTGCGGGGCCAAAGAAGAGTTTGTCCCTATTTTTTTTCTGTTACTCTGTTGAATCCCTTTACGACCTTATTACGATTAAACAGAACCTCAGAGCTGTTGAGTGGAGGACAGCATGGGCATAGTTTGCATATTGAAGGCTCTTTCTGGCCCAGATCTATGAATGTAAACGGATGTTTAGTTAGCCAACAAAGTGCAGCCATTAGCCATTAGCCATTGATGTGGGTTTGCTTTGAACAACGTTAAATCTCTTTGGCCTGACCGTGGCAGGACACCAACCATGTTTACAAAACAAAAAAAAAAAACGAAAGAGAGGAAAACACTTTGCCACAGGCTGATGAAAGAGAGTTTGTTTTGAGCCCCACAGCTCTAGTTGTAGCCGAAGCTGTAGCTGCAGCTGCAGCTGTTGAGCTTTCCATCAAAAGTTGCTCGTTTGCTAGTTAAACCGTTATTTACCTGCTCGTTGGCCCCGAGTCAAATGAGCAAAGCCCAACGATAAACATTAACATGAAATACGCGTAGTTTGAAAAGTAAATATAGCACTCGAATTTAAATATAAAACCCACATTTCAAGTTGATTCAAGCAATTAGTATTGATTTTTTCGAATGCGCATTTCAAGTTAAGTCCAACAGCCATTAATGGATGATTGAATTTGCGATAATTGAAGTGAATAATCATAAATCTTTTCTATGTTATTAAAATTAAATCACTTTGCAATGATTATGTTAAGCTAACATAACAACATAAATTTATTTTCTAAAATAATAGCATCTATTTTCACCAGCGAAGCGTTGTTTAACCTTGACTTGTCGCATTATGCGCTAAACTTTTATATTACAAGCTAATTATGGAACAAAAAAGACATTAAAATATAATTATGCATTGTTATTCGTGCTCCAAAAAAAACAAAATTATAATAACAATCGTGTTATTTTTTAACGGCCAACAATAATAATTAGAAATTGCATCTGCTCATTAGTCAAGCTTCAGGAAATTGGTGAATAAAATATAGAAATTATATCAATATTATTTGCAATTCAATTGTTTTCTATTGTTTAATGAGTTTAGTCGCCAATTCAGCAAGGAAATGCTTAAAAAGTTGTTTACTGGCACAACTTTAATACTATTTCTCTACCTTTTACTCGTACAGCATGCTGAAGCCAAGGTGCGTATACGTAATATTGAAACTCTGTTGTTCTTACAGTTCTCGTAACATTTTTTTGGCAATGCAGACCGACTTCGAGCTGCAATTCGAGAATTTCAGCTGTGTAAGCAAAGGAGGAAGCGAAAATCCATTCGAAAGCTACAATTGCGGTCTCAACAAAAACGTAAAGCGGCGCACGCTGCACATGGAATTCACCATGCGAAAGGCATTAAAGGAGTTCGAGTTTCAGATAGGCATCGTAATGCCACGGCGACCAGTTGACTTTGTGCTCCTTAATCTGACCATAGACGGTTGCCAGCTGCTGTCAAACAAGAACCAAGTGCCGCTGATGCGGCTGTCCAGGGAAATCCTCGATCGCTACAGCAACTTTCCACGGCAGTGTCCCTTTCAGCGTGCCAAAACCTACTATATACGCGCTTTTCGATTGGACCTAAGCCTCATACCTGCCATGAACATGGAGACGCCGGTGAGGCTGCAGTTCGCCTACATGCGGCATCAGTTGCCACTGCTGCAAGGTCGGATTGTGGCACGAGTTCAGCGCACAACCATTGCGAAAAGAAAGAATTAGCTGCACAAAATATGACCAGAAGTTAGAGCAGATAAACTGGGAGTTTGATTGCAATTGATTAATGGCATAGCTCTAACTTTTAACTATATATATATTGAATAAATCACGAGACAGTTCAAAAATTAATGAGTCTAACAAAAATATGCTGGAATGCATATAATACATGTATGTAAGTTAGTTTTCTCTCTCTTCAATAGTAAATCTAGTTATTTCTGTTATGTAAAATATTCTGCTGGTTTTCACTTTTGTTTGTCAACTTTAAAAAAACTCGCTAATAATTTCCTCATTTGAAGTTTTCTCTCTTTCACACTATGTAAATAAATTTCAAAATTATTCCTCGATAAATATATAACTCGTCAGTCTTTCACTTTTCTTAATTATTCTATTTATTCTCTTTGTAATAACAAATTGAAAAATAAATCCTCATTTATTGCTGGTTAAAAAGAATACTCTGATTTAGTTTCACTTTGCTTTGCCGTATAGCTTCAATTAAATGTAATAAATAATTCCCCACTTAAAGCTCTCCCTCTCTCATTAAAAATAGATTTAAAAATATTCTCTAATTAATAGCTCGTCAATTATAATACTCTGCTGGTTTTCACTTCAAATAAATTAAACAACTAATTCCTCACTTAATGCTCATATATTAAAATATCTACTCGTTTTCTAACTCCAATCTTAAGGCTTCTCAAATGATACAATTTGAAGCGCATCAAGGTTGATTACTTTAATTATTTCTCGTCTTAATTATGCTCCATCTCACACATTTGCAGCAGATTATAGGGTATCTAAAATATTAAAATATTAGCTGACAGTTGACAGTTGAGTAGCAGCTGGCACTGAAGTTAATATTGCAGAAAATCAGCCAACTGTCTGGCTATGACAGCACCCAACGAAAAAGCACCTGATGTAGCAGCCACGCCACCTTGCCACCTCTTTCACTCGTTCTCGCTCGCTCTCTCTTTCTGTGTGTCTCACTCTGCGGCAATTTGTTCCAAGCCATTCAACAAATGTTGTTCAATTACCTTTGCGCACACACACACACACATACCCACTCACACAGATACACACACATTGTTGCAGCCGCTAACTGGCTAACTGAGCCATTGTCTGTCTGACTGTTGCCACATGCCACATGGCAGCAACAGTTGCGAGCTTTCGACATTTGACAGTCGTGCAACAAGCGCAAGGACAATTGGTTACTGCCAACAGGCAACTAATAACATTTTCACTGTCTGCCACGTCCACATCCACGTACTCGTGTTCGTATTCGCTTGCAACAATGTTGCTGCCACACAGTTTGCCAAATGATTTGTTACTGTTAACCATTTGTGCACTTCGTGTCGCTAACGGAGGCAAGTGCCTCATGTGAATGGATTTTAATTAGACGTTTGAGATTTGCATACATACGATTGCGTTGGTGTGTGTGTGTGTGGGAGTGTGTGTCTGTGTGTGTGGCACATTCCCCTGTGACCGCTCATTACTGGCAACATTGTTAAAGTCAGCTGTCAGTTTAGTTAGTTAGTCAGTTGTTGCAACAACCTCGGCTGTCAGCATCGATTCTGCAACTGTTTGCCCCAAGTTTCTGACTTGCCATCCAAAATAGCGCTCACCCAAAACCCTTTGGAGACGTCTAATTGGACTTGTGTTTGATTGCTTTGTGGCTCGCATATCCTGTCCCCTCATCGCTATTGTTGTTGTTCCTGCTGACCGAGTTAATTTATGAATTTTCATAGCCACACTTTATTAGCCCTATGATTATTTCATTAGGTACTAAACCCATTAAACGCAGCAATTGTCTATTTAGAACAGTTTACAACCCAAATGCCCCAAGCCACAAAGTGACCTGCAAGTGACTTCCTTGACTAAGTAAAGCTTCTGAATAGAATATTTCTTAGAATATCAAACTTTAACTACTACACTATGTTACAGCTCATTTTCAGTGGAAATCATATCTGAAACTCAAGCAACACATTTTCAAATAATTGAATTTCAAAATTATATAATTCAAAATATAAGGTTGTGGCTAATAAAAAAGACCATCTACACATTATTTAGAGCTTATTATTTAAACTGCAGCAGTTAGCCATCAGACATCATTAAGTTGAGATTAAAAATACATGAAAGTTATTTATAAATAACCAATTCTTAAATATATGTAACTTTGCAATATGTCCATAGTAGATTTAAATATCTTTGTGTCGTTTTATTAATAAAACTAAAATTGGGAAATTAAAGAAACATTAGAGTATTTTTATAAATAATCTTAATTTGCTGTGTTTAATTTAAATCATTTCAAAAATTCTAAATTCTCACGTTGTTCACTTTATAAATTTGTCAATGTGATAAATATTATTATTATTAATTAACTAATTATTACTGTCTCTGTATCTAAGCTTCAGCCTTTAGTGAACTTGGCGACTCGGAACAATAAACACAAATAAAACTGTAGAATGAAATTTAAAAACGTAACCCGTTAACAAGACTCAACGACAGCTATAACCATAAAGACAAATGAATGTGGCAATTACAAGAGTATTGCCGCTTCATTAGAGCCAACGTGCAACACTTACTTGCGTTGCATATTAAATATAATGCTGTTAACCTGTTGAAGCTGCCCTCCCGGAACTAGCTTAAAAGGTCTGCATTATAAATGGGCTTTTTGGCTTTTTGCTGCCAGCGAACACACAAAATATTGATAAGCCCAGTCCGCAAAATTCTTGTGGTTTGACCCGTTGCTTCCCCCTCGTCTTGAGGCCTCAATCTCGATGCCCCGGCTTAACGACGTGGCGTAATTATGGCAACCCTTTGCAGCCGTTGATCTTATGAGTTGCCATGTGGGGCATATAAAAGGGGCAGGCACTTTTGTCTTTATCAACCTGCCACAAAACTTTGAATGTTTTTAAGACTTTAAAACTTTTTGCTGCCCCGAAAAAAGCCATAAAAACTTTAGCGTAACTTTTTAAAGAGAAAAAACGAAAAAGAGATACAGAGAGAGAGAGAGAGAGAGAAAGAAGGAGAATTCGGTTTACTTGAGAATGTAAATTAAATTCTGTTGCGATTTTGGTAAATATTTATAATTAATTAATGCTAGTTGTAACGCTGTCAGCAGCTTATAGATATTATTTATGAAAAATTACTGTAGCTGACAGATAACAGCGAGGCCAGACAACAACGACAACAATAACAACGCGTAAAGTTCAATATGAAAAGTTGTTTCCATATTTTATGAAAATTCATCTTTTGAATTTCCCCAAAACTCGCTGCAAAATCAGTCAAGCCAAGTCGAGGCGAGACTCTGTATATTCTGTTGTTGCTGTTATGATTGTTGTAATTGTTGTTGTTATTGCTGTTGTTGTTGCTGTCAATTTCACAGATTAATGCGCGCATTTGAACGCCTTGGCCACAGTCTGCAGCACTTACATTTATTATTGACAATGGCCAAAGTTTTTGGCTCTTTGGTCACGAAGCGGCACAAAATTGATTTACACCCGAAAATGTTTTAATCGCCAAAGTCCAAACAAAAACTCTCTCTCTGTAGCTGTTCCCCCAACAAAAGAAATGCAAACACTTAGAATGTACATATTCAAACTTGTATAGTTTGGGCCAGCTTAAGGGTCTCGCATATGGGCCAATTTATTTGGTTGCCACAGGCCTCGCAAATAGCGGCAACAAAAGCCAACTTAGCATAATATTTTTGCGTTATAATCCCACTGTACTGTCCATTTAATCCTGCGGCTATTCATAAATTTCAGTCCCATTTATCCCCTTCAGAAATGGGTTAGTTAAGCTGGGCGAAAGAATTCTCACACAACGACAAAAAATGCTTAGTTTTAAAGAAAACTTGCTTGAACAGCCACAATTTAAAGGGTGGCATTAAGCATAAAAAACAAATTTAAATGTAACAAAAGAAAAATGTGAAAATACTTGTATTGTAATTTATTAGACATAGCAATGATTTTGGTGTAACATATAAGAACGATCAACGATTTCACGGATTGCAAAAAAATCACATTCACAATAATTGATTTTAATTCAAGTTTCAATATAATTATTCTATCTAACTTGTAGTGTTCTAAGAGATTGTATGATATAAATTATGTCACAAATAAAAGAGGCCTTAATGACAGTGGCATTAAATAAATGGCATTTGTTCGGCAATTAAATTTAATTAAATTTAAATGATAATAATCGCAGCCATTCGCTTTTTAATTCGCTGCCAAATCGAATTGCATTTTCGCCGGTCGTTCTTCAATTGCGACCACTGTTATCGTTTACATACATCTGTTAACTTACAGAACTATGCTAATTTAAATATTTTTCCGGTTACAATTAATTTAGTAAAATACATTTGGCATTTCCATTTAATAAGTATAAGATTACTTTATCTAAGGAACCATTCAAATAACTACGGCTATCAACTTATATTATTATTTCAAAATGGAATGATTGTAAAAAAAGAAAATGAAATCGAAAAAAAACACAAGATAATGTACAATATATCCAAATAAATAATGACCATGTCTAAATTTGCTTATCATATTGTGGTAGCATGTGAGAAAACACAAGAGTCGCGCTGCTCACTGAAGATAAGCATGTTGCAAGTAGACACACATATTTGTGTGTACTTTTATCGCAACTCTCGAACTGAAAATAAATACCAAAAAATTGTGGTTTTCTTAAAATTAGAAATATTTATAAAATAAATTCAAATTTCTAATTTGTGAGAATGGGAAATAGATAAGCGAAGAGTTGGTTAATTGTGGTTAAAGCAAGAATGGTATAAATATGCCGCTGGCTTGGGGTAATGTTCACAGTGCACCGTCACACCTCGTGAAGACTAGAGTAGCAGCAGTTTCTGAAATCGCAGTTCGAAATCCTTCAACATGAACACCGACTTGAAAGCCTTGGAACTGCTCTTCCAACGTCCCTTGGAACCCGTCTTCACCACCCGTGACAAGGGCAAGACTGTCTTCGATCTCCCGGAGAGCTTCTACACGGATCGCTATCGCAACAACACCGAGGAGGTGGCCAATCGCTTCTCCTTCAATGTGCAGACGAGAATCCCACTGCGGGAGCTGACCTCGGTGCCCAATCTGGACTTTGCCGCCAAGCTGGGCAAGAAGGATCAATTCTCGCTGTTCAACACACGCCACCGTGAAATCGCCAGCCAAGTGATCAAACTCTACATCGATGCGCCCAATCTTCAGCAATTCGTGTCCCTGGCTGCCTTCACCAAGTGAGTAAAAATAAAATACATCTAAGCATTTGACAATCATCATTCTCTCTTTGTTTTCAGGGATCGCCTCAATCCTGTGCTCTTCCAGTACAGTTATGCCGTGGCCGTTGCCCATCGTCCCGATACCCGTGAAGTGCCCATTCCCAACATCTCGCAGGTCTTCCCCGGCAACTTCATTGAGCCCTCCGTGTTCCAGGATGCGCGCCAAGAGGCGTCCGTCATTGAGAAGAGCGGCAATCGTGCCGCCCTCGAGATTCCCGTCAACTACACGGCCTCCGATCGCGAGGACGAGCAGCGTTTGGCCTACTTCCGCGAGGACATCGGCGTGAACAGCCATCATTGGCACTGGCATTTGGTTTACCCTGCCAGCGGACCCCGCGAGGTCATCAACAAGGACCGTCGTGGCGAACTCTTCTACTACATGCATCATCAGATCCTCGCTCGCTACAACGTCGAGCGTTTCTGCAACAACCTGAAGCGTGTGCTGCCGCTGAACAATCTGCGCGACGAGGTCGCCGAGGGCTACTTCCCCAAGATCCTGTCCAGCGTCAACAATCGCACCTACCCGGCTCGCATCTCCAATCAGCTGCTGCGCGACGTGGATCGTCCCGATGGCACCATCGAAATTTCTGAAGTTGAGCGCTGGCGCGATCGCGTCCTGGGCGCCATCGATCAGGGCTTCGTCGAGGATGTGAGTGAGCAATGAACAGAAATTCTTTTCAGTTACTTAATTACTTGTTGTGCTTGCAGACCTCTGGCAATCGCATTCCGCTGGACGAGAAGCGCGGCATTGATATTCTGGGCAATCTGGTGGAGGCTGCTCCAGCGCTGTCCGTGAACACGCAGTACTACGGCAATCTGCACAACCAGGGCCACAACATCATCTCGTTTGCCCACGATCCCGACGCACGTCACTTGGAGGACTTTGGCGTCATGGGCGACGTGACCACGGCGATGCGTGATCCCATCTTCTACAGATGGCACGGCTTCATCGACGGCGTCTTCAACAAGCACAAGGCGCTGCTGCCCATCTACTCCAACGATGAGCTCAACTTCAACGGCATCAACGTGACCTATGTGGAGGCCAAGCTCGGCGCAGCTGGCGCTCGTCCCAACACACTCCTGACCTACTGGCAGCGCTCCACTGCCAATCTGGCAGCCGGTCTCGACTTTGGTCCGGTGGAGGATGACAATATTGCGGCCAACTTCAGGCATCTGCAGAACGCACCCTGGACCTATACCTTCAATGTGACCAATACTGGACCCAAGCGCACTGGAACTTGCCGCATTTTCATCTGTCCCAAGACCGACGAACGCAATCAGCCGCTGCGTCTGGAGGAGCAGCGTCTCATGGCCATCGAGATGGACAAGTTCACAGTCGAGTGTAAGTAGAAGGCGGCAATGAATGCATGAATTTGTAATCACAAACTGTTTTGCAGTGGTGCCTGGCGAGAATACGGTGCGTCGTGAGTCGACTTCGTCGTCGGTGGCCATTCCCTTCGAGCGCTCGTTCCGTGCCGTTGGTGCCAACTATCAGCCAACAGCAGCCGATGAGCTGGCTCGCTTCCGCTTCTGCGGCTGTGGCTGGCCACAGCATCTGCTGCTGCCCAAGGGCAAGCCGGAGGGCATGGTGTTCGATTTGTTTGTGATGTTCTCGGACTACGCCAATGATTCGGTGCAGCAGCCGAGCAAGTGAGTGGCAAGGACAGCAAGGTCGCTGGCAAGTTCTTAATCGAAATTCTGTATTTGCAGCACACCGAACGATGCCTGCAGCACTGCGTATTCGTTCTGCGGTCTCAAGGACAAACTGTATCCCGATAGACGCACCATGGGCTTCCCCTTCGACAGGCGCTTGCCCAATGATAATCTCAGCGATTTCGTTGGCGCCTTCACGAACATGGCCAAGACCGATTTGACGATTAAGTTCAACGATAAGACCGTCGGTTAAACAACCACATGCGAATCATTTCTGTTTACCCAGCCTCAAATACCTTATATACCTTATGTACACTCAACTACTATATATAATCTACACTTTCTACTGCAATAATAAAAGCTGTAGCTTCTTGTTACAATTTGCTCGCTAAATATTTGCCTTGCATTATTTAATATTATTTATGGCAATGCGATTTCTGGTTAGCCAGCAAAACACTCGCACACTCGCACATTGTTGTGGCGTCTGCTGCCGTTTATTTGAGCCATACAAACACGCCCACTAAGTTGCGGGTGGGCGGCGACGAGGCAAGGCTAATCCTATTAGACTTCAAAGCCGTTTGCTCAACAAACTTTGGCCATGCCCCATGTCCATCCATCCAGCCATCCATCCGTCCATCCGTCCGTCCATTCAGGCAGCCAAACACTTGCTTGTCTTGCTGGCGGGGAGAACAACAAGCAGACGCTTTTCTGTATTACACTTTGCGGCAAAACCGCTGCACGTGTTGCGCTTATTAATTTTATTCTTTTTTTTTGTGGATGCTTCACCATTTTGCCGCATGGCCGTGCCACAATTAATGCTGCATACTTGAAGGCGGGAGCAAGTGAAACTTCGAGTAACTTCCTTCACAGCTGTCGATTATAGTCGCACAAATTGATCTTTAATCGATTCGCCGCAACTTTTTATTAAAATCGAACCAACAACAACAAATTTCTAATCATATCCATAATTGTGGGGGTGCGAGAAACTCCTCAGACTGTATTATGTTAAGCTCACACGTAGTTGCAAACAGACAAAATTAAGAAAGAACAAAACAAATAAGCCACGAGCGCTAGATGGCGCTGGACGTAGGTAAAATTGAGACTGGAAGAACTTTTCTGTTTACTTTTCAATTGCAAATAAGTTGGAGGGTTTTTTAATCTAGTATTTTTATGTTTGCATCGTAATAAATTTCGATTGGCCATCTGCCATCTCAAGTCTCCCCTCGCAATCAAATTAAATTCCAACAACAACAGGAAACTCCATTTTTTAGCTAAGCTCTCCTGCCCCTCCAATACAATGCGCACTTTAGAATTTATTTGTGTGGAAGAGAATGCATAAATAGACAACCGAAAAAAATGTACAAACGTGGGAGAATCTCAAAAAATTGTTGAAAAATGCGTGAGCACATTGAAAATACTTTAATTTATTTTGTAGCCCAAGGGCAAGTTTTGGCCAAAAGTTGGGGCTTCATAACTTTGTTGGCTTTACGTGTAGCAAAAGTAAATGTGTGTTTGTGTGTGTATGTAGAACGTGGTCCTTTCGGTTTCCATGTGTTCGCGTATTTATTATTATTATTTTGCCTGCTTTTTCGGTGTGCTATTTGTGTTGGGCATTAATGTGGCTTATGCTGCGTTTGCTTCTGTTTGATTTGATTTTATTTTATTTTGGTTTATTTTGTTTTGCCTTACTCTGGTTTTGTTTACGAAGCAAATGCAAAAATATTTGCCAAAGTTAAGGCCAAGACTTTGCGTAGTGGCATCTTAAGTAGGGTTCTCAGACCCATCATCAAACAACCAAAAAACAACACCCACATGAGTAGACCCAAAAATAGTAGTAAACACTCATATATGAGTATATTCGTCTCAGTGAGAGAATTTGAATTTTAATGCTGTTTACTGCTTGGGTAAGCAACATTTATAATGTTTGCTCACATATTTAAAGCTAATTAATTGCATAGTTAGTTGCTGGCTCAGCAAACAATTCAAATATTAATTCAATTTCCGCAAGTGCGTAAGAGAGTTAATTTAATGACCAGCGGCAACTCGTTGCACACAATTTAATCTTTAAATTTCTGTGCACATTTTCATTAAATCATTTTCACACACTGCCACATCAAATGCATTTGCAAGAGAGTCTACAAGTTGCTGGAATTGCCTGTAGCCTATTAAAAAGTCAATCAAATGTAAACACAAAGCTCGCCAAATAAACTTGTACTAGGAAGACTTTTAGCTGCCCTGTATTTCTGTGAAAATTATACTTAAATTTGTTGATCCCTCTCAATTTCTAGACTAGTAAGGTTAGTACTTTAGCTGCTCGGAAACTTTACAAGACATCAAAAAATATTAAGAATTACAATGGATGTAAACAAATATTTCTATTTAAATATGTATTAATTATATTATCGACAGTATGAAATATATGATGTATAGAATACCTTATAAGAGATGTTGAAATTGTCTGAAGAATAAAAGTCAGTTTGCACATGCAGATACGTCCCTTAATTTTCCTCGATTAAAAATACAATTCTTTTGAATGACTTCTGAAACATCCACTGTAAATTATTGATTTTCACTCATACGTGTAAAAACAAAATACCTTTTATACAACTTTATTACTAGTGGGTATAGAAATGCAATAAAATAGACTCAAGCTGCATATACTAGACACTGAGAACAACTATTCCATTCATTGGTCGATCTCCTACAGATGTTTTTACTTAAAGCCTCGAAAGACCTTGCAAGTGCATACAATTAACCGAAAGTAATATCAAACACCTGCAATTGCAATTTGCATTTTCGGCCTAAAATAAGCAGACGAAATTATATTGGCCAAATCGAAATGTGTTTGCCTAATTCTCTGCATTCTCTCACGCCTTGAGAAGCTGCAAACAGAAGTCAAAGTGAACCAAAAACATGTGCTGATTAGCTACAATTCACAAACTCACATATTTATATATACATATATATGTGCCATGTGCTATTTTTGCCTAGTTCCAGTTCATAAACAGCGAACGTCTGTCCCCTGGCTGATAGCCCACATATGCTTGTGCTGTTTTATTAATAAATATAGTCAAGTTCATCAGCTGCCTAATTGCGCATAAGCTGCAGCATCCCCAAGCAAATTAAAGTACAAAATTGAAGAAGCCACGCGGCGAGACGGAGAAACAACAACCAGGGAACCGGAGCCCTTATGAACGCATTCAGGCGAACTCGGGGACTAGATAATATGCATAGTCGAAGGATCTAAGCTCTCGCATCGAGTATGTATAAGTATGCATGGCAAATCTGTAATGCGAGGCGATTCACGGTTTTATGGCCAGGCTTAATGATTTCAGCATTTTCCACAACAAAGAAAATGCCGAAGCAGTTTGAAGCAGCAATGACATGGCAGAAGAGCAAATATCCAGCCATATACCTGAACACGTTTTCTAATAGGGTATAACCCGGAGACAGCAGCATTTAATTAAATCTAATAAATAACTTGGGCACTTCAAACTAACTACAACTGAAAATGTTTGTTAACAGTACAGCTGTTAGCCATAACAGTGCTATGCTAAGCACTTGATGTTAAGCTAGCAGAAATGTTAACTCTAACAGCTCCTGTGTTTCAGTACTGTTATTGGGTATTTTGAAGTTGCTCAGCTACGCGGCTTAACTTTTTGTACTCGAATCGTAGACATGCTAATTGTTTGCAATTATGCTTTGAGCTCGCTTCACATTACAATGCGATGTAAAGTATGGCATAGATAGGAGAAATCGAAATGGAACAGACCATTAAATAAGCACGTTCGAGAGTGGCTTTCAACAGCGCATCCAGCTGAATTGCCAGGGCTGCAGAAGCAGCTGCACAAATACAACACATGCTGAAGGTCAGTCAGGATGCCACTCTGACTATGTATGACAACTGGCCATTAAATAATTATATTTTTTGCACTGAGCTGCACTATTCTGAAATGACAGTTTTAATCACATACTTAAAATATTTATTTAATATGCCATTTAGTTAATAGTCGCACAAATGACGATGTGCCATGCATCATAAATTAAATTGTTGCCGAGTGAAAATTGTCTCTATTTTTAGTTGTGCATTTTTTATGAGGCTTTTTGCTCAGTATCTAGTTTTGTTTTCTAGTATTTTCAAATATTTACTCAACATGTCCACGCGTTTTCGACTTTACCTTTAGGCTGTTAATATTCAAATTAATTGCTAATAAACGAGCATCGGCTGTTTATATCCATCAGGTAGCGTCATGGCCTCGTTTTTGTTTATCGCCTCTGCCTCTGTCGGTGCCATTGATTCCAACACATGCCACGCAAAAGTGAAATAGAAATTACCTTAATCTCCCGCCTTCCGCAAGACTAGAACAACAAGATATCCTATGCAGCCACACCGTCAATTATCTCTATCGGGAATACCCCATTTAACAGGATGACATTCGCAGGGTATGGCAAAAAAAAGAAAAACTATCCAATGAATTGCTGGAAGCACCTGTGTTATTTTAGTGTCAATATGCGCTATGCTTTATGCACACACGACTCGCAGAATGTAAATAAATAAATAAGTCCCTGCAACAACAAACATCAAATAACCTCACCCACTGAAACGCCAACGTACTCGTAGTAATATTATGTGATTCTCAAAAGTGCTCCATCGCGAATTACTGTGCGTGCGGATTTAAACATTGTTAATTAAACAACAGAGATATCGCTTTAATATAAACATACTCCGTAATGGTGCTTTAAGAAAGTTGTCGGCTCAATGAACTGTCAATTTACCGAACCAATATAAACTCAAACATGATGATTGCCAGCAGGCATGTGAATTTAATTTGGTAGCAGACAATTGTAGTATTTAAAATTAAACTCACAGCATATTTCAAATAATCAGCTTTTGGCTTGAAACTGAAAGTTGTGAATTCATTTGTGTACTTGCAACGCATTTTCATATTGCTCTAATCTAAGCATAATTTCATCACATTTTGGTCTCAAATTTGATAGAATTTGACATAGTATCTTCCTCTACGTTAATTAAACACATGCAATTAGCATAAAACAACTTTGATTTGAATGCGCTCAAGCGCTTTTAATAAACTGTTCCTCACACTGTTTGCATTTAGATCACGAGCTTAAATAGCATTAGCGTAACAGCATGTGAAACAAAGCCACGATTACAAATATGCACACATGTACTTAATGCTTTTAATAATGTGACAGATTGTAAGCTTTTATTTGCAAAATTATTTTACACAGTTTGCATAGCTTGGAAGTCTTTTATTTCAGCCACTATGTATATTTATTTGCACAACATTAAAACAAAACATATTCAAATATGAATCACTTTAAAATGACAATATTGCATATCTTCAATTAAAATGTATTCAAAATTCAACAGCAATTGGAACAATTACTGCCTCACTTGCATAAGAAAAGAATTATTAGATTAAGAGGAAATACATTTTAAGATAAATGACTTTAATATGCATTGTTTGCATAAATCACATAATCAAGGATGCTTTGTTTAATGCCCACAACGAAATTTGAATAAATGAATGACTAACGTTTTCTACAGTGGTAATTTTAGAATTGATTTGTTTTACTTTAATTAATTTTTTGTGAATTATATTATTTATGGAATATACGTTTATAAAGGCTGCCAGTTGTAAGAGATCACAAAACATTATATAAAATCGATCATAATTGCTAGGAGCCTAAGCTCATATTGTTTATAAAATTCAAATTCAAAGTAATAAATTGCAAGTGTTGCGAAAAGGAAAGTGAATAATTCAAACAGAAAATATGTTTTTCAATCCATACGAGCGCGTTCTCTGCCCAACTCGAGGTCTGCATAGAAATCTAATACCTCGTAGAGGAGTTGCACAACAAGTGAGGGGCATAGATCAACACATTAGACGGTTTCAGACAAAAACGATGACAAATCAGTTGCAAGATTGTCATACGTTCCAAAACTGGTGGCAATACTTTGTCAATGGACCGAATAAAAAGAACAATTTAGAAGAAAATGAAGCAACAAAACGACCAAAAATCAATTTACATCTGGACAAAGATTTTCAAAATATGTTTCAATGCACATGTAATAAGGAAATTTGTGTTGAGTCTCGCAAACCCACGAAACCCGCCAGAACAAAACGTCAAGGAAAGTATCAAATAAAAATAGTGCCGAGACCAATAACAATTAAATATACAGTTAAAACAATACCGGAACTGGAAGACGAACGAACAACTGATGAAAAACCTAGAAAAGTTAGTTTTCGAGTCCCAGAGAAGATTAAACCAATGAAAACCGAGCCTTCAATATTGAAATTTCAAAAAGCAGTCGCAAAGAAAACTGACGATACATTTCAGATAGACAAGGAGTTGGACAATGAAATAGTTGTAAGCAAGACCAGAAAACCTGAAGGGCCAGTGTATGACTCTGACTCACAACATCCACATCGATCACGCCGATCTCGTCAGCCGAAAGCGCCAAGAATGCCGAAAGTGCCAAGTCAGGCAAAGATAATACCAATTGTGGAATTCCGCAAAGACCAGGGGACGAGCACAGATGATATAGATGATCCGATACTGCAAATTGAGCCTAAAATGCCGATATTACAACCGAGCTCTAGTAAAGAGCAAGAAAAACTGTCTAAAATACCGGAGGAGTCAACGTCGCCGTCTGAAATACCGAAGCTGCAAACGCCGCCATCTGAAATACCGAAACTGCAAAGTCCGCGTAATAATATAATAAATATGGGGTATTTAACGAATGATTTAGCAGAGAATCCAGGGTTGGAGAAAATAAATGCGAAACTACGTAAATTAACTGGTCGGAAGTCCTTGCAACCCCTTATTGAATATAGGCTAAGAACACCACTGGAGATTCAAAGATCAACGGAAAAAATGTTGAACTCGTTTGCCAAACGGAACGAAGAGATGGCCAAGATACGTGACAATTTAGACAGCCTATCACAAACCAAATCGATTATAAGTCTAAAGGCTAGACTGCCAGAAATGTGGAGCGGATTGCTGGATAGAAAGGAAGAGGATAACAGGATGCGAAACTCAATTATCAAATTGAGAATCGATTACCAGAGAGAACTTGCGAGAAGCGAGAGGATTGCGCATTTGAGAAAATACCGACGTAGAAGTTTGGTTACTCAGAATCTGCAGACTAGCGCATCGACCGAAGCGAAATTAGGGTCTTTGAAACAATATAATTCTAGGATCCGAAAACTAAATATGTTAATGCTTAAAAATAGAAATAGAATCAAACAATTCGCAAGTGTAGATGATGACATTCCAAACATACCGTTCAATGCAAGAGAATTTCAGAAGTCCAAACGTCACACTAAACACACCAGTTTAAAGTTTCGAAGTAATTTCAATTTGCGAAGCCATAAACACCTTAAATACAAATCGGGTCATAGCAGCACACACATCACTACACAGACGGAACCGGATGAGGATAGTCAGGCTATAGGGAGTGCAATGAGTTTGTTCGAACGCATTGCCGTCCGCAATACTATATTATCAAGACTCTCCAAAATAAGTACTCTATTCCCCGTGATCCCAAATCAACCCTATGTAAATCCCCCATTTAATGTCGAAGAGCATGTCGCTGGATTTCTGGCAAAGAATTATCTTGAGTACATTAAACAAAACCATTTGCCCAAAAATTGGCCAACGCAATTCGAGTCCGAAGTTGTGCAACGTTACCGATACAAGCTTAGTGAAAATAATAAAAGTGAGGAAATACTTTCCCCTCCATCGATCCATAAAGTGAAAAAAATGAAGAAGCATACTATAATTAACGAAATGGAAGAGACGACAGAGTCCAGTGCGCAGGTCTGTGAAATGTGCAGTAGTTTATGCCAAACTGAACCCGATCCGCCCTATATGATTGAGATGCGAAAGCAACGGGAGCGTGAAGAGCTCAAGCAATACTATCGAAGCAAAGTCGCCCCAACAACATCGCCGTGCAAGAACAAAGTGCTATCGGAGAAGGCAAAAATTTTAACGAAAAACCTAAAGCTGTGTTACAAGGTGCTCAACAATTGTCGGGCCATCGTTGACAATAAGCTGAGAAAGCATCGATGTAGCGATCGTTGTTTATGA
Organism: Drosophila immigrans; assembly: GCA_963583835.1. NCBI lineage: Eukaryota > Metazoa > Arthropoda > Insecta > Diptera > Drosophilidae > Drosophila > Drosophila immigrans. The sequence goes on from OY757141.1 coordinate 30,361,524, forward strand.
TCCTGAATCTAAACTGTGATTCAATTTGTTTGCCAAGTGAATATTCAAGCATTCGTTTGGCTAACAAGTTGAATCGTAGTCTAGGGGATGAGAATGACAAAACCCAGTAGGCTGATAAGAATAATATTGACTGTAATAAATCGTATTTTAAATAAGTTGGAGAATGTGTTTTTAATGTTCAGTTAGTCAGAGCAAAATGTCAGGCAACTTCGCACAGCTTACAGGTGTTAGTACTTTTAATAAACATTATACAAGAAAAAAAACTAAAAATTAAAATTAAAAACCAAAATTGCAAGTGCAAAAACGAAATAATGAGTGCGTCAAAGCCATTACTGCTGGACCGCAGCTGTCTTGTCGAGAAGATTAAGGAAATGTCGCCGCTGATCGACGACCTCAAGTGGATCAACAAGAGCGATCGAGCATTCCGGGATTATTGGAGCTACAAAGTCAGTGGCTGCAAGAGGCATCAGCAAGATATTCGCAAACGCATCGAGCAGAACACTGAGTTCGTCAAGCATATCAAATGCAAAAAGGCCGCCTCGTTCCTCAAACTGTTCACTCAGGTCAAGCAACCGATCAATGGCCATTTCCCATCGCAAGACACATCAGTGCGAAATATGATCAACACCGTTTATTCGGAGTTCATCAAATGCTTTCAGTGTCCACTGAAAACCAACTCGAAAGACAAACGCCGCAAGCTCGTCGAACTGCCACAAGCTGCGTGGCAACGTGCCTTCGACGATGCCAGGGAGCGTTTGAATAAAACCCGAAATCCATACGACGTGGCGCAAATCAAGGAGCAGATGGAAGTGATTCAACACCTGCAGGCAATCACAAAACCTGCTCAATATTCGGCGAGATTCAAACGACCGCGAAAGACATACGAAGCTCGCAGTTCAGAGAAACCGGAAGTTCGATCTCGTTTGCCAGCACCCAAGATCGTATCTCTCGAAGACGACAAACCCAAATTGAATAGTGCAATAAATGAGCCAAGTACCAAGGAACTGGAGCAAGTGCAGCCAAAGGGCAAAAAGCATTCCGATGTACATTTCATGAAGACTGTTAGAGTCTACTATAGGCCCATCTCTCAGAGAGACGATATGTCCTATAGACCACCCAAGGTCCACGATAGAACATTACCCCTTGTTAAAGCCCGTGATAGTATTCTCATATACTCAAATGTTCCCAAGATTAAATCTATGAAGACAAACAACCAAAAGCGAATAGACAAAAAATTCATAATTATTCCAACAGCTGAGACTCTCAACAAGCTACATGGGTCACCTGTAAAGTTAGCCGATTCGCGTGATAGTCTAAGCATAATCAAAAATATACCCAGAATTAGAAGGAAACAAATCAATTGGCCAGCCAACAAGTCTGATAAACCAATATGTATACGAAAGAAGACTTCAAAAGCAGAAATACCGACCACAACAAAATCGCAAATAACTCGAGAAAACCGAGTAAAAGTCAACTCGAAAACATTGCAAAATCAATTAAGAAATCGCGAAACTAGTTCCAAGTATAGAAGCCCTGATAGAGCAACTTACACAGCTTGGAAGCGTGAAAATCAATCAAAAGATAAGCAAACGGGAGTTCAAAAACAATCACCTGAAGAAAAGAATCACTCTGCAGCGGAAACCAAGAAATTACCTCGAGTAAAACTGGAAGTCGATACAAAAATACCCCAAAATCAATATAAAAAATCCAATTATGGTTTCAAGTATAATAGCAACAAATTAGCAACTTATATGGCAGAAAAGTACAAAATTAAGAAATCTCTTCAAAGGAAACAAAAACATAGAGACGAAGACAAAAATGAAAAGCCTCAATTGGAACACTTAATGAAGCTGCCAACCAATGAAGAATTGCTGGCATTCGAAATTCAGAAAACAAAAAAAGAACATGAAGAATTGTTAAATTCCTTGCTATGGCAGAAAATAACTAAGGCGCAAAAATCTCACAGTGAGAAACAACACGACAATTCCGATAGAAAAGAGAAAAAAAGTGGTTTCAAATTGCAAAATACCAAATCTGCAGCAATGATGAATTTCTATGGGAAAAGGACAAAATCGACAAAATCGGCGGAACGTACAAAACCTGCAACACCGAAAATTGAAACAAATCGCAAAAGTTTTACGTCTTCAGAGCCACCCACTCAGAAAACGGGAAAGGTCATTAAATATGATATGTCCAGATGGGACAGTATTATTTCAAACGTTTCGGCAAATTCCCAACGATCGTCAAACGTGTTTCAGTTCAACGCCCTTGAAAAACCACTGGTTACCTACAACAATCCATATAGTGGAAGCATCGATTTGTCTCGGATATCGGAAGCCTCTCGGAATACCGAATACGGTAGCAAATCTGACTCTATTAAGTTCCGGGCTTCAATATTGGGCGAAGGAACATACATGCCGAAAACCCATAGAACTTTTTACGATTGGCTAACCAAAACCCAGAGTTCAAAGTCATCGCTGCCGACATCGACATCGACACAACTACCAAACCCGACACCGACACCGTCACTGATACCGCTCCCAAAACCAACACCGATACCGATACCGATTCCGATTCCGATACCGATACCCTCAAAATATTCCGATCCGCCTACCGACACTAGCGAAAACAAACAAACAAAGCCCGACATTTCTGAGCAGAAATATTCGGAAAGTAATTTTACGGAAGCATCCAAAACCAACGTTCAGGTGGAAGAAACAGGTCCTTCCGAAACGGAGTTTACTTCTGACTCTGAATTTGATTCAGAGACACTATCACTGTCGCTGTCAGGGGACAGAAAATGTGCGGATTGCGCCATTTGCAAGCAGTTGAGACCGCGTCCCTCCAAGACTCTGGATCATCCGTATATGAGCCAGATGCTGCGACAACGCAAAAAGAACGAACTGCGTCTCTACTACCACAAGATGATGGAACGTAAATATCAGCTGGAGAAAAATCTAGAGGCACAACGTCAGCTGGAAGTTCTGCTTCAACCTTGCTCAAACATTCACTCGTGAGTTTTGTCTTCGAATATCGCGCTTTTTGGGTTATCCTTTTGTCAGTGCAAAGCATATGAATAGTTTCCATATGATTTGATTTGACAAATGGCTGACCACAAAAGCCATAAATCAATGAGTTTCCTGTTGTAATAAATCAAAGCGTGTCCTTCTTCTGTATGGCTTTTGTTATGTATTTAATTTGCTTTCAAGTATTATCATTTTTTCAAATGTCAAGCTCGCAGAGACTGTCATCGTCATAACAGTGAGTTTTTACTTTGACCCTCTGCCGCTGGAGTCCTGCCCTTTATTCATGCAGTATTCACTAGTTTTATGTACTGGCTGGTTGAAAGCCAGTTGATGTTCTTCATTTTTTGCCATTTACAAGTCAGCAAACAAAAATAATCGCAGTGGGGGAAACAACAAACTATAAAATGTTAAAAAAAATTTAAAGTAAAAGACAGCTGCAGAGCATGCTCGACTATTCTGAAACAATATAAATTACAAAATTATAATATTACTCTACTTAAGTATCCATATTTCCAAAGAAAATATATTTCATCCTCTTATTCAAGTTTATTGCTTTAGTAGTTCAAAATAATTTATAGCACTCATAAACTGAAAAGTTTTCTTATTATTTTGGGTACAATAAATGAAGTAATTAATAATTATTATGTCGCAATAAGCAATTCGTTAACATACCAAATTAAATAGATAATTATAATTAATTATTTTATATTATTAATTATATTACAAAAAAATACAAATAATTTCTAAATATTTTATTTCTCTTTTTCAATTTTTTTAATAATAATAATTTTGAGAAATTCTGACTGGAAACTAATAATTACAATACATTTCCTTGCATCCTGTCAAGTGTTGGAGAAACTTCTTTTACAGCAATAGAAGCGAATGAAATTTTGGCACGTACATTGACTTTAAAAGGCTTTGCGGAGATTATTATAGATTCTTCAATAAAATACTTCAATCCAGCCTTTATAAGTCAAAACTCTTTATAGCGCTCTGCATGCAGCACACCCCTTTTAAGGGTCTCTTTGGCGCACAGGGTATGGGGCAGAAATCCAAATGCCAGAAGCGTAAAGCAACAAAAACTCGGTCAAGTGCTTTAGATAGTTTAGAAGTATATGTATATATGCTATGTACACGCAGTATATATACGCATAACAGCGATATTTATATATTTATAAGGCTTTAAATCATCATAAAAATGCGAATGCAAAATGGGAAAAAGCAAAAACTATGCGTGGCTTTATTCTAGTTTGTTAATTTTAACGCTTACGCTAAACTCGGTTTATTGTCCAGTTTTACGCGTGCATTTTATAACTTTAATCCCGAAGTTGGTAGCTGCCATTTGGCTGTTGGCAGATCGCAGTCCGCATTTCGCAGTTGGCATTCGGAGCTGCTAAGTATGCTATAGAAATTTTGCAGCGAAACGAAAAACGTAAAGAGCTTTTGGGGCCCGGGGCAACGGTGCGGGGTGTTGATACGCGTAAATGCTGCTGACAGGTGCGAAGAAAGTGCGAAGGTGGCCAGGAAATTTCATTTACGGCCAATTAAATGGCAGCGTCACAAATGAAAATGGAAAATATGAAAATGCCTGCCCCCCTATATATGTGAGTTTGTCGCACACAAATTCCGTCGTTTTTTACTCACTTTTTAATTGAAAATGTTTTCTTTTTTTTTACATAATTCCAACTCATTCAATTTGTTCTCATAATTTCCGTTTTAATTGTTTAACTCACCAGCTTCTACCGCACGTAACTCTATTAAATATTCCCCGATTATTTTTTTTATATCTGCGTTGCGGAAATGAAGATTAATTTAATGGTTTAACTAGCCGCAAAAAACGCTGCTGCAATTGCAAGTTAGCCAATTACATTTTAGATTGCTTTTGTTTTATAAAATATTTCAACGGAATACGAATTTGATATTTTATTAAAAGCAATTGAATGAAATGAATATTTACTTCCAGTAAAGGAAATATACACATATTATTTTATGCTATTAAGAATAAGCTGCTGCAGTTATCTTATTTGCTTTTCTGAGGAAACTGTCTGGGTCGCAATAATCCAATATAATAAGCTTTTTCTGAGTATTATGAAAACAGCAAATTCTTTGAAATTGCATAATGTCTTCGAGTGTCGATAGTCTGAGTTCCGCCTTAACTCTATTTTTTGTATCTTTAAAAACAATTGAATGCTTTCTTATTCCTGCTGACGTCAATACAGGAATGCAAGATGAGGTATCATAACACTTCAGTTAGATATTAATATTGCTTGTTCAGGATTCGATTTAGCAATTATTTGTCAGCGATTCTAAGAATTTTTGATGTTTTCATTACAATTTCCGACATGCAAATCAGCAACAGGCAGAATTTTCATCTTATTAGCGTTGGAAATTTCTCAATCACATTTGGCTAATACAAATGCTGATGTACTTAATACGGCAATCAGTGTGTCAGGCGACCCACGTAAATATAATTATGCCAACACACACACACCAACACATACACACACACATGCCCGAACAAGGAAGCAGCATAGACAGGCATCAATCAATCATACGCAGCGTGAACCGTCGCCAAATCAGATATGATGACGATGCTTCTGATAATCATGCACAGCGACCACGCGAATCAATGGGGAAAAAAGCCTCCATAGAGAACAAACACACACACACTAACACACACATACGCACACATGCGTGCCTTTGAAATGCAAATAAGTGTGTCTAAAGCGAATTTTGTGCGAATTTTGTACACAAGTCGCAAATCAAAGTGCACACCTACCTTTTAGACGGCGTCCTCGACGCGGGGAATGCGGTGTTCGGTGCGGTGTTGGCCTTCAGGCCGCCTCCTTTACCACTTCTTGTGCTGCTGCTTGTTGTTGTTTTGTTTCTTTTCGCTTGTCGCTTGTTGCTTCTTCTTTGAGACGTTTATTTTGTTGTATTTGTGATTTTTTGTTTTTGGGATAAACGAAACATACATTGAGCAAATTTGTTTGAGGTGGCACATGAAAAATAAATCAACCAAGAGACGCAGCAACCGCAAACAAAAAAAAAAGAAAATATATAAAGAAAATACGAACGAGAAAATGGCAAAATGAAAAACCAAAATGAGTAGCGTGTGATACAATTTGCAAAAGATTCACAATTTATTTGATTTTATTTGCAAACATATATAAATTTATATACATCTGCTTTCTGCTCGTATTTGTACTTTATGCATACATATGTCTGCTGATACTTTTTGGCTTGTGGAGCATGGGAAATGGATATGCTGAATGAGTTACAGTTACAGTTACAGCTACAATTACAGTTGGGGCTAGAGATGTGCAAGTCTGACTGATAATCAAAAATGTTACTTTAATATTGTGCTAATATTGTCTGCTGGCATTTACAAACAGTTCGATTTTATTTCTAACATATATATTGTTGACACACGAGCTCAAACATTATTATCGAGCGTGAATTTTATTCTTGACAACACAACAAATAATAATAATCTTTGTCCAACAGCATTCAAAACTATGCGATTGTCATGAATTTCAAATTTTTCAATTTCAAACACACATTTTTATTTATAATCCACCAGAGCAGAGAACAGTCTTTATGAATAATATTCTTTCATATTTTCGTTGAATTTAACAAACTTTTGACATTTATGACAATAAATTAAATATAATATATTGATATATGCGATTAAGTTAATGGAAATTTTTTAATTTCTTCAGCAAGTTTTCGTTGAATTAAAAATTATTCGTTTATCTGTTTGTATATTTTTCATTTTTATTAATAGATTTGTAATAGTTATAACATTTAAAATTTGTATTATTTATGTCGCGTACAATAGCAAAAATTTATTATTTTCATAACTCAATCTCTTGCCAGTTTTATTGTGCTAGAAATAGTTTTATTTGCATTTCTATTTAAAGGGTAGTAATAATCGTCACAGTTATAAATTCATTATGTATGTGTCACGACCTTGTGTCCTTCTCTAGAGTTAACTGCAAGTGTAAGTGTCAGTGTAGGTGGACATTTGAATGGATGGATGAATGGATGCGTGTTGATGATGATGATGATGTTGTTGCTGCTGCTGCTTTGCGCCTTTGTGCGTGGCTACATATGGTAATTCTTTTTGTTTTTAGTTCGTTTTCTTGTGTTTTTATTTATTTAGTTGCCAACACGTTTTTTGATTATGTGGATCGTTGAGCGCCAAATTGTAAAATGATTTTACGTTTTCCGATGATGCTGATGATTGAGTTTTGACCACTGACGAAGTAAATCAAAAAATGAAAAAATAATGTTTGAATGAGACGCGTTTTGATTTATGATAACGTGAATATGGATATATTCTCGCAGCGCACTGTGGCATCAACAAAAATTATTCGATTTTATTGGCGGCATAAATTAGAATTTTTGAATTTGCACTTTAATATTTTTGAAATACATTTCTCGAACATTTCACATTGTGGGCAACATTGTTGCTGGCAACAAATTCAGCTTGCACTTGCCACTCACTCCCTCTTTCTAGCTCTCTCTCTCTTTCTCGCTCGCACACTGTAACACTAGTCCACTGATAACGTTTGTTTTTGGGGTCCAAACAAATTTGTGATTGATATGCGCGTTTTTGTCCGCTACCTTTAAATTGCCACGTCCGCTTTTCGAAGACACTCAACAGCAACTGTTGCAAATGTCGAAAAGGCAACTTGTGGCTGCTGCGTTGCAGCATCTCTGCTGAGCTTTCACCAGAGCTTTCACATCAAACTGTTGAATCCCAAAGAGAGCGACAGCAAGAGAACTTTTAAGAGAGCACAACGAAGGGAAGAGAACGAGGTTGTCTGGCCTTAGTTCAATGCTGCGGTTTTAATTAGTTGCTTTATTAGTTAGATCTACTAACAATTTGTTAGCTTTTTAGCTAATTACTTTTAATTTTTCAAAAGTTTTGCTGTTGCCTTCAAGAAGTTGGCGGCCGCTGCTTTAATTCAAGAGTTTTAAAGTCGCAAAGTTTCGCACAACTTGTAAGCTGCCGTTAAGTCTCTGACTAATGGTGTTTTTCTTATGTTCTTACTTGCATTAACCTTGACTTTATTTTTTAGGCGCTGCTAAAGTTTCCTTTTTATTAAAACAGGGTTCGTTTGAGTTTCGTTGCAGTGCTGTTCATTCAACCTTTGAGTGTTGCATGTTTACTAATCAAACTTTTTTATTTTCTAGTGGCAAAAGTCAAAGCATTGATTTGCATTTCTCTTTGAGAGCTACGAACAGCGCTAAATCAACAGTTAAATTGAAACTTAATAGCTTTGCAGCTGAAACATCTTTGACCATCTTTGTGAAGATTGATTCTATTTTAAATATCTATTATTATTTCATAACATGAATTTAAAGCGTTTATTACTAGAATAAACAATTAAAAGAAATAGTTTACAGCCAATTATAATCAGTCTCTTTGTCTGCCAATTTTTCTAATTCACAAAATATTTAATAATTGAGAGCAAAGCGCGTGGAGAAAAATTGAAAATATTTCCTGAATATGTTGATTGATCATCAGCAGCTAAACAAAGTATTTACTTAGTAGGAAAATATCATTCTTTGTAATATTTTCAGCTGAAACATCAGTGTTGTCTGAATTCCCCTGGGCTGGCAACTTTTCATTAAGCAACTTCTAAGGCGGCCAACGTCAACAGTTGGCATCTTAAAGCAATAACGGTGCTGAGACACTTGATTTTCACAGAGCTTTCACTGGGGCCATTACTTAATTTATATTATATTAGTTTAGCCCTCACACAAACACACACACACACAGCCAGAGGTGTTTATGTGTTGAGGCTGGGTTTACCAAGGCGATACTTGTCAATCTTAACGCTAACTCACCGCCCCCAAGTCACTCACACAAACACCGACACACCTGCCGGAGAGCCTGAAAGCTTTTGCGTATTTTTGGACAAACAAAACGGCAACGTGTCATAGCCAAAGTCCTCGACTGGGGACGAAAAACGGAGGGTGGCAGATGCAACAACAGGAAGTGATGGCCGCAAAACCGATGCCGCTACTCAAGGCTGAGGCCAGACAATGCCCGGACAGTGAAAGGACGCACGTTTGGTAAATTTGTCGAGCGGAAGGACGCGCCACGCCGTGGCTAATTGTTAGAGCAAAGCTGGAACAAGGGAAGGAATCAAACTCGATTACTCGATTTCTGCATTGCACATTAAGCACATATTAAAAGGCGCCGAAAAGCGTCGAGCGTGAGCGTTGAAATAATCGAAAAGGTAATTCAATTGAAGCCATCAGCAGCGCACTTAATTCAAGTTCACGGTTGCGGCCATCTTGGCAACACGGCGTATACGCAACCATACAAGAATAAGTGAGTGCGTGGGTGTGTGTGTGTGAGTAAAGTGTGCGCTTAAAAGCTTGTCAACATATTTTCGGCTAAAGTTTCCGTTACGCCCCGTTCATTGACTTTTTAATTGGCTAATTATAAGCGCAGCTGCGTGAGTGTGAGTTGGTCTTATGCGTGTAAATTTGCAAGTATGTGTGTTTATCCTCTGCATTGTGTGAGTACTAAATTTAGTCGCGCTCGCTGACTGCTCAAGGCCCTCGGCTTTGTTTGCATTAGGGCAAATGCACAGCTCATCTATATTTAATGTTGCTATTGATTTTGGGGTCCATTGTTGAGCTGCTTTGCGCTTTCATTATCACGTGCAGCTGCCGACAAGCCACAGGTGGCAACAATGTGACCTTCCCAATTAATGTAATCTTGCACTTAATTGAATTTTATTAAAACAACGTCTTAATCGCTAATGTAAGACCTAAAGCACGTTACTCATAATAATAATTTGTTAATTGTCGTCCAAGTCGTTGCAGCGCCACCTTGTGGCGAGTAGCATGCGCAAACTTTTCAAAATAACGTCGCAAAAGCACTATCGGGTTGTCGGCGCAACGGCTGTTAGCCAAGCAAATAAGTAAATATAATAATTTTAATAATAATTTAGAAACAAAACAGCGTGTATTATGAATCCATCATCAAGAAAAATTAAAATAATAAATATCAATTGTACAAAATTCTTTCATTTGTGATGGTGCATATTCATCGCTTTTCTGCGCTGAGGAGCACTTCTGTTAAAGGAGGAGCAATACTGTAAAGCAACAGCAATAATGTTATGCCGTTTTCAATATTTTGTAGGTGCTGATGTTTTAACTACACTACAAATTGATTTGAAATTTAAATTTAGAAATTATCAATACAAGTAGTACTTCAATTTTATGTGTTAGATGTTATATGGTTGGGGAAATAAATAACATACGGAACGATAGGGCTGGCAGTTAGATGGATAGGGATGGATACCAGGTATTTTAGCGGGATTACTGCTGAATTCAAATTCAAAATTTGAAGTTATAAACTATAGTTTCTTTGTCCAAGCGAAAAGTTTTAAATAACACTATTTTCAGCAGAAAAAAACAAAATTTAATTTCTAGTTTTGTATGAATACTCTTATTATTTGTCAGAAAATAATTGGCAAAATATTTATATAAATTCAATTAACAATTTGTATATGTATATAGAGAGATCGTTAGCCAAAAATTATGTTAAAGTAAAATAAGTAATGTATAGTTTTAATGCCCACGTTTCTTGAAAGTAAAGTCTTATAAATAATGCGATTAAACTACTAGCAAATGTCATCGTCCACAGCGGCCTCCTCGTCTTCTGGCTGCGATACGCAGACCTCTGCAAAATCATCCTCCACGTTGTCCACAAAACTGGAAACTCTGCAAACAATCAGAAAAGTAATTGAGTGGGAGGCAAATTAGTTGCATGTGGTATGTTTCACTTTTCAAAATCGCATTGCGGCAGCAGACCCTCGTCCTTAAAGTGATTGGCTCCACCACCGCCAAGGCAAAGGAGGGTGCAAAGACGCAACAATGCCAGCAGCAGGAGCAGCATTCCAGCGACATAGCTGAGCCACAGATTATGGGGGAATATTATGAGAGCCACGCCCACGGCGACATATATGGGCGCCGGTCGCCAGCTGCCCAAGAGCATCGAGACACGCCAGCAGTCGAGACAGGAAGAGCTATGATAATTATTGCTGCAAATTAAAAATAAATAAATCGCATATCGGGCAAAATTGATGGGCTTCTTCTGGTTGAGCAACTTACTCGCCGCATTGGAGCTGCAGGAAAATGGTTATCAGCCATTTTATCTCAATGAACAGCACCAGCAAAGCTGAAAAACTGGCCAAGCATTAAAATTTTATGATCCACCAAAATCGAGTTGGAAATGTATCACACTGCTTACAGTATATAAAGTCCCGCTTCATAGCCATGCATGTAGACATCCACGCCCACTCCACAGATAACTGAAATGAGAAATGACCACAAATTGGCTGTCGGCTGCTTTGGCTGCTCAAGGAATTCGAATAGCGGCAATTGGAGTTGTTATGGGGCACTCGTGTCCTTGAATAGCCGCATAAAACAATATGATTGTGTCTGCTCCAATAACAATTCATTGGGCTTTGCTTTTGGCCCAATGGAAAGGGGGCCATAAAATATGCTAAAACGCAAAACTGTAATATGAATGCCATTGATGGGACAAAGACAATTGACCGAGGGTGGTTCGTAGGGAATTTCGGAATTTTTAAATATAATTGTAACTTATTTTTCAGTATTGTTTAAATGTTTACAATTTATAAAAGATATAATCAAAATACAAATGTAATTGTAATAATTTATAAATGCTACTTAACTTGTTGCACAATAAATTTAAAATTTATTATTCACCACAAGTCAAAAAAATTTACAGCTTAACCAATGTATACAAAATAATATAACAAGAAACTTATACATTTACCAAATTATAATTCAAATTAGTTATATCCAAAAAACTAAAAAATAAATGTTGGGAGCTCATAGTGAATTTTACTATTTTATAATTGTATTTTTACAAATTTATAATAATTAATTTTGTATAAATTATTATTTAAAACAGATTTTAAGCATTTTTGTATTTATTTTATTTTGTATATAATTAGTAATTATAATAAAAATAAAATATTTGAGAGCCCATACAGACTTTTATTAAAACAGACAAAAACAATATTAAAATTACATTCTTTTGTTAGATAAATTGAAAATATTAGAAACTTTTAGAACCGCCCTCTCAATAGACAAATTCTTTGAGCATTTTGTCTATCAGCGCCCAGTTTCGATGTGTAAAATATGACTGCGAGAAGAACAACAAGAAGAAATCTACTCAAAATTCAATCTAATTAAGTTGTTATTGTATGCGGCGGAAAAACAAATCCGATTAAATAGCAGATAAAAGCTAGCTAAGAGTTTGGCCGCAAATCGAGCACAAAGAGCATTTCCGAAGCGTTAGCCAAAGCCAAACCAATTACATTAAACGCTTGGGCTATGCCGAAAAAAGTCGATGAAAACGTGCGTTCTGTAGAAGAGCAAAACCAAATGAAAGCTATGCAAAAATTATGCGCTGCTCTCTTGACAATTAGGGGGTGATGATCAAAGGGAAGGTGGGGAATTCCCGGCTGATAGATTTTTTTTTTTTTTGTTTTTTTTTGCGTCATGTCGCCATGTTTAGGGGGTTTTCAACAGCCAACGACTGGCGCCAGAAAACTAACAACAGGAATCACCAAACGAGGGGGGATAAAACAAGTGCTGGTGGAGGAGAAAGGGTTGCACTTGGCAGGGATATGGAAGCGTGCAGGATGCATGCTGGATGCTGCTGCTGCTGCTGCAGAAAAAAAAGGCCAATGCCTCGTTAATGGCCCTGAGAGTATCTTGTTGTTTTTCTTCTTCTCCATTTTTTTCTTCGTTTATCTCCTCTCCGAATTTTGAGCATCACGCAGCGTTGAGGTTTATGAACTGTGAGTTTTTTGCGGCATGCATACATAATGCAGATCCAGACTTGGGGCTAAACAACAACAATATTGTTGGGAAATTAGTTTGAACTTGACCCAAGTTGTTGCCCCTTCCCCCCCGGAACTGCTGCAGACCCAAAACGATGGTCATTTATCATATGTCCCCGGTGCACGTTGGGGCTGGTCAGGCTCTGTTGCGGACTGTTGCACTATTGAAAGCTGCCATCACAAGTGCATTAGAGAGTGGAGTGGGGGCGGCGTGAGGGGCATCTGACGATGGCAGATGTGGGCAGGCAGGAAGTCCTTTATACGGATGATACCCAAGGGAGTGATGGCTTGATAAGCAGCAAGTGCCAAAGTGATGTTTAATAACTGCAGCCTGTGCAAAATTGTTTAAACTGACTGCAAATTGAATTTAAAATCAGAAAACAAATAAATAAATTCAATTACTAACCAAATCAGAAAAGAGAGGAAAATCAAATTTATAAAATAAATTAATAATTTAAATGTATGTAAGGTATCCAAACTATTTTAATAAAAAAAACCCTAATCTGAATTGCTTGAAAAATATAGTTTATAAAAAAACAAACTTGAAATGCTTGGAAAATATAATTTGTAAATAAAAAATAATTTTTAGTAACTATCAAGAACAACATTTTTTAATATTAAAAGTTAGGCTTTAATTTATAATTGTTTTAACGTTGGCATTATCTTAAGAAATACATAAGAACTTAATAAAAATCTCAAAGATAATGGAAAAGAATGATAATAAATTATAATCTATTTATTTTTAGATATTGCTCTTATAAATTTTCAATAAAAAACATCTTTATAACATTGAGTTAATTTAATAAAGAAATTAATACTAAGTAAAAATATATTTGAAATAAAATAATTATTGCCAACGATTTTTGAAAAATAGAATAATTAAAAAGATTTGATTTGTGAGATTTTTAAACAGTGCAAAATAAAATATTTGTTAAAATTGAGTAATTTAAAAAATGAAATTAATGTTGTTTTAGCTTATTAGTATGCATTTTAATTCATAAAAATGAAAAAATATTCTCCGTTGATAAATCACTAGTTACTATCTATCATTTTTATATAAAACTTACTGATTTTGAGCGGGACATTTTACTATTAAAGGTATTTCTTTAAATGCGCATAAAAAGAATACTTTCACAATAATTTTAAATGGGTAGGAATGAGGAATTGCGAGAATATTAAAAGAGCATAATCATGCCGTACACCATGACTGCCCTATTATATGATTTTCCCCTTATCCTTATCATATGTTATGCGAACCACCTGCGTTACATGCAGCTCATATTCTTCCACTTGAATCGCTTTCGGTTGATGTGTGCGTGTGTGCGAGTGTGTGAATGCGTGTGTGTGTTGTTGTGCTTACCGAATGAAGTCAGCAGACCAAAAACCCTTATCACAGGACGTAAACATTCGCAGGGCTCGGCCGGTTGGCGGCAGCGTCGACGACGTCGCTGCAATTGCTCATGTTGCTGATGCGGTTGGCTCATGACTGAATCTTTTCACTGCTTGTGTCTTCAGAGTGTTTGCAATACAATTGCAATTCAGCAAGACATCATCGGGACAAGAGACAGTTGCAGAAAGTCAATGTAGTTTGGTAGTCCAGTGCTGGCCACGTTAATGTACATCAGCTAATATTATAGCAACAGAGCTTAGCTCAGCTTAACTCCGCTCAGCACAGAAGACACTTTGTGCTATGCATTGAATATAAATCAAGAGAACTTTTTACGACAACACCAACGACGACGACGACGACGACGACGTATCCAATTTCTTGGCAAGCGAGTGACCGACGATTGCCAACGATGGCGACGACACTAGCACAATAACAGTAAAAGTAACGCAGCAACAACAGTCAAAGAAAAACAATAAGCAGCTCGTAACGCGTTTAAATTTCCACATTTACTTTTGTGACAGCATACGCTGCGTATGCGTAATGCGACCGACGTTTTTACTTATAATTTCGTTCACCTTTCTAACGTGGCATTTAATCACAGTGGCGCCTCTTGGAGTGTGCGGGTGTGTTTCTGTGTGTGTTTGTGTGTGTTTGTGTGTGTGGCAACTAATGGCTGCAAATTACCGTTAACGTGCAGCAATTCAGTTGTTCGCACCGCGCGCACAGCATGCAGACAGCATCAACAACTGACTTTTTTTGAAATGTCCGCCAAGTTTGTGCAGGTGCCAGTTGCCCACTTGCCACTTGCCGCTTACCACTCGCTACTTGCCACTTGCCGCTTGCCGCTTGCCACTTGACTTGAAAAGCCAAAAGCCGAGCCCGAAAGTCAGAGTCTGAGTGCCCTAAACAACGTCCGCACGCTTCTAGCAGCGCCAGCTGAATGAATGGAGCAATCGTCCGCAGTCGCCTCGCAGTCGCAGCCAGCCTGGCTTTGTACTCAGCGAGCAGTCTGTTAGCCAGCCAAATACCCTACTCATCCAATAGGTTTGGACTTTTAGTGAAGTTTATCTTAGCAATCATAAATGCAAGGTAGCTAAGTAATGACTTCATGACGGATAGAATTACAATGGAATGATATTTTACAAATCTTGTATATCATTGTAGAAATAAAACTGGAAACTCAAATTTACTTTTGTAAAGAAAGTCAAGTGAAATTACTTTAATATTTTTAGAATGCTTTAATTTTGCTCTCATCTAAATTTGGTGTTCTTTCAAAATGAAATACTTCAAGTAAACTGAGTCTCAATAATCAAAATGTACGTTACAGTATCATCATCGAGATAGCATAATATAATTTTAACGAATATTTTAAAGACTATTACATTGATATTTAAAGGAAAAATATTTTTAATTATAAATAAGCTCTTTAGGAATATTTGCATATTAAATTGCTACTATATTGATGTGATCATTAATTTTTTTGTTTAATCTTTAAAAAGTAATAATATCAGGACAAATTTAAATTATTGATAATTTTATAAAATAATTTAATATCAAAAATAGCCTTTTGATGATCGTATTTCTTAATACTAAATATACTCAATTCAATTTTTTAATTATCAATCTCTCTAAACACTCTCAAGTCAATTTTTTTAATTTATCTATCTCTTGATTTCTCGAAATAAATAAAACTAATTAATTTAAAATTTGTATGATAATACTAAAATACTATATGGTAGTCTTTAATTTGTATGTTAGCTTTCAGCAGACATAATTTTCTAATCTGATTTTCATATTTCTCAATTTCAATACTGCGTTAATGGAATAATTTCGACTTCCTAAGCATTCCTAACACTTAACCTATATAACACCTCTTGATAACTTTAAAAATAGGGCATTCAGCAAGTCTCGTATGCCGACCTTCAATTTGATTGGTAGTTTGCTTTTATTTGTCACGTTGTCCTGTGAGTTGTTGCTGTTGCCGGTTCTGCTGCTGGTATGTTTTCTATGCTTCAGCTTCGGCTCCGACTTCGCTTTACTCCTGCCCTGTCCATCACTTTGTATGTTTGTTGGCGTCGTTTCAGTAATTTTCATAACTGGCACATTGCGTGGCCAACGGGAGGCGGCGAGGGGAAGGAACTGCCGCTGCTCCGCGGAGCAGTTGACAATTGCGCCATCTACGCAGCGTGTGGACAAAAACATTTTCGGCACTGACAATGCCTCGCCAACCCCTGGACTCTCAACACCTCCCCAACTCCAACTCCATTTCAAATTCCCCCCTTCCAAACATTAAACACAGGAGCAGCTGAGAAGTAAATATTTTTTTAGCCTGCTTCAGGTTTGTCTACATCTTTTGCATCTCTCATTTAGGGGCTCCGTTTGCATCCACATTATGCGCCATTAATGACATATTTAATGCGCGCCATGCTAATGACGCCCCCTCATTTGGGGAACTCCTTGCGACGCTTCATAATCTTGCTAATGCCCGCCACCATGGCGACCTCGGGCAGCGCCAGCTTCGCATCCTCCTGGAAGTCACAGCGTCGAGTCAAATGCAGCCAGGTGCGCTCGGGATTCAGGGAGAGCGGCATTTGCAGCCAGCTCACATAGTCGATCTTCTGCGAGCCCGTAAGCAGCTGGTCGAACGGAGTGTGGCCGATGAAGAACATTTGCTTGAGCACCGATGTCTTGGCCTCCTTGATGTTCTGGCCAAGGACACCCTGAAAGGGACTCGGCTCGTTGTCGCCCGTTCCCAGTTGCTCCAGCAGCCAGTCCTTGTTGAACTTGAGATAGTTGTAGAGCACCTTCAGCGCCTGCTTGCCAATGTTGGTGGTCAGCACATCGCTGGCCAGCACCTCGGCAATGTAGTCGGCAATGCCCACGTCCAATTCCATGGCATAGTTGGCCGGCGGACTGTGACTCAAGCGCTCCGATTCGGCATTGGTCAGCGCGAGGTCATCGATTTTAACGGTGCTCACGGCACTCATGCCGACGGCACCGCGACTGCAGCTGCCGCCGAAGTCGCTGTCCAGATTGATGCTCTCCTTGGCCTGCTTGAGGAAGAGCTCGATCTGGTCCGTGTGCTTGTCGTCCTCGTCTATGGAGCAGATGGCCTCCGACAGGGAATAGCACACGGCAGCCTTGTCCTCGTTTTTGGCTGCCAGGCAAGAGATTAAACATAAGAAGGAAATAAAGTGAAGTCTAAGTTAAAGTGTATGAGTGTGCTTGACTATGGAATACCCGTCAACCATTAGAAGGGAATACAGTTTGAGTCATACAAATGAAACAATGCAGCTACTACTACTTTTCATACTATAATTAATATTCTACAAATAATTTTAAATCATAATCAAATTATGTAAAGATCTGTGTAGTGTATTATTATTATATTATTTTGTTTTATTATTATAAACTTAAAACGCACCTTCAGCAAATGAACTAATCATAAATATAATATTGTTTTATTGGCTTAAAATTAGTATTGTTTAAATTAATCCAAAATTTTTTATTTTTTTAATGATTTTTTCATAACTATTTGCAATGTATTCATCATCACCGATTTTAAAATAAAATAAATTATTTCAAGGTGGAAATAAAGATTAAAATATTTTAATTAATAATTGTATTAGAATTGGAGACATATACAAAATATTGTGGAATATCATAAAAAATTATAATATTAAAATGCTAAAGTGTAACTGACTTGCGCTAGAAGTACGGACTTAACAAAATAAAATTATGATAAATAAAAAACTACAGTAAAAAGTTACATTTTTTCGTATAAAATTGTTTCTTTGTGTAAACTCTATATCATAGTCCGATATACTTTTGGCCATTTGTCTGTATAGCTCTGAGATGTCTTATTCTGGCTGTTAAGTACTTTTGAGGTACCAATATATCATAATGCCCTTATGTTCTACGACTACCGGGTATAAACGAGAACAAATATGGAACTCTAACTTACCCTGCTCCTGCAACTCGGCCGTCTTGATTAGCTCCGTGTAAAGCGCTGCAAAGACGACCTGAAGCAACACCGAGTCGCCCAAAGGACGCGTAGAGACTGGAATGATGTCCTGCAGCAGAGCTGTTATTTTGTAGAGTCCTTCGGGCATGCAATCCCAAATCTCGGAGACACAAGTCAATGCCAAGGACATGGCTTGATACATGCTGGCGCCATTTTCGACGGCATTAATCAGCATCTCGACGACGCAGTCGAGCACGGGGTAAACAAAATGCATGATGGCCTCCAGCCAGGGAGTGCGCTTCTGATTCCACACCTGGCGCTTGTCCAGGCAATCGCTCCAGCCACTGACGGCGTGCTCCTCGAGCGTCTTGATCAGACAGGACTTGATGTCGACGGCTTTGCCCACAGCCACCACCAAATAGGTGAGCGACAGCACAATCTGATAGTTCGACTGTCCCACGGGATCTGTTGAGATTAACTGATTAATTAGTCAGAGATCACAATCTAAGAGACGGACCAACCTATATCCGCTGCAATGGAGTCGGTGACGTTGAAGCATTCGCCACGGCACAAGAATGCCTCGCACTTTAGTGGAGCTCCCTCTGCACTGGTGAACGAATGCTTGGCCACATTCTTAAAGTTCTCCGACGACGGCAAGTGTCGCATCAGATGTCGCATAATAATTCCAGTCAGATAAGCATCCCTCATCAGCAGTATCTTCAGCAGATAGGACCAATGTGCCTCCGGAAAGGCCAAAAGCACTCGAAGTTCCAATGATATGGCAGTGTTTGTGGTCAGATCAGCAAACTCGGTGACCCACTGACAGGATTGCTCCTTCGGAAAGTAGCGCGGCAAGGCGAAAATGATCCATGCACTCGGCAGGCCATGACGCGAGCTGAACATCTCCATGTTGTCCAGACCTTTGCGAAAGACCTGTGAGGAAACAAAATAGTTTTTGTATCTATGTAAATTCAACCAATATGCGCTCTTAAAATATATTTTTGAACGTCAGCAAATTTCGATGATTTAGGAACAGAATGTTTCAGTAAAGTATACATTTCTATTACCTTTTAATTATTTATTATTAATTTCCTTTATTATTTGATTAACTTGTTAAGTTTAATAAAATAAATAGTGTAAATTAAAAATATACTTAAAATAGGATTATGATATTCTTCAAAGCTTGAACCACAAATATGAAAATATGGTGGTTCCCAAAAAAAATTTCTAGTTGAGTAAAAATTGCTGTTGAAATGCTTTATCGGCTCCTTTACTTCGATAAGCTTTACAACGCAAATTTAATTCATAAATTTCATTGAAATTTTAATCGTTTACTATCTGTTATCTGTTTATCACTTATTTAATCAGTAGCAAACTGCAATTGGTTCGAGACCATGCTGAATATTTAATACAGTGCATGCTATGGTTAGTGAATTGGTTAAGCCTGAAGTAAATAGAGGAAAGAATACATAATAGCTTGTTTATTGGACGACAAAAGTCGTAAACTATGCTGTGCAAAGCGGGAAATTAAAAAAATAGGAATATTGAGAAATTTAAAAATTTCAGCATAATGTTTTTCTGATTGGGATCAAAGAATTTTATCAATTGTACTTCAACGTTAATATTGTGGCTTGTAATACTTGAGATCTTCAATTGTATTTTATTAAAATCTCAATTCAATGAATAACCACAATTCAATGAATAATGACAATTGCAAACAATTAACTTCTACTCACCTTGGAAAGCACCCCCAAGGGCGCTCCTCGCAGCAGCAGGCAGTAGAAGAGTTCCCTGCACTTGGCGTGGATGTCCCTGACGATGACGCTCTGGTTGCTCAGCTGGAGGCCCACATACGCCTCGCCGCTCTCGCAGATGTGTGGCAGCAGTTCGGCAATGCACAACAGCATATTGCAGATGTCAACGAGATGCAGTTGAGCTCTGGCCACACTGGTCACGATCTGGGTGTAGCGCACAGTGAGCACACTCAACGTCTCATTCAGCATGCCGGCAAAGATCTTTTGTGCCATCTTCGGGGGCACAGAGTTCCAGAGATCCGCCTTGGTGCCACGCATATAATGCCACCACATCTGAATGGTGTACGAGCCGCGTTCCGATTCAAAGAAGGGTTCAGTGTCCTCCCAATGGAGGCAGTCCGCATCCTGGATGATGTACAGCAGCAGCAGGCGACAATGCAGATCAAGGAGACGTTCAGCCAACGCCTCCGACATCTGCGAATACTGCTTGAAGCTGAGCTTCAAGGCGCCGCCCTTCTCATCGCCCTTGGGCGGACAGATCGTTGTGGTGGCCGCCTGCATGTAAACGCTCAAGGAGTTCTTCACCAGCGCAGCAGCTCCAATGGTCGCCGTGAGCACCGAGAGATCCGCGTGATCCAGCGACTCCTGTGAGAGGCGATGAACGTGCTCCAAGAGCAGATCCGCTGACTTGGTCACCAGGCTGACAAACTTATCCGGATCCGAGGTTTTCACCGTGACGCTGCTCTGCAAAATAAATGTCAGAAAGGGAGCGGAAGAATAAATATTAACTTACGAAGTCGCCC
Organism: Drosophila immigrans; assembly: GCA_963583835.1. Taxonomy (NCBI): domain Eukaryota; kingdom Metazoa; phylum Arthropoda; class Insecta; order Diptera; family Drosophilidae; genus Drosophila; species Drosophila immigrans. Next base: position 30,382,369 of record OY757141.1, read on the forward strand.
TCGTTGAGCTCCTTCTCGGTGTGCAGCAATCCCGAGTGCTTGCGATAGGATGCAAAGTATTCGTCCTCCCACCTGCGTCAAGAATAGCAATGAGAACTTGGCCATTTGGGGAACAGGAGAGCATTGCCTACCATCGGATCAATTTAATTGAGGCAAACGATGCATAGCGCGGAAAGTCCAGCTTGCCACCCACAACGCCGGGACAAATGGGTTCCTGCAGCACTCGTTGATGGGTCTGTTCCACAGTTCCACACGGTTCCCAATCGAAATGAAGGAAGAGAGAGAAAACAATGTGTTAACGAGTTTTTCACTCAAAGTGCTTTTTCTCGCATTGCGGTTATTCTTTTTTGGTACAGAGACGAGTGGAAGAGAAAGGGGGCGAGAACTGCACCTGATAAAACTCCAAATCGCGCTGCAGCAAAATGGGCACACGGTCCATTAAATTGCCTTCCTCAAGCACCTCCATTGTGTCTTTAGCTAATCCTTTCAGCTCCGACTGCAAAACTGATTTGCCCCAAATTTGCCATCGAGCAAACAGGCAAGGCGGTTGCTTTGTTGTCAGGACAACAAGCTCAACATATTAGTTGTGTTGTGATGCGCTTAGAAAGGTGAGAAGAAATTAGATTGGGGTGCAACTTAAGAAATTTAGTTCCCAAGTTTGCCTAAAAACTAATGAAAATTGTATTTATTCTTAATAGTGGGGTACAAATAAAGTAATAACAAAGTAACAAATTAATTCACAGTCAAAATTACTAATGTTTTTAAATAACAATAAATTAAATAAATTTATACTTAAGAAATATGAAAATTCTCTTACTTTAAATTTGGGTACTAATCAATAAAAATTCGAACTACAAAATGCCTATTACATTAATATTTTGTTTTCAATAACACCTTAAATATATTAATATAACAAATGTAATTTTCAAAAAATAAAATTTTTAAAAATATGCAAATATTCTAACACTAAATTAGAGAACTAGTCACTACAAATTATGAATACACAATTTCTCATTTTTGAAAGTACACCTTAACCAATTTTGTTTAAAAATAATAAAAAATTAATGTTAATAATAATATTGTAATTTAAAAAATATGCCAATATTATTAGAAATAATAAATATAATTAAATATCGAAATATAGAATTTCTATTAAACTAATTTTTAATTCATAATTAAAAGGTTTGGTTTATATTTAAGCTACTACTATTTAAGTACTAATGAATTGAAGGGGCTCTCCACTAAAAGAAATAAATAAATATATATCTATGATGATCTGTATAAACAAAAATAAACTCTTTATATGACATTGTTTTTGTTTTGTTTATTTATTGCAAATGGCAATTTCAATACTTTCCACGTCAAAAAAAAATAATATTAAATATTCAATGTACTTTTGGGCAGGTGAGAAAGAATGAAATATATAAAAGAAATGAAATCCCTTCAAGTCTGATGTTTTATTAAGATCTTAGCACGAAGAGGGCGTGTCTTTCTAAATATAAAATAAACACAATTAATGACTGATAAACAAAGCCTGACGGCAATCGCGCTAACTTTGTTTACCGGCAAATGCTCGTTCTAATCAAAATATTGTTTATACATTATAGAGTCGCCAACTTTAATCGTCTGTTGTCGGTTGCACAAAGTTCTAATTCCACCAAAAATGCAGATAAGATGCGTCGAGTCGAGCACGCTCAACTTTCGCACCTTGGTTGCTAATACCATAATATAGTATTTTATGTACTATAATTTTCAATTAAAATCAGTTAAGTGCAAACAAAAAGTATTATAGGAACTGATATGGTCAGCAATTTATTTAATATGTTTACTAAAGATAAGACCCAAATAACAATAGCTTATTGTTTGCAACTTGTCCAACAGTGTCCGCCATACGAGCATGAGCAGCAATTAGGCTAACTTACGATCTGCTGTCAGTCACATATACCACACTGGGAGACCTCTTGATAATCTCTCTCGTTCTCTCTCCGATCCCGCTCTCTGCTGACACGCGATAAGCAGCCGTCGGAGCAGCAGCCTGGTCTGGAGTGGGATCGCTTCCAGAGCGCGAATTCAGTTGACAATTGAGCGGCGTGGGGAACAGAACCGAGCAGCGAACCTAAGTGGACAACAAAGAGTGAGTGTTGACTTTTATTTGTACTGCCGAGAGCCGCATGATGCACTGATAATCAACAGCAGCTTCAACGAACTTTTCCAGTACATTTTACGTCCAAGCAGTTGACGCTTATCGAGGCGATATGGTGACAATGCTTATCAGGCATATCAGTAATCCATACGTTTTTTTTTATTGTTTCTTCTTGTCACAGCATGATCGCGCACTTGAGACATTTGACCAGGCGGCTGCCCTTGCAGCGTGGCATGTTGCAGCAACAGCAACCGCAACGAAGTGCCAGTTTTCTGATCGACCAGCCCGAGTACAGTTTCCTCAAGGATCTCGGCCTGGAGCGCGACAATCCCGGCGTTTTTGCAGGCCAGTGGCAGGGACGTGGCCAGAGCATCACCAGCTACGATCCGGGCAGCGGTCAAGCGATTGCCACAGTGCGTCAGGGCAACGTGCAGGAGCTGCACAATGCCGTCGGCTGGACAGTCGAGGCCTACAAGCATTGGCGTCAGGTTCCGGCGCCCGTGCGTGGCGAGATTGTGCGTCAGATTGGCGACGAGCTGCGCAAATACAAGGAGCCCTTGGGCAAGCTCGTCTCGCTGGAGGTGGGCAAGATCTACAGCGAGGGGCAGGGCGAGGTGCAGGAGTTCATTGACATCTGCGACTATGCCGTCGGCCTGTCTCGCATCTATGCTGGCCAGCTGATCAATTCGGAGCGTGCCCAGCACACCATACTCGAGGCGTGGCGTCCACTCGGTCTCGTCGGCGTCATCTCCGCCTACAACTTTCCCAACGCCGTGTTTGGCTGGAACGCGGCCATTGCGCTGACCACCGGCAACACTGTGCTGTGGAAGGGAGCGCCCAGCACACCACTCGTCTCGGTGGCCACCACCAAGATTGTGGCCGAGGTGCTGCGCCGGAACAATCTGCCGCCAGTCGTCAGTCTCTGCCAGGGCGGCACCGATGTGGGCGCGGCTCTCGTGGCCGACAAGCGCGTCAATCTCGTCAGCTTCACGGGCAGCTCGGCGACGGGTCGCGATGTGGGCGTCGAGGTGCAGCGTCGCTTTGGCAAATCCATACTCGAGCTGGGCGGCAACAATGCGCTGATCATTGACGAGTCGGCCAACGTGAAGATGGCGCTGGATGCGGCGCTCTTCGGCTGCATCGGCACCAGCGGACAGCGTTGCACGACCACGCGTCGCATCATTGTGCACGAGAAGCTGCACGACAACTTCGTGGAGGCGCTGACCGAGAAGTATGCTCAGCTGCTGCCGCGCATTGGCCACCAGCTGGAGGTGAACACTCTGGTGGGACCCGTGCACTCCAAGCAGAATGTCGCCAGCTATCAGGCGACCATCGAGGAGGCCAAGCTGCTGGGCGGCAAGGTGGCGTTCGGTGGACGTGTCGTGCAGCGACCTGGCCACTACGTGGAGCCCACCATCATCACGGGACTGGCGCACGATGCCAGCGTTGTGCATCGCGAGACATTTGCGCCCATCGTGTATGTGCTGAAGACGCGCAGCGTGGACGAGGCCATTGCCTGGAACAACGAGGTGGAGCAGGGCTTGTCGTCGGCCATCTTCACGGAGAACATGACGCAGGCGTTCAAGTGGATTGGCGCCCAGGGCTCCGACTGCGGCATCGTCAACATAAACACAACCACGAATGGTGCGGAGATTGGCGGCGCCTTCGGCGGCGAGAAGGCCACCGGAGGTGGTCGCGAATCCGGCTCAGATGCCTGGAAGCAGTACTGCAAGCGGGCCACCATCACATTGAATCATTCTGGGGAATTGGCCTGTGCTCAGGGAGTTGTCTTCAATGTGGAATAAGTCGAAGTTGAAGTCTGTTATTTGTTGTTTGGGTTAAATCATTGCGTCGCGTTATTTTGTATTATGTATTAAAATGTTTCAAAAATGCTAACGTTATTAATATTATTTGCTTAACTAATTGTTTAGAGTTCAGTAACATCCAAGCGCCAAAAGTCCACCTCAATATCCTTTGACTTCTGCTTGTGAAATTTGTAGCTGGCATCCAGATTGTAGCGCAGCTCCGCCACAACGCTGCCCTTGACGCCCCACTCCTTGCACTTTTTCTGGATATACGCACTGCAAGAGATAATGCGAAATGTAAAAAAAATTTCTTATAAAAGAAGTGACAAAAAAGGAAAAGGAAAGTTTAGGAGAAAGATACACCATTTAAAACAATATCCACTATTTAAAAACAAACTTAGCATAACTGTTAAATTTAAGTTTATTAAATTTAATTAGGCATTACAGCGAGTGAAATATTTTAGAAAATGCCACTAAAAAAATAATCATTCGTAGTAGATGACAAAAAAATGTGTATTACAAGCAAAATTGGGCAATCATTTTGTAATTTGTAATATTTAATTTCAAGTGCTGGAATTGTGTTCCGTGCTCGGAAGCGAAAAAATATTAAAACATTTTAAACAATTAATGAAATTATTCGTTTGCCAGAAAATAGGTGTTATTGAATTTTAGAAAGCGTTATAAATGTTATTGCATTTTGATATGAGTAAAAACACCCATTGCAGCTAGAGCATATATTGTTTGTTGGATAAGTTGATTATCCGATCGTTACTAAACTGTATCATACATCTGTATACATAGTAAATTATCATCCGTAAATGTTTACTTTACTCGATTAAGGAAGATCCAAAAACCGTAGTCCAATTCTAAAACAAAATTCATATGCGTAGGATATATAGCAGTAATGTCACCAAATCTGGGGGCTCTAGCTCTTTTTGTCTCTGAAATATATTTGTCTTTAGAAGCGGACAGACGGAAGATGGATATTCAAGAAGGGTCTTCTTCCGACTATTAACGAACTTTACGACCCTTTACTTTAGCATTAGATTATAAATACGGACAAACCAAAAACCAAATTTCTTCTAGCCCTACAAATCCTTACCGCGTGGACGTCTTGTGCAGAGAGTAAACAGCTCCTGTGGCCAGCTGTGTGCCCACCTCCAGGAAGCGCATGTCCATGCCGGCGTTGTGCTTGGTACCAAAGGGCGGATTCATTACAACCGTATCGAAGGCATTGTCCCACTTGTTGCCCGTCAACTGTAGCACATTTGCGAGCACACAGTCCACATCGGGCAGCTCCATCTCTAGCACATTCTGCCGGAAAGTGTCCGCTGCCGCCTCGTCCAGCTCAAAGCCAACCGTGTGCAGAGCGCCCAGCAGCGAAGCCGCAATGCTAAGCATGCCACAGCCACAGCCAAGATCAGCCACCAGTTTGCCATCGATGTCGTTGTGTTGGGCTTCCATGTGATGCGTCATGCAGGCGGCAATGTGAGGCGGCGTTGGGTATTGTTCCAGCAGGATTTGGGGCTTCTCAAAGCCATCGACAGACTGCAGATACTCCTCCAGCTTCTTCAGCTTCAGGCGTGCCATCGCGAAACAGATGAAGATTGTGGGCTAGGATGATGAACTAATTGATTGGCTGGAATTGGACTACTTGGCGCTGGGCGCTGGTGTCGCTGCTGTCGTCGTCGGCAGCGGCTCAAGACGCGGCAGCACGGGTATGAAACTATTTCCAAAATACGAATCTTGAGATACAAAGAATCCCAAAGTTGTAGAGCTCGTTGGATTAAATGCAGATCGTGGCGCGGCGAGGGCGCCTGCGGCATTGGGTGTCACACCCACGCTCTGTGGAAACTCAGCTGTCACTGTCACTGCCTGGCCAAGCAGCTGCGGTGCGGGCATCTGAAAATTCAAGTCAATAAATAATTAATCCCATCAAGAAAATATGTATTTGTAATTTCGCTCACCTGATTTGTAGCGTTTCCCAGGCCGATGAGGAGTTGCTTCTTTGTCTGAATTTCCTCGAGGATTTTACGGTTCGTTTCGGCTTGCTGAGCGCTGGATGTGGGAAAAGCCATCAAAAACAGGCGAAATTTTGTTATGAAAAATTAAATAAAAACGAAATTAAAGAATCAAAACAATGCAACACGCTATGTTGTTTTTATTTCTATTCATTGGAGTTGCGTTCGGAACTGGTTCATTTGAACCATGCGACTAATCGGTTGTTCGTCTATTTGAATTAAAATGTTCACAAAAATCTAAAATCTAACTAAAAAATAAATTCATGTTTTAATAAAACTATTTTTTGTTGGCATGCTGAAGACAAATATAATGCAAAACAGTGATTTAAGGAATGTTTAAAATCGAAGTGCAATATATCATTGTCAACTGGAATATTTCAGATACATTGCGAATTTAAAATTTATAGTTAAATCCAAATTGTAATCTAACAAAAAAAAGGAAAACATTGAATTAAACATAAGATTCAAAGAAGACTAGAAAAGAAGACGAAATTCGTTTAAAATTTGAAATATTAGGTAATTGGTATATGCATTTGATTTGTATTTTTGGTATTTTTATGATATGTCGCGTGCGGTCACACTGCTGCATATCCAAAACGTGCGCTGGCAAGCAAAATAAATAAGACGCAAACAACGCGACGCGACGGCTCAATAAATATCTACAAAAATTCGCATCAAAAACGCGCTATAAACAAATATTTTGTGAATATTCAAGTGCAGCAGTGACACAAAACGAGCGCCAACATGAGTATGAGCGATGACGACAGAGATATTGACATTGAGAGTGACGTAAGCATAATGTCCCCGATAAACGCGTAAAGTGACGTCACAAATAATATGACAAATTCTCCACTTTGCAGGATGATGTGGACTCCGATACTGGTCTCGGCTCCTCGCGCCACACGAGCACCGCCAACTTCTCACAGGTACGCAAAGCAGCAGCAAATAGTATACAAATGTGTGGGCAATAACAACAACAACCTGCGCATGGTCTTTGTTTACAAACACACGCACGTTTCTCGTGTTGTTGATGTTGTTGCTGTTGTAACGGAGTCCCCTCATGTGTTTGTTATTGTTTCTGTTTCCGTTTCGTTTTTCAAGGCCGAGAAACGAGCGCACCACAACGCTCTCGAAAGAAGAAGACGAGATCACATCAAGGAGAGTTTCACGAATCTGCGCGAAGCGGTTCCGACGTTAAAGGGCGAAAAGGTGAGCAACAAAATTGAGAGCAAAGGCCGGTTCAACAATTTTTAGAGTACCTGAGGGGAAAGTACAGTAAATATCGGATCGAAAGCCACTTGTTGTGAAGCACAATTCATCTTGAAATTAATTGCAATCAAATAATCATTTAAATCTTAACTGAACGGAACCAAAGTTTGATTTCATCAAACATTGAAATGTCGAATCATTAGTGTAGCCTTTTAAATTTGTATAAACATTATAATAACATGGTATCTGAAGAGGAAGTACAGTAATTATGTTATGGGTTCTGGATTAATTTGCTGAGAATCAATTCATTTTAATTCAAGTGCAATTAAATCAACATTTTTTTGCAATTCATTACAATCAACTAAAAAAAACAATGCTTTCGATTCTAACTGAACTGAACCAAAGTCTAATTTGAATATTTTATTAAATCAGTTCATCTTTAAATTGATTCATGATTTAGTGTTTGATCAATTCAATCAAAACTAATCTTGGCATTTTTACCAACGATCGCTATTCATGTTTTTAGGCCAGCAGAGCGCAAATACTGAAGAAGACCACCGAATGCATTCAAACATTAAGGCGCAAGATCAGTGAAAATCAAAAGGACATCGAAGAAATTAAGAAACAAAACAGTATCCTGGACGAACAGAGTAAGTCTGCAACAAAAGCACTTCGATACATATATATATATTTAACTCAACTTAAACTTTACAGTACGACGACTAGAGGGAAATACAGCAAATGGTTTAGATTTCTTGAGTGGCGATGAGCTAAGTGATGTGGAGGACGCTCTGGAGCAATCGGACTTCAGCAGAAGGAGTAAAAAGATGAAGACCTTCCATGCATAGCAGCGTTCGCCTGGCAACTCAAAATCAACTCAATAATGTTCGCGCCCTGGTGCCGCAAACCAAATCCAAAACGAAACAATCAAAACAAGACGGGAAAATTGAATGCCACGGCGTAATCATAATCATTACTACCTAAGTCCAAAACAAAGCATAGGCCCAATCCCCACCAAAAACTTGATCCCCTCGTCTACCTTAATGTGTGTGCATGTGTTATTTTGTACTCTCACCACTACTAAAACTAAATACGCAATTTGTAAGTATCTAACATACATAGTACTATGTATAAGTCTATTGAAGGTTCCGCAGTTGTAGAAGTTGTGGCAATATTGTATATTCTTCGATTTAAGATCGACTCAAGCTGGACCATTCTACGAATAAACATTTATAGAGATAGATGTATATGTATATATTTGAATCGGACACTATTTAAACTTCAGCGTGAGCCAGAGCAGCACAAACACGAACAGCACAAAGAGGAACATGTAACACATCTGCCTTGATCCCCCGCCCTGCTTGGCCAGACGCACCACACGCGTCATTGTGTTGCCCAGGAAGCCGCTGGTGCGATCCATGTCATCGTCAATGCCGCGCAGCAGTTTGTCCTGATACCGCACCTCATTCCCAATGTCTATGGTCAGCGACTTTAGAGCGCCGATCTTCTGTTGCAGCTCCTCGGCGGCTCGTTCGTTTTCCGCCTCCAGGCCATCGTGTCCACTTGGCGCTGCCGGCTGTTGATTTAGCGGTTGGTAGGGATAATTGTTGCGCCGCATCGTGCTGCCGCTGTTGCTGCCTTTGTGTGCCAGGATTGCATGAATTTCACTGGAATCCTAAAAGCAAGCAAAATATATCTTTTGTTGCACCACAAGTGACACGTAAACCAAAGATCAATTCCGTACCCCGGGGAAAATCAGCTGTTACGTTGGTTGCTATGCGTGAATAATGCAATTGAGTATTTCTTATGTTTCATGCAGTACTAAATTGGCTGATTCGTTCATAAACTTAATTAAGAAGTAAGCGAAATGTGCAATAACAATTGTTGTTAATTTTGTGTTTATCTGAGTAATGTAGTTCGCTTGTGAACTGGTTCGCTCCGTTCGCTGTTTGGACTGAGTCACTTGTGCTGCGATGACACCAAAAATTTCAAATATATTTTATTAAAACTAGCAATAAAGACATATAAACATAGAAACTTATCATAATTTTCTGTTCAAAAAATTATGTAAAAGTAATTTGCCATAATAGTTGCCCTGCACAATAACCGAGCTGAACTGAACCGATTCGTGTTATCGAACTTGTGTATCGTACAGTCATTTTCATTTTCTTTTGTTTATCGACAAACAGCTGTGCCATCATCAGTAACGTAACGGCGTGTGTTTGCTTTTTATTCAATCCATTTGCCATAGCAACTTTTAAGTTGAATTATAAATTATGTGAAGTGCCACGATTCGGTTGAAACTCAGTCATTCAATTGGTTGATTTTATACAGAAAAAAACATCAAGAAATTTAATGCATTAATCCTGCCATTCTAACTCGTACAAATACTCAAATTCCAAATATTCTAATAATTAGGTAACTCTACATTGCAATTTGCATTGAACCAAATAATATATATATATACTATATTTACATCTATATAATATATATGCACTAGCTACCGTGGCGTGCCCTGCTCAATCAATACACCTTAAATATTAAGCTCACTTGTGACAGGTGTCTCGACTGTTTCGAATTTCGTGACGACCTTTTGCGGACCTACAAATAAAAACATGTTTCTATGTTTTGGTGTCGCAGTAGCGATGACGCCGTCCCTGACTTGCATTCAAAAGCTGCTGGGTCATCAAAGCTAAATGCGTAATAATGAGCAACAGATTAATTACTCTTTTTCTAACACAATTCGCATGCTAATGATAAGCGCACATTGAACCATTCATTCATTGATAAGGCTTCCCTCTCGTTCTCATTCTCGATCTACAGCACTTCAGCATGTTGGACCTGCCGGGCTATGTTGCCAGCAAAATTGGCGTGCCTCTGGAAGCATTGCGTCTGCTCGTAACGCTGCTGGCCGGTAAGCACCTCACAGATTAAATCCAATACGCTTTTAATTCAACAAATTCGAATCCCGATTTAGGCTATCCGATTGCGGCAGCATATCATAAGCATGTGGCCAACAGGCCGAAGACCCTGCAACATTTGTACTTTGCGCTGTGTGGCATGACACTTTGCTACTACAACTATGGCAAAGACACATATCACTCCTTGTTGGCTATTGGTGTGACGTATGCGCTCGTTATCTGCCTTCGCTCGAAGCCACTTGTGATGTTAACCATTAACTTTGTGTTTCACATGAGCTACTTGCTGTTGGGCTATTACTTCACGGCCAGCAATGAATACGACATCCTGTGGACCATGCCGCATTGCATACTGACGCTGCGAATGATTGGTTTTGGCTTTGACATCACGGACGGGCTCAAACGGGAGGAGGAATTGTCCAAGGATCAGAAGGAAACGGCACTGAAAGAGGTGCCCAATTTCCTGGAGCTGTTGGCCTATGCGTACTTTCCCAGCAGCTTTCTGGTCGGACCGCAGTTTCCCTATCGTCGATATCAAAGCTTTACGAATGGCGAATTCCGTCAGCACGATGGCTACAAGGCGGCGGGTCTGAAGCGTCTGGGAATGGGCGTGCTTTATTTGGCCATCTGCCAGGCGGGATTAACGTATTTGCCCGATGCATATTTCCTGTCGCCCGAGTTTGCAGCACAATCGTTTATCAAACGCATCTACTTCTTGGGCTTCTGGGCCAAGTTCTCGCTGTACAAATACATCTCGTGTTGGCTGTTCGCCGAGGGCGGCCTCATGTGCATCGGCTTCACCTACAAGGGCCGCGATGAGCTGGGCAATGCGGACTGGACTGGTTGCAGCAATGTGAAGCTGCAGCTGCTGGAGACGGGCAACACAATGCAGCATTATGTACAGAGCTTCAATGTGAACACGAATCAATGGGTGGCGCATTATGTGTTCAAGCGCCTCAAGTTTCTCAACAATCGCAACATCAGCTACGGAGCTGCGTTGGGCTTCTTGGCTATCTGGCATGGCTATCACAGTGGCTACTACATGGCATTCATTATGGAGTATATGATTGTCAGCACAGAGAAGCAGGTGAGATGAATGTGCTAATCAGCAAGCAAATTGGTATTAATTTTATATGTTCTCTTGCAGATTGAAAGCTTTTATACCAAACAGGTCTTGCCCAAATATGGCGAGACGCTTAATAACTCAAAGATCTATGCGATTCTGTACTTTTTCTGCTTAAAGTCCTACAATATCGTCTATATGGGCTGGTGTCTCACCTCGTTTGTGTTCCTCAAATACGAACGCTGGATCACGGTCTTTAGTGCCGTCAACTATTTTGGCTTCATTTATATGCTGATTTGGGCCTGTTTCTACAATGGCTATCGTTATTATCGCAAATCACAGCCCAGGGAGCCACGGCCATCGACGTCTACAAAACAAGATTAGAAAACAATCGAAAATGAAGTTTTGGAATAACTGGATTTAAATGGGAGAATTGTCGAGAAACGGTTTTAAAAGAAAATGCGTTGTAGTTTTGTAATCCTAACTATATAAAATACTAAAGACAACTTTACGATTAATAACAGCAAGATCTGCTAATGTGCAGATTTGTTAATTGCGTAGCCCGAAAACTTCTTTAAATTTTAAAATCTATGCCGTAGACGTTAATCAAACAAGCAATGCCTAGTCAATGAAATAATTTCGTTGCTCTTTGAACATTTCAAACGCATGAAAACGGCGATCAGACTTATCTAAACTTTAAAGACAATTTTATACCATACATATAAATATGAATAATATATATTTTGATATGCTCACGGATTGTCGAACAGATACTAAACTTGAAAAGTGCAAATTTAACTAAAGAATAAAGCAATGATATTAGAATAAGTGTAAAGTTTTCAATTGCCGGGAATATAATTTCAGCTACTACTTTAAAATTAGTAAAATGTTTATTCAACAAAATAGTGTTGAAATTTGCTAAATTTTCAGCCAATGATTTTTTTAAGATTAAAAACGACACTGGACTTTAAATTTATTTACATTCCATGAAAAATTGTAATATTATTTATTTCCTTTTTTACTGAAATTTTTCTTTTCTAACTTTTGAATCCAAAAAAAGTCTGAAAAAGAATTCTATACATTCCATCGCTGCTGTAAATATTTTTCGTCCAAATTGAAACAATTCGACTCAAGCTCGAAAAGAAACAAGTTGATGAGTTACATTGTAAGCCTTTTTATTTGGAGAGTTGGTTAAGAATGTTGTGAGCAGCCGTATAGATTAGAATTAATGTTCCATGGCCTGAGCATCGCCATCGCCAGTGTCAATGCGACGCTTGGCGCCTCCACCGCCAGCAGTAGCGATATCCTCATCAGGCTCATTGATCTCGCTGAACATATAGTCGTCCTGGTACTCCTTCAGTATTTTACTGGAGCGATTCTCATCCAGAAACAGTGAATAAACCTTCTTCACATCCTCGGTGTTCACCTCTGTGGCCTTGCGACGACGACACACCAAATTGGCTGTGGTAATCAATTGAATTGCATAACGAAGACTTGTGTCGGTAGCGATGCGTGAGAGAATGGTCAAGGCATCCGGATGCATGATACAGTCCTCCTCCTCGCAGCGTATCTTCAGAATCTCCTTGACCTCCTTCTCCGAGTACGGCACAGTGCGAATGATAATCATTCGATCCAGCAGATCGATGGGTATGCCGTGAGGACTGCAATTGTTGGTGCCACGGATGCGTGTCTTGCCTCGATTGGTGGCCATCACAACCACCGGTGCCATGTCGGATTCGAGAGCACGATTCAGGTAGGAGAAGCACTCGATGTCCAGAATGTGCACCTCGTCAATGAAGAGCACGCCAGGATTGATCTCAGCCTTGCCTTCCTCACGCCATTCCAGCACCTTGTTGTTGATCTGGTCGCGCACCTCCTGCTTGATCTCGCCAGTGTCGCCGGAGAAGAGAGCGAGGAAGCCGTGAGTGCGACTGTTAATCACATCGATTTCATGCAGCGTCACCGTGTGCACCACTTCCTTGCGCTTCTGTAGCTCGCCCTCGGGGCACTGAACGAAGCGCGTCTGGGCGCCAGTGGCATCGTAGTCGCGGGCACGCGTGAAGCTGCGTCCCAATTTGTTCACCTTGCCGGAGGCTTTGTCTATGGTGATGACATCGCCCGCCTGTATCTTTTCTTTCATGAAGCACTCGATGATCTTGTTGCCCAGATCGTAGTTGGTTTCCATTTCGGTGGTCTTGAGAGTCACCTTGCCCACCTTCTGCCCGGTGCCAGTTGCCGGACGCTCGATTTGTATTTCGACAACTTCGCCCTCAATGATCTCGGTCTCCTCCTTGATGCGCACCCCGATGCTCTTGCGCAGCGCCTGCGACAGTGCCTCTGTCTTGCTCATCTCCAGCGAATAAATCTCCGACCCGGACATGCTGGTAAATGGGGTTTCCGTGCCCAATGCCTGCGCCATGCCCACGGCAATGGCTGTTTTACCTGTACTCGGTTCGCCAGCGAGGAGAATGCAACGTCCAGCGATTTTGCCCTCGCGCACCATTTGTGACACAACACCGGCGGCACGACGGGCGTCCTTCTGGCCCACCATGCCCTGGGAGACGGTGCGCGCCTCCAGCACATCGTCCAGCCCCAAGCCACGGATGTGGGAATGGGCGCCAATGCGCTCGATGCGAGTTATGTCGCGCACTTCGATTTTCTCAGTTTCGCCCATATTTGTTAGATTTCTGATACGATTGGAGCTGGTGAATGAAACTTTTTTCGTTGCCCGTTGACGACAAATGCGACTTATATTTATGGATTCAACAAAATAAGTGAACTTTTTATTCCTGTTGCTTGGCGACGAGAAACAAACGCCGGCTCGATGAGATTTACATGTGTTTCGTTATCGATATACTCGATACAACTGAGAAGAAAAGTAGTCGGCAACTACATGTATCGATGTGATGTGTTTCGATAAATCGATTTTCGTGTGCCATTTTGAGTAAAATGTCGTTTAAAATAAATGCAAATATTTAAATGTTCTGATTTAATATTTTTTACAAATTCAATTAAATTGCAGTACTAAATTGGAGTTGACGGATTTGGAATATATCGATTACTCAATTCACTCAATTTGTGTAACTTTTTTCTCGGCAAATACGTAAAACCAAATTATAAAATATATTGCCAAATGTTCAAATATATGTTACAAATAATTGACATACTACATTCTTATTTTTTTGCTGCTCGACAACCTGTTATCGCAATTGCAAAATATCGATTATAAATTACTCAAAAATCAATTGCCTCCCTGATTTGCCGTTACTTTTCTTTTAAGAAAAACCCAAATTGTGTAATTTTTATTTTGTCGGCAAATGCGTTTCACGGCAGTGTGTGTTGTTGTTTATTACGTATTAAATATTAATTACAATTTCAATTTGTGCACGAATAGTAAAATGGCAGGTAACTCTAAAATTATTAGCAAAAACTTAAATGCCTTACGAACGTGCGGCAAATACAAGCAGGTTAGTGATTAGCTTTATCTGTTTAAATTCCACTCCGTGGATGGCTTTCTAGCACTTGCTGTTCGACGGCGCCTTGGGCCGGCAGATCTTGCTGCGTCCATTGGCGCCATACACAATGTTGCAGGAGAATGTGAAATAGCCGCACGTCGACGACTTTGTGTAGTATGTGGACTGGAAGTTTTTATTCTCCTGCGGCGGGTTCTTTGAATTGTCCATGCTGCCGGTCACCGACTTGGTGACGGTCACGTAACTGTCGGGAGCACGTGGCTTGTGGGCACCAGCATCCGTTGGCTTGGCATCCTCATCCTCGAGGCTGATGTTCACCTTCTTGTCGGTGCTGTGCAGCTCTAGCGCCTTTGTGTGAAACTTTTTCTCCACATTGACGGTACCCCGGAAACCGCTTGGAACCGTTTCAGTTGTTGTACGCGTCGGATACGTGTTGACGCGACCGTTTTGATTCTGATTCAAGCGGTATTGGTTTGTACCCGGATTGGGCACGGCCGCCTGCTGCTTTTGTGTGGGCGAGGATTGGGTATAAGTGAGAGTTGGTGATGGGGCTGATGCTAATGGTGTTGGCTGCTGATCTTTGGTTTGACTGGCGTAATCTTCGAGCTTAACGGGCTTTTCGTTGTAGTAATCATCCTCATCGTATTCATCGTCGGGCAGATCACCTTCTTCCGCTTCTTCGTCTTCGGTTAGTGGAGGCTCAGGCTCACTGGTTTTGTCGTCTTGATCCTTGTCTTCCTTGCTCGTCTTTGTGGATCGTAGTTGTAGTTCAGGAATTCTTTCCGATTCCGATGCGGACGATGGGCCGCTGTACACGGCATCAACGCGATCGGACAAACTGAAAAGGCAAAATATCGTAAATAGTGATTGCCCAGAGTTCAATCAATTAATACTAACGCATTTCCGGGATTTCCAAACTGGCTTATTGTGTTGAAAAGTTCGCGATTCTGCTCGCGATATGTGGCAACCTGTTCCTTTGTGCCCGATGCAGATTGAGCAGCACCGTGGTAAGATACACCAAAACTGTAAAGCAAACAAATTAAGCTTACACTGTTGAATTGCCAAAGTCCGTTGCGCTCACCTGGATGTGCCGTGTATTTGAGACTGACTCTGTCCAGAGTGAGCACCCGATTGGGCTGATGCCTGGCCACCACCTTGGGCAGCTGCTACAGTATTATCCTGACCTGGTCGGAAACCGATTTGTGCTTGGGAAGAGGTCTGACCTGGTCCACTGGATTGAGCATCGGCTAATCCGCCCTTATCATTGGCCTGGACTTCGCTCTGGCTTTGGTGAATGATGCCTCCGCTCTGGGATGATGCCTTGGTACCGCCATCCTTGTTATTCAGCTGAACTTGAGCTTGTGATTGCGAGGGACCTCCAGAGCCCTGGGACTGACTCATTGCGCCATCAGCGTTTCCTGTCACTTGGGCACTTGCTGAACGATCCCCATCGGAAGTCATTGCGTTGGCACTGAACGAACTGCCCTTGGTGTAGGTGCCAGACACTTGGGTATTGGCTGCTCCTCCATTCTTCTTGCCTTGCGCACTGGCCGATGCTTGACCATCTCCAATGGCTGACTCAGCCTGCGAGAAAGCATCATCAACTCCAACACCGCTAGGAACGCCTGTTTAAATTATGAATATGAATACCGATTTTTAGTTAGTATAAATAACAACTTACCAACACCTCCGCCTGGGAGAAGCTCAGTTCCTCCGGCAGTTCCTCCACTACCTGGAAAACCTGCAAGACGTCCCATTACAAATTTTGTATTGTCCTGAATTATTTCTGTCTTACCGACACCACCAGCAGTTCCAGGACTAGTTGTGTAACGTCCAGGAGCTCCAATTTGGGTGCCACTACCACCAGGTTGACCTCCGCTAATGCCAGGCTGTCCACCAACACCAGGTTGAGTTCCGTAGCCAGGTTGACCTACTCCAGGTTGCTGAGTACCATAGCCAGGCTGTCCTACTCCAGGTTGTCCTGTTCCAGTCTGAGTACCATAGCCAGGCTGTCCTACTCCAGGTTGTCCTGTTCCAGTCTGAGTACCATAGCCAGGTTGTCCTCCTGTTCCGGTCTGAGTACCGTAGCCAGGCTGTCCTTGTCCAGGTTGTCCTGTTCCGGTCTGAATACCATAACCAGGTTGACCACCTGTTCCAGTTTGAGTTCCAAAGCCAGGTTGTCCTCCTGTTCCGGTCTGAGTACCGTAGCCAGGCTGTCCTTGTCCAGGTTGTCCTCCTGTTCCGGTCTGAGTACCATAGCCAGGCTGTCCTACTCCAGGTTGTCCTGTTCCAGTCTGAGTACCATAGCCAGGTTGTCCTGTTCCGGTCTGAATACCATAGCCAGGCTGTCCTTGTCCAGGTTGTCCTCCTGTTCCGGTCTGAATACCATAGCCAGGTTGACCACCTGTTCCAGTTTGAGTTCCAAAGCCAGGTTGTCCTCCTGTTCCGGTCTGAGTACCGTAGCCAGGCTGTCCTTGTCCAGGTTGTCCTCCTGTTCCAGTCTGAGTACCATAGCCAGGCTGTCCTTGTCCAGGTTGTCCTCCTGTTCCGGTCTGAGTACCATAGCCAGGTTGTCCTCCTGTCCCGGTCTGAATACCATAGCCAGGTTGACCACCTGTTCCAGTTTGAGTTCCAAAGCCAGGTTGTCCTCCTGTTCCGGCCTGAGTACCGTAGCCAGGCTGTCCTTGTCCAGGTTGTCCTCCTGTTCCGGTCTGAGTACCATAGCCAGGTTGTCCTGTTCCGGTCTGAGTACCGTAGCCAGGTTGTCCAGTTCCGGTCTGAGTACCGTAGCCAGGTTGTCCTCCTGTTCCAGTCTGAGTACCATAGCCAGGCTGTCCTACTCCAGGTTGTCCTCCTGTTCCGGTCTGACTACCATAACCAGGTTGTCCTCCTGTTCCGGCCTGAGTACCGTAGCCAGGCTGTCCAACAACTCCAGTCTGAGTGCCATATCCAGGTTGACCTACACCAGATCCTGGCTGATCTCCCCGTGTTCCAGGATAACCACCTGCACCCGACTGAGTTCCGTAACCGGGCTGTCCTCCTATGCTGGTTTGCGTTCCATATCCAGGCTGATATCCTAGTGTTAGACTACCCGTTCCCGGCTGACTTCCATAACCAGGCTGTCCTGTTGCAGTTCCAGGTTGATCTCCACGAGTACCAGTATATCCACCGGTACCCGTTTGAGTTCCGTATCCAGGTTGACCTGCTCCTCCTTGGGTTCCAAAACCAGGTTGACCTACACCTGCTCCATAACCCGGCTGTCCAGCGCCTGCTCCAGATTGGGTTCCATAACCAGGCTGTCCAGATTGAGTTCCATAACCAGGCTGTCCAGCGCCTGATCCATGTTGGGTTCCATAACCAGGCTGTCCTGAGCCTGCTCCTGGTTGAGTCCCATAACCTGGCTGACCTGTTCCTGATCCAGGTTGGGTTCCATAACCAGGCTGTCCTGAGCCTGCTCCTGGTTGAGATCCATAACCAGGCTTTCCAGGTTGAGCTCCATAACCAGGCTGTCCAGCTCCTGATCCAGGTTGGGTTCCGTAACCAGGCTGTCCAGAGCCTGCTCCTGGTTGAGTTCCATAACCAGGCTGTCCTGAGCCTGCTCCTGGTTGAGTTCCATAACCAGGCTGTCCAGCGCCAGCTCCTGGTTGAGTTCCATAACCAGGCTGTCCAGGTTGAGTGCCATATCCAGGTTGTCCAGCGCCTGCTCCAGGTTGGGTTCCATAACCAGGCTGTCCTGCGCCTGCTCCAGGTTGAGTTCCATAACCAGGCTGTCCTGCGCCTGCTCCAGGTTGGATTCCATAACCTGGCTGTCCTGCGCCTGCTCCAGGTTGGGTTCCATAACCAGGCTGTCCAGAACCTGCTCCTGGTTGTGTTCCATAACCAGGATGTCCTGAGCCTGCTCCTGGTTGTGTTCCATAACCAGGCTGTCCAGCGCCAGCTCCTGGTTGAGTTCCATAACCAGGCTGTCCAGGTTGAGTGCCATATCCAGGTTGTCCAGCGCCTGCTCCAGGTTGGGTTCCATAACCAGGCTGTCCAGCGCCTGCTCCAGGTTGGGTTCCATAACCTGGCTGACCTGCTCCTGATCCAGGTTGGGTTCCATAACCAGGCTGTCCTGCGCCTGCTCCAGGTTGAGTTCCATAACCAGGCTGTCCTGCGCCTGATCCAGGTTGAGTTCCATAACCAGGCTGTCCTGCGCCTGCTCCAGGTTGAGTTCCATAACCAGGCTGTCCTGAGCCTGCTCCTGGTTGAGTTCCATAACCAGGCTGTCCTGAGCCTGCTCCAGGTTGAGTTCCATAACCAGGCTGTCCAGGTTGAGTTCCATATCCAGGCTGTCCAGCGCCTGCCCCAGGTTGGGTTCCATAACCTGGCTGACCTGCTCCTGATCCAGGTTGGGTTCCATAACCAGGCTGTCCTGCGCCTGCTCCAGGCTGAGTTCCATAGCCTGGCTGTCCTGAGCCTGCTCCTGGTTGAGTTCCATAACCAGGCTGTCCAGGTTGAGTTCCATATCCAGGCTGTCCAGCGCCTGCTCCAGGTTGGGTTCCATAACCAGGCTGTCCTGCGCCTGCTCCAGGCTGAGTTCCATAACCTGGCTGACCTGCTCCTGATCCAGGTTGGGTTCCATAACCAGGCTGTCCAGCGCCTGCTCCAGGTTGGGTTCCATAACCAGGCTGACCTACTCCTGATCCTGGTTGGGTTCCATAACCAGGCTGTCCAGGTTGGTTTCCAAAACCTGGCTGTCCTGAGCCTGCTCCTGGTTGAGTTCCATAACCAGGTTGTCCAGCGCCTGCTCCTGGTTGAGTTCCATAACCAGGCTGACCTGCTCCTGTTCCAGGTTGGGTTCCATACCCAGGCTGTCCAGCGCCTTCTCCAGGTTGGGTTCCATAACCAGGCTGTCCTGATCCTGCTCCAGGTTGGGTTCCATAACCAGGCTGATTTGATCCTGCTCCTGGTTGGGTTCCATAACCAGGCTGTCCAGGTTGGGTTCCATAACCAGGCTGTCCAGGTTTAGATCCATAACCAGGCTGTCCGGTGCCTGCTCCCGGTTGAGTTCCATAACCAGGCTGTCCTGATCCTGCTCCAGGTTGAGTTCCATAACCAGGCTGTCCTGCGCCTGCTCCAGGTTGGGTTACGCCGATACCACCTACTCCAGGCTGTCCACTTACTCCTGGCTGAGTTCCATAACCTGGTTGTCTTCCTGGCTGACCAGCGACAGATCCTGGTTGTGTTCCAGTTTGACTGCCCGTTCCTTCTACACCAGGGTGACCAGCTCCGGGCTGTCCTCCAGTACCAGGCTGACTACCCCCACTTCCTGGATGTCTATCGCCTTGGTTTCCATAACCAGGTCGTCGACCTGGCTGTCCCCCAGTTCCTTGTAGACCACCATCGACTCCTGGATGCCCTCCACTGATTCCTCCAGTAGGTTGGGTTCCGGCACCACCAGGTTGACCACTGACGCCAGGTTGGCCGCCTGTTCCAAGATGTCCACCAGCTCCTGGCTGACCTTCTACACCGGGTTGCCCACCGATGCCAGGTTGGCCTCCACTAGCTCCAGGTTGTCCATATCCGGGCTGTCCACCAATACCACCGGGTTGTGGTCCATAACTAGATCCAGGAAGACTTATGATGGCATCGGGCCTACCGATTAGGCCGGGACCACCAGGATATGTTGATGCGCCGCCAGGGCCTGCACCACCAGCGCCTGCAATGCCACCAGCACTGGGATATCCAGAACATCCACTGCAATCTCCTGAAGAGAATTGACTCTGGGCTTGTCCCATGCCATGGGCTCCAGCTGAATAAGTAATGTGTAAGTTCAGTGATCGACACAATGTTGTTATGTGATTTCCTTTACTTACAAACAGTTGCTCGAGAGCCATTTTCATTGGCTTCCGCCTCCGCTTTGCCATCTTCTTCGGGCTTGCCGAAATTTAAGTACTGAGACTGTGTTTGTCCTCGGACACTGCATGTGCAATATGGTTAGAATAGGCCTGATTTGGTTGTGATTAATGTGTATACTTACTAGCCTCTGCCGCTTCTTTTGGTTCTCTCTAATTCAGTCAGGGGAGTCAGCTCCGCATCATCATCAACAGATGATTGATCCTACAGTAGATACGCATAAAGTTCAATGTCAGCTTAATCTCAATCTAATTCCCCGTCGATATTTCGAAAACTGACCTTGGTCACAAGTCTCTTATCACGCCTATTAGGCATTGAACTACTCTACTTTCCCGAATCAGTTTGTAAAATATAGATCTCACACATATACACTCAATGAATTATTGATAATTTGGTCACTTACTATGGCCGCTCCATTTGTGTATGCTATGAGAAGCACCACGCCAATCAGCATGCCCCATCGAAAGGGCGACATTTCAGTAAATCTAATTTCAATCCAATGAAAACGCGTGCTCGAAGTGGACACAGCCAGCAAACTGTGAATTGAAATTAAGTTGAATTGTATTATCAACACATATTTTCTTGACTATATTTTATTTATACGCGTATTATTAGTTGTCGTTTTCTCCGTCAAGTACTTGTTGTCGCGCTGCTCTTCGCAGCGTCTGTCTCACGGGGTTATCACCAAAGACACTTTATTGAAATGAGTGCACAGATGCCAAAAAAAAAAACAACACAGTGAGAATGAAACTACAAAACTATGCTTGATCTTGGGCCCGATTTTAACATTATACGAGTACATGACGTAATTCCATGTGGCAAATTTTTAAATGCCTTTTAAAAGCATGTGTTTAGCATTGTCTTGGATTTTTTTGGTTTTCTCAAATTTATACAAGGGTTTTTTTATTACATATAACTTTTTGTTTTTTCTTTGAGACTTCATTAGTTTTGTAGTATACATAGTGTTATTCACAAATTGCTTTACACTTTCACTTTTTTATTAAAACATAACCTCGAAATGTGGATTTTAATAATATTTTGAAATTTATTTTCTCTCGAACACATTCAATTTTTGAATCACTTGTTCAATTATCCTTTTTTATCCTGCTTGTTCACTTTATGATAACTTTTGGCACTGGTAATTTTAATCTTTTTTTATTAAAAGATATTAATATTTTGAACAACTTCATATATCCTTGATAATAATATTTTTTTTGTAATAAAAGTATTCCACAGATTCTTTTTGACACAAACTTCGCTTTAAGTTTTGGCACTGTTCATTTGAATCTTTTTCTTATCGAAAGATATCAATATTTTAAGCATCTCTGTTATCTTGATATATCCTTGATAATAGTTTTTTATAAAGTATAAAGTATTCCACAATTAGTTGGTTTTCGACACATACTTCTTCGCCTTGCGTATAGGATCCAAGTAATAGTTCCGATCTGCAGCCGAACGCGACAACTGCCGGATTGCGAATAACGTAACGTCGCCAGACGATGGCAACGTAAAGTTCTCGAGCCGGAGCTCGATTCATTGAAAGCCAGCCATTTCAATACATTTGCATGTGTCAGTCTGAATATTTATGTAGGATTCACACGCATACATTGACAGACTTGGAGCTTCGCCTGGCTCTAGCTCTATCTAATCGTGCTCGCATATTGAAATTCATAAAACACACACACAAAAACAATCGTTCAGAGGCGAAGCACTTAGAGCTCGTCATTCATTTGAGTCTATCTTGTGCCTATTCCATTACATATCAACACTTTGATCGTGTCAATCGATCACTTGAGGCTTGGAGCGCTTCATTGAACGCGTCTGCGTCTGCGTTACAACATCGCAGAGCAGATGGGGGAGACTTTTGACCCATTTTAGGGAAATGTGTGGCCATTTATTAGCATATAAAGATACGCAATTGTGTATCTCTCAGATATACATTTACACTTACACTTCATCCACTCATCCAGTCTTCTTGCATTTTCAAGTGTGTCTCCGCGTCCGGCTCATTAAATATGCATGTGGCTTCACTTTCATAGCATGTTGCAATTGTCCGTCCAATGACTTGTGGTTGTGGGCCATTTGGTGCGCGGAGAGCTCAGCTCTCTATGTTTTGTTTTGAAACCCTTAATCGAATTTCAGCGGAAGTAATTTGCACTTGATAACCTCTGTGCCTCCTGTGGCAGAATCGTCATATCTATTTTTAGTATATGCTAGCTTTGTCTAAGTCTAAGCAGTCCAATGTTAAACTCGGGTGTTTTTCTTATCGCCGCGCTTAAGTCGCTCTAACATACTTTTGTCTTTTCCCATTTATTTAATTTTATTCGAATATTGAACTGAACAGTTGTATGTATAAATACAATTATTTAAAGGCTTGAGCGTTTGCTGAGATAGTTTCAAGGCTACGCATATTTTTAATTAAAAAGCATGCTGTGAGAGCTCCACCACCAACCTAGTTTGATAAGATCAACAAGAAGCAAATTTTTCATTAATACCAAATTGCCTAGGCCTATGGAAATAAATTTGCATGCACCCAAAAATCTATTTAGAACATCTATGAATATAAATTGAAAAGTTTCTCCAGCTTCGCGTTCTGACTGAACACAATAATAAAGTGTTATTATGACCCTGGTTTTATTAGGGGCAAGTGTCCTATTCTCTTTTTTCAATTAACTTAAATTTATTTGAAATATAAAATTAATCATTTTTGGGGCTTTAAAGTGATTTAATTTTATTACATTTATTTTCTAAATTATTCAATTTCTCTGTATATCCATTATGTTAGTGGCAGTCTAATTAATTATTTTTTTTGTTTTATTTCAATTAACTTGAATTTATTTGAAATATATAATAAAATAATCACTGTGCATTGATTTAATTTTAATACATTTATTTTCCATATTATTATTTATCTTGTATGCAAATGGAACTACACTTGTTATATTAACAATTTTTTTTTGTTTGGTTTCGATTAACATTATTTATTTTAATTATGTAGTAAACATATTTTTTGACTCTAATGCGATTTGATTTTACTACATTTATTTTCTCGATTATATTTGTTTAAAAGTGGAACTGATAACATAAGATACTTTTATTCACTATTCTAAAACTAACACCTAAAGTACATTGCTTTATCTCACAAATCTCCAGAGCGATTTCAGGGATATATAACTTTATTAAGAGATAAGGTATGTTTTTTGAGTCTTGTAGAACGGCAAGCTAATATAAGCCCAACGTAGGGCAAACACATCGCCAATACGTGTTGCAGCTTCAGGCAGAAATTGTACTTATTGTATCTATGCAATCCATAAAAACACACAAAATTTAACTGAATAAAAATATAATAATAAAAACTAGTTTATTCACATCCAAATAAAGCAAAAAAACATGTGAAAAAGTGAATTTATACGAATTGAAAATATTGAAATTCACAAAACAACAAAGAATTCGCGCCGTAGTTTGAATTTGCTCTGTTCAGTCTGGATCACCCTGTGTCGTTTGAAATTAATACCAAACAAATGTGTTGGTATATTTAGTTGTTTTGCGGTGTTAAATACAATATTTGGTCACACTGATAACCTGCACACATTATTTGTTTACATTTTTGGAATGAAAGTTCATTTTGGTTTTGAAAAGCAAAAAAAGTGAATTGCAAGCAATCATGAACGGCGACTGGATGCCATTGTTGTTCTGCGGCCTCTCCATACCCATCTCACTATTCATGTGGCTGGGCAATGTGGCATTCTCGAAATTCTGGAGCGCCGGCTACGATGGTAATTATTAATTGGCTTCACTTTCACTGATGAGCTGAAAAAAACATATGATTTAAACATTTCTAGAACCTGCTGTCATACCACCCACTCGCTGGCTATTTTCGACCTTGGCCCCGTTGGCGCTGATGACTGTTGCGCTGCGACGTCGCTCTGTGAGCAAATCTGGTGCCGCGCTGGGTGTGGTTTTCGCCTTCACGCTTTCGATTGCCAGTCATCCGTTCTTCGCCAGTTTAGTGGTGTTCTTCTTCAGCTCATCGCGTGCCACCAAGTTCCGAGCGCAGTTGAAGCGCAAGTTCGAGAGCGACTTTAAGGAGGGCGAGGGACAACGCAACTGGGTGCAGGTGCTCTGCAATGCCGGCATGCCGATGCAGCTGGCGCTGCTCTACCTCATCGACTGTGGCAGCGGCGAACGTGCCATTGACTTTGCCAGGGAGTATCGCTCCAGCTGGCTGGGCATCGCTGTGATGAGTTCGTTTGCCTGCTGCAACGGCGACACCTGGAGCAGTGAGCTGGGCAGCGTGCTCTCCTCACGGGATCCCGTCTCCATCATCAGCTGGCGACGCGTGCCACGTGGCACCAATGGCGGTGTGTCGCTCATTGGCATCGCTGTCAGCCTGCTGGGCGGCTTGCTGGTTGGATTCGGCTACTTTGTTGCTGTGCGTTATACTGTGGATGCCAAAATGTTGCTGGTTAGTCCGCCACAATGGCCCATCATTGTGTTTGGTGGCTTGGCTGGATTGTTGGGTTCGCTGCTGGATTCGGTGCTCGGCGGATTGCTGCAGTACTCGGGCATCAATTCGGAGGGCAAGATTGTCGATTCGCCCGGCAAGGGAGTGCGTCACGTGAGCGGACTGCGCATTCTGGACAATCACAGCGTTAATCTCATCTCCAGCATTGTCATGGGCGTCACCATGCCGCTGCTGGCCCTCAAGTTTTGGCCCGTGCGCTAAGCGCGATTCCTTCCTTTTATATACATAATAGCGCCCATGCTATATATTTTTGTGTAATGCTTTTAAGCAGCGCCAAGCGACTACAAAATTGGACTTTTATGTATGCAATGTAACTGATAGACTAAAAACCTCATGCAACAACACAACGATTAGGTCAATTGCACCGACTTACAACTCGCACTATTTACTAAAATTATGTACAACTAAATACTAGTCTTAAGGGACGCCACATTCGAAGCAATTACATGTTGTGTAACTAAAAAACATAATACTATTTCTAACATTCTCATGTCATTGTGAAAACGCTCAAGCTGATTGGCAACCGATCAAAGATCCATCAGATATTTAGGCGTAAATCTTAATTGTGTTAACTTTAATATGCTTCAAGTATATTCTTGTATTCGACTTAAATATTTTCTATACTTTCGTTTTTCATATTCATATTTTGTGACTTTCTCTGCACTCTAGCGACCTTTGAAAGAATTATGTTTTTTTTATCAAATTATAGCGAACTTTATTAATCCCTTTGCATTTTAATTCTCTTCAACTTTTGCAACTCAATGTTGCGCAGCAGATTATTGGAAAAGGCTCGCAACATTTCGCTGGAAGGCGTTGTTGCACCTTGAGCTGGCTTGGCGAAGCCAATGGAGAACTTGATCATCAGATCCCCGATCGGAGAGTTGACAAACTGCGAACCCGTCGAAATGGTCTTGAAGATGATGCGACGCTTGTGCTGATAGATCTGCGGATCGTGCGGCAAACTGTTGCTCGGATTGGGCTTGGCGGTTGTGTGATTGTTGCTGGCATTGGGTCGTTGCTTGTGGCTGGAGGCGGCAGGAGGAGCAGCTGTGCTGGTCTGCAACTCAGGACTGGCTGTTGTTGTTGTCACTTTGGATTGCAAGTCGGTCTTGGAGCGCGTCGTTCGTGGCAATGGAGTTGTGGTGCGTCTGCGCTGTGGTCGTCGAGTGGAACTGGAGCTGGAGGCGGAGGTCGAGCTGTTGGGCGGCTTTAAAGTGGTGCCATCTGTTGGCTTCACGCTGCTGCTTCTCGGTTGTTCATAGCCCGATTCTGGCAGCTGCTCCTCTGCCGTGGCTGCATCTGGTTTCTCTGCATCGACGTAGCCTGGTTCTGGTTCTGGCGCCGTCTCATCCACATAGTCATCGTCATCGGTTTCGGCTTCGTTGTGGCTGGTGAAAAGCGGCTTGTTGGGCGGCTGTTGCAGACGTTGTCGCTTCGCCTTGTCATCCTCGTAGATGGGCACATCCGGCCCAGTTGCTGCGAGCACTTGTTCCATCTGCTTCTGCAGTATTTCATAGAGCGGTGCATTCTGCTCGTCATCCAGCAGCTCGACGGGTTCGTTGGGCACAAACTGATTGTTCACATAGGCACTGCGTCCATCCAAGTCCTCGTCCACATCAAGCGCTTCCTGATCCTGTTTGTTGGAACGTGCTTCCACAATCGAGTTATCTGGCGGTGCGTGGGTAACCACATCGGTGGGGAGTCCTTCTATGCCGAGCAGTGCTGCAAAGGATGCATTCTTAGAATTTGACACTCTTCTTTATTGCATTAGCATAACTCACCTCCGCTTAGCAGCAGGATTAGGCCAAAGGTTCCAGTTGCGCTTGGCATTGCAGTCGTTTGGCTTCTGTGTGCAGTTGTCGCATTTGTTGCATCTTTTATACCATGTGCAACCTGTTGCATCCACCGTGAACTGTTGCCACATCCCACACTCAATCAACAAAGTTTAGTGCTTCAGTTAAGTTCTTTTTTTATGATTTGTGCCCTATTGAATTACTCATCCGATCTGTTGTCGTCCATCAGCCCATTGAACTTGAGTATATAGAACTTGTTTCACAGTTCAACGAACTCCCAATGAATGCTGATGATGTTGTTAAATTATCGTAGATAGATGGCCACATCTAGTGCAGTCTCCAATCTCCCAAGGGACTTGTTACAACGCCCACAGTTCGTCAAAAGAGAATTTCCCTTTGCTGAAGCACATTTAAGTGCATCTTAACATCGTTTTTATTATCAAGAATAAAACAGATAACATTTTCTACAATTTATTACTCTATTCCAATGCTATACAAGCGAAATGCATTTCTAACAATGTAATTACAATAATTTTATGGAAGTTTTCTTTTAGAAAGTAAGTAATACTTAGTGAGTATTAAAAGCGAATTTTAAATTATACAAAATGTAAGCCAGGGAACTATAATATCCATTTATTTTAGACCCTTTCGAATAAGACTTTGCAACCTATAATAATTGCTCGATGAATTTGTAAATCTCATCAGATAATAAAATATTATAATAATACATTTATTAACTTTTTTATTTATACACTATCCAGCTTGACTTGCATTTTGATTTATTAATATTTTTATTCAGATAAATTTATAGATTGATTATATTACATTTATTTATTATAATAATACATTTATTAACTTTTTTATTTATACACTATCCAGCTTGACTTGCATTTTGATTTATTAATATTTTTATTCAGATAAATTTATAGATTGATTATATTACATTTATTTATTACAAACGTGATGAATTATTCTAAAAATGTCTTTAATTATAATTGAACTCAATCAAATACATTAATTGAAATTTTTTTAAAACTAAATTAAATAAATGTTTAAATTCTTTTTTACATTTTATAATTGAAACATAGACTAGTTTATAACGATTATACTTTTTATTTATTTGAAATATAATTTATAACCAATGTAAATGTTTTACTATCAGTCTGTTAGACTTTAAAGTTTAAACCCCACCCAGGTAAATCTTTATCTATGAGGCTGTTAGACTG
The DNA here is from genome assembly GCA_963583835.1 of Drosophila immigrans. Classification (NCBI taxonomy): domain Eukaryota; kingdom Metazoa; phylum Arthropoda; class Insecta; order Diptera; family Drosophilidae; genus Drosophila; species Drosophila immigrans. The sequence continues at coordinate 30,410,440 of OY757141.1, forward strand.
TGAACTGTTTAACCCCAAAACCTTATATCAAAATGTATTCTGTTTTTGTTGTAAAAGTTACTTTATGAAAGATTTCTTCAGATAGTAATTCTTTATCATTTGATTTGTATCTGAGATGTTGTATTTCAAATGATATCTCCAGATTTGGAGGATTCGTAATTTAGTTCATAAATATAATACTGCAGCTGTAGGATTATTAAAGAAAGTAAATAAATAACAAAAAGTTGGTAAACGTTTTAAATTTTTTTTTTTATTTTCATTTATTTGTCTTGTTTTGTTGTTAAATAAATAAATAAATAATAAGCCTAAATAGTTAGTTTAAGATACCACATATTTGAGTTTATCCTTCTCGGATTCCAAGGGTTTTGGCACAACTGGAGCTGGAGCCTTGACGGTTTCTGGCTGGCTCTTGACGAGAGTTGGCTTTGCCACAACCTGTGGCAGAGTTTCGGCCTTCTTCACAGGAATCGGGGGCAAGGCGACAGCCTCAACGGGCACAGGAACTGGCAGAGCTACAGACTCGGTGGGCTTGACTTGCAGAGGCAGCACAATAGCTTCGTCCTTCTCCTTGTTGTTCTTGTTCTTGGTCTTCTTGTCGTCCTTCTGCTCCTCGCTGCTCTCATTACTGTCCTTCTCCTTCTCCTTTTGGTTCTGCTTCTCAGCCTCAGCGGCAATTGTGGCAGCATCACGGTAGTAGGGAGAGCACTTGAACTTCTTGTCGGTGTACGCAGTCTCCTTGGGATACGTTTGCTGGCACTCCTCGTATGGAAGTTCTGTCCACAGGCCATGGGTGCGACACTTGGCCACATTGAGCTTGCATTTGTTGTAGAACACGGCCACCTCGTTGGGTGTCTTGCCACAGATGGGCTCGTAGGCATCCACGCAATCGTCGTCGCACAAATAGCCCTCGCTCAGCGCTTTGTTTGGACTGTTGATGATGCCCGAGTTGCTGATCTGTTGGCAGCCAGTTTTGCCCGCCTCGCAGCTGAACCAGGCGATGGGAATGGCCAGGAATGGAGGACTCTTGCGCTTGCCATCGGCGCCGGAGAGCGGCGAGAAGGTGCGCTTCACATAGTAGCCGTGCTCCTCGGTGGACACCTGAGAGTTGCCGCCACCCAGATCGGATGAGGTGGACCACTTGGTCTTGGTCTTGGATCTGTTTGAGTCGTGATGGTCGTTGCCCTTGTGCTTGCGACGCTTTGCCTCAATCGTGGCCGGTTGCAGCAGCAGCAGAGTCGCCACTAAACGAGTAAAGAGCTGAGTATAGAAGTTGCCAGAGAATGTGGCAAGACGTTGACTTACCTACGATGCAGGCAACCTGATATGGTCTCATCTTTGTTTGCTTGACTTTCTTTCGGGAGCGATCTTAACAGCTGCTCGTTGCGACTACAACTGATCTCATCTGGTTGGGCGAGGTGGCTTAAGTATCTGAAGTCGCCGTCTCAGTCGGCTCTGCTCCCATCTCTTTATGGGGAGGGGGAATTCTTTTTTCCTTTACCGGTTTTCTTGGTAATCTTTAAAAGTTGTTTATTTACTTCTTTTGGCTGTGCTGCTGTCTCTGTTTATCCGCAAGGAAAGTACGCGAACGCATAGTTGCTCTTTTTATTTCTTATTTATTTTTCTTCTTATTTTGGTGAAATCTTTTATGCAAATTCATGTGCTCTTCATTTATCAGCGACCTGCTCGTATACCCTTTTACTTGTGGCTTCTCAGATACCCATCTAGAATGACGACGGCCAACTGAACTGGTTGGCTGCTCGGCTGCTTAACACCTTGCCCACCTACCTGCCCACCCATCCATCTTACCTGTCGCTGTCCATCTGTTGGGCCCCAGCGAAGCGCAGCTTGCGTCTAAAGCCGGTTCCGAATTTGGGTCAATCTGAAAGGTTTACTGATCTCGTTTTATGGGCCCCTACAATTCTTTTTTTTGGCCTTAGGAGGCTTGGTCGTGCCCACAAGTATCTCTCTCCAACTCATCATCATCGTTTGTCCAATCACTCTGCTTGTTATCACCGAGCACAAGTTGTTATTCTTCTATTGAGATTTCCATTCCCTCGCACTCGTTATTGCTGTTCTAATTACAGCTCTTTTGTGGATAAACTTGAAATGTAATCTTTAATTTGTCTTCTGATTACGGATCTCTGATTACTGACCCACTTCAGTACCACGGAATAACTTTCTATGTGAAGTCCCGCAATGGAAATGATTTTTATTGCTTGCATGCATTTATTTTTTAATACAAAACTTAATTCATATTATTCCACGCGATTCCCGGAACAAATTCTTCTCTGGTCATAAAAAACAAGCATGAGTTGCAAAAAAGTTAAAAGAAATGTAGAAATATTACAGCTTTTAGAAGGTAACTTTCTTATTCTTAGCGCTGAAATCTTTTTTTAGATTTAATAAATTTAGCGGTTGTTATGTAATGTTTATTTTTATTTAAAACATAAATCTATGCTGTCGGGTTTGTTGCAATAAATCTTGTTCTTTTCTGAAGTGAAAGAAGATGTTGGTGGTCCCATTCAAATGAAGTGAAGATAATCTCTATAAATAAATAAATTTTTCCTCTGCTCGATATAATTTTAATTATAATATGTTTATTTAAAACAATAACATGATATTCATAATGCAAATTTTTTCTTATCGAAAAACCGAAAATTGTCTGCCGATGGTAGCCAGAAATAATATTAACATTTTTGGTTATCTGATTCGATTTAGCTGCGATCAGTAATTAATTATTGTATTATTTTTAGCTACGAGAAAAACATGCAAAATATTTGTAGAAAGTTAAACTATGCATTTTAGCTTCCAATCTTCTTTTGACCCTATTCATGTGAAAGGATATTAAATCAGCTGTTCGTTATTGAAATTAGTTGATTTTGAATTTGTGACTATATTATTATTTACGATTATTATCCCCAGCTGTCAATTGCCGACAATGATATGCTCATTGCGGTACTGAACGGATCAATTGCTTTCTCTGAGGTCTCGAGCACATCAATATGATTCATTTTTACCCGTGATCAGCTATTGTTATCAGTTGGGTTTGATTTTCATATTAAGCCACATTATGGAAAAGTTTTGAATTTCCAAAATGCATTAGAAAGTGCCCCACTGATGACGCATTCCAAATCCGATTCAATATTCAATAAAATGTGGCGAGTGGGATGCAAAATAGGCGCTAATTATTACATAATTACGGGAGAGCAATGACTGATTACCAAAAGAAATTTAATCAGTCAATTAAGTGCGTCTGAAAATCCCTTTTGTTGTGTACGTAAATCTTATGGAACCTAAGCATATTTGCATATAACCCCAGGTATAAGGGCAAAGTGGCAAGGGGGAAGTCTGGAGTCTGGCCCTCGTAACGCCCGCAACTGGCAAATGACTGCTAATGTGTTGGCCAAACAGACGCGAGAGTGGAAAGACGGCCAAGTTTTTTGGGCATAAATAAACAGATTTATGAAAGAAGTGACCAGAAACCGAATTTTAAATAAATGATTTCGGTTTCTTTTGTGTTGTGTGTAGAAGAAAACGAGGTAAACAAAAGATGAAAAAAGAAAGAGCTCGAATTGAGCTGAGCTGAGAGCTGAGTTGCAGTAAAAGCGGCTTCTGGTGTCTCAGAGCGACAACTGTGGATCAGAGACCATGGAGCAGACCTCCTCTCCAGTGGCGTTAGAGCTCGCTCAGCGGTTTCTGCCTCATGCCTGGGTTTCATGTTTACTTTCATTTTGACTGTCGTCGTCGTCGCCGTTGTCGTTGTCGTTGTCGTTGCTATAAAAAGCGAAAGCAAAGCGCTGGATTCGCTCATAAAGACCGCAAAACTGCAAAAGTCAACTGCGCCCCGTTCCCCACACTGAAGCACTAAAGGATTTGCCAACCAACATGGTCAAGCACATTTACCTGACACTGGGTAAGTCTTTGACGTACTCTCTAAATTCCTATATTCTAATATTTTAATTTACTTTCAGCTGCATTGCTGATCATGGCCTTGGCTGTGAGTTCGGCACCCGCCAATCTGGAGTACGATGCGGATGCTGTGCAGGACGGCGATTTTGTTGCGTTCCGCAAAAATGCAGCGTCGGAAAGCTCGAGCGTGGAGAGCGACGAGGAGAACGACGATGATGATGACGATGAGGCGGAACAAAAGAACGACTCCGCAGCCGACGATGACGAGGAGGAGGATGACGACGACGATGATGAGTCGTTCATCAGAAGACGTCGCGACATTTCGCCCGTCGAGCCCGCCAAAGAAACCGCTGAAGTCGAGGCTGCTCCAGAAGTGCCCGCTGCAGCCGTAGAGGAAACTAATGTCACCACCAGCGAGGTGCCAACCACACGCAAGCCTGTCTTGGTGCTCATACGTGATGCACTCAATAAGGTCACCACGGGACTGCCCACGGAGCAGGTGGCCAATAATGCGCTGCAATATTTCCAGCTCTTCCAGCACTTCATTCAGCAGACCATCGAGCAGGTGATTGATGCCGCCGATGACGACGACGAGGAGGTCACCTCAACTTCTCCGATTGCGGAGGAGGACAAGAACAAGGAGGAGGACAAAACAACAGAGACTCCCCCAGAGAAGCAAACCGAAGATGCTGCTGCCCCAGAGGTTCCAGTTCCAGCTGCAGTTCCCGCTGACAACGAGACGAAACCCGCTGAACCCGCTGCGGCCAGCAATGCAGTTTAGAGAAGAAAATTACCTCAACTAAATGTTTAATTTAACTATTTATTGTTAGTTCTTAAATGTGAAAATACATCAAAATATTTAATTGGAATTTCTTTAGTTCGACTTCTTGCTTTCCTTGAGCGCTTGAATCTTGCTCTTGCTGGGACTGCGATGTCGATTTGTGGTGCGTCTCTTGGGCGGCTCAATCATCTCCAGCAATCGATTGAAATGCGAATTGGGCACCTTGGTGGAGGCCATTCGATTTGCCGCATTCAATCTCTGTTGATGTGCCAGCGACACGTCCTGATCCCCGATCGTCAATCTCAGCGGCATTTTACCGGCGGTGTTGATGTAAATGGGAATGGTGATGTATATCGGTGAGCCGGGAACGGGACCGGAAACGGGATCTGGTTTGGTTTCGCGGACGGGCTGGTGAAATATTAGAGATTTCAAAAGAGATCATAAAGAGAAGAATAATTTTCTTCTTAATTCACTGAATTATAATTTTAGTTTATGAATTATAGCACAAAGGTTTAACTAAACTATCAGGAATATTAGGATACACTTTCAGAAAGTGGTTAAAAACAAATAAAACAAAATGCATTATGGAAAACATTGAACCAATATATCTCTATACTCGTTGATGATTTTGATTGTTATCTAATCGAATTATGGAAAGTTGACCAGTATCGTTAATATACATTTGGATTTAAAATATATTTCTAGTTTTTGATATTTTGGGATTTTTAAAACGACAACAAAAAAATCCAGCAATATTACGTGTTTCAATTAAAAATTACGTGTTAAGAAAGGAATTTGGATAAAATAGGGTTTTAAAATCATTAGGTAAATATGTATTATTTTTACGAGTAAATAAATTAAAATAAATAAATAAAATCCAATTTCTACATACATTTTTATCGCCAAACAGTTTTGTTTGGGTTTAGAAATAATACAACAAATTGCATCAAGGGAAACAGTTAATTGGATTACTGGGTTTATATTCTCGGTGCTGTTTACCTAATTATTTTAAAACCCTATTAATGTTAACAGGTATGCGAAATAAAATGCGAATTTGTACATAAGCTTAAAGTCGTAAGTAAAACTGACACGAGGTATATCTATATAGATTTGTGATAAAGATATATGCTATCTACCTGTGGCTTTGGTTCTTCTGGCATCTGCTTAAGGAAATACAAGGGATTAGCGTCGTCTGTCAAGCTGTTGAAATCATCATCGGATAGCAGAGGCAGCCGCTGATTTTGGAAGCTGTAATCTGGCTCCTCGAAGGATGCAGATGAGTCATTCGACTTGGGCTTGGAAGTGGAAGTGGAGGACGTGGTGATGGGTTTCATTGTGGTGGTGGGACGAATGGCATCCAGCAGGGATTTCAACCGATGCGCCTCTGCGGTATCATTGGGATTGACGTTGGTCTTGTTCTGGGCCAACTCTTGGGAGGCGCAGAGTTTGCAGCTGAGGAGCAGAACTGAAAGGTTTAAAATGTGTGTTAGAAAGAACGCAGCGAACTTAAATGTGAAGTCAAATTTTATTTGATAAACAAGATTACAATCTAAATAGGAATACGAGTAGCTTAAATTAAATGTTAGTCATATAAAGCCCCAGACTGGGTTGTCCAATCTGAATCCGAATCTGAATCGCACTCTAGAGTGTGGTTCGCTTGCCGTTGAGCACGAGTTCGTTGAGGCCCAACTCCTGGAATTGTTCGAGGCGCTCCACTTGGTTGATGAGCTTCTTCTTGAACTGCACCTCACGGCTGAGCACCTTGAGGTCATCCAGAGTGCAGAGTTTATTGCAGTTTCCGATGTTCTTGTCAATCAGTTGGGCGGTCAGCATAATCTTCGATCGAGATAGACGCAGATAGGAGAAATCCTTTTCGGATTTGCGCAGTTCCAGGCGGTGCAAGAATATCTGGTATGGAAAGCTGACGTGCTGATGTGTTCTCAGCATTTTCCTCGAGTGTTTCTTTAGTTTCTCGTGATGATGTTTGGCTTTCATTTGTTTGTTGAGCGACTTCTGGCGCTTCTTCTCGGCCTTGTCCATTTTCTGATTCTGGCAGACTTTCATCTTGAGTGATCTTTACGGTTCGACGGCTGATGCTGTTCTGATGCCAGGACTTGCATTCCGCATCCTTAAATACCGAGCAGGTAGCATTATCCTGCCGGATTAACAAATACTTCTGCAGGTAGTTCATCTCATTAGCGCGTGCTACCCGGACGCGTGCAGATCATAAAGATCGTTCTCGGTTTGCTCGTCTGGGATTTTCCACGGATTATTTATGGCTTTATGGGTACCCAAATTTTTGCTAGTCGCGTTTTGTCTTTAGGCTCAATTAAGGTTTCCACTTTAGCGCCGTTGATGGGCGACGTGCTGGAAATCTTGTCAACGTCGCGACGCGGCGGTTTTTGGAGTTTTTCCATTCGCGTTTGGTTTAAATGTTTGGGTTTTGGGTTTTCGCGATAACACCCTGGGACACCTTTCCTGGAATTCGTGCATTTCTGCCGGTAAGCCTGCGCATTCAAGTCGTCCTTGTCCCCATATCTAAGTGTTTTAAGAATGTTCCAGAGGAATTTTCTAAGTATGCCATGGATGCAGTTCTCGCAGAAAATATGCGGGATGCCGTCGAGTTTCCCACAATTTTATTGGACACGTTTTACTAATAGTTCCCCTTGGTCTTTAATATAGTAGGCAATTTTAATTGATTTCAAATTTAAATCTAAACTACTGTAAAAATAGTGAGTTTTAATTTAGCACGATTCTAATGTTTTTTCCCCATGTTAGTTCTCCAGTTTTCTTTGACAGATTTCATTTGTTAATTATAGTTATTTAATTGTTGTAGATTGTTTTATTGTTCCTGGAAGAAGTACTATAATATTTGTTAGTTCACTTCAGTTGGAAACTGTTCTATTGTTAAAAGTTTGTTTTAAATTTCCTATCTAAACTACTGTTTCGAAGTAGTTTTGATTCTCCTATTTTTAGGAGTAGTTGTTGCGAATATTAGTTCTGAAATTTTTATTGTTTGACACACTGTGATCAATAGCACTTTGATCTCAAATATAGTATATAGTATAATTTTAGCCCTTCAAGTTTCTTTGACACTGTTTACTTACTAACTGCAATTTCATTCATTTCATAGTATGGAATTTTCTTAGATTTTCAATTGAAATATATATTTTATAGTTGTTTTCTGTTGAACACGGTTCTTTTTTTAACATTTTGTGTTACTCATGACACTTTCTATGTAAATTAACTTACTAAAATACACTCTTCACGGTGATAAAGTTCTTAATTTATATTAGACTATTAGATAAGATCTCACAACTTTGTTGAACGCACCTCCGCAAAGAAGATTGAAAGACCGCTTCATGTTCGTTTAAAGAATAATACTAAAACTGCTATTGGGCAAACATTTCGGTTTTATAGCGAAATTGAAGTTTAGCGCTAAAACACAAATTTCACTATTCGCTGGGTGAAGAGAACACTCTCTGTGGCTCATTTGCATATTAATTTTTGAAAACGACGACGACCCGAGACCTTCTTTCGCTGGCTATGTAAATTTGTGTGTTAAAAGTTTAAACAGTGTCGTCATTGATTGTCTTTTCATATTATTTGGAGGATGGAGATGGCGCATAAATAATGATGATGGGCCAATTCTTTTTTGTTCATTTCAAGCATTTGATTTGTTCATTTTGCATGCAATTTATGAATAACGAATCATCTCTCGATCTTGGTCCATTCAATTGTGGCTGTGCCTCGATGCGCAGCTGGAAAATTTTGCTTTTGTCAATACGAATTAGCCGAAAGACACAGTCGGAGCCACAGCAGTCAACGATGAGTTTTATTTAAAGTTGAGTTGAGTTTATTTATTTTGCATTCAGTGTCTGCACAGAGGCCACGGCACGACCGAACAGGATGGGACACGAAAGGACAGGATAGGACAGGCATTTCCATTTGACTTGGCTCTGACTGACTTGCATAACATTTTCCGTATTCCTCGTCCTCGTTGTCGTCGCCTTTTGTGGTTTGCGTTTGTCATTAGACGACGTCTAGACCGAATTTTCGAAGCCGGTCCCAGACATCGATATCTATTGGAGACGCATGTCCTAACTTTGGCCCGTGGAAGTTGGCAACACAATTTGGCCACTGGGAAATATATTGAAATTGGCAACGTTTCTGAATGTGACTGACTGAACGCCAAAAGCATTGACTCCTTGCCCCATTCTATTCCATTCCCTTGCCTCTTGACTCTTCAGTGTTGACTTACTTTTGTGTTAAGCAGCACGAATATTTTCTTAGCATATTTATACGAACGTTTGCCTCAATTCCCTAAAAAAAAAGGTTGATTGCTTCGCTGATTTAAATTGTCAACTCCTTGTGAGTAATTTTAGAATTATTATTAATCCAATGGCTTTAATGTGATTTAATCTTTAATGATGGAAATAGTTAAATATTAATTTTAATTAACTTTTTATGATGTGTTATTTTATTTATAAAACAAAGATTTATTTATTTTGGTATTTATAATTTATTATTTTATTATTTTGTTTATATTATGTTGAACTAACTTATTATTATTTCACGTTTTTATTATTTGTTATTTATGTTAATACAAACAAATGTTTTAGAAATTGTTCATTAATACTTAAGTACTTTAAAACAAATCTTTACAAATAAAATGTTTGTTCATTTCCGATAATATTTCACAGCAATCAGCAGACGGATGACATATGAATTGTAGGCTAAATTGGCAAGGGTATTTAAGCTTCGGAGATCGATATATCATTTAATTTATCCTGTCTTTTATTGCATTCAGAATGACGTTGACGACGACGTCGAGGCTATAATTTTTCGACATTGTGTTCGCAATTTGTTAGCCATGAGGCCAATAAATTTCGCCAAATATGCGCCATAAAAAGAGTGGAAGAAAAACATGGAGACAGCGGAGAGGAGAGACAGTGAGAGAGAGATACGATCCAAAAACCTATGCACTTTATAATGAAATAAATTGACTTTCATGGAGGCAGCATCAATATGGCAGCAAAAAGCAAATAAATCGCAACTTTGTGCGCAAATTAAAAAGGTTTGCAGCGGTTTGCCGATAGCCAGAGGGGGGATTGAAAAGGGGCAAACGCTTTGGTTCGCCGCTCAATTTGCAATAATGCCGCACAGCCAGTTTCATTTCAATTGCAACAATTTCGGACAGCAGCACAAAAAGAATGAAACGCCCAAAAGTATAAAATGTGTACGGGAGACCGGTATATATTTTATATATATATAGAAAGTACCCGAAAGTATGGAGGGTTATTCGGCTAAACTCCACTTCGAGCTCGAGTCTTGCTTTTTTTTATTTTGGCGTGTGTTTGGTCTGTTTTTGAGCTGTAAAATGCATTTCACATTTTATTGTGCACTCAATCAAAAATCCATTTCCGTTTGTCGTTTGTGCGGGGACTTCGGCACGGTTCACGTTCATAACTCCCTCCAACAAAAAATATGCCTGGACGTGTGAGTACCCGAACTGGATGAGTGAATGGCTGGCTGGTGGCTGAAACGGGGAATTGGCATCCAAAGTTTGATAATTGAGTTGAAGCTGGTCGCGCGTCGAAGTCGCGCCATCATCGACAGCTTTTACCAATATTGCAATAACAGAGCATCACATCCATATAAATCGCCGTCTATTCGAGTATGCGTGTGCATGTGGATGCGATTCCCATTCCCATTCCCAGTCCCGTTCCCATTCCAAGTTTGCACGTGCCAAACCAATCGCAACCAAACGACAGCGGCAACTGCAGGCGGCATCAGGAGCAACATCGCATCGCATTCCCCAAACCGCTCCGCTGCGACTGTCTGACATTTTTGAGTTTGATGAAACTCGGCCCACGGGTCCATCTCGGATTATTGGAGTCAAAGCGGGGCTAAAAGCATTGAACGGACGAATTGCTATGACGGGCAGACTTCCTTCCCTGTACTCCAGCATACATACATATATCGTAGTCCTGCAATACTCGCAAATTCGTTAAACCAGAGAAAAAACGAGATCAATTAGCTTATTGTTCAGCTATTATTGACTTTTTGACAGCACAGTACATTAGCTGCTTGCTCCAAATTGAGCTGTGACACTTTTTAAATTCAATTTGACAATTATGATGTGTTACCTAAATAGCTCACAAAATATTTTTAAAGCCACACTGACAATTTATTGCCATAATATACCTAACTCAATAATAATATTAGTTTATGCTCCATTTCTATCTGATAATTACTTGTAAGAAGACACGATATTTTATGGTCGATAGTTCCAAGTTGCAAATAATGATTGTTTTGTTAATTTTAAATCAAAAAATCATTAATAAAAAAAGAGCTTTGAGCGAGTTTTTACAGATCATGAAATAGTTATTATTTTTTAATTTGTTTTTGAAACGTTTGTAAAATGAATAAATGAATGATTGAGACTGTTTAAAACAAAACTTACATTAATTGCATATATTTAATAACTTAATTACAAGTCAATTATTTGTATCGTTAATTATGCCATTTTAAAACTAAAGTTATATTAATTTGTGTCATTTGATAATTAAATTGCAAGTAAGTAATTTTAATCAGCGTACAGTTTTCAGTTCAAAAATTATATTTGTTATTCCCAGCTGTCTTACACATGTATTTCTATTATTGAAGAGCAACAATTTTAAAATTTCACTTTCCTTTGAATTTAATAAAAATGTATCAAATTAAATTAATTTATTTGGTAATTTAATTAGAAGAAAATTATTTTATTAAGTGGATACAGTTTTCAATTCAAGAGTACCAATATGTATTTCCATCTCAGTTTTTTTTTAAATTCAATTTAATAAAAATTTATTATTGCCAAATTGATATACTTTACTTATTGCTTAGTTCGTATTGATGAGTAGAACTTGGATTTCGTCTGTCTGCTAAGTTAATTTTATTGCTGGAAATATGGCCTATTTCAATTTGTATGGGTCCGTATAAATTACCCAACTTAAAGATCTCATTAATTTAACTACACGCATCTGTATAACTCGTCGTCGCCGTCGCCGTCTCACTTCTTCTTCGTTTCTCTTGGCTTTTCTCTGGCCATCCTCTTCCCCATCCGTCTTCCTCGATTCGTTTGGTTTCTTTTTCCTTTTATTTGCCATGCTCTCTTCCCAAGACCCATTTCCATTCCATTTTGGCAGTTTTGTTGTTGTTCCTCTTGTTGCTGACATGACATGAACTGTAGTTTATTTATTATTTGCTCTGATGCTTTTTCTCCTCCATCTCTTTTTTGTAGCATCTTTTTTCTCTGGTTGCCTCTTTTAATTTTATTTATATGTGTATGTATGTACATGAACATATATGTGTGTCATTTATGCGTGTTTGTATGTGTGCTTATATGTCAGCAAGTTTATATCTCGTGTAGTTTATTGTCAATTGTTTGTAGCATTTATTTCGCAATTGCTATTCCTTTTTCTCACTCTCTGACTCGTGTCTGTCTTTCTCGCTTTGCTTGCTTTTGTTCTTTATTTATTTATTTGATTAGTTTTTATTGCCCCACAATTTTCACACATATCACATTCTCACTACACAGAGCTTTCCACTGCTTTGATCTGTCCGCATTGCAGTTATGTTTTATTCTAGAAACACTCCCGAAAATGTTATTAATATTTATCATGATAGCCACAAACGAGCCAAGGTCCAAGGATATTATTTAAAACATAGAATAAATTAACATTCGGTCCGAACGTAAAACAAATTGATTCAATTTCTTTAATTTATTTCCAATATTCAAAAATGTACAAAAACTCGATATTCACAAATTTGGAGTCTCTATTACAATAGTTATGTTTTGCAATTATTTGTGTTTTTGATGTCTGTATAGTTTATGTTTATTTTATTTAATGTGGGAATGTAATTTATGCATACCCAATTAAATATTGCAAGTGTATTTGCATGACCCTTTTTTTTTAGCTATTAAAATATTTTCTTTTTTTTTTAAGGTATAAAGAAATACAAATAATTCTAGGTTCATAAATTTTGAGTCCACAATTATAATAATGTTGTTTTTTTAATTGTTTAGGGTTTTGCTGTAATATACGCAAGCACATGCAATATTATTTTGTAAGGTCTATGTAAATATTTATTTGTTAAATTTATTAAAATAATTTCAATTTCTTTAAATTATTCGAAATATCAAAGACTATAAAATAATTGTAATTTATAAATTTTGAATCTCCCATAATGTTGTGATGTTTACTATGCGAATACGTAATATATATTGTTAATGTAATATAAATGTAAATATTATTTTATAATGTACGTGTAAATATTTATTTATTATGATTAATCTATTATAATAAACGAAAGCTGTTTCATCGTCAAGAATCTTTATTAATTGACATGTGGCGAAATGAACTCATTTTGAATACACATCCTGCCAGAATTATTGTAAAACAATTCACGCACAGCTTCTCCGTCCACCGGAGTTGGCTAAAGACCTCGCATTTATTTGGCCATAAATTTTACGTACCATGGTCTATTAACTTTTTGCCCTCCCCATTGATTTTCCAATTGCTCTTACGATGCGACGCGATGCGATGCATGAGTCATGCAGCTGGTTGGGTGGTGTAATGGGGAAGGGGAAGTGGAAAGGGGATGTTTCTCTCTCTTAATTTGCGCCACGTTTATCTGCGAGTCTCCGGGCGCACAAATCAAAATACTCGACACACTCGCACATCGCATATGAAGTAGCTGGATGGCAACCATAGAGCTGAGCTCGTGCTTCCGCCACCGAGTCGAGCTTCATTTGGCCGCTTATCTATCAGATGTGGAAATTGAATTTGGCCACAGTACACAAATACACTCACACACACATACACACACACTCGTACACACGCATGGCTGAAAAGACTGAGAGCGACGAGTCTATAGATAATTGCATGATAACAGGCTAATTTTCAATTAGCGCCATTTTGATAAGCGCACATAAATTAAGCATTCTTTTTGCCTCAGATTTTCGCCCTCTTCGCAACAACAAATTGCAAATGGCCTTTTGTTTTGTTGCGAAGCAGAGAGGAGCATCCGGTTTTGTCATTGTGTTTCCGGCTTGCTGCCAACTCAACTCAACTCAACTGAACTCAAGTCAAGTCGGGCTGTTACAAACGTGACTAGTTTATTGATTTGATCGAACTACGCCATACATAAATTAATAATAATACAAGCACTGACCAAGTAACAATTTGCTATGCTCTGCAAAATGCTTTTAAGCAGCCCTCGCCGAGAGCCGTCCAAAAACCCAACCAACTAAAAGTCAAACACTTGAGCTCAGCTCTTCGCCCCATCTTCGTTCCCATCCTCCTCCTGCTCTGGCTACGTGTTGGCCATTTTGACGTTGCCGTCGAACCTCCTGCGCCATATAAAATTCCAATCATACTTGACCAAAAGCAAAACACTGGAGAATTCGTATAGCTTCCCTTTGGCTCGCTCCCCCTTTTGCAACAAGAAGAAACGACGAAGAAAAAGTTAAGTGAAGTGCGACGCTTAAGCCAAAGGCATTGAACGGGTGGTTGCTTGGCATGAAGGGGGGGAAGGGGCAGAAGAGAGAGAGAGGGAGCGGGTTCCCGCTTTTGGTTCGCAGTCTCTTCTGCTGCTGGCAGCAGTCAGCAAAATTTTCTGCTACACTTTTGGCCAATAACTTGCCGTTGCTTAACGTTACATTTACTCGATACACTTGCCAACAAAGAGTTGCTCAACCTATTGTTAAACAAAAGTCGCCGTAAATTAATTATAAATAATAACTGTTATTTTTTAGAATGGTTGAATAAATGCATTTAATTGTCAGCTACAACGAACGTTGTAGTTAATTAATTATAAATAATAACATTTCTAATTTTTTGTAAATCGTTTAACTTGTTTGCAAATTTATAATTGTTAGCTCTACTTAGTTTAAGTTGAAATAAATGTATTTAAAAAAAAATATCTTATACCTATTTTTAATTGTTAGGCGTTGAAGTTAATTAATTATAAATAATCGCTCTTTTAATTTTCTGAAACTGTTGAAGTTGTATTCAAATTTATAATTTTCAGCTCAGCTTAGTTAGACAAAATAAATAGTAAATTAATTATAAATAATGGTATTTTAAAATTGGTAAAGTTGAAGACACATTTCTGAATTTTATCTCAACACATATAAATATATGTTGTTGAATTCAAATATAATTTAAAACTGAATTAATTTTGAAGAACATTTTTATAAACAATAGAAATAATGAATTGTTAAAGAAATCTTCACAATTTTAAGGGTATCGAATCAACACTTTCTCCGCATTGACTTTTCATTGTGTTTCGTTTTTGGTTCCTTTTCGACGTTTAGACCAAAAAACTTGACTGCCAAATGGCGCCGCATCGTTGCATTTATTTGTGTGCTGGGGCTTATTTCCACAGCACAATTTTCTTCAGATTTCGAAAATAGTTTCCGCTGCATAGGTAAAATGCAGCTCAGGGCTTAGCTCAGCGCTCTCCAGCTGCTTTCGCAACTCTTGCGGTTAGCCGATGTGATAGTGTAGGAGGGAAAGTCTGTCGGGGGCGCTTTCGTGAAAATTCTTTTCACTTTTCAAACGTTAACCTTAAACACTTTGTGAAGGGCGCTGCAGGTTGTGCAGGTTGTCACAGCTTAATCGATTTGGAAAAAGTTTCATGTCGTTTGCTACCTCTTCATGCTACTTTATTTTTACGCCCCATTTGTTTGGAAGCGCTTTCGGAAAATTGCTAAGGAAAATCCGTTGTCGTTGTGCGTTACTCTCGTTGTTGTTGTTGTTGTTGCTATGGTTGTTGGGTGCCTCGGCAGCAATGATAAACTTTCGACACATTTTTCATTTATTTTCAACACCTTTGATTGATATATTGAACACTTGGCGCACAACTTAAGCAACAGTCTTTGCATCAAATGGCACCTACCTTCTCCTTACCGTTTTCTCTCTCTCTCTGCTTTGGTGCTGTTTATTCGACGGAAGCTCGCATCAGCTGGCAGGCATTGTGAGAGCATTTCCTACGGATGTCAAGCATCAGCCACGTGCACGGCAAGTCGACATCACATGGGACGCGAGGGAGGCGGGGAGGCGGGAAGCGAGGAGGTCTCAAGATGAGGTGCTGCCCCCATGTCAAATGCTGTGACAAAGGTGAAGGCTTCACTGTTGTTACTTCTCTTGCTGTGAACTCAAGTGGCTTATAGTTTAAATTGAAGTGTGTCCTGCTTTTACTCATTGGCGGCAACAGCTGAAGCCCTGACAGATGATAGCTACAGAGGACGGCACATTTTTGCACTCTCCAAATTGGGTTACGTTCTGTGTCTCTCCTTTTTTTTTTTGAGTGTTAAAAGAAGTATCAACATCAGTTTTTGCTCAATGTGATGGTTGACAATTTCAAAAAATATCTCCAAATGTATTTTCGTCTTTTTTTCAATGTTTACTTAAGGCTCTGTGTCTATGTTTTTATAAAGTTATTATACAGTAACAGTAATTTGTTCCTATTTTTACTATCACTTTACTATTTTTACTGAACAAAATATGTTGCAAGATTTGCAGAATTTTTGGAGTCAATTTTATTTGATAAATCATATAATTTTCATTACTGAATTTTAAAATAATGAAAAATTAAAATTTGTTTAATTAAAATGCAAGCTGAATAAATAAGTAATTTCCTGTATTTACGGAAAAGAATTTCTTAAATCTAATATATAGAAGACGTAAACATCGTTATTTTGCTATTCAGCTTTGGTCTGTCATCCATTACTGTGTAAATATTTCTTCGGAAATTTTCGAAAATACCTCGCCGAGATTACTTAAATTTATAACACGAAAATTGCATAACAAGGCAAACCTCATAACCGAGAAGAAAGTTGACAAAACTTGCGCATATAACAAGCCATAAATAAACAAATATCATTAAACTTAAGCAACTGCCCGGACTGCTCTTGCTGCTGGTTCTGGCTCTGATCTCAGTCCTGGCCGTAGTCTTGCCTTGCTGCATCTGGTCTCTGCTCCGATTCTCCCCTAACAAATATAAAATGTTTGTCATTCGAGGCAATTGGCCAACTAGTAACAACACGCAACAACAACACGAATAACACGAACAACATCAGCAATTGCTACCGGTAGCAGGCAAAGGAGGAAATAAGACAGTCAACTAAACAAAACCAAAAGATGTGCCAAACTATAGCCAAAGTGGCAACAGAGACTGAAGCCGATGCGACGGGGCAACTTTTCATAAACATTATTAATAATTATTGTTGTTAGCAGAAGTTGCCTGAATAGCTAGCTGGATGTTGCTCGCAGTCGCGTGCAGCCAGCAGCATCTTTTGGACCTCCTCACACACACACACACATAGATAGAGAGACGCACACACACAGACAGTTAGTTGGAGAGATGAAAGACGAAGTTATAAGCACGGCAAAAGTTGATAAGAATGAGCCATAGACGTCGTAAGGCAGCCACTTTTAGCAGTCAGCGAGTTCTTAACACGGCAGCTTTGTGCATTTTTTATAAACTAACGCGACGAAAACGGAGACGATGACGACAACGAAGACGACGACGACGACGTCGATGACGAGAGACGGCAAAGAGTCCAGAGTTTGTTGCAACTTTACTTTTTCTAGTTTTATCTAAAACTAAGCGCAGAAATGTATAATCTATACATGTAATTTAGTTTTATTGGAAAGTAATAAATTTATTTATTTTATTATTTTCAATACTCATTATTGTCTGTGCCACATTAATTTTAATCTAAAATTTACTTACAAAATTATGATATTATTTTAAGTTTAAAATATTCATTGCTTTTTATTGAATTTGAATTAACAAACAATGTGATGGTGTTATGTGGTGATTAAATATGCATTGTTTTTTATTTATATTTTAACTCTTATAAAATATTTTTATTATTATTTGCTATTAGATTAAATATTTATAATTCTGTTACATTAACCTTAATCCAAAATTTTATAAAAATATTATAATCGTATTTAATGTTTGATCAATCCATTTGTTTTGATCATATTTTAATTATCATACCATTTATTTATTTTCAGTAGTACAAAATTTATTTAAGGAAAAACATATATTGTGTATTTCTGAAATCTATTTTATTTTTTATAAATTATCTAAAGCTGCACGAAATTATAAACTACATACATATGTTATGGGTAATTTGTAAAATTTATGCTGTTTTTATGCTTCAATAATATCTAAAGATAATCTCTTTCTCTTTCTTCTTTCAATTTATTGGTATATTTAATGCCGTCAAGGTATTTTTAAGTTGAGCACACAAAATGTGTGTAGCTTTACGTTTTATTTTTAGTGTTAACAGACTACAACAAAATATAATAAAAACAGCAGCTACAGACAGTTATTTTAGCCATTATTGTTGTTGTTGCTGGCTGCTGGTTGCTGGCTGACTGCACATACTTCAAATAGTCTTAGAGAAGCTGCCGCCGTTGTAAAGTTCATAAACTTGCGACGAAAAACGCCCACAGGTTGGCCACGTTCAGCAACGAAGGCTTTTGTAGCCATTGCTCATACGCCATGTTAAACGCACTAGAATGAGAAACAGGAAGTCTATAGATATATGGGGTGAGCAAAACTTGGCGAGTGCGTTTTTTCTTCTTTGCTGTTTAATTTTTTTCTTTTTTTTTTTTTTGTCCAGCTGCGATTCAGACTGGTCGACTGAGGCCAAGTTGAGAGCATTGCAGGAAAGTTTAATTGAGAAAGTTAAGGAATTTCAATTAACTGTGGATATTTGTTATTTTTATTTCGGCAACGTCAGTGACGTCGCGTTGTCCCTGTCCGATCCCTGGCCGGCTAGGCTTTGGCTAGTCTATCGAGCTCCAGCACTTTGCCCAAGAATTTCGTGTGTTGAGTCATGTGTGCTATTGGCTGGCAAGTTTTGTTTCGTTCTCTACCGTTGGGGGCCGTCTTAATATCCTATCAAGTAGCAGCCACAGTATATTAGCTAAAAGCGCTTAACTCATTTAACACCAAGGGAAGGCATTAAAAAGGTGCAAGAAAGTTTGCAACGAAGTTTAAATGCTCTTGCTTAATTATTGGGAATACATTTAAAATGTAACACCAATTATATTCAATGACGAAATATTTTATAAATGAATATAAAAAGTTTTTTTGGGGCAAAATGATAAACAAAATAAGTTGTCTAGTAGAAGAATTTAATTTAAAAGGAAATTATTATTATTGCATTTTTTTTAATGTATTTTTGTAATAATAAATAATGTATTTTTTTAAAATTATGTATAAAAATAAAGATTTTTTTTTTTTAAATTTGTAAATATTAAAATTTGCATTTTTCTTACAGCATTTTTAGTAAAAGATGAATATTATTTTAATCCGATAAAAACATTGTATTTTCATAAATGAAATTTTTGTAATTTAATTTTTAATTTTTTTACTTTTTTCTATAAAATTGTATTGTTTTGATATATTATTATTTGGAAAAGTTTTTCAACTCTTTCCTTATAATGTACCCTTTTGGCATACTCTAAAGAAAGTTAATCATAATGTGGTTGTGTTGTGCAGTTGGCTGTGAGCCAGAACCTTTCTTTGGGCCGTTAATCAAGTGGCAGTAGGCAACACACAAGACACAACACACAGCAGACAACAAATGAAATTTTAGAGTTGGGTGTGCGCTTTAGTTAATCGCATTAATTTCGCTTAATTGAAACTACAATTTGGCAAAGTCGTAACAAATGGCTGGGCAATCTCTGTTGTTGAGGCCGCTTTAGCTGCGATTTGTGGCAGCCACGAACGTTCAATCATCCATCAATCAATCAATTGCAAATCAGGCGGAGGCTACAAGTAGCTGCTGAAGCTGCTGCTGTGGTAAGGACACCTGTGAAGTCCTTGGCTCTGCTGTGCTTAACTCTTTGACTGGTTGGTTGGCTGGATGGCTGCCCGAATGGCGGCTGCCGTGTTGGCCTTGTGTGTTGACAAGTCATGTAAGTCGTATGTTGTTTAATTATTGTGCGCGTGTCTGTTGGCTTACCAATATAGCGTTAACCGCTAACGAGTTAAGTGCTTTTGTATGCCCGCTGAGCGCCAACCGCAGCCGCAGTAAGCGCGAGCAAGAGAGAGAGAGAGAGAGGAGGAAAGATGTTGGCAGGAGAGGCGAACCAACAGCGCTGACATATCCTTGATGAGTTGTTGACCAAAGTCATTACATGAATGGCGGGGAATATGGAATGGCGAATGATTCTCTTGACCTGAATCAGACTTGAGTGGTCTTTAAGTTGTAATAAATGGGCGCGTATGTGTGTGAGCGTGTGTGTGTTTGTGCGGTTATTATGGCATTGTAAAGTGATCGGTAATGGAAACAGAATTGAGTTATTAAGAGCTTAAAGTGCAGCTGAATTTATATGCTCTTAAACTCGCACATCACAGCTAACAAATAGCACTCTCAAAGAAATTTCTTGAAATTGTAGAAATGATTTATAAAATTCCTGTTATGATTTTACAAATATATTTAACAAATATGCAACAAGAAATGCATTATGCGTGGTACAAGAATAAATTCGAGTATCGTTTACATTATTATTTACAATGTAGTTATCTAACTGAAGTCATTAAAATTGAATCAAATTCACGCACGCACACAATGATAGGTCAAATGGGATACCAAATAGTGGGCAACCAAAAATGAGTTTAATTTAAATGCCACAAAATAGCGCAAACGAATCTATTAAATTGCTGCCGAAAATATTTAGTTTGGTATTTAAATATATATTTGATGCGATTTACAATTATTTACGGGCTGGCGAAGCAATAAATTCCCGAAATTGTAAATGGAATGCAACAGTCGGAGAATCCTGGCGAATAAATGAATGAATAACTATTAAATAAATACTATTTGAATTCATTAGCTAATGCAATTAGTGATGCACGCCATTTCCATACAGGTGCATAATTAGATTAGCTTGGCCCCAGGACAGGTGAGAAAGGAGGCAAAACAAAACAAATAAACACAGAGCCAAAGTTGGCTTGCATGCGAAATAATGCAAACAAATATGCAGAAAACAATGGCAATATACGTTTGAGAATATTGTCGACAGACCGCGAGTTTAATTGCATTTAAAAGGCAACAACATTGCAGCACGGGGCGTATGCTTAATAAGCCACAGGAAGAGGCTGCAGCGTTCGTCCTGTTTGTGCGTTCGTCTTTGCCTTTGTTTATTTTGCATATAATTCAATAAACAGTGTAACGTGTGACGTGCCACAAAACTAATGAACTCAAAGCGAGTGACGCACAAGAGCACATACACACACACACATTCGCACACACACACACACAGCCCAAGGAAAAGGATATGCGGAACAAGTTGGCAGCGCCTGAGGCAGCACAAAACGGTCTGATTGGGCGGCTGAGGCATTTGTCACGTTTGTTTGCTCCAGTTTCGTTTTGATTTGTTAGCTTCGTATTGCATTTCGAGTAATTTGCGTAATGACATTATCAGGACAAAGAGATTACGTATACGTGTTATGCAGTATTTTAGAATAAGAAATGCGATATTTATTTTACTATACTTATTACAAAAGATTTATTAGTAAACTCTGTTTATTTATTTATTTGTTATTTTTCTTTTTATTAGTAACGTTTCAAATTTAAAAACATTTTGTTACCAATTGATATAATTGTTTTTGCTTTATATATACAGTACATATTTCATTATAAGAACAGTGACATTCATTTATTATTATTTTCTTATTTTACTTAGACAATATTTATAAGTACACACTATGTAAGAGTAAGTACTATTTATAAATATATTATTTTTAATATTATAAGTAAAGCTCATATGTATATTTAAAACAGTTTATGCGACAACTTGATTCATTTAAAAAATTTTTTGTTTTTTGTAGACACTTTTTAAATGCATTTGAGAATTGTGATATTTATTTGCTTTATTATTATAGTAAGTAATATTTAAAAGAACACAAAATTTAAATGTACACTATTGATTTATTTTTGTAAATATAGTGTAGATGAATTTCAAATAAAAATGTAATTTTAGCTAAGCTTCGTAAAAATTGAATAACACAAAAAATATATTTGCATACGTGTGTTTTATTTATACGCATTACTTTTGTGCTTAGAACAATGTGAAAGTAGCACAAGCAGTGAAAGCTGCAACAATGCAGACGAGCTCGTAAATGCGTGTGTATGTGTGATGCACGTATGTGTGTTTGTGTATATCCCTTAAAGCCATCGCATGCTAACTGTAATAGTTGCTTACTGTCAACCTGACTGCATCTGGCCACAAATCCCAAGCCCGAGCCAACCAAAGACAGTGCAAGGTGGAGGGGAGAGAGGGAGGAGTTGGGAGAGTGCTAACATGCAATCACGTTGACAGACTCTTTTAAGTAGAAAATGTGCAGTTAAAGAAGAGAAAATAATCCCCAACACAGGCAGTGCAACTTTTAAGTAGCACACACACACACACAAGCACGCACACACACATGCTGCATACACGAATTTACTTGATCCGTGCTACTTAAGAAAAACTAAGTGAAGCATATAAGTAGCAACTAATTTTCAAGCTGATGTAACAGCGACGACGACGACGACGACGACGACGATGGCGAGGATGTCAGCGAGAGCGAGACGGAAGACAGTGACAAGGACAAAAGCAAAAGAAAATGGTGGAGGGACAGACTACAAAGCGGCAACTATCAACAGCTGTCTCTTTGGTTGTGCGTGTGTGCATCTCAATTTCTCTCTTGGCTGCTGCTTTTGTCTCTGCTGCTGCTGCTGTGCGACCAGCTGCTCTTAATTTAAGCGCATTGCTCGACAACGCGTACAGCAAAGAAATAACAAAGCGCATTGCATACTTTAGATACCACGCAATCAAGGAATGATCGCGAAGGGTATATTGTCAAAACAATGTCTGCTCATAAAATCAATATGAAATACTTTAAGCTAAAATAAATAAAAGTAATCAATTATTCAACGCTTTCAATATTATTTCTAAATATTACCAGGTATCTTGTAGCCGTGTTGCTCGCTGGTCAGCAGCTTTCTTTAGTAATTTTTTCGTAGAGCGTCAAAGTCAAAAGACGAACTGCAATATTCGCAGCAGACGCATCTCGAAGGAAGGCAGCCTTTGTGGGGGCGTGGCTGGCAAATGGGATACAAAAAAGTTGCCCAAAACAATTTAAAATTACCTCACGTACGTGCGAAATTGCAAACGTATTGTGGGCGTGGCTGGCAATGCAGCCCCCTCAGCAACCTCTGGCCACACTACAGTTCGTTTTCATCATTGCACGCTCTCTGGCTCTCAGCAATAAATGGCAGCTTATAAGTCAAGTGAAAAGCAAAGCAAACAGAAACTAAAGCGAAAGCCAAAGTCAGAGCCAGAGCTGAAAGACAACAACAACAACAACAACAGCAGTAGCAGGAACAAGAGGAAGAGCAAAAGCAACAACAACAACAACAACAGCTGACTCAAACTTGAGCTTCGACTTTGGCAGGCACCGAAAAAAGGGAAATAGTAACAGATTGCGAAATGTTTCATTCTCTGCGAGAGTGGGCGTGGCACATGAGCAGGCGTGTACAGCTTTGGCATGCTGTGGCATTTTAAGTACAATTTTATAGAGCATACCTAGCGGGTGATTCAGTCAGAGTGGCGAGAAGCAACCAAGGAGCTAGGGGAAGAGTTGCCTGTCTGATGGAGAGCCGGCAGATGAGGCTACAGATGCGCTCTGATGACGATGAATGAAGTGTTGTTCTTTGTTGTTGTCTGGATGTGCAACGAGGCGAATTGGATTCATAGCACAGGCGACAGCATATTGAAATCCAAGCATTAGCCAAGTTTCACGAGCGATGTGAACCAATTATCGAATTCTATATTATTGAAAATATTCAATAATTTATTTTTAATTTAATACTATGCATAAATTGATCATAACAAAATAAATACAAAAAAAATGTAGGTTCAACATCATTAAGATTTTTTATGGCTTGAATTCCATTTTAGATTTGCTTCTATAATTGGAGAAATCAAAAATAAATTTGATAAAAGATATAAATATATTATTATTTCAATCACTTAATTCATCAGTACAAATTTTGAACACTAAAATAAAAAATGTTATGCTCAACCATACTAAGTTTTTTAATGCTGAAATTACTATTTAGATTTGCTTCTGTAATTGTAGAATTCAAAATTAAATTTAAATAAAATATATAAATTTATTACTATTCCAATCACTTAATTTTTGTATAAAAAAATATAAGAAGAAAACTTCATTATTATCAGAAAAATTATTTTAATTCAAAAATATTCTTATGTTTACCTTTTCTGAATATCAACAATTATTAATGAGAGGTATTTTCATTATTATTATGTAAATAAGAAATATAAATCTTATTCTATATATTGAATGGTAGATTCGGTAGAAGGAAAAGAGTGAATCTTTGTCGGCTGCACGGAGTTCTGCACATCTGAAGTCTCGTCTCAGTTTGTCTGCCAGTCGCTTAATGTGTGTGAGTGTGTAAGTATTTGTGTTGCCTCCTTGGTGCAGGAAATGCATTATCCACTTAAAAGTCGGGGCAAAAAGTGGTTCGCATGGTGCGTTGGGTTAGCAGCTACTTAACGCATTAGATACAGAGCTTGAATGCAGACAATTGTAGACAGTTGAAGTAGAAGTTGAAGTGACTCGACTGCGTTGCGGGTTGGGCTTGGGGTTTGACCAACCCTCATATACTTCATTAAACTCGAGCTAATTTTCAACACCTTTTGGGCTCATAAAAAGCGATTGGCACGCACATTGGACAGCTGCAGATAGAGAATATACATTGCATGCCAACTATAGATACATTGGAGCATATCTCGAAAAACACTTCAACTCTAATGAGCCAACTTTAAGTGTGCTAAAGTTTTACCTGGGGGTGGGCCAAATCGCTTCGCTGTATCGTGTGTGATTTGAGCCATAAAGATAAAACACACGCTGAATGCAGACAAAACGCCCACAGAGACACACAGAAGTTTTGTGCGGTAAAGTTGAGGCGGCCAAAAGGGAGGGGGAGGATTGGAACTGACATTGGGTTTGGAATTGGGTAGATTGTGGGTTTCGTATGGCAGCGCAATCACTTTAGCAGTCACGTGCAGCTGCTTAGCATCCACAGCCACATTCACATTCACATCCAGCACATCCTCAAACCTCCACCAAACAACAGCCCGCGTCATTTGCCCCATTATCAATAGACGTCGCTGAGTCTTGATATCAAACGGCTTCGGTTTTTGGACTCCAATCTCAGTGATTGACATGCGGGCGGCAGACACCGAAGCCAATTGAAGCATTGGACACTTTAAGCGACAGATAACCGACTTCAACGCCTCACTTTAATATGTTGCATGCTTAGAATATTATGGTTGACATTAGACTGTGACATTTTTAATGATGTTGGCATTTGAATTTTATAATTTAATACTGCAGAGTTTACAAAAACAATAGCTTAGGTCTGAGGACTATTATGTTGCTTAAGCCAAGACACAATGTGGTCTGAAATATTATTTTTTAGATACATATATTTGGTATAAGACTGTGACTATTTGTTTAGACAATGCTCTCATCAGAGTTTTATAATTTAATCTTGCAGTGTTGGATTTTCTAAAAAAGTTGATATTAGACTTTGACTTTTATGAATGAAGTTGGCATTGCAATTTTATAATTTAATCTGGCAGCGATTCCAAAAAGTATATCTTATGTTAAATACATATCTTAATATAAATATGTTTGAAATAAGAATGTGATTATTTTTTTTTAATAAAGTTCTCATTAGAGTTTTATAATTGAGTCATGCAACGTTGGCTTTAATAAGTTCAAGAAAAATGTCTTAAAGATTTTCTAATTTTGTATATTGACGGTGACTTTGTTAAATTTAGTTGACATTACCATTTTATAATTAAAACTTTACTAATGACTAAGTATTATTATGTTGCTTAAACCCAGCTAATATGAAATTAGATTTTTTTGTAGAATTTTATTTAATCTTGCCGGGTTCAACTTTAATAAATCCACAAATGATATCTTATGTCTGAGGACTATTATGTTGCTTAAGCCCAGCCAATATGCGGTCACAAATATGCATTTTATGATGATGGAGACACTTGAATGTGATTCGGCAGTTGACATGTCCTTCAACCCTCAGACTCTGTCTGGGATCAGCAAAATAAATATATTTTGCCTGCAGAAATATTGTATTTCAATTGACAATTGAACAGTGCAGCGGGTGAAATGAAAAACGTAATCAAATCATATGAAAATGCCAAATCGAAGACGAAATCGAAATCAAAAACGACAACGACGCAACGAGGAGACGTCGCTGTTGACGTCGATTTGCAGTTTGAGAAAGCTATAAAAAAAGTCTTTGCATACTTTTAGGGATGGCGGATTTGCGCAACTAATGCGCCTGTTGTTGTTTGTGGCTTGTCAATGGTTATTGATTGTCTGGTGTCATGTGTGTGTGTGTGTGTGCAAGTTGAGGGCG
Organism: Drosophila immigrans; assembly: GCA_963583835.1. Taxonomy (NCBI): domain Eukaryota; kingdom Metazoa; phylum Arthropoda; class Insecta; order Diptera; family Drosophilidae; genus Drosophila; species Drosophila immigrans. Next base: position 30,436,671 of record OY757141.1, read on the forward strand.
GGGTCGCGTCGTCTAAGCCAGCATGTAAAGCAAGGCGGAAGCTTTTAAGGCATTTTATTCTGCTCCCTGCCCCTCCCTCCAGCAAATACATTTGAAATGTGAGCGGCGTGTGTTCGTCCCCGCATTTACATTACAACAAAAAGGTTTTTCTTTCATTCTTTCGCTTCTCTCGGTTTTTTTTATTTCGCCTTTTGAGGCGGAGGTCTGAAATCTGTGCATGAAAAGCAAACGCATTTGCAAATATTCAAACATGAAAACGGCTTGGCAAATCCTCAGAGCTAAGCAGCGTATCACAAACGGCTCAGGCGCTCGAGCGATGAGGCTGCATCAAAGTTGGGAGGGTGACAGCTAGTTGACAGTTGGACATGCGGGAGCGTGAAAACTTTAACAAAACTTTGTCATAACTTGCTGAATTAAATTTGTAAAAGTCAAGCATTGAGCGTGCAACGATGGTAGCTTTATCTATCATGTCCTGCCGACGATGACTTCGTCTTCAGCCCCGTCTTCCCAAAAAACTCGTTGCTTCACTAACTTTGGCAAATGGGCATTGCATAGTTTTGTGCGTCGATTGCGATATGACAGCGCAGTTGGTTGCACTTTTTCTGGGGGGGTGAAGGGGGGGAGAAACTGTGTGCTGCTTGCTGCAGTTGCTACCCCTGCGAAACTATTCAAGCTTTCACTGGCACTGCTTTTGTCTGTCGGGTGAAAGTTGAGAAACAATATTGCATACTTTTGGGCTGACACTGCAAAAGCTAAAAGAGCTGAACACAACAATGTCGGCTGGCAAGCGGAGCTTTAAATGCTGCACAGAATTGGTTAGTCTACTTTATTATTTTAGCTTGTAATAACTAATAACCAACGTGGTGAAGAAAACCATTAAAAATAACTAATTAACTAACCTGTAATCTATGCTCTTTGGATTTCGTCTGAATTTCGTCCTTAAATTTATAATTTGGAATTAATTTATTATAATTTATTCGAGGCTGAAGTATTTGATTTATAATCAAGAGCTAAAATATACTTTAAAGTTTTGTATTGTCCAATTTTAATAAAATAACAGTCATTTGGTCGAATAAAATAAATAAAAACTATAGAAGACTACGTAAGCTGTACCCAGTAGTTTTACAGACAAGAATTCCAATATAATTACCAGCTGTAATAGGTTAATTTATATTTACATATAACATTTAGAAAATCAAATCATAAATTAATTTCACCTGAAGTGATATCTCTTTTTTTTTTTTTGTTAATTTTCAAATACATTAAGCTGTTACATAGATAGCAGTAAAATAGTTTATTAAAACTAAAATATTTTTAACAAAACAAAAAAAATATATATATATTGAATCGTAGCCGAATTATTTTAAATTTGAAGATAGTTGTCGCTTAGAATATTTTTTTGATTTCTGAATATTTGTTCGACTTCTCATTAAATTTCTAGTACAGTCATTAGTATAGTATAATATAGTTTTTTCTCGCTCCAATCAAGCCATTTTATTTGCATTTTATTGAGCCCGACGCCTTCTGCTTCATTTCTGGCTCGCTGCAAAAGTTTGCACCCACTTTGCACACCTTGATAAAGCGTCTGGTGATTGCTTCGGCTAGACAAGTCACAAGTCTCGACCTGCAAGTTTTGCCTCATCAAGTAAATTAGTTAGCGTCCTTTTGCAGCCACTTCATATGCATATAGTTGAAGTGCAGGCTTTGAGACTGTTTTGAGACGGCAAAGACTTTGGGACTTTGGAGTGGAGCGCAGTGTCTTTCCAGCGGCTCTGAGCTGTGTCCGTGTTGATTTGCTGTCGTTGCCACACGACCAACACGCAGCACTGTCCAACACAACACAGAACAGCGTTCGTTCTATGCCCAATGCCAATGCCATTGGCAGTGACAGTCAGAGCGCGGTTCGTTTGTTCTGCAGACGTTTTGCATGAATATGCATGAGCAGTTACAAGCCATCAAAACATGCCACACACTTGCAAACGGGCGAAACAAAAAATACTCGTTGAATAAAGGCAGGCACGATGAATAGAAATGGGGATGGGAATGGAGACGAGGGTTGGGGGTTGGAATTGAACTTCTGGCTGTAGCTTTAAAACTAAAAGATGCGCATCGTTTGGACGTCTGGGCGTTGCCATATGAAATTTAACCGCGTGACTAACGAGTATATCGTTAGAAGCATCCAGACCACTCCACGTCATCGCTGAGCAGCACACAGCAAACTAAACCAACGGCAATGACAGCCAGCATGGCGCATACTTGATGTAAGCTGTCCAGCGTCCAACGTCTGACGGATCGTCGTCGTAGCTGTTGTTTGACGTGTTGAGTTTAATTGGAACACTCGACGACGTTGCTTGATAGCAACGTTGCTTTTGATGTTGCCAGTTCTGTGGGTCTTCATTCGCTGTATCCGTCGCGTTCATGTCCGTGATGTTGCATTAATTCACGCAGCTCCAACACAACACAACTCACTTCCACACACACACACTTGCATATTAACTTCTACATTTGGCTTTAGTTTTTTTTATGCACACACAAAAGGCTGTGCCGGGGTTTTTAGTATCCTTTTTTCTCGCGCGCGCCACTTTTTTTTTGTATCCCTATTAAAACAACGCCTGTGCGCAGCATCATTAAAGTTGTTTGAGGGCGACCACAGAGCGTTGCACTTTGTTCAAATCAAAAGTTCATTGCAGTCTCCTTGGGGAGTGCGTTTTTTGTTCATTTGTGCATTTTTTTTTTAGCTTACAGTCGCATTCGCATAATAAGTGCTTTAAACTTGACAAACAAGAGTTCGCACTCGGCTCTCATTTAATGAGCAACAATTTAGTGAGTAAAATTAATTTGAAATAATTGTACCCTCAGAAATATTGTCTGTGATTTATAATGACAAAAATGTAATATTATTAGAATTGTAAGATTTAAAACAATTTAATGTAAATAACTATAAAATTCTCTCTATCACATCATATAAATATGAACTGTGAATTTCAATAAAAACTATTTAGAATTATGAGAATTGTAAAACTTCATGTAATTTAATGCAAAGTAAAATGAATTTGAAATAATTGTTGCTACAATGATGAATATTTACAATTATTTGAAGTAGAAGATATTAAATAATTCAATCATAAAACTTATTTCTCATGTTAGCAAAAGACTAATCGTTTTAAAGCCATTGACGAGAGGAAAACAGAAAATAAATGATTTGTGGAATAATACTAATATTATTTTCAACAATTTTTATAAGTAAAACTTTTTGTCTTTCTGTTATTGAAATAAACTGCATTCGTATTGTTTGTAAGCTTAACAACTTTTCTATCGTTCCTTTATAACTTTTGGTAAAGTTGCTTGAAGCCATAAAATAATGATTTAAAATATTCTCAATTGACTACTTTAGTTTAGTTTTCTATATTGCAGTTCTTAGATGTATTCGATAGGTATTTCTTTTAATGTATTGCAAAAAGAGATTGTTTTTGCTACTTGCATATAAATATGCACAGTAATAAAAACTAAACAAAACAAAAAGAAAGTACAAATAATAAAATACTAAAGAAACAGAAAACTTAAATACTTGTCGTTGCAAATACTTTGTACCCAATGCTGTTGTTGTTATTGTTATTGTTGTTTGTTGTGGTTGTCAGGAAATGCTCGGAAGTGCTGGCAAATGCGTCTCTCTTGTTGATTCTCTATGTGTGTGTGTGAGTGAAGTTGTTGTTGTGCATTATGTTGCATTTGCAATGCAAATGCTTTTGTGCTTTTTGTTGCTGTCGTTGCCGGCAACGACAACAACGCCAACAATGACGATGACGAGCAAAGCAAAAGGCTTATGTTATGTTGTTGCTGCTGTTGTTGAGCCTTTTATTTCTTTATTGCGGCTGCCATAGTGCGTCTCTATAACTGTGTGCGTGAGTGTGTGTGTATTACATTTGTTTTTGCTGTTTATATTTCTAATAAAAATTGTATATCACTTTATGCTTCAAAGCAGACACACACTGTGCGATAGTAGTTGCAAGTGTGAATCAGATAAGTAGACCGTATAACGCCTGAAAACTGATTGTCGCTTCACGCCACTGTCGATGTTTTTAAATATTTTCTATTTATTTATGCTTAAATATTTAATTTATTTTCATGTAAATGTATCTGCTATAACTTCTTATAACTATGTTTATTTTAAATTATTGTTAAAGGAATTTATTATTAAATAAATTGATTTGTTTATCAACTTGGATGAATTAACACTTTTTAAATATTATTAAATTAATTTTATGGAAGTTCAAACTTTTATTCTTTACTCAACATTTTTAAATTGAATTATTGTTTAAATTTGTTCAAATGCATTGCAGTAGTTTTCGTTTTCATGAATTCAAATCTTCCATATTAATTCATTTTTTAAAAGCTCTTCTTTAAAATACAATTTTGTTTTTATTGAAAACTTATTTATTGTTAAATGTATATAATTATTAAATTGAGAGGTCAACTGTAGCATATTGCTAATAGAGTGAAGCTATTGTTGACGTGCCTTTATTGCCCGTAAGGCGTTTGTTTGCTTGCTTGAGTTTATTTTTATGACAATGCCAGAAAACAACGCAACGCAACGCAACGCAATGCAAACAACAACAGCTGCAAAATAACATCGTCGTTGTTGATGTCGTTGCAAGTTGTTGTCGATGTTGTTTCTGTTGGCGCTGCATTCCATTAACATTACAAATGTATTCATTGTTCGCAACTGCAGCGACAGTAGCAACAACAACGAGAAGAAGAACATCAACAATGATGCTATTTTACGCCGCATTATGCGAAAATGTGGCAAATGATAGAAGGGATAATGCCTGCTCTATGGCGGCAGAAGCTCACGCAACGCAAGAACAACATAAACACACCAGCAACTACAACAACAACAAGAACATCGTCAACAATAAGGACAACTGCAATAAGAACAACAATACAACGACGCCCAACTCTATGCAAAACTATTTTTTTCCTTCTTCATGCGCAAGTGGCTTTATTATTTGTTTTTGCACACAGCGCTAATACGCCAGCTCTTTGAGTGCGTGTGTGTGTGTGTGTGCGTGTGTGTGTGGAAGTGTTGCTGTTCGTTGACGTTGACAGTTTGCCTGGCTGCTGCAGCAGTGGCAATACAATCAACAACAACAATGGCTACAACAACATTAACAACTTCAGTCATAGTCGTTTCTTTTACACCCTTACACGAGTCTCAGCTCATCTGCAAACCAGAACGTTATGTAAATGTACAGATTCTGTTAAATAACACACCTTCATACTTAACTGATGATGTAAACATTATGTAAATGTAAATGTACAGATTCTGTTAAATAACAGAACTTCACACTGAACTGATGCTGTAAACCTGGTGACAATGTTAATGTACAGATTCTGTTAAATAACAGAATCTTCACACTGAACTTATGCTTTTAAAGTTTCTGTTAAATAAAACAGCGCAAGACAATAAGTTTTACCTATTTTATTCGCCACTTACATAATAATTGATAATTTAAATGGAAGTGACAAACGTATTTGTTACAATAATATTTTATTTCAAAAGTCAAAATCTGTTTCTCGAAATTTCTATAATAAATCTAATAGCAACTTAAATGTACATAGAACTTTATTGTTTCTTAAATATTAATTCACACTCATAAATGTTTAAAATAGACTTTAAAAAAATTGAATAAGCTCAAATCTAGACCTGCTGCTTCGTCAATTGATAAGACTCTCGCTGTGAAAGTGTATTGAGAGTAGCGACGCTGACAAAATCACAGCATGTCAAATTGTTTTCCTATTATTGTTGCCATTGTTGCGCTGCCATCATGTGTGCTGCTATTGTTATTGTTGTTAAGCTTATCGTTATTTAAATTAGCATTACAATGCATGCATACATTCATAGACCCATCGACTCCATATACGAGCAGTAGATATGGAAGTTGTGGAGTCTGCCATATTGTTTTCAATTTGGCATTGCAATTTTCGTTAGATTTTTTTGGGGCATTGTTAAATTGGGTTACGCAGCCCGTCTATGTCTGTGTGTTTTTGTCGCAATATTTATTAAATTTTTAATTAAATACGAAATGTTGTACAGCCAATTGACAAGCAGGCACACACAAATGTCTCGTTTGTGTGATTTACTTTTTTATTGTTCATTTTATACGTACATACATATGTATATTCTCTTATTTATACGAGTGTTATTTACCTAGCTTTGAGTGCAAATTTAAAATATTCTATTGTTACCTTGAGAAGCAAAGCAATGCAAGTGAAAGTATTGCCGAAGAGAATTATACTCTAAAACTAGATTTATTTAAATCTATATAAGGCTTGCCAAAAATACAAAAACAAATACGAAATGTAACCTTAAGGCTGATTTAATAACTATAAGAATATTCATTCTAATTTAATGATCAAGCTAAAGGACTCTCAATGAATGCAAGTCAAGAGCAATTCAGCATTGTTTCAAAGCAAAGTCTTGCACTTGTTTTATTTCTTAATAATTAATTGCTTAACTAATCAAAGTGCATTTCGCAAAGCAGCAGAGAACAGGACACTCACTTCGAAATTGTCACAAACAAAATCGGAATACTTGATGAGAGTGAGAATCTATATACACCAGATAAGAGAAACTGAACATGAAAAATATTAAAGTGTTTTTCAGTTGCGATTGCAGTGCCAATTGAGAGCAATATATTGGAAACTTTCCAACCTTTTATAGCTTTCATTATTAACTATCAATCAAATGAAGCCTGCTTAGATGGAAAAGATTCATAAATTTTACAATTAAAAAGAAAAATGGGGAAAGTTCCAGTAGCTGAAAATTGTATCTAAACTATGAGCTTGGTTTAACGGTTCCATGGCTTTTTTGTTGAGCTCATTTTTTGTGCTTTGGCTAAAGAAAAACGATACGCTTGAATGGAGACCAAAAATCCACTTTGATGTTATGCAATCGTGCGCAGCAGAACCGAATGGATGACATGGATCCTACACACACACACACACACACACACACACAGACTGAGATACATATACATACATAGATACAAAGGCAAATATTTGTACATTTTTTGTACGTTTTGTCCATGGCTTTCACCTGGCTCTGGCTGTGCAGACAGGTGTGCAAAATAACTGGCAAATATTTTACAGCTGTCGCCTTTTTTTCGCATGTAATTTTGCACTTATTTGTTTGCTTTCTGGCAAATCACAAGAGCATAAAGGAAACGTTGAGAGTGTGTCTAGCTATAATTATTTGGTATTTCTAGTCATTTATCACGTTCGTGTCTCGTTCTCGCTCGACGCTTTGTACAATTATTTGTCAACTTTCGACTCTTGGGAATAGACATATTTCCACATTTAATTGCCTCACAATTGCCGCTATGTTTGCCATGCCTTATCAATGGCCTTCACAGCTCATTCGATTATGTCACCCATTCTGGTCATCTACATATTTACAGAAAAAAACGAATTTCGACTACATATGGCACGCAAAGTTATCATTGAGTCGTTTTCCTATATTTTGTTGGGGTTATCAGGGTTCAATTGTCGCAAGTGAACTCATTTCGACTATACAAAGTAAATTCGTTATGTATTTTGTATCTGTATATTATATTTTTCTGAGCACACGTGCTAGTAAATAGGAATCATATTATATATTGAAATAAATAGCAATTAAGTGAATTGCAGTTTTCAGGCTTGGCTTAGCGCGTGAATTATTATCAAATTTGAAACAAAGATTGCAAGTCGGACGGACTCTTTTCCATGACGTTCGTTTTCATATCACTTTCTGAGCAATTTTCAATAAATGATCTAAGGGTTAACTATAATAATTAAATAATATAATATATCATAAATTGATTTTATAAAGCATTTTATTTTTATAATTATTCTAATGTCTGTATGCTTTTTATTAAAACTAAAACTAGAGTGAAAAAAGAACAGACAGTGTTTATTATTTTTTTAAATTTATTTTTACAATGATATGTGATATGTAATTTTGATTATAGTGTTCTTATATTCATTGTCTTTAAGTAGTGTACTTTTGCCAGGGTTTATTTAATATAAGGTCGAAATGAAGTATTTTCAAAAATAATAATAACAATGCGGCCAAATAATGAGTCTCTAGCTTAATGAACAATTCATGCCTAATGAAATTCCGATCTCAGATCGATGTTAGTAAAGTACTTGACTGTCTGCTTGAAGTAGGCGTTGCTTGAAGTTGGGATTATTGATCCAAAGTGCTTCCACATCTCACACTGTGAGCATCAGATCCATATAAGCAAAAACAATATATGTCGTAAATGTAATTCAAAAATCGAAGCCCAACTAAAATGTCAGACCAGGAAGAAGTGTGTCCGACACCATCAAAGAGGCTTCGTCTAGATAGCGATGCCACCGGAGCAGGGGACGCGCAAGTGGAAGATCGAGACGCCTCCGGAGATGGGCCACGCGTGTCCACAGAGCTCGAGCTGGGCGAGCGACTGCGCAAGGTGATGCTGTGCACTGTGTGCCTGGAGCTGCCGCATCCGAATGAGAACTATCAGTGCGCCTTGGGGCACATTTTATGCGAGGACTGTGCCACACGGCTGCTGGCCCAGGCGGCGATGAAGCGTCTGACGGCCCACTGTCCGCACTGTCGCACGCCCATCAGCTGGAATGAATTGACCAAGAATCTGGCTGTGGGACAAACACTCTGGGAGCTGCCCAAGGGCTGCCCTGACTGCGAGCAGCAGATGGACTACAAATCGCTGCCGAATCACTTGAAGAACGAGTGCAGCAAGCGGGTGGTGAAGTGCAAGTATCGCTGCCTGGGCTGCACATGGCAGGACTGCCAGGAGCAGAATGCCGAGCACGAGGCGAGCTGTAAGTATCTGAGCATGGGCAGTGACGAAATCTTGGCCGAACTTCAAGTGCGAGACGCGCAGGAGCTGCTGGCGGCGCGACCGTTGCGTCTGTGCTACAAGCACTTGAGTGCTCAGCGCATCTTCTCGCAAGATCTGGAGCTGAGCTGGCCGCAGAGAGCGTCGAACTTCAACACCGAATGGAAGTTCCGGGTGTCGATGATGTACGTGTTCGAGAACGCGTGGGGAGTGCGCTTCAGGCTGCGCGCGAACTCGGAAAGCGAGTCGGACAACTGCTTGGGCTACAGCTTGAAGCTGCTAACCGCACCGGTTGCCCCCATGAGAGTCAAGTACTTTGTCACATTGCCAGCGATGCATGTGTGCAACATCAAGCAGCTGCGCGATGTGCAACATCAGTTCAATGAGCACGAGTTCTGTGCGGCCCAGCAGAGGGGCGACTTTTGTGAGCTGCAAATGCGCTGCCCCATGGCCATTTATCGTCTGCTGGCCATGCCGTGCATCAAGATGCGCCTCTGGATGCTGTTGAACTAAAGATCGTTATCGAAATTATCGAGGAGTTGGTTAAAATCGTTTTGCAAGTTTAAACACATTTATTTGCTAATAGCTTTAGGGTTTCTTTGCATCTTCGGCGGTCTTCTTCAAAAACGCGAGGAATTCTTCGCCGAAGGCCTTCACTTTGTTCAGTGCTTCATCGCCCTTCTTTTGCGCATCATCGCCCAGAGTTACTAGCTTCGCCTTCAGATCCTGATTAGAGAATTAAATATGAATATATGCTTGTGCTTGCAGCTGTTGTGCCATTGCTTACGTCGAAGTTCTTGTCGTTGGCGAGCTTCTTGATCTCATCGACCACAGAGTTGAGGTGAGCACCTACATCGGGGGCGACGGGAGCCTCCTCGCGCTTCAGACGGGCACCATTGCAGACCTGTGTGGATGCGAAAGTTTGTGGATGAGCAAAGTGCATTTAATTTGGATTTGTTGTGGCACTTACAGCAACGATGGCGAACAGCAGGAAGACGACAGCGATCTTGGCCATTTTGATTTGTTTAGCTCTACACAGTTGAACACAGAGTTGAGTACTGATTGAACAGCTTGCGATGAGCTTGCGACGAAACCTCGTTTTGCGTCGTTCTGCCTCTATTTGTTTTTGGATTTGAATTTGAATTTGAATGTTGGATTTGAATGTTGAAATCAGCTTGGACAGCTGCCAATCGCATCTATGCACGAGTCTCACTACAGCTTCTAATAGTATCGGCTTATCAGTTGCGCTTGACCGTGTGCCGGATGCCTCGACTGTGAAATATGCTTCGTATCATCATCATTCAACAAACAAAACCTAAACAGTTTTTATACTATGAAGTACCCAACATTGAAAGTTTGCATACATATACTTTTTTCAGCATTTGAATTAAATTGAAATTAAAAGTTTTTATATTATGTAAATTTGTTTATTTTAGTGAAGAGAACTTAGCATAATTTAAATGATATGATCATATTCAAAAAATAAAAATAGTATTAAATGGTTTTCATATTTGTAGAACTCCATCAATAAATATTGTTTGATCTCCGGTATATTATAGCTTAAATATCAAATAAATGATTCAATTTATATTTATAAATAGGTAAATATTATTTTTAGTTGAATATTGTCGAGTTTTTGTGTTTGTTGCATTATAATACGAATAAATCAACAATTTCGCTTTGTTGCAGATAAATGCAATACTCCCTTTTTGAACAAAAAAAAAGAACAAACAAAAAAAAAAAGGAAAATCGGAGTAATTGCTATGTAAAGGGTTAAGTTTAAAAATCATTTAAATGTTATGCTTAAAATAAAATATAATACATTTTATAATATAAATAGTAGTTTCCACATGTTTATTGCTCCATCAATCAATCAGGATCATGTTTAAACTCAAAAAATTGAATTGGGAGTAAATTATATTATCGAATTTATTTAAACAAACTGTAAAATAGGTTCTGAATAAATCATTTGGTCGCCATAAGTATTGCTAATATAAATATTAATAGTATATTATTTCCAAGAATTTAAGTCAAGCAAGGCTAAGTCAATGAACGGCACGTGTCGAAATTTGTTTGTGAGCTCAGTTTGATGAATGATAAGGTGTCCTATTTATTCAATGATTTCGAGAACAATAATTATGAGCATGTGTATTTATTCACGTGATCGTTTGCTGTCAAACACATAAACGAGTAAAAATAAAAAAAAATAAAAATAGTTGCATAAAACAAAAGTTTCTTAAAAATTCTTAATTTTATTTTCTAAATATGAGTATTATTGCTGATATTCTATTGATGCAAAACTTTCTATTAATAACTATGTTCAACTATGAATGATTTTCAATATTTGTTGTCTAGTCACGGAGCAAGTTCATTCGCAGGGCAATCTGTTTTTTTAGTGCGATTAACATTTGATATTGACACACAGCAGGCGAGAACTGCAGATACTACAGTTTGAGATTTACATAAGTGTACAAATAAATACAAACATGCAGTTTTCAGCCTCATTATCGAGTGTCTGGCTTGTGTGTTTGTGTTTGTGTTTGGACAACAGACTCTGTAATTTGTTGTATTCATATCAGCTATTTAAGCTCTTTGGGCCTATTAATGTTATTTATGTGTCTGGGCAGCACAAATTGTGGGAGTGGAATGCCTAATGGAAATTTTACTCTAACAAAGAAAATGCGTGGAATATTTGCGATGGCATGATCTGAATTTATTTCTTAATATTATGTGACCATAATAATTTCCAGTATTAGCTCGAATGAAAATAATACAATTTATTTGTAACAGACGCTTGTAAATATTTAATTTTTCACGCTGTAAGACTATAATGTGATACTTCAGAGTAGAGAGCCAGACAGCATCTGTTTTCGTTGCCTTTCAACGCTTAGTTTCGAGTGCAATCCATTAAAACAATTTAATGTAAAGTTGCGTGGCAAATATTAAGGGACGGATGCTCACTTATTGCCTTCAACTCGGTTCTGACTTGGTTTGAGTTTTCCGAAAAGTTTATTTTCCACTCGACAGCGAAAAGCAGCGAAATTAACAGCGATTCTAACAGCCAGACAGACAATGACTTTACGCCTCGATAGTAATTTACTCAGACACAAACAAATAAAATTAAGTGACGACGCAGACAGAACCAGAATAATAACACAAAATTTCTGCAAACTGCAAACCACAAACAGAACTAGAAGGACCTTAAAGGGAGTACAACAAGCAGTTCAACATCCTTGCTACAACGAAAAACCACTAATAAATTTTCACTTGCCGCAATGAAAATATTTAATTGCAATTTTGGCCAGCGTCGTAAACTTGCCACCAGCAAACCAGTGAGGCAAACTGTCTGTCCTGAGCTCAGTCTGTCTGGCTAATTAAAGTTTGAAGGTGCTGAAAATCAATTGCCCTTTGTTCCAAAAGTTGCCAACGAACTGCGAGGGTTGCTAAAGAACTTTCACGCCGGTAAACTGTTTAAAATAAAATTAATGGGGTGCGAAGAATTAAAAGTCGCATTTGAAATCTGTACTATATATATGTACTATATCAACATACATAACAATTTAATAAATTAAATTAATATTATTGTATCATAGAGTAAAGTATATATAATGGCAAATGAGGTAAACAACAAAAATAAATTAAAATCAAATTATATGTAATAAAAAAATTGAACATAAAATTAAAATAAATATTTTTGATGCCGGCAAATAAACTGTTTAAAAACTTATAAAAGAAATAGTATTCTAAATTATGCACTTTCAAGGTTGGGAATGAAGTTCAATAAATTTTATTTAATTTAGCACTTCGAGAGATCCGTGTTCATTAATTTGAATACTATATTAAGATTCTTTTTTGTTATATTACATTTCATAAATGCTATTGCGGCACTAAGTTAAGTATAAACTCGGGCACAGGTGTATGGCATAAATTATAATATAATTATATATAATAAAATAATTGAACATAAAATGAATATAAATATTTTTTATGCCGGCAAATGAACTGTTTAAAAGTGAATAAAATAATTAGTACTATTTATTTTTGAAGTTCAATAAATTATATTTAATTTAGCACTTCGAGAGATCAAAGCTCATCGATTTGAGTACTATGTATATTAACATGCATTATTGGTATTTTACATTACATTAATATTATTGTGGCACAGAGTTAAGTATATACTCGGGCACAGGAGGATGGCACTGAGGCAAAGGAGGTCCCAAAGTCGGATATGTGCGCAATCGCAATAATTCCAAAATGGTTTGCAATTCCAAAACATGAGCATAATGCTTGCGCACATTATCCAATAGCTGGCGATGGGTTTTAATCTGTTCCATGCTGTGGAATGTGGTAATATAAATGAATATATATTATGAAATTTATAATATTAAAATTTACCGCTCGCGTTGTTCGCGATCCCGACGCTGCTCCATCATGATATCGCGCTGTGAATTCTGAAAAGCAACATCGATTTTCAGACGCTCGATTTTGGCATTGATCAAATGATTGCGTCGCTTCATTTCCAGCGTTTTCTCCTTGACACCATCAATCTTAATATTGCTGTAGAAAAGACACAAGACCTTTTCATATATAAATGAATACAGATATCGTTTGATGGACAATTTACATGCGTTCGATGTGCTTGCGAAATGCAGCAATCTTTTGCTCCATTATGCGTTCTATGGCCCCTGCAACCATGTACTTTTGACGATCTGCTTTCACCTTTTCCCAGTTGCGTAAAATATTGAGAAAGTCGATGGTCACTTTGCACTTCTCAATGGCTTCCAGCATGTACTTGAGATATGCGATGTTAGCCTTATAGAGCTTATGCTCCCACTCCTTGAAGATCACCTGACGCCTGAAGACAGCCACACGTTGCATTGCTTTGATTTTCTTCATGCCAGCATCCTAGGGAGAATAATATAATACAATTAAATAATTTGATACTACAGAATGTAAAGTACCAAATGCAAGAACAAAAAATAAAATTATAAATAAATTAATATAAAACAAAATAAAATAGAAAATAGACAATAAAATAAAACGTATACTTAATCTTAGAGCAACTGACTTTTATCAGCAATAAAAAGTAGCTATAAAAATTATTCAAATAAAAGAAAAAATAAATTAGAAAAATAATTTTTAGTACTGACGACATCGTTATCGACAAGCAGTAGTTCGCAAAAAAAAAGTAAAATTAAATAAATACTAAGAAATAAAATAAACTAAGTAAAATATTGACTGAAAGTTAACCTTTATCATGCTATTCACATCGTTGATGTCACGCAAATAAAAATAATTAATGAAAAAAAATTTAATAAATTATAATAAAAATTTGATATGTACTGACCCTTGCAACATGCACTAACTTGCAAATAAAAAATATAATATATAAAATACAAATAAATAAAATAAAATAAATTCAAAATAAAATGCAGACTAAAAGTTGGTGGCAGGCATTTCGCTACTGACCTTTATCATGCTATTCACATCATTGATGTCATCCACATGCATAAGGACGCAGTTGGCCAACGATTTTGTGGAGCCCCTGATGTCCACCTCCACCTGACCCAGCGTCAAAGTCAATTGCAGAGTCATGTTGCGCATGGCTTCAAGCTGTAAATGTTGAATTTAAAAATAAATCTACAGACTGAAGTTGCTATCACTTACATATCGCTGAATGGTTTCGTCGATTTTCTTTTTGGTCAGCGCCTGGGATTCCTTCAAGCTGACAATGTCGCCTGTAAGGCTGTTGATGTAGTTCTGGCTGTCGAGCAGCTGATAGCCAACGCCCTTAAGTCGCAGCTCGCTCTCGATCTTCTGGCGTCGCAGCTTGACAAAGGCATCCCAGGACTTGGCATCCACTTGAGCGGGGCAATGTTTGGCAGCATCGTTGTCGGCGACATAGGCGAGAAAGTCGTGGATTTCCTTGGGCATGGGAAAGGGATTTCGACTGGTCTGCTTGGCACCAATCTTGTGAGCCACTTCGGTGCAAATCAGCGAGTTGCTAAACAGCTTGTTGGACAGCTTGGGACGCTTCTTGAAGAGCTTCGTCATCTCATGCGTGGCATGCGGCACGGTGTTCAGATAGTTGCCACGAAACTGCCGCTCCAAGGCGCGATCTCTGACCTGTTGGGCCTCCAGGCGACCGCGCACATCCGCCAGCATTGCTTCCCAGAACTCCAGCAGATAAGTGTAGCGTTTAATGTAGTCGTTGAGTTTGTTGTAATCACTGCGAAAGCCTTTGATTTTCTCACGCAACTTGTCGCGCACATGATTGATGGTCTTCAGATTGAGCATTCTCACCAGATTCTGCGTCAAAGCGAAGTCGTATTTAAGTTTCATCAACATTAATTCGGCCACCCGCTGATTAAGTTTTAGAATATGCTTCGTCTTCAACTGCAACGTCTTTCCCTCATTCTCACGCAGGATGCCCAAATACTTGCGACGATCTTGCTCCAGTTGATGCACCGCCTCCTCGTAGGCACGATAGATCTTCTGGTCCTCCAGCGTATATTCGTGCGGCTGCTTCTTGAACACGAACTCTGGTATGGGAATGTCCTTTTTGATTTCCTCCTCCCACAGCTTCTCGATGACGCCATCCATCATCACGATCAGAGCACGGGCCCAGAAGTCCACGGACCAGAGCAACAGACGACCTCGCTTGCCGCCCGTATCGATCGTTTTGCGTCTCCTGCGATTGATGGCCCTAATCTCGGAGTCATCCACCTCCATGATGCACTTGATCACCTCGTCCTTGGCGAGCGATGGCGCCGTCAAAGCTGGCGGCTGAAACGTGTCCTGGCGCAGCAGTCGCAGCATAATATTCATGTTGTCATAGATCTTGGTCAAGACTCCGTTCGTGTTCAGCACATTGTCGATGGTCTCGCCCTTCAGCTGTTGCGCCTCGTGGAAGTGCTTGTTGAACTCCTGCTTCAGCGGATCGGCCAGATAGTAACTGAACTTGCAGTTGTCGTTGAAGATCTGATTCGACGTGACCGTATACTTGGTTTGCAGCTGGAACTGTGGTGCCATGATGTGATCATAGACACTGGGTCCTTCGACCACATACTGCTTTAGATCTCGCATCGTTTTCTTGGACTCGTCTTCCACCTCACCGATAATGCTGCCAGCGAAGGTGGGTCTCTCCGAATCCAGGCCGTCGCCGGACAGTGCCGAGAATCGCATATGATCTTCCAGATCGTAGAAACGATACTTGTCAAAGACCAGCATATTTGGCTTGCGAACCAGAGAGAAACTCTCAAAGTTCGCCTCGGCACTGATCGAACGCACCTTGTAGTTAATGTTGATGGCATCGCGGGTCACCAGTCGCATGATCCAGTCCCGTATGCGGGATTGATCCTCGATGGCCAGCATCAAGGACTCGCGTTCCAAGGCGCACAGTTTGTTCGCCTCGTCCGTCAGCGCCTCCAGCCATTTGTAGTGATAGCAAAACTTCTTAAAGACGCCCTTCGTCTTGCCCGTCACGGAGATGTCGTAGTCGATCAGCGCCTTCACCTTGGCCGCAAAGTCCTGTATCATATGCACTATTTTCTCACGCTTCAAGAGATCTCCTGGTGAATATTGCTCTTTCACCTCCAGCTGCGCCGACAGTGGCACAAACGGAGCGGACACCATCCGCGTTTGCTCCACAACGCATTTAGGCGGCACCGGCAACTCCTCGTTCTCTCGCACATTGTCGGCCAGCGAAGGCAGACGCGCCACCCACAGGACATTCTCCGCATTCAGGACGATCAGGTATCTGCGGAGAAATTCAATATTTAGTTCTAAATATCGGAAAATTCAAGAGTATTTTAACTACAACTGCTTTACGTAAGGTAATTTTAGAAAGTACAAATTCTATATTTAATTGAAATAAATAAGAACATGTAAATTATTAAATTAAGGGTTGTTTAACTACAGCTGCTCTAAATATCGGTGGAAAGTTAATATTAAACTTTAATGAATCTCAACACTTGTAAATTAAAAGTTGTTTAACTGAGGCATTCAAGAGTGGAAAGTGTTACTGTGGAAAGTGCAAATTTGATATCATTATAAAAATCAGTTGTTGTTTTCGATATTAATTGCAAAAAAAATAATAATTTTACTACCACTACTTTAATTATTTAATTTGCTAGATTATTGATAACTAGAGGGTCAAAATTTCTGTTTCATGAGCGAATCTATTTTTCGGTACTTAATGGAATATAATCGACCTCTTTTAGAAAAATTGTTTTGAAGTCAAATACTTATCGTCTAGGATAATAATACACATACATATACGAGTGGAACGAATTAATATTGCAATTTTGATCAATCTCTCAATTCACAATAAAAAACGCAAGAAATGCTGCACTCCCATTAAATAAATTTTATATCTGCGAAAAGAGGTTAAAATATGTATCAGGACTTTGAATTTGATCGAAGAGAGAGCTACTTCTATTGAGTTATTTTGCAGTATAAAATAATTATATTCATAGTAATCATTATTGAGAAGTAAATCTGAATGGGATAGAATAAAGTAATTTCTTCAACATTTCTTTCTTTATAGTTACCGTCGCATTAGTTAATAAGTATTTTAATGTTCTCGCATTAAGAAATTAGAGTAAAATAAATAAAATAATGTAAATAAAATTCTTAATAAGCATTATTAGGAAATTAATCTGTGTCGAATAGAATTAAGTATTTTGTACCAAATATGTGCTAAAAACGTAACTTTTCTCTCTGTGTAGTAACTGTTGAATTAATTTTTAACTAGTTTAACGTTTGAGCGTTATTAAGTCCTTTAAATAAATAACTTACTTGGAGTTGTAGCACTCCCTGGCGCGCAATAGGCAGAGGGGAGCAAATTGAAGCGCGAGAAAGCGGGAGATCATGAATGGCTTCTTGGAGCGCTTGTGGGAGCGAAAGTGCACCATGATGCCGTCGACACTCCAGGTGAGCAGGTGCTTCGTGAGGCCAATGCCAGTGATGTGGCCGTAATGCGCCGTCCTCATCGACGACACCCACTGCAGTTCGCTGGCCTCGTTCAGCAAAAACTGGTCGACAATGGCACTGTCCTTGACAGCGGCCATGATCTCTACACTCACCCAACGACCCATGGGCGGCTGGACAAAGAAGGAGACATAGTGATTGGGCAGCGGCAGCTCACGTCTATGCAGACGTTTGTCCTTTGTCCAATTGTAGATCCACATCTCCTCAGCATAAGCGGGTGCCTTCAGAGTTTTGTCGCGAGCAATCATGACGAGCAGGCGAGGACCCTCAACCAAAAGAAAGCTGTGCACGAAGACTTCGCGCAGCAGCTGATCGTCCTTGACGGCAAAGTAATAGATCATTTTGACAGGACGATACTCAACGTTGACCACATGAAAGCCCTTGGCTTGGTCCTGGAACACGATATAATTGTCGTGAAAGTCGATGGCGAAGATCGCAGCTGTGTCGCAATCCAGCTCAAAGACGATGTTGGCCACCGAAGGCTTCTCGTAGTTGATGAGGTACAGGTAGCCATCGATGGTGCCCACAACCACATAGGCGTGCGTACGATGGGCACTCAAGGTGCAAGCCAAGGAGATCTCAACTTCAGAGAGTGTTTTGCCGTTGGGCAAATCCATGAGGGCAACGCCATCGTTGTACAGCACCACAACGATCTCCTCCTTGAAGCAGCTGAGTGTGCGGAACGATAAGATTGGTTTGCCACTGGCGAAAACTGTCTGCAATCTGGCCACACTCTCCTCGTGGTTCACCTGGGCGATATTTCCGTGTTCCCGCGACGCATAGAGTTCGCCATTGGGATTGCCGATGAAGAGACCGACATTGTGCATGCCCTGATCGATGGTCCACTCCACGCTGAAGGTGCCGCCCTTCTTCTTGATGTAGAACGCCGTCGAGTTGTTGGAAATGACGAATCCCATTTTGTACGAGATAAGATTGTGGGTACGCGTCACCATCTCCTGGCCATATTCGCTCACCATCATGGGATTCCACAGAGGCTTGATGGCGAAACAAGCAATATCGATCTGTGAGAATTCGCCATAATCGTTGACCACATACAATCCACCATCGTCGCTGAAGCACGTGCAATGGTTCGCGGACTTGACATACTTCTTGCCCATTTCCACCTCGGATATCTGATGCAGATACGCGTCTTTCTCCACGTAGCATATCTCGTAGCAAAGGAGAAGCATATTCTGTTTGTCATATTGCACAATTTTCGGCGAATTGCCCAAACTCAAAATGATGTTGAAGGTTCGTGTAATTCTATTCGTGGGGTGCTCCAGAATTTTGGTATTCGTTCGGAAATTGAACACGCAAATCGGATAAGTTGGATATCCTCCGACGGCAATCAGCAAATCCAGCTCCGAGAATTTCAAGAGTGTGTAAGTGAGCTTGGTGTCTGCAACTGCAATCGAGAGAAGTTCGAATAATAGCTCTAATTGCTGTTCAATTGCACTCACTTGGCAGCGTGGCAAACTTGGTCAGCTCGGGATATTTGTAGATATAAATATGCGGACACAGGACACTCTCATCGAACGCAAATAGCGGAAATCGATTGTGGCCAACAAAGTGATGGATATTGAGCCCAGTCGCAACAGTTTCGGCCCTAAAGTAGCTCACAGCTCCCGTTGAAATCTGCATAAACTTGAACAAATTGCCCTCGCGCAAGCAGAGAACATCTGGCCCAATGTTCTGGATTGTGTTGCTCTGGTAGGTGTTGCACCAACTGCATTTGATAATAATATTATCTCGAGTGCATTATTTTGCGTGTATTTACTTTACCAAATCGTTGAACTGATATTCATTTTGTTGCTTCTTTTCGTATATTCTGCAATCGAATTATTTGTATTTTTCTGTCTTGTTGTTGTTTCGTTTTGGGTTTATTAACAAGCTCCATGGTTGCTATGACACAACTTGGTTGTCATGGGAAACAAAAAAGGTGTTTAACTTAATAATTGAAAGAAATAAATGGAATTTAAAATTGCTATTCTTAGTAATGATATTGTAATTTGAGTTATATACTAAACATAAATGGAATTTGATATAAATAATAAATAAAATAAAATGTAAAATAAATGTAAGTGTTGTAGATATAATTATGATAAATAATATAATATACACCAATGATATTTATTGCGCAAATTGAAGAATATTTTTTGGAAATATTTAATAATACTTGTACAATATATGAAAATAGTATTTTATTTCTTAATTGTTATTTATTTATTTTAGAAGCAACGAATATTCTTCATAGACTTCAAATGCCGTCTTGCGGTCAATCGTATTTCCCAGGCGACAACTTAAAATGTCATCAAGCACCGCACTCAATGATATCATCAACTCACGACTATAAAAAGCCGTTGTGACCGATGTCGAAAATTGTATTTGCCATTTTCATTTTCATTTTTCGCCACATAAGCATTGTGGTTGCATTGTGCGCTGCTTGAAAATTGATGCCTCTTCTTATTTTTATCGTTAAAATGTTATTGTTAATGTCTGCTCGTTGGCCTTTCTGCCATTCTGCGGCGCTAGTTAATTTCTTTGTGGGCCACAAGAGTATAATTTTTGTGTGATTGCTGCCAGCCTTATTTAACTGTGCTGCTTCAAATTCATTAATTATTTATTTTGGTACACAAAACGCTTTGTTCTTTGCGCTCTGAGAAATTGGTATTTTTTGCATTTTTAAAACTAAAGACTTAAAGTGAACGTTTCTATTGCCGGTAAAATTAAATAGGCAAAATATTCATTAATTATTTATTGTGGCAAAATCTGCTTATTTTCAAATAAAAGTAATTTTTATTTTTCAAATTTTGAAAAGTACAGATTTAAATTTGAGGTGAAATCGAAATTTTTTTAAAATCTATATTTTTTTATATTAAAAATGTTTAGAGTTAAAGTGTGGTTCCAAATTGCAGATTAAATGCAATTATAAATATTATATTCATTAATTATTTAGTATACCAAAATAAATTGTGTTTATCTTTATATATGCAAATTTGTTTTTTTTTTCAATTTGAAATTTCAATTTGCATTTTCCGAAATTAAAAAAGTTCAGAGTTAATGTGAAGATTAAATGCAAAAATTAGTATAATATATATATATTCATTATTTAGTATACCAAATGGCATAAAAACATACATTTTATTTGCGTGCTTTAAAAACTACTTTTAAATTGCAGACGAAATGCAATTTGACCGTTAGTTTTTCGTCATTTACTTAAGCTTTCAAGGAGTGGCCACATCATTGGCATAACTAATCAGTTGCCCTAGTCCAATCCCACGTCCTGACCAGTTTCCATATACAAACTCTCTGGTCCGCTTGCGGCACCTGCAGCCCAGCACTTTACTGCCTACTTTGGGCCACCACTCAATTATTTATGTGCCCCTGCAGTGCAGGCAGTGTGGCAACATGGGAGTGGGTGTTGAGGTTGAGGTTGAGGTTGAGGGACTGCAGACTCGACACACGCTCCACTCTCCACTCTCTCTGGCACATTTGCACATGTGGCGAACTTTTTCAGTACCCAAAAACTGAACCGATGCGACGACATGCAATGCCTTTAATGTTAATGACGGAGTGCAGCAAAAGTTTGGAACGCTTAAGGCGGCTTTGTGGCAAGACGTCGCGTCGTCTTCGCCTTCGTCTTCGTTGGGGCATTGCAACTTTTCCGTTGTGCGCTGGGTCCTCAAATCTCTGGCGACAACTTTCTGCTGCATACTTCGAGGCGCGCACACACAACTTTTTCCAAACACGCATATGCATGCATACATATACATATGCAGCACTCATTAAAAACGCATTAACAATGCACTGTAAATCATTGTTGTGCAATAAGTTGCCTCTCCTGCTGCTGCTGCAGCTGGCAGCGCCTTCAGGCCACGTCAGCTGGCTACAAAGTATATGTTCCTACAATATATGTAGTACTGCGATAAAAGTACATAAATGTACATTCTCTTACTTGTACCTGGCATCAGACAAGCCCATAGCAACCTTAAAAGTATTTAAAATGCTGCAAATTCAAGCCAATTTGGCATTTAAGAAAAATAATTTATAAGATTTGATTCAATTATTCCAATTTCATATAAACTATTCCATGCATTTTAAATACATTTTAATATCTAGAGATAACTTTTATATATTTTATTATTATTTGAAGAATTTCATACAAACTGGTGGATTCGTTTACATAATATTTGGTACATTTACTTGTTTTTTTTTATGTTAACAATTTTTATTTAAATTTCACAAAAATCATTAATATTAAAGACATTTTAATATGTATACTTTTTTGTAGTCTCTCTCCATTGTAAAATAATAATTGTTTTATTTACTGAATAAAATAATAATTGCTAAGTAAATATATTTGTGAAGTAAGAAATAACAGAATATGCAGAATATACTGCTATTCTTTAAATAAGTCAATCAGCTCGAATCTTATCGACAGAAATTGGCGAAATCATTCTTAAAATAAAAACGCATTACATATTTTGTATTTTTAAAATGAATCAATTTTTCAATATTCTTGAGCATGTCAATAAAAGCGCTGGAAGGCGACGTTGTCACAGTAATAAATATTTTAAAAAGGCCACACAATGCCAAAAGCAACAACAACAGCTGTTCAACGGCAACAACAATGACAATGGCCACAAAAAGAACAACAACTACGACGAATAGGAAAAGCTGCAGGTAGCGACGACCTTTTCTTTGATTGTTGGCATCATCATAAAAAGGCAACTTTGTGCCAAAGATTGCGCCGTTGCTCAGATGTGCTGAAAATTTCTTCCTTCCGTGTTGTCAGCGAAGCAACAAGCAACAACAACGACAACAACAGCAACAACAACGAGCCCACAACGAACCTCAACTAAGCCACACAATTGGCTGCCAAATGGCTAAGCGGCTGCCTGTCAACCCAACAACTTTGGGTCGTCCTTTTTTGTGCTCCTTGTGTGTGTGTGTGTTTGTGGGTCCAAGTCCATGTATGAGGCGTCATGCAAAATGTATGTTAATATTTTGTAGCATACCCTGAGGGGCTGTCGTGTGTGTGTGTGTGCGAGCATCTAGGAGCATGTGTGTGTGACGTAACATTTCTTTATTCATTAGCATTTTGCATGTGGGGGCTTCTTTGGAGGAAATCCAACATTAATATTAACTTTGCAAACAGCATTATTGTTGGCCCGTTCAAGCTAATTTGCGTGCTGGCAAATACTTAACAAATTTTAAATAATATACACAAATTGACTTTAGATAAACGCAAAACATATTATTAAATTGATAGTCCATTTAGAGAGCATTTCCGCTTTTGGGCCAATTAAACGCTGCAACATTTAGCGTTCGTATTTACTTAACACATTTCATCCTATTAACGTTTGTGTTTACTTGTGCAAATTATACGGTTTGAAAACAATTTATGGCCAGTTTTATTTAAATGAGAAGTGTCGCTAATGTAAGCGGTAAAAACAGCTCTAATTGCATTTGTTTCAGATAAACATTCAATTAATTAATATATGCTTGCTGTCTGATTTTAGATAAACAATCAAATAATTTATATCATTTAGGTTTTGTGAAATTATTAATTAATTTAATTGCAGCCATTTGGCGCAAATTGTATTTATCTGCACCTCAAATGTATTAATGTTGTAGAGATTCCCAGTCGATATGAATACAAATATTTATTTATTATAATTGCAGCTTAGAATTAAATTCAGACCAACTTAGTCCTTTACGTAAATAAAATTATATTTATAAATATTAGTATTAAATATCAGATTCCAAATGTTGTCTCATTATATTTGTAAGTTCATCAGACTGACAACTAATTTTGATTCGAATTCTTAAAAACAGTAATCATTTAAGTTTTTTGAAATAATTAATTAATTTTATTGCAGCCAATAAATTGCATTTATCTTACTCTATGTATTAATGTTAAAGAGATTCAAATCGATATGAATACAAATATTTATTTATTTTAAATGCAGCTTAGACTTAAATTGATACCAACTGAGGCTTTCAGGTAAATAAAAATATATTTATAAATATTAGTAATAAAGATAAGATTGGCAATATTTTTTTTTCATAATATTTGTAAGTTCGTGAAACTGCATACTAATTTTGATTCGAGTACTTAAAAGTAATATGCGATTTTAATTGTCCATTAAACATTATTTGCAAACTATTTGACTATTACTCTTGCCGTCCCTCATATACATGCAATAAAATTACATCACGTCAACTTTGCAACGAGTTGTTTATGAGCATTTGCTTGTTCCCGTTCCCAGGACTCGTTTGGCGTTCCCCTTATCGCATTTGTAGTCGGACAGACAGCTGATTATAATGTGGTGCTATGCACGGTCTGTTCCTCCATTGTTGTTGCTCCTACTGTTGTTGTTGTTGTTGTTGTCGTGCAACTCGTTAAATTTCCATCAGTGTGCGTGGTGCGCCATATTGGCCCGAAATGTCACACAGAGCGAAACTTAAGCAATGAACTCTGATGTCCTCACGTATTTGTGTAATATCGATTTGACTTACAAAAGCCATGCACCCATCTACGTATGTGTGTGTATGTATCACTCTTCATGCAGCTGTGTGTGTGTGTGTGTGTGTGCATGTCACTTAGCTGTCACACATGTACGTAATTGATATTTTATGAATGAAATGTAAACACTTTTTTATGTGTCGAACGACCCAGCCAGCGAGGCGAAAACTTTGATGTGATGTACCATGTGCACCCTATACTTTTTATGCGCTCAGCTCATCAGGAATCTGTTGAGCGATCTGCACATTAGAACCTGTTTTGTAACGTATTAAGTATCTCTATTTAGGATTACAAATAATTACAAAATTGTACCCACAGCTTAACTAGTCAATTTTATAATGTTAATGCGGCAATATATTAAATATTCTTATTTGGTAAAACTAATAAAATAAATGAAAGAGTCCATTTTATTTATTTTATTTTTATTTTTAAAATTAAATCTAGTATTGAATATTTAACTTAATAATAATAATTATTGATGTTCGGGCCTTGGAGTTGATAATAATAAATGTACGTATTCGACCGCATATTTGCTCCATTTTTAAAATTACAATATCTAGTCTGTACTGTATTTTCTTATATATAGTTTTGTCAAAAATTGAGTGTAGCTCATCGCGCTGTTCGTTCTGAACAGCTGAACAAAGTGTGAACAGTTTCGGTCAGCATCTCTTAAGAAAGGTCGGCGGCATCATAAAATGGCAACAAAGTGTCGAGCGGAAGCTGCCACATAAAAATATATTCCCCAAGTACTTTTATACAAAATATAAGGCATTAAATGGTGAGCGGCCAGCGTTTTGTGTCGACTCATAAATATAAAATTTTATCCATAATATTTTTGCTCTTTGCAAACATACGACCAACCAGCTAACCATCTATATACACATCTATTTTTTCGCTCATTGTTTTTATTTCATTTGCATTTTAAGAGAGAAACGCTTCAAGAATATGGAAAAAAGATTATAATTATGAAAGCATTTTATTGATGATATTTTAATCGTATGTGTGAGCGTTTGCGTTCTCTATTGGCTGCCTGACTTGTTATTATTCAAAATGTTGATTTTAATTATTTAAATTGTATTCAAGGATGTGCAGAGCAGGTTGTACTGTGCTCCATTGGTTCTTCTAGCTCTGATTCAATATTGCGAAAATTGCTTTCATTTCATTAGCTTGCTGAAGACTGTTATTGTTGTAATGAAAATTGCAAATTGCACACTTTACACACTTGTTATTGTTATTGATGTTGCTGTTGCTGTTGCCGTTATGGAAAACTTGCTCAAGTGCTGATGCTGCTGGGTGAAGTTTTACGCTGGCAACGGGGCGTATGATTGACGTGCCGTCATGGCTGGCAAATTTTGTGTTTGTATTCGTATTTATATTATGCTCAAATCAATCGTGTGATTTTTATTGCCGCAAAGTTTATTGCGAATTTTCAGCACGTTGTTTATTTTATCTTTCACTCAATTTGCTGCCATATTTTTCTTCGAGAAAGTGTGATAGATATGCGCTCAAGTAGTTGGCTTCGCCTTGTGCAATATCTTGTGGCGCAGCTGTGTATCGCTGTGCCACTGGGCGTGGCATGTGTCAATGCCAAGCGCAGACATTTGCCCGCAGAAAGTAGCGCCTAAACCAAAACTGTGCGTGGCATTTGCAAGCCGCACTACAAAATGATATATGCGCTGACACAACGACCACCAAATTGGAGCACTAAGTCACTTATGTGTGTGCTTCATAAATCATATTGAAGAGTGTTCGCAGCGTGTGCTGCTCATTAGCTTAAAGAAGATGTTCTTATCTTGAGAGTTAATACTGGATGAAGCTATCGAAAATATGTGAAGATTCCAATAATTTCAATAATAAGTTTATTACTTATGCTGACAAAGATATGCCGCTTATAAGTTTTACTCTTTCGCATTTGCTGCAGAGCTAATGAGATTCCTTTTCAACACGGCGTATGCGTAATATTTGTCAGAGGCACGTAGCAGACGCACACACACATAGATCAACTTGGAAATGCCTTCACACATATTTGCATGCTACAAATGCGACAACACACAGACACAGACACAGACACCGACACATACGTGGAATACGGCAGACGGAGCCTACAAAATACGCAAATTCCATGCTCAATTTCAGATTTGTGCTGCCGGCATACCTGAGCACAGCCACGCCCACTTCCTCGGCACATTCATGCCTCCTCCACACGGTTTACGTGCCGCAATGATAACGTGCATTTTGTAGGCATATAAATTGCTAGTCTGGGAGTTGGAGTTGGAGTTTTCCCTCTTTTGTGGCCATTTCATTTCCCACTCTCCACTTCCCACTCGACAGTCTCAAATTGGCAGTAGAAATTGTGAAGTGCTCAGTGCGTTAAATGATACGGAGCGGTAACAAGAGTAGGGAGCAGGCTCAAGGGAAGCCACGCTAAATTATGCTGATAACAACAACGTGCAGCTGTTGACAACTTTGCAGCTTATCAAGTATTTTTGTCAGTAGTCAATAATGAATATTCCGGGCACACGAGTGATTTTCGGCAGCATTTTGTAACATATTTTCAAGTGCCAAGTGCCATTCAAAACGCCGATGAAATGTTGATGCGATGTGTACTCGTGGAACATGGCACAGGTAAATGAGTTCTGAAAACAGCTTGACAACAACTTAGCAGTTGTCCATGTGCGGCAGATTAGTTGCGATAAGTAAGCCGAAAAGTTCCTCAATTTTTCCATGGAAATTATGAAATTTGTGGGTTTGTGGTAGAAGGACAAGTTGAAATAACTTTTATTAAAATATGTGATTTAAGAATGAGTTATTTGTTAATGTACAACAAAAACATAAATTTAATTTTATTGTTTTGTGATATATATTCTTTGTTGGTGTAGTAATTTAATAAACACACTTTTTTTTTTTTTTGACAGATTGTAATTATAATTTATAATTGTTGGATACAAACATTCATTTATTACATTCTTTAAATTGCATATACAAAATTGTTTACCCTATTTTGCTAATTATTAAATACTCGCTTGAAATGTTATCTAATAATTATTATTTCTAATTATTTTAATGTCGACTATGAACAATGAAACAAATGACTTTTATTAAAATAAAATTGGGATTTTTAAAATGCAGTTTTAGGCACTACAACTATGAGTAAGTTAAAATTATAAATTAAAATTTTTAAAAATGTAAACGTTATTTGCTTGCACTAAGCTGTCAGGTATACAACTTCAGGTATACAATATTAATCTAAACCAAATCAGGTTAGGTGAAATGTAAGTTATTTTTGTTGTAGTTGTCTAAGCCTTTTAATAATGCTAATCATAATGCTTGTACATATTCTATTAATTCTCTGGATACGTTACTATGAAAGATTTACAAATGTATTTCTTAATATTCCCAATGAGTAATTATTTACAATTTGTAGTTGCATCCTGTATCGAATTTTTGCAATATTGGCAGCTTAAAAATACATTTTCTAATCGCTTACTCTTGAATTCTCTCTTTCTTTTTCCGCTCTCTCTCTCTTTCTTCTCTCCTTTTCCATTCACGTTTGCTTCACGCCTATAAAACCGCATACGTTCGCTGCCCTGTCGTGTTGCGTCTGGCACGGAAATGAACTTAATTTATGGCGCTAAAAAGGATTTGACTTTGTAGCCTCTGCCCTCGTTCTCTCCTGCCACACAAAAGGCTTCGCATCGTTTGTTTTGTTTGGTGTGTGGTATGGTTTCGTTTCGTTTCGAGGGTTTCATTTCGTTTTGTTTTGTTGTGTTTTGTTTTGGGGAGCCCCTTTCAAAAAACCAAAAGCGCGAGTCGCGATTCTCTGGCAATCATGGCTATAATGATTTGTGTGCTTAACGCGGCGCCGGCGTCGCCGCCATGTCACTGTTGTTGTTGTAAGCTCTAAATTATAAACTATCTGCCGAGCACAAAACTTTGCTGCAAACATTCCACGGCATCTCTCACATACTTCCACATGTGTGATACAAGAGTAGACACACTTGCATGTGTGTGTGTGCGACTTAGTCTGCAACTTTTGCTGAATTTGTGGCTGAAAGTTATAATCATATCCAGTGGCAAGTTGCCGCTGCGTGTTGCGCACCACGCAGGACTCGGGACTCAGGACTCAGGACACCACTCGCTGTAGAGCTCTGCTTACCACCAAAGCATTTCTAATTACAATTTCCTTCAACATTAATTAGCATGTCAGTTTTATGGCAAATGGCTTTTAATTACGCTTCCAGCAATTCGGCGAGCCCAGAAAAATTATGCAAAGCAGCTCACATTGAATACCACTTAAACCGCTGTCAAAGGTCAATTTGCTGAAATTGATAATGTGTCAACTTGAAGGTGGCAAACATGTCGAAACGGCGTGGATAATAAGACTTAATGAATAATGAATCTATATATGTTTGAGTAGTCTCAGGGTATTTAATTTACATTTTCTTTTCATTTTTCGATACTAAAAGAACGTACTCAAAGCAAGACTTAAATAATAGTTTTTTTTAGAACTAAAAGGTTTTATTTTATGTTGGAAAAGTGAATATTATTTCAACTTATCTGAAGTTTTTTTTTGTTGCGGTAGTTCAGTAATTTACTGCCGTCGCGAATAGAGATCCCGGGATTGGACCCTACACGATTCATAAACAGTGAGTTTGGAAATAATTAGTTGTTATAAAAAACAGCAACTAAATACTAGAAATTATTATTATTATTTATTATTTTATTTATTATTATAAATTATATAACTTATTATCGATTCAAAACTTTGCTTTCTAGGTTAAATTTGAAATTCTTGAATCATGAACTTATTTTATAATCGAGAATGTTTCTCTTGCTTATTTCAAGAAGGGCCAATATATCTTCTGAGTTAAATGTTGATATCACAGGAGCTTTAGGATGTGGATTTGGGATATTGAGTATCTTTATTATACATATACCCTAGTGACCAACTATTTCCGTTTTTTGTTTTTAGGTATGTTAACTGATAATTTTTCTATAACTAAGGCATGTTTTATAGTTTGTTATATATTTATTATTTATCTACCTCGTGGTCAACCATTTCCGTTACCGCTTTTGTTATTCGTTATTCAAAGTTTATTCAATAGAAAATTTCAAGAAAATTTCTACGAACGACATTGGACTTGTTCTTCCTGCGGTTGCTTTGCTTTGTTATCCACTTGCTGAGCTCCTAAATCAATGGGTTAGGATTATCTGTTGGCAGGTTGCTCGAATCTTTGCGACATTCCTCTGAAATCTCGCCTTGCTTTTTTTGTTGCCGGCTATCAACGCGCGGGCAGACTTTCATTAACTTGTCAGAGGGCTTTTTCGAAAAATGTCAAGCGACGACAAGGACAACGACAGTGGCCACAAAATCGTAGCTATTTCGATGGCAGACAGGCAGACTGGCAGACTGGGAGGCACAAAACAAAAGGTAAATTTTCAAAAATTTGTTATTTTTCGCATGGCAGTTCCTTGATGTGTTTTTTTTGTTGTATTTTCGTCCATATTCGTGGTCTGCATCTGATAAATGCGGCAGGTAGACAGGCATTCAGAATGGGATGTTAGACTTTAGACGTGGGTTCAATTTACGGTCTTTGAGATGTCTCGGAGTCGCTGAACCGCAAACTGGCATTGCATATGGCTGGCATTTACTTAAGTGACTCCACTGGGGAAGAGCTCGAATGCCGGGCTGAAATGCTGCAGTTATCATAACAATTATGCTGCAGAGGCAAAGACAATGGCACCAAATGCGCCGGAGGAACCACTTCAAACAATGACATAAAACAATGCTGCAGCAATGCTTGCAACGGTTGTAATGGCTGTTGAGTCCCCTTTTCCTTTCTCGTCCTCATTCAGCATTGTAGTTTGCAAATTAAATAATTCCCAGTTACATTTCCGTTTCGCCAGTGCGTCGACAATATTATTTCGCATTTGTTGGCTGTTGGCTCCTTCGCCGCCGTAACTAGTTACCATCAACCATCTCGCAGAGTTCCCCAGTTGCCAACTTGCTCCGAGCTGCTCAGCTTCCGAGTGCTAATTGTGCGGCCGTTGTCGTTGACGTTAGCGATGGCGATGGCGACGACGATGGCGATGGCGTTGCGCCTTTGTTTAAGCGCGACAGCGTCCAGGACAATCTCTGGAGTTATGTGACTGCAATAACACTAAATTGGCTTGATATCTCGCGGTTTCACCACTGTGCTGCCTCCCAGTGTTTCTTTAATTAACCCATTATGAGCACTTGAGTCATTTAAAAACCACCTGAATGTATTAATTTACATTCTTCACTGTATTTAAGAATTTGTTTGAATTGATGTTTAACTTTTTCATTTGTATACAAAAAGTATTTTTATTTATATTAACTCTTTTTTGTATTTAGTTTATTAATTATTTTTTTTATTATTTAGATTTTGTTCTAGTAAATAACTTGATAATTCAGCCCTCATTTTTATTTCTTAGGTTTAATTAAAAGTATAGGTCGATATTTTGGCTTGGTCAATCTTGTTTTTTTTGTATTTTTTTTTATATTTCGAATAGTTTTTTTATTTTCATAAGATAAATTTGAATATTGGGTTTTAAGCTAACATTTATACTATATAGAATCTAAATAGTTTTATTTAATAATATTTTATCTTGTTAAGAGTTTATATATTCTGCAATTATTCTGCAATCGTGCTTTCTGTTATATACGCATTTAAAAATTAAATTTGAGAATATTTATATCATAAAATAAATAAACATAAGTTTGAACTTTTGAAGCACATTCTTGTAACATGATTTCATTAATTACAATTATCATCATATTAAAATATTTTGTTTTGAAGTTGAAATCGTGATTCAAAAATTTCTTAAGACATAAAATCAAAATTTCACTTCATTCTGATATAAATGTTTGTTTTAAAAAATCTTAAAACTATTCGAAATAATGTTTTCTCAATGTTCCGTAGATTTCATTGGACGTATTTCACCCCGTTTGCAGCTGGTGGGTTAATTGACAAATGCAACTTGACGCTATCGTCCAGTGCGTTTAGCTTTTAATTGCAGCAAAGTTTTGGGGCGCTGCATTTGCATATAATTATGTAGCGAGTTTTATGCGCATTTGCGCTATCTGCAACTGCTCCATTCCGCAGTCCCCCTTCCGCCCCTCTCGCTTGTCCCGCACTATTTAGTTCTCAGTTGTGTGTGTGTGTGAGTGTGTGTGTGTCTGTCACTGGCACATCGCCTAACCATATGCAATGCAATTGCACAAAACTGTCCATCAACGCTGTCATTTACTGGCCTGTACCAGCCCAAACAGTCCTGTCGTCCTGTCCTCATCCTGCGCCTGACGGATGGTGGCTGCTGATGCATTTCTTAAATGTTTGCAGGCTGTAAAATTTATTTAAACGCGCTGCTGTCATACACATGACAGAGACTGAGATAGAGAGAGAGAGACAGAGACAGAGATCGAGGCATATGCAATGCGTCATCGTCATGTCCATTCCATGATTCGAGTCCTGAATCTGGGTGCCTCCAATACAATTTGCATTTGGGGAACGAGAGAAAGGCAGAGATGGAGACTTTAGTTTGCAGCCATGTTGCAAATTAATGCAATTTGTGTGCTGCCATTGACAGGTTGCTCAGCGATTGTGGAAATAGTTGCAGTTAACTATCATTCTCTGCCTAGCCACGGGGCTTAGTCTGTTTTCGATCTAATGATTTTGTTCAAATACATTTGTCAAATTTGAAGATGGATTATGCAGAAAGCATAACAAATATATTAATTGACTCTTTATATGAAATACAAAATTATGATTAATTAGCTTTTAATTTGATTGAAAACAATTCTTAATTTTCGTTTATATGTAGATTCCACATTTAATTAGTAAAATCATTTACCATTTCAGCATGTAAATGATATTTCATTCACTGTTAATGTAGTTGTATTTATATTATTATAGTTAGATTTATGATAAATTGGCTTTTAATTTGGTGCAAGACAATTCCTCATTTTCGTTTTCAAATTGCACTTTATTAAATACAGCATTTATATGTGCCTTTTGTCATAGTTGTATCAACATAGCTATAATTATTATGATTAACCAGCTATTAATTTAATTAAAAACAATTCATAAGCTTCGCTTTCAAAATGCATTTTCAGTTAGTAGAAAGATTTACCATGATAAGTATTTAAATGTTTTTTCATTCGTTTTTTACAATAGTTGTATTAACTGCTTGCAAAAGGCGCTGTCTTGCCTTAACCTCATTTCCCTTTTGAGTTTGCACATTGCACATACGACAGGTGGTCCCAGCATCGTTTGTCTGCCCAGCCCAGTTATGTGCTGTTGTTGCTTTAACTGTTTATTTAGGGCGTGGAACGATGGAAACTGGTATGACAAATAGCCTGTGGCTTAAACACAATGCTGAGGAAATGTCATTGTCTAGATTGCTGTTGCAAGTTTCGTTCTCTGCGTCTCTCTCCCACTCTCTTTGTTTGTTTGTTGTTCTTCATGTTGCATGCAGTTTTTACAGTTGTTGTGTGCCTGGTTTCTGTTTTTGTTTTTCTTAACAACTTGCTGATGTTGTGGTTGGGTTTGTGTTGGGTTCTCGGTTGGGGTTTCTACTTCTTCTTTCACTTTTTCCCAACGTATTTGCAGCTTGCAGTGCAGCGTGTGTGTTTGTGTGTGTGTCGGTTGCAAGGACAAGAGCTGCAGCACATTCGCTTGAGTGCCATTAAAATGCGCCCAAGGCTGTTGATTGGTAAAGAAAAATGTAACATGTGGTTTACCTAAACTTGCACACTGCCAAAATGGCTGGGAGAGCGAGAAAAACTACCGCCTGTGGTAGCCAGCACTACGGGCAGCTGTCTCAATGGATGCCTGGCTAAAAGCCTGGCACCTTCATATCAACTTGAAGACAAATGGCTTTAAAATGGCACTGCGGCTCAAGCCAGAGTTGGGGTTACATTTGGCTGGGCTGGGCCTGTGGTTGTGGCTGTGGCTGTGGTGTGGTGTGGTGTAGTTAAGTGGTTGCCATTGCTGAACTGATGGGTTGCAGCTGTGCTAAGTGCTGATAATTTGTTGTTGTTGTTGTCGTCGTTGCAGAGAAATAAATTAACAAAATTCTGTAATGCAATACGTTTCTCTTAATCGAACTAGGCAATGAAATATAAAACCATAATAAAAAGTATTTAAAAAAATCTAGGTTTGTTTATTAGCATCATAAAATTATCTTATTGATTAGTCAAATTCCGATATGTTCCATTTGAAGTTAAATTAAAAAAAAACATGAATATTGTTAAATTTATATTTTATTCATTGAAGTAGAACAATACCTTTAATTTATTAAATCCTGTAATACACTACGTTTGTCTTAATCGAAATAATTTCAGCACTTCTATATAATAAATTAAATAAATAATACTAAAATATATAAGTTATTTTTAAGCATTTTAAAATATTAATACTATTAAATTGTTATTTAATACATAAATTAAATTCCTATGTAGAACATTTATTTGAAATTCAAAAACATGAATATTGTTAAATGGATTTTTAATTCATTTGACAAATTTCGATGTGTTCCATTTAAAGTAGGATAAGACAAAAATAATACTTAATAAAACATTTATATTGTTAAAATGATATTTAACTGAATTAATACATAAAGAGCATGAGAAGCATAAATTATTTATTTGAAATTGAGTTTATTGCACAAATATTATTTTTTAACGGGATTAAAAAATGTTGTTTGCACTCGCTTTTCAACTCATTTGTTTGGATTGCAAATTCTGTTGCTCTGATACAACGCTAATGCCAAATACGCACTCGTGGGTATTTGTTTTGGTTAGTTTGTTCGCTTAAATACGCATAATGTATTCATTTTCATTTTTTGGTTAAATTATTAAATATTTAACCAGCACTTAACCTTCTGCGAATATAAATTATACTTGCCAGTGTTTTTGTGTGTTCACCCCACGTGTGTGTGCACAGCAAATATTTATGTGCTCCACATACAACTACACACTCATTTGTGTGTGTGTGTGTATAGGTAGATTTTGCGCATAATTATGCAGAGTTCACTTGCGTTTTGTTTGGCTAACGCAACACTTTGAATTCGTGCAAATGCTTTCAAATTGTTAACCATGGTCGGTGTAAATTGTAGAATGCCACGGGGGCGTATCTAAAAATAATATTCACTCCAAATAATAATTGTTGTCGAATTAACCTTTAAGAAATCACTCAAGTATGTAAAGGTCCTGTACAGTTCACAGATTCAAATAAATTAATTTTCCAGCACGTAAAAATAGTATCAAAACATTTTGGGGTATAACCAAATAAAGATGATGGCATCTTACAGCTTTCAAAAATATTTATTGGTTACAAAATAGTTTTCTTAATGAAAAGCTTTAAAAAAATCAAAATGCTGATAAATATAATAGAAAATAATTCTATTTGTATTATTATTTAATTGATTAAATTATTAAAACTAAAAATTGTTGTTGAATAAATAAAAAGAAACTGACTGAAAACTGATCTTAATAATGTTTCCTTCTACTAGATTAAATTAAAACGCTTTAAGCATATTTATTTAATCATAAGGGAATTTTGAGTAAAGCGTGTGTGTTACTTAAAATATTAATTTAAAGTTTTCACACTGGTGCCTTTGGAAAAGAGATTTTTATTTTAATTAAGATTTAATCCTTTGGTAAAACGGCAGTCTACGCCCCTCACTTTTCGACCCCCCTGGCGCATACTTCACGCTCGAACGTGGAAATAGTTGCCAAAGCGACCGCACGAGTTTTCTTAATGAGCTCAAACGTCACACACACATGCAAAGACACACACATTTGAATATACATATATGCAAGCAATAGCATCCACACAAAAAGACACCCACACACACACACACACACATGTGCTACTATGAACTTTGGCCTTTATTTGCTGAACGTTATGTGCAGCCACACATTTTATTATTTCTTGTTTAAAATGTGTAAAAAATTTGCTTAGTTTAGCGTGTTGAAATTTCATTTCAGGCAGCCAGCAAATGCAAATGAAGTTATGCCAAGCATGCAAAACAGGGCAAAAAGGCGCCGTCTTAAAGTTGCTGGCCACGCCCCCAACGCCCACCTTCGCTTGAAAGCATAACAATTAAACTTCGTAAGCCGTCTCGCAATTTAAGCATAATTATTTTTTACGGCAAGCACCAAAAGCAAAAAAAATAAAATAAAAAGAAGAAACGATGCGCCGAAGAAAACCGAGGAAAAGTGTGAAAATAGCGGTAGCCAAATTATGAAAAGCGTGTGAGGCGATAGAGCAGCCGCAGCGGAAGTCAATCTCTCTCGCTCTCTCTTTCTGTTCGTCTATCTGTCTCTCACTCTTTCTTACTGACTCGGGCTTCTTTTGTTGCTGTATTTTGGCAGCTGGGCGTTGGCAGCTGCTTCCACTCATTAGGCGCTTTATTAAGCGAGATAATTAGCCGAAGCACGTAACTTGCAGTTAATTGATATTATTTGAACTCTACGCTCATTATGTTAAGTCTCTCTCTCTCTTGCTCTCTCTCTCTGTTTGTTGCTTTTTCTCGCTCTGGGTGTTGCAGTCACTTAACCTTTGAACTTTTTGCAATTGTGCACAATTAAGTTGAAAATTGTGTTATAATGTTAAGTAATTGTTTATGGCCCGATTAAACTGGCCAACATTTTTGGCTGCCGAAGCACTTAAAAGCCATTAAAAGCAGCCGTGAGCCGAAGATTGGCAACGAGTTTAAAAGTTTAAAGAGCTGTTAAGGATACTTTTCTTTTATGCCGTCGCTGTCTTAAAGTGTGTTTGTCTGCCTGTTCGCACAGCTCATTTAAATCTATGAGCTGCTCATTAGTCGCCTTGCAGTTCATTAATTTGATTTGAAGTCGCGCACACATGAACAAATGCAAATGAAGAGACAACTCTCACCTCTGCGATTTAACGACTTTAATTAAGGCAAAAGTCGTTGCCAGACATTGACGTTGACGGCGACTGCGACTGCGACTGAGGTGTCGTCGTTTGCTGCTTTCGACTGTTACGCACTGACCTCATTCTTTATAGTCGACTATAAATAACAGAAATTATGTGCACGCCAAACTGGACAGCACTGTAAAAGACTGGTGGGCAGTGTGGATTTCCGACACGAATTGTGACAGTCAAACGCGACTGGGACGTGGACGTTGCCCGAGGAGGGGCTTGGAAATGGAGATGGCGATGGCGATGGCGATGGAGATGGGAACTGGGAACGGCATGTCCTGTCGCTGTTTTGGGCGCGTTTTTCAGCACCAGTTAAATGCGCTGCCATGAATTTTAATTCGACGACACTTGGCTAAAGGACACGCAACATGACAGTCGCCATCGCAATCGAAATAAACCAAAAAAGTGCAAAGCAAAAGAAAAAAAAAAGAGGAATGTTAAAGAAAATACATAACAGCAACAGAAAATATAAGCAGACTGCTATGGCAGTTCAGCTCCAATCTACATTTGCACAGCGGGAATCTGTTTAACCATGGCATCATTTCTGAACTTGAGTAGCCAAATATGTTGCTTATTGGAATTTAAACTGTCAATATAGACCATTTTCAATTGTAAATAGTAATTTCCAATTCATGTTATGATTTTCGTGTTAAGTATAAAACAATTGAATATATAATACGAATATTTGAAAAATGTATTTGATATAAATTCTTCCTCTAACAAAATTAAAAAATACAAAATCTATAATAAATCTTTAATATTTCAATCAAATTTGTGTATGCTTGAATTAAAAAACTGGATTTTTGGGTAAAATGTAAAATAATAATATATTATTCTTATTATCTTATTTTGAAAAAAAATGTATGAACAACTAATTCTTTATTACAGTTCTTAAAATAGTCAATAATGAAATACATTTTGCGTTTGCTGTTGATGAAAATTATAGTTTTTGGTTTAAATGTAAAATAATGTTATACTCGTATATACCTGAAAATAAATTTTATTCAAATTGCTTAGTTTGTTTATATATTTATTTTATATGACAGCTTAGTCAAAGCATGAATTGTATTAAGTAAGTATATCCTTAAAATTAAATGTACACTTTTTGCCAAACATTCCATTGTCGGCCAGCAGGCAAATATGAGTTCGCGTGAAAGGTCTGGTCAAGTTGGCGACGCTCTGTCGTCGGCCGACAAAAGTCCACCACAATCGGCATTAATTTAGCGGAAGTAATGCGAGAAATTGTTGAAGTCCCCTGTGCTGTGCTATAATGTTGCTGCTCGTATTGTTGTACTTTGCATTGAGCCAAGGCTAATTGACAGTTGGCCTATACGCAATTGGCCTTGCTCATATTAGCAGCATCCATGGAAGCCATCACATATATTGACCAAAAAGGGTTCTTTTCTTATACTGTGTATTTATTTTTATCTCTTTTCTTGCATGGTTAATTTTAATGTGCAAGACATTTGGCTTTATATATATATTTGTTTGCCGCTTCTTTAATTAAATAAACATGCCCCTTTGTTGCTTTAATGGCCGCATAAGGTTTTATCGCTCAATGTCCGGTCTAATGCAGCAACGGCTTAGTGTTGCAGGTGGGCGGAGTTGGGCGTGGCAGTATTTGCTAATTGCCTTTTTGGGCCCATTGAGCTTAGTATCTCGTCCCGTTTATCAAAAAGTGCCACATGGCAAGCTGAATTCACAGTATTATGTTAATGTCATTATAACGTGAGCTACACAAATATATGCGGCATATTATTTATAGCTCATATACACAATATTTTATTGCTAATGGCCATTATGCATTTCGGCCATTACAACAGCGATACAAATATCATTTTGTAAATCTGCCTACATATATTGAATGAGGAATCTAGACCCGCATATGATAGAATAGTTTGGTAAAATAAAAAGCTAGAATACATTTTTATATCAAGTTAAACTGGCTTTATTTAAATTAAATTCAAAAATAATTTACCTTCCATAAGTGCAAATATTTATTAATTAATTATAATTTCATAAAGAACCACTTAACACCTTTGTGGTTCTTGGAAATTATTAGAAAATTGAACGATTTCTAGGCACAATCGCAAATGGGGAAAAAATAAAATACGTTTTTAAATATAATAAAACTCACATCAGGAAAAAATGAAATGAAATAATTGCGCTGCTGAAAGAATATATTTGCAATAAAGTCAAATATTTATTAATACATTAATTAAATGATTTTGTACTTTACAATTTCTTTAAGCACTAAATACCTTTGTGGTTCTTGGAAATTCTTAGTAAATTGAAAGATTTCTTGCCGCTCTCGCAAATAGGCAAAAAGTAAAACTCATTTTTAAATATAAAAAAAACTCACGTTGGAAATTGTGAAATGAAAAAAAATGCGCAGCTTAATAAATTTCTTTTAAAGACCAATATTTATTAATACATTAAATTAAATTATTTGATATTTTACAATTTGTTTAAGCATCACTAAATGCCTCTGTGGTTCTCTGGAATGCTTAGTAAATTGAAAGATTTCTTGCCACCTGCTCAAGGAATTGAATTTCGCCTGCAATTGTCTCGGCCCATATAATCAGAAGCACAGCACGGCACAGCACCACTCGAGTTTTCAACATGAATTCGACACATATTTAAACACTCATTCACACGTCCTGCCAACTTATTTAACAACTCAACTCACATCTCCAAAAGGCAGAACAGTTGTATAGATCTAGTACGATGTACATTACTTGACGACAACAACGACGACGACGACGACGTCGACGATGACTGCTGCTCAGCTTGAATGCAATTTAAGTACGTACTTCAAAAGCAAATGTTTTATAGAGCACCCATCACACAGATACACACTACCACATACGATATACACACACACACATAAAATATCTAACTGAAGAGCACTTTGCGCCCAAAAAGACACTTTGCACGGGGAGCTGTCGAAATAGGAGCCGACTTCCTCGTTCTTGTCCTCGTCCTCGCCATCGTCATCGTCCTCGTCGTCTTCCGCATCCTCTTGCCAGCTCGTCCTGGCAGCACTCAGCGTTTGCCACAGTTTAGTATTCTTTTTTAGTTTTTGGGCTTTCGTTGTTGTTCTTGCCGCTGCTGCGGTTTGTTGTTGCAGTGGTATTGTATTTTATTATTTAAAAGCCTAAAATCTATGAAGTGCGGTGCAAATATTTGAAATTGTTAAGGCAACATTTGCAACTGACTCACTGACTACTGCATTTGACAAGAATATTTAATTTAACTGCCGAGCAGCCAAGAACAACTGCAGCTCACACAACTCTGATTCAAGCATCATAGGGTATAAGTACTTGCTGCCAGGATTCAAGTTGGCTTCGAGTTGGCAGTACTTCACAGCAAAATTATCTTTAATTGCTATTTGTAATTCAACCACAGCTTAATTGTGGAAAATCATAAAATGATAAGCAAGTTTGTGGCTCTAAATGTACTTCAATAATTGCATCAATACTTAAGAAAATCTTGCAATTTTGTTGTGTTAAATTATATTTGTAAAATATCTGATAAATGAATATATCTCATTTGCAATAATTCAAAAAACAAATATTTTTATGACAACAAAAAGATAAGTTTAATAAAAATAATAAATATGAAAATGCAACTAAGATTGAATTAAATATTTAATCTGAAATGAAATGTAAAAAGTTTTTATTAAATCAAATATGTGTATATACTTCTTTACCAAAAAATTAATAAATTAAATTTCAATAAGTGAACAAGTTAATACAAAGTCTGAAATTCACCCGAAATTATTGTATTTCTGCTCTTCATTCGTCTGACAACATTCCCATAGTAAGAGCAATGAATTGTCGTTGTCCTTCAAGTTAGCGCATTTCTTGCATCTTGCTTACCATTCAGCATATCGTCAATGGCATTTAGTGTGTACCGATGCTTCCGTTTCCGGTTGCAAGTTTACTTTTTTGTGAGTGTTAAATGCAAAGTTGAAACTTGTTCTCTGCAGTTCTTTGCGCAAACTACTCGCACGTGTACAGCTTGTGGCAAATGTGATGTGACGTCAGTGGTGAGGAGTGGAGGGAGGAATGCCCCATAGAGGGGGCGGGTGAGCGAGTCAATTGCAAGAGCCCACGCAAAGCTTGGCCAAGCTCAATTTATGTTTAATATTTAAAATGCTCTATTTACCGTAAATATTTTCATAGTAATTTACGCAAATTTACATAAATAAACGCACAGAGAAATGCCTCCTTCGCACACACACACTTGCACTCCTCGCTGTTTTGGTTCGTCGCAACCTCATTTGAAAAATGTCAAACGCAGTCCGGCCATTAAATTCTAAACGGGAGGAGCGTTCAACAAAGCAGGACAGGACAGCACAGAGGACATAGGACACAGGACAGAGGACACGCTGGTGCTCCATCGTTTGTTTGGCCTAATAGCTTTTCTATAATTTATCATGGAATATTTATGGCACGCGCTTTTGTATCTAGGAATTATGCATTTATTATTCAAAATGCTTTTTATGCCACCAAAACAAACGGTCGCCAATCAGACACATGAGGAGGGTGCAGGCTGCCTATAAACGTTGTCAGCGTTTAGTTTAGTTTTTGAAAAATTGTCATATTTACAATGTGGGAACAGGACTCTGCAGGCTTCGTTCCACATCTCCTGCTCCAATACCTTTTGTCGGTGTCTCGACCAAGTTAATTGGCAAATTTAAATTGAATAAATATTTAATGATAGTGCAATGGACTTTGCCCAACGATTTTAGTTAGCAGCTGCAGTTGTTCATGTTTATTCGCTGCCCTCTCTCTCCATATGTCATCATTACTAAATTGAAGTTGTTGTTATTGCTGCCATTGTTTATGCTGTTGTTTTGGTATTCATTGTTGTTGCCGCTTCGCTGTTGTGTGGCGGCGTATTAAGCTGTTAAATGTTATGTCCGCGATTTACTCGTCTATGGCTAACGCGTAATTGGCAACTACGAGTAAAATGGATAAAACTAAACCTGCATGCATGATTGCTCGCTTGTCCATCAGATATGGGTTAACTACATTGGACTGATTATGTCGAGTTAGAGGGCTATTAAGCCGCTAACACCATTATCCGTTAACAAGCCAAAGTTCTGACGTGACTAACTCAGCAGCGAAATAAAATATAATGTTGACAGTGTTAGGAAACAATTTTTTTTATTTATTTTCGAGCGTTGTCCCTAAAGATAATTAACCATTAATGTTCTTCAAACATGTATTTCGTTTGAACAAAAATATAATAAATTGAAGGTATTTTATTTTGCAGCTCAGGAATTGTTAAAATTATTTTGTATTATTCGAATCCTAGTTCTTTGTTGAGCATTTTGCTCAGCAGAAATCTGTAATATTTAAATCATTTAAATTTAAATATTTGGGAATAGTTCGAAATTGTTTTAGAAAAATTGCACAGTAACTGTTCTTCAATGTTTTTGGATTTAATCCATTTAATTAATTTAAATAAACAAATTTTAAATAAATTAATAATATTGCGGGCAGATAAAAATATTTAATATTATGCCAATCTTATTAATTTATACCGTTTGACTAAAAATGTACAATTATACATTTTGAATAATCTGAAAATATAATTAATTTGGCTATTTTCTTAGTACTTAGTACTAGTTAAAACTATTTAATTTTATTCCAAACATAATGATTTATTTTTATAAATTTTGAATAAATGAAAGATATAAAAAAAATACAGTATGTAATTTAAGTTGAAATTTTTAAGTAAACTACTAGAAAAACTATTTTATATTACTCCGATCCTAATTTTTGTTGAGCATTTGGTGCCTTAAAGGTAATTCTTACGTGGAAACTACAACTTTGTGGGCCATTGCTCGATTTGTTGTATCCATTTCAATTGCACGGCTTTTAACTTTCGCTCCGCACTAAACATTTCCCACCTAAGTAACCTCAACAAGCAACTCTACTTTAACTTTCCCCACGACAAACTTTGCCGCACTCCCATTCTTATTCGCCAGCCGCATTGCTGTCGTTATCCCAAACTCATCGCTCGGTAGCTCGGTAGCTGGTAGTCCAATGCCATAAATGTCAATAGACCAAAAACCATTATGCATAATATCCCCAGCAGCGGCGTGAGCCTGGCAAGCTGCTTGGTCTCCCAGCTCCAGCTGCAGCAGCAAAGCGAAAGTCGTCCTTCGCCTGCTCCTGCGACTCCTTTGCCATCTGCATCTTCGTCGCTGCCGCATGCTAAACAATATTTCTCCATTACGAAACAATGGACCGGGTGCATAACCTGACTCCTTCAACCCGCCACCGGATATTCTATTCCTTTTCCTCTTCCTGCTCCTGCTCCTTCTTCGAGGACAAGTAGCACCTTTTACTTGTGGCGCTCGTTGTCAGTGAAAACTTTTGCTTTTTCTACTTGGCTTTTTATGTTTGCGCGTTGCAGTGTTGCATCCCGGTGCCACGCCCACCAGCCTTCCCCCTGCCGCCCCCAGATGTTTCTGCAGTTGTCGCCGCAACTTTTCGTTGCCTACTTTCTATATATGTAGTTGTAGTTGTAGTTGTTATATATGTATGTAGTTGTGGCAAGTTTGCGCTCGCTTATTGTCCAGCGCAGAAAACTTTTGCCTGTTTGTTGCTAAATTGAATGCGACTTGCTGCGCAGTGTCCTTGTCATCGCTGTCTCTCTTTGTGAACGGTGCAGCAGTCCTTAGAGGTGTAAATTGTAAAACAAATAAACGGACGCGATCGTCCTCTGTTCACAGAGCTGCATTCGCCATCGTATAGAAATTGCTTCTGAGGTCATGTAACAAATGGCAATTGAAGCAGTTTTAATGTAATTCCATTTAGACAAATAAACTTGCCTGCTGCAGGTGTCAATTGCGCTCTAAGAAATGTGGTTTAAATTACAATCGAATTTTCTTATTCAATCATTACACACAGGGAAAGTGTTTTTAAAATATACATAAAATTTCAAGCAGAATAAAAATCTAAAATGGCTTTCCTCAATGATTCAAGCTTTTTATTACTTATCATCTTTATCGCTTTATGAAATATGGTTTAAATTACGGTCAAAGCTTTTTCTTCAATCATTACACACAGGGAAAGTGTTTCACAAGCAGAATAAATATCT
This sequence comes from Drosophila immigrans, assembly GCA_963583835.1. Taxonomy (NCBI): domain Eukaryota; kingdom Metazoa; phylum Arthropoda; class Insecta; order Diptera; family Drosophilidae; genus Drosophila; species Drosophila immigrans. Next base: position 30,480,164 of record OY757141.1, read on the forward strand.
AAAATTAGTTTCCCCAATAATCAATGCATTCTGTCTTTTATTTTACGTTTTTAAATGAATAACCTTCAGTAGTAAATTACGCAATAAGAAATATGGTTCTATGGCTTTTCAATCATTATTACACACTGGAAAAGTATTCCTAAGCTCCGTATAAAATTCCAAATTACGTCACTCACATACCTACAAAAAAACTAACTCCTAATAGTAATCGCTAAAAGGATCCACATTGAGAACAAATATGCAAATTGCCTGCCATCGCTCTTCAATGAAAATGCTCTTCGATCTTGGCTCGTGATAGCTCCATAAGTTCACGCACCGTCTTATAATAATGAATGCCCTTTAGCTGATCCATAAACGGATGCAAGTAGCTCAGGTATAAAATCTTTCCCTTGGGCTTGGCCCCACTTGGACACCAGGAGAGCAGCACAAGTTTCTCCCTCTTCAGCTCCTGCTTCGTGACGTCGCAGACTCGCGTATACTCCAGATCGAAGAGGCCATAACGACACTCGGTGGGTCCGTTTCGCATCAGATCGTCCAGGAAGTGTTTAAAGTCGTGTTCTCGGGGTCCGATGGTTTCCACATCAATCAGAGCATCTGAAGCAATGCGAAAAATAATGTAGCGATACTTTTTAAACTTGCGTATAGCCTCATAGAGCTCCAAGCCTTCATTGCTGCACTTAATGCTCATTGTTTGATCCAAATATGTAAGATAAAATATCAAAAAGTAAATAAACGGTAAGAATTTTGGCTTCTGTGTGGAAATATGATATTTGTGGAAATGGCTATGAAAAAAATAAAACAAACTATTTCCCTCAAAGCTGACTGCGTTGTGTGCTAACAAAACAAACCTCATTCAAAAGCAAAGCTAACCGAAAAAACTGCAAACAGCTTGAAAAGTTTCCGTTTCCTCCTCCACACACTCTTACTTCCAGAATGACTTGTCTTCCATATCAACGTAAGAATATATCTATAGTTCACATAGTTTTCGTAACAGTTTTCCTTGCTCGATTCCATTCACTTTTTTCAAGTGTTAACTAAGGCTCAAGGAGGCCGTTCAGCCTTTTTTTTTGTGCACAAAAGTTCACTTGATTTGCAAAGTTTGTTGGTCCAAGAGTGCAATAAAAAAAAACTGTTGAATGATATAATTGAACCGAGCAGTGTGCATAAAAAAGAAAATGCGAAAAACTGTGGATGCTTCAAACTTAAACTATGTTAAATGTTGCATAACTATTTTAATTACTTTCTACTGCAAAAATAAGACACGCAGCCGGAGAGTGCGATTCGACAGTTGTCTAAGAATGTCATAAAGTCAATAATAAACTGAAAAAAGTCTTCAGCAGGTTATTAAGTTGAAATTAATGAAATTACATTTTCAAATCTATATTTTTGCATTTACCACATCTAATTGGAAATAATATATAGCTACACAGTAATATATTTTTTTATTGTGTTATTTACTTTATTTTAAATTTATTTATTTATCTATACTTTTTGTATTTATTATTTTTTTTTAAATTTATTTACTTAGGGGTAACTTTTTATTTTATGTTTCTATGTAATGCTCTTTTGTTTTCTGCTTTAAACAAAGAAAGTGAGTTTGTGCGTTGTTTCGATTCTTGTTATCCCAGCTAAAGTATTGCATGCCAAACAAACATGTCTTAAATGGTTTTAAGCAACCCCAGCGCACTTCGTTCCCCTTCAGCACAGCCCGATTAATCACTTTACAGTTTAAAACGTTAATCATTGCAGGCAGCTTTTGAGCTTTGCAGCGCTTTTAATTCAATTAAGCTGCGCTTTTGTCTGGCTGTCTGACTGTCTGGCTAGTTGGCTCTGTTCCGTCTGACAATCTGGGCAATAGGCAATTACCAGTAATCGAATTTTGCCACGGCGAATCCGTTTGAAACAATAAATTGTTCTCTTTGTTGCTTCAGGGGGGTTGAATGTTGATAAACAGCCCCGGGGATGGTGGGAAGGAAGCCACAAAATGTCAGCAGGGTGTAGCCAATTTTCAGCAAGTACCGAAAAATGCAAATGCAAATTGAGCGTGTCCTTCTTGTCTGTCTGCCCCTCACTTCGTCGTCATTGCCAGCGCTGGGACATTAAACTTAGCCCCGGCTTAAGCTCTTAAGCTCAACTTTCACTTAACCGCAGCAAAGCGTTAAAAGCATTCCCTATTAATGTCTAATTAAATGCAGCAAATGCCGCCTCCCCCTTCGTCGGGCAGACAAACGACGCGTTTTATTTGATAAATCTCAAAATAAAATTACGAGCCAGCTTCATTTGCATTTTAGAGCTGGTCATCCTGAGCTGTATATCCTGCAATGACAATCGGATGTATTTCACTCAAGTGCTCCGAGTGGGGAACTCGTCTCGTCTCATCTCGTTTCCTGCTGCCACCTGCTCCTCTTCACCTTTACTTGGCCACTTGCAGATAACATTCTCTCGTCTGCAGGTTTCTTTTTACATACATTTTTTAACGTTTCGTGGAAAACAATTCGTGAGATGGCAGCTTCATTGCTCAGCTGTTGCATTTGTTAAATAAAATATCAGTTGTCATTAAAGGCGCTCCTTGTACACGGATCCTGCTTCAGAGCAGCTGGAAGGAGCTGCCTTAATTTGTCACTCGACTGCATTTGACAATTAAAAATTGCAATCAGCTGAAAACCAGACAGCTGCCAGAAGCCTCAAGTAAAACATCATATTAAGTATCCGTTGATGAAGTTGTCGCTTCAAATACCTCGGAAATATCACAAGAAAGGGTATGATGATTTTTGAAACTTTAAAGCAATAGGAAATACTTTCTTATTTTTGTTATGCTTTATTTTTCCTTACATTAATTAACTGCCTATCATTTAAATTTAATAATATACAGAATTTAGTTAGCAGTAACTTTTAAGCTGAAGAATATAATTATATGATATATTATTTGTATAACATATTATAATCAAAATGAGCAGTGAAAAAATAATTTATTAAATTGAGAAAAGTTCTATGTATTTACATTAAGTGCAGGGTATTTTATAGTCTAACCTTTCAATTTTTTTGTGGAATATGCTTTCCTTTTTTTCTCTCTGCACTTGATTTCTTAAGCAAATTAATCGTTGCAAAGTTGACAAGCAAAAAGTTTGCTGCTGATATTCATTGCATGTGGAATGCAGCTGAAACTTACTGAAATCTTAAAGTTTAAGCAATTAATATATTTAGCGCAATCCATTTGAATTGTTGCACACATCTTTCCAGACACTTTTCGATTAGTCAAATAATATAACAAATTTCGCCATATATTTAACTCTCTTTAATTTGCTTTGCATTGTCATGCCACGCACTGCCATATATATTTATCTGAATACATAAATACTATACTTCGCTGCTCCCACTTAGCCCACAATGAGCTGTTAACGGGGCGTATGCGCGTTAACATATTTGATTTGTATATTTCAATAGGCAAGTTCGCTTTTGTGGCTGAACTTCCCTCCCCCACCCAATGTTATTTGATGGGTTTATTATTGGGCAAATAAATTAAAATTGTTTACCTTTCAGCGTATTTCGCATGTTCACGTTCAACCGACAGAAACAGCAAGTCTTTATGCCTTGCTGTCTCGCTTCAATTGCGGTTTCGTGAGTGCGCGTATGTTGTGGCAACTTTATTTGCGCAAATTAATGGATAAATGTTCACACACAAGCGCAAATGTACTTTTCATGCATACTCCAATATATGGTATATATAAAAAAACACACACATAACATATAAGTGGCATCTGCAGATAGGAGCATGACAACAACGAGTTATTCCAGCCTGAATATGAGACGAGCCTGTTGTGGCAGATGCCAAAATAAACACACTGCGTACTCGTATTATCCAAAACACATACATATTTTGCATATACTTATGCGTACTTATAAGCAAATATATTGCCAAAGATTGGATCAGATTGTTTGCGTGAAAACAAAAGCATATGTCAAAAAGATTAAAAGGCTAAGAGAACAGTAAATTCCAAGACCATAACCATGCAGTAGTTATACTAAAATATTAAATGAAAATAAAGTAAAATAAATGTAATTAACAATCAAAACAAAGTAAAGGTTTTTTAATTAGTGTGTGTATTTGATACACCCCTTTAGTCAATTGATAAAAAGCAACAAAAGCAGCAAGAAAAGTAAATTGCATTCAGCTGAAAACTGTCATTAATAAGAAATATATTAATATAACACCTGTTTTGATACTTTGAGTGTTCTCTATGAAATGTCGATTTATAAATATAAATGCTAATTAACAGCAACGAAATTAAATCTCAAAACCATATCCAATTAGTTGAAACCCGTATTTAATTGAAAATGATTTTAATTCAAAAACTTGTTTAATTTGGTCGTATTCTCATATTCATATGGCAAGTTGGATACTATAATTAAAAACTCAATTATCATCGTACTAAATATAAATTATAATTAACTGTATTGAAATTATTATCCGCAGAAAGCTTTTACTACATAAATAATTATTTTATGCAAAACCATTAAGAGCTTTGCATTGTGATGAGTTAGCTAACAATTTAAGTGCCAAAATTGGCACTTCACGAACAAAATGACTCGGAGCACAACAAAGCAATATTGAAAGTCCCCGAGAGCAGTCAACACCCGGGGGCTGTAACTTTCACACAATGTCAGACAGTCGAGCCGGGCAGTGAAAGAAATAAACCAACGGGAACCGAATGAAATCCATGTACCATTGACATACGAATACAAGTATGGGCGGCCACGCGCCAAGAGGGACAACTGGGAAATGGGAAATGGAAAATGCGAAATGCATGCAACGGCACGATGCAGTATCATGAGGCATGTGTGGTGAAGTGTGTGTGAGGGATGGAGGATTGCTACTCGTGTGTGCGTTGATTGTGCGATTCAAACATTTTGGCATGTTCTGGCCTCGTTTTCACTTTTGGCCAGCTTGGCTGCGATGGAGAAGTCTGCCACTGATCCAGAGTGGCGAAAATGTGTTAAATCCGCTATAAAAGCGGTTAACCGAGTAAACTGCAAATGCAAAATGCGGTTGGGGTTTTGCGTTTTGGGTTTCGTTTGATTTGGTCGCCAACTTTGCCGCTTGGTGTTGATAGGACATTTAAACCACTGGCCCGATAAGGCAGTAGGCCCGGCCCAGATCAAAACAGTTTACACAGCTACAGCAAAAAAATTCACTCGATTGAATTTTATTGAGAAAATCCAAATCAATCGAAATGGATGGTGACGATTCGTCGACTTTCGAATATGTTCCAGAGGTTGAGGAGGTTTGTATCTCGATCTCAGGCTAATTCATCCAATTTAATCCGATTTGTGCAGAACTTTAGCGATGCTGAGACACAAGCAGCTTTGAAATTCATCAAAGAAAATGATCTGCCGATGACGGAACTGTATTATGCTCAGAAATATGTTCGCATTTCAAATCGCGATCTGCAATCCGACGAGAAGTTCGAGGATATTCAACAACGTCTAAACAAATTGCGTGAGGAGGATAGAGCCATGGTTTCGCCACCGCCGCCAGATTGGAGTGGTGAAGATTGAATCTATTTGTTTCTGATGTTAGTTGATGAGTAATAGTAATAAAGATAATTACGGAACATGTTAATACCTAGTATGTGTACTCGAAAGTAGTATGTCCGCACAATCTTATAAATTAAAATGATTATAAAATTATATTTGTATTTTATTCTACTTGAATGTTTTATTTTGTTATCGATTGTAGTATTTATTCAAATTGCAATAATAAAAATAAATTGAACCTTTGCAAACATGAATGAGTTGATATCATTAATAGAAATACAGAAATATGAATTTTATAAAATATTAGCCTAAAAGTCATATTTTCTTTGGCTTAAAACATTGTAATATATTAATTTACCTCTTAAGTACCATTAAAAACTTTATTTAAAAAATTAAAAGAAATATTTAAAAATAAATTTTTAATATTTGCATATTAATTACAGTGGCAAGTTAAAGGGAAGTTGGTTGTATGCAGCTTTCTCTGCGTTCAGAGTATGTCACGAGTCAAAGAGATAAAGTTTGATGTTAGATGAAAAGAGCAACAGCGATAAGAACTCAGAGAATGGGTAGCGTAAATGGAATGTAGATGGAGATGGAGTTACAGATACGAAAAGGGAAGGGCGAGGGGTGTATGTGAGGGCTGGCAAAATAGAATTGCATGCAAAGCGAGGAGACAAAACAGCACAAAAGCAAACAAAATTATGTTTAAGGTTATATGCTATGCATAAGTAAATAAGCAGACAGTGCCGACGGATCAGACGGACTCGAAGTCAGACTCGAAAGCAGGCAGGCAGGCAGGCAAGCGGAAACGGAAGTTCAAGTAGCAAAAGAAAGTGTCTAACTGGCTGTGTACATGTGTGTACCGCGCATGTGTGTGTGTGTGAGTGTGTGAGACTGTAACTGTGTAACTGTGTGTGTGTGACTTATGCAAGAGCCACAGGCACTTCCGACAATTGGCAAAACACAACAGAAAGGCAACCAACCAACCAACCAAACCAGCAACCCAACAACCCAGGAGCGGATTGTCTGCAACAAAAGCACTTTAAACAAAGTACTATATTCATGAAATTCTATAAATTTATAAAACCGAGTATATATTTGGATGGTAAACAAATTTTGAAGTATATTAAAAAATGTAGAACCAAACAGGCAGCAAGGAAAAACATTTGCGAAATCTTTTGATAGCAATTTCAAAGGTTGAATAGAAGGATATTTGAATTAGAAATTATAAATATTTTAATAAAATTCTCATCAATGAATTAATTTAATTATTGTTAAAGTAAATAATGTATTAGAATAAATTTCTAAAATTACTTAAATATTTTTGTTTTATTTAAGATTATAGAAAATTCAATTATTGCAATTAAATTATCTTTTATGAATTAAATTAATCTGCTTTAATGTTATTACTTAGTAGAAACTTATGAAATGTGTTCGCCTTGCGGTTAATGTATTCGCTCCTGATCACATCTAGTCAGGATAGTAACCAGCAGCCAGACAGATGGGCAGGGGCACGAAGCGGGGGCAGGTGGAGTGGCAGCCACAGGCTACGCTGCCTTGCACACGCGCTGAGCGAGATAAAACATTTGTATGCGCTGATAAGAACGCATCCACTTACTTTTGGTCGCACATGACCTGAATTTTTGTACACTCAACCACACACACACACTACCACATACGCCCAGAACACACACATACATCAAAAACAAAAAACGAAAATAAAAAGAATTGAGGCTTGGCGCTTGAACTTGCACACGGACCAAGCAAATGAAGAAATTTAAATTTGATGCCGGCGACGGCAATCAGCCGAAGACTCCCATTCAATGAACATTTTGTGTAGGGTATCTGCGAAAGTATCTTGAATATGCTCATATGAAGAGAAGGTACAAAAAACAATTACAAATAATAATATTTATTTGTTATGTCAAACGATGAAAAGTACATAATTGAAGTAAAATTGATTTTAAATATAAATATAAAAAATGTATCAAAACACAAAAATTGAATAAAAATATAAATTGAGTTATCAAATAAAATTATTTATTCATTTAGATATATTAACTGGTTGTTAAATTTCTAAATATTATTATTTTTTTAATTAAATAATTGATGTTAAATACAAATTAATTTATGTACTACTATGTACTGATTTTTTGTATAACATAAGTTGTGTGTCAAATTAAAGTAGATCAATTTAATACAATTAATTATTCTCACAGCTTTATTAACCTTCTCTGCCCTAAGCATTTTTAATGAGTATCTCAGAGAGAGGTAGCAAAAAGCGTGTGTTATAGGGCAACATTAACATGCGGCACCATGGCCCATCGAGCCAGGGTTGCCTGCTCTGCAAACTGTCTGTGGGCAATAAAAGAAAAAAGATTCTATTTTTTTACTCTAAAGTTCCAGTTCAGTTACACACGAAATTTGAACGGAAATACGAAAATGAAAGATTCGTATCTGCAAAGTTAGAGCGAGATTGATGTGTGCACAGCAATGGCAGCAGGAGCAGCAGCAGCTGGCCTGCAGCAGGCTCCACCTCGCCAGGACCTCCCGCAACTCCTTCTTAACAGACTCCCCCACATAGATATATATGTATGTACATATAGTACATTCGCATGACTGCTGTGAAGAACGAGCGCCGAAAAAAATATCGAACAGCCCGCAGCACTCAAATGTGGTTCTCTCTTCCTCTTTCACTCACATACATTATCTGTCTCTGTCCCGCCTTGTAAAGGAGTCTGTCTGCTGCCGAGTGAGTGCACCCCTTATACGAAAATAGGATTTGCTTGCAAATTTTTGTTAAGGGACCAAAGAATGGGGTGACCATGTGCGGGTGCGGATGCTTTGCGCTCGTTTTGTTTGTTTGACACTTGCGTGGTTAGTGATTGTCCATATTATGTGACACACTGTGTGACAGACGAGCAGATAGACCAGCTCTGACAGCCAGACAGCCCGAAATGAATGCCAGCAAGTGGGCGAGAAGTCCGGGGATAGACAGTGGCGAGGAGCACAGTGAAAGAGTAGCTCAATTTCGTGCTGCATCAGCGCTGAGTTGGCAACTTCTGGCCAGAAGCCAGCTTGCGACTTAAAGTACATTTGAAGTTGTCAAAAATGTTGGCCTGATTGCCTACAGCCAAACCAGGCCGCATAATTGACAGCTGTGTGGGAGTCGAAAGTGAATTGAAAAGCTACCTGCTGCCTTTGCAACTCAAGTTCCTGGAAATGAGCTCGGTTTTAAACAGCTGGTTGAACAGAGTTCAAGTTTTTGACTGCGGAATTTAAATTTAAATTGGATATTAAACAGTCAATCACTCACTTACTAAAAACAAAGTATATTTTTAAAAACCTTTAAAACGATCCACTTTTTTAATTAAATTTTCCGTTTGGAGAGCTTCTCTGTGGTGCTGTTATATATATGTTTTCAATTCAAGTCATTTGAGCAGGGTGCAAATTATAAAAAACATGTTTTTTTTTTTTTTTTAAAGAGGCAATTTTCAACAAAAAATTGTTGAACTTTTAATTTTGCTATAGAAATTATGATTTTCTTTCAACGACTGTTCAAAATTTATTTGCTTACAATTATTATTTTAATTTTTTATAATGAATATTGGAAATAGAAGAAAATAATAATATATGTATATACATTTTTCGTTCTTCTTCTTAGAGGGTTTTTTGGGCTTCAAAGTTGTCAAGCTCATAACTCTTCCATGCGGTCCCTGCTTTGGAGCCCAAAAACTCTCCAGACTCTTTTTTGTCAATTCGAAATGTTGTTCAACTGTTTGAGTATTTGTGTGAAATCACTCGACCCATCGAACTTTTTTCATTGCTCTCAATCGATGCAACTTTAAATTTCAGATACTTTTCGGCTCGGAAAATCCATTAAAAAGGTTTTTGCCTGGAAATTCGAGTAGTAAATAAAGCAACAAAGAGTTAGAAACCCGAAACCGATTGCATAAATTGTAATATCAAATCTATAGACGGTTCGAACTAAGCCAACTAACTGGCTGCTAGGGCGACTCATTCCCGGGCAGACAACGGAAATTGTTTGAGATTTATGGCGGCTGGTAAAAAGGGGCAGCGCCATATTTATTTGCAAAATAAGTTGGCCCATAGGCAAGAAGCTGCTGCAGAGAGCCTGGGCGAAACAAGTTTACAAATTTCTGGCTTGCCGGCAGACCCAAAAAAGGATATTACATATCCTGTTCCTAGTCGTGTAAATGCCATTATAGATTGAATATTTGCAGGGCACCCAGCCCAACCCCATTTGATTTACGTTGTTTCGGGACTTCCGTTTCGTTGTCCTTTGTACTTTTATTTTTCTTCGGCTGCTTTTGTTTTTGCTGTGGCTCAAGTCTGTTGCGTGGTTTTCAAGTGCAAAGCGCGACAGCATTTGCCTCGCTACGAACTTCAGACTCTGCCGCTGACTTTGAGTTATGTATAGTCCTGTGGAATATGTGTGGCTATTATAGGCTTACTAAACTCTGCCCCACAGTCTTTTCATCTGCTCTCCTCTCTTGCTATCCATCCGGCCGGGCGGCGACGTGCAAGCTGCGCTTTTTCACACACTCCGGCAGTGGCATCATCATTGTGTGCTGGGCTCGTGATTATTGCCATTATGGAATGAAAACGAAAGCCGTTCAAATCGTAGAGCTGCTCCACAGCACTGCTTCTGCTGTTTCCTTTACTCGTTCGTTATGTCTCAAGTGACTATTCACAGCCTGAAGATTTATTGAATGTGCGCGATGGTTTCACTGCTGCTGCTGTCTGTGGCTGAAGCCTCGAGTCTGCCACTGTGAGCTGCTCTGTCTGCTCTTTGGCATTGGGTATTGAGTGTTTATTTATTTTCAAGCATCATAAAAAATACAGGCAGAGCGAGAGAAGGACCGACAACCGAGATATACACACTCCAACACACATTCAATAATATTTTCGAAGCATCGCAGAAGCAGCTGCAATTTTTACGCCATTTTGTGTTGTGCCAAGCTGAAACCAAGTGTAATTTGTGGTCCGGGAACTTTGTCTATTGCCCTTGTAGTACTCCATTATTGTTGTTGTTGTTGCTGTTGTTGTTGCTATTGGCAATGTTGTTGCTGTTTAATGAAGCATTCGCAGTGAAGTAGCTGTTGCAATTTTTATTTCGTTTGCCGGTCAATGAACACTGGAAATGTGTTAAGTGCCGTCGCTTGTCTTTAATTGTCTACAACTTTGTTGAATGGCTTTTAATGAAGTGTTAAACGTTTACTGCCCCGCCCTCCGCCCTCCAACCTCGCCATCACCAAGTTGTGCCGCCCTAACCGTTGACCTCTCTGCAATAGTTATTAATGCTTTGCAGCTCTAAGTATTAATTACGCATACGACGCGTTGTTTCTACCCAGCTGCAATTTCCCATACATTTCTTTAAAGTAAACTCATTCGTGCTGCTCACGACTTTAATTGATAATCAACTAGCGAGTTTTGACGTCTGCTAAAATTAGTGTTGGCTTTAACTAAATATTTGCTGGCTGTAGTTACATTACTTATGCGAAGAATGCAATTAAAAAAAGTATTTTTCATTTTTAGACTATTAAGAATCAAAACAAAGCTAAGCGAAGAGCCATTTTCTGTATTTATACATTTCTATTCATACTAGTACTACAATCCAAAGATTATTAATTAGAGCACTCGTCACTTATAATTTTTGGTTTTGTTACTCATTAAATTAAATTGCGTTATTCTTCTTATTTCTATATATTTGTAAAAATTCAAAAAGCATTCCAAAAAATATACATTATGCACAATACATACGTATAATATAGCGAAATTTTATAATTTAATTTCGAATAGTAATTGCCAACTTTGTTTTAAAAATAATTTTATTATTTTCACAAGTTCTACTTTGCAACTATTTTTTCCAAAGAATTTGCTCTCAATTGACGACTTTGATTTTCTTTTTCTCTAATAATCGGCAGTTATTCTGGATTTTAAGTAGAAGAGTTATTCGCATCTTTGCGACAATCCTTCGCACACATTTAATTGCAATTAACTTAATTGCATGTTATTTCATATTGCATACTTATATTAAACTATGTTAAAAGAAACCTTATTTTTGAGCTGACGACGCAGCACTTTAGTCTTGCCATGAAGCACATGCCATTTAGCTACTTACACCGTTTGCCAATCAAGTGCTCTAAGCTAAGCATCCGCAATTCGCCCATTTTGACCAAAAACTTGGACACCGCTGCCGCGCACTGTTAGTCAATCAGTGACCCACAAACTGCAAACTGCAAACTACAAAACTGGTAGCTGGTCGTCCACCCTCAACGTCATCTGCTTTATCAGCGACTTTGTGCCACATGACGTATACGCAATATGCGTTCTCTGTGATGTTGGCAGCACAGCTCGAGGGCATTTCCGCTTTCGCCACCGCCATTACTGTCGTCTTTTGGCGCTCGTCTAAAAACACGCTTCATAAAGTCGACCAGCGTTAGCCGTTTACTATGTAGTCTATATAGTTACCATACAACATATATGTGAGTATAAATATAAATATGAGCGGTAGACGCAGCGCACTTTTTGCTTTATGCATGCAGCGGCTACATTTTATATTGCACATATATTTTTCATAAACTGCAAATTTAGGTCACAAGCTCGGGGAGTTAGCAGTTAGCAAGTGGGACTGCAGCTAGAGCTTGGGATTGGTGTTGGGGTCTGGGGTCTGGGCCTGGGACATGCATGACAGCGGCTGCTAATGCAGCAACAGCTTCGGGTTCCCAGCGGTCAACGTACGGTGTTGACGATGGCGACGTCAAAGCGTCGTCAAAATGAATATGCGCATAGTTGCTGCGGAAATATTAAACATACGCCCCGTGTGCCGCATCGCGAGTGGCGAACGTAGCGTGCTGTGGCCCAAGTCAGCGTAACAAGCGGACCAGTTGACAGCGCCAGCGGCGATTCTGGCAGTCGAAATCGCCGGCAAGCCAATATTTCTTTAAATTTCAAATTAATGTAAATTATTTTGAGACTGCTTATTGTTTGTTATACATAAAATTTAATTTGCTTAATTTATACATGTTTTTTTTGTTTAAATATATTATCAGAGCGTACAATATTAAAAAATAATTATAACATCCAACAATAAAAACTAGATTTGTTACTCGTTTCTTTACCGCATACATTCATTGAATGCAAATTTTTTAATAAGTTTTGCTTTTAAATTAAGAAAAAATTAAATTTATTTCATGTAATAAATTTTGCTTAAATTTATTCATTCAGAGTTTAAGTTTTAAAATTGGTTTTTGTTATTGATTTAATTGAGTTTTGTCAAATGATTCCAAATAATTTTAATTTCATCATTAAATTGCATTTACCTCAAGTAGACATTTTGCCTATATTAACTTGGATTAATTGCACAATCGTTATCAGTTGCGAATTTGAATCGATTGTGGTTTTAGGAACACATCTCAGGCAGCGTAGTTGGCATGGCCTGGGGAGTCTTGTTTCCACTACACCTCTAGTGTTCGGCCCCAAAGTATGATTGCGTGCCTAAGCGCCATCTTACGGTTGATAGCTTCATTACAGTGCTGTTGTTGCTTATTACCCGTTGGCTTGTTGTTGCTCTTGCTCTTGTGCTTGACGTTCGCATTCTCGTTCTCGTTCTCCTTGTTGTTGCTGTTGCTGCGGTTGTTAGTGTTGCCGGTGTTCTTGGCATGTTGCAAGTGCTGATTACAGAATGGCGTCAATGTGGACGCCTGCAACATGCGCTGCTTTTTATGGCCGCTTTCTTGCAGTCGACGCTATTTTTCTAATTTTACTTAAAGTGCTCTCCCCTTTCTATATTTTTTTTTTTCGTTTTTGGAACGTCAGGAAAGTCGAGCGTAGTTTTGCTTAATTTTTAAATTGCCAGCCTGCTTGCCACAGTTGGCCTCGATCCATGCGGCAATGAGTTCGTCGAGTGAAAGTTTCTATAAAGGCACAAGTGTTATGTGTGGAGGCGCTTAAGATCTTGAAATTATGATTGGCGCAACGAGACCGTCTCCTAAGCGTTTGCTGCCATTTAGCTAAGTGCGGAAACCCAAAGTGTTTCTCCACTTACAGTCGCAAGAGAAACGTGAATTGGGTGCCAACTGCATGTTGTTCCGCTGATTGTTGAGCAAATCGAATCTATTCGCGATAGAGTTTTAATTTTGAAGTGGTATAATGGTACTTTTTATTGGTTTATTGACTTTATTTCTTAATCTATTCATTAATTTTTTTCGTTTCTTTGCTTGTTCCAAAGGTTAATTTATTTATGTTTTGTATTTGAAAAGTAAGAAATATTTAATTATTCTTATTTTTTACATATATTCAAATATTCATTAATTCGATTGTATTATTTTTTTTTTATTTTTAGAATCAATTCTTTTTTGTTTCTTGTACTATGCTTTGCTTTTATTTATTTTCAAATATTCTTTGATCTTCCGCGTGCTTGAATTGTGAATTAAAATAGTTGCCCTCCTTAAACACTCCCTTTTGAATCTGCCTTGGACACATGATATCTATTGTCAGTTAGCACGCCAATTTTAGTATTTTGCGCTTTTTATTCGCACTTCAATAAAGTCACGGAATATGCCGACAGCCGTCGTCATCGAGGGGCTCACATGGCGTATACTTCATTATTTTAATACGTGTCACTAACCGAAAGTTTCCAATATTGAAATGTCAAATGCTGTCGTGTTGTTTATGCATTACAGTTGACTGCAGGCGTGTGTTGTGTTTGTGTGTCTCTAAAAATAATTCAATTGAAAGCAAACACGACTGTGAAGGAAATTGAAGACACACCCCCAGACAGACGGACAGACGGAGAGAGAAATGGGGAAGGTGCAGCAGGTGTGATTGAAAGGCACAGAAGGAAGGAGAAGAATGAAATGAAAGAAATGCAAAATAATGTGAAATATTTGAAATATTTGATAGCGCATAGCTCAGCAAATGATCCGAAATGCTCGATATCCCTTGTAGCCTCTTGACTTTTGCATATCAAGTGCGGTCAAGCATGGGCTCGTAACAATATGAGCTCAGCTCGATGCGTAAGCAAAAACATTTCCATTCAAGTGAAATTCAATTGTTATCGAGGCAGCAGACACAGCACAGCGCACAGCACAGCAGATAGCCCTGGACATTTGCATGGTCTGAACTGGTTGGAGTTATGAACAGTTTTGGGGGCAGCTTATCATAAGCAATAAATGCTAATGGATGAGCTTTGCTTTGGGGAGTTTCGGCGCTGTGTCCTTAGGGAGCGAGGCAGCCATTAGTTGCATTGCTTGCCTCCCCACTCACTACAGCAAAAAAAAAAGCAGCGATGTCAACAATAATCCAGAATTCCAGCGTAGCTGCAACACATGATTCAACCCCTCTCCGCTCGCAGAGGGATTGTGGCTGTCCAACAAAAGGTGACAAAAGATATCGCAATTTTATGAGTAATCCCAACACTCTTTTCATGCCGGTCCAGGGGAAGGATGAGAGTTTGCTGACAAGGACATGCACTGATTACGTAGCGAACAGCAATGGTAATAAAATTCTCACTTCTGGATAGATTTTTGCATTGTCGTTAGAGTAGATAATGTGTATGGGGCTTTTCCACCTTCACGTTTCCCCACAGCGACTTTAGCTTCAGCCTCTTTCATTGTTTGTCAGCGTCTGTCTGGCTTCGGATGCTGCGGATGTTGTTGTGAGTCATATTAAAAAGTAACGAGCAAAATATTATGAAGCCAGACAAAGGCATTTCCGGCACAGAGACGATCCCGGTCCAGGACCAGACCCCTCCCAGCAGCTCCATCCGAAACCCAGAGCCACCAATATTGGATTCACACGTTGTGCTCGCCAGATGTGGGCGAATGTATGCGTGAGTATCTGTGTGTGTGTGTGTGGGTTATTCATTGCTCGTTCTTGTTGTTGTGTTGTTGTTGTTTGTTGACTGCCCTCTTTCATTTGTTCAGCAGCAACATGATGTGCCTTCATATTATATTGTATTTTTAGACCAGACAAGTCTGCATTGCTGCATGTGCCATGTTCCATGTACGATGTTCTCTGTCTGCTTTGTCTCTGTCTCTCTCGCTGTCTCCGTCTCAGTCTGTGTGCTGTACTGTTATGCCATTATTAATAACCATAACTCAAATCTATTGCCGCTTTACTGCTCATTGAATCCTGTTTATGGTCATGGTTTCGTCAGTTTCGTCTTGCTGCTGCTAAAAAGTTTTGATTTGACCGCGAACCTCTAGATAAACAATGCTTAGACGAGGGCCCCAAATGGAGCAGAGAATGTGCCTCAACAACAACATGGTGTGTACACAATTTACTTTATTTTCATTAGCTGCAAATTGTTTACTTTAAAGCAACATTTACAAATTTTTATTAAATAAATTGTGTGATAAGGCAAGCAGCGTGCATTTACGACATTATGAAAAGAAGAGCTGAGAAATATAAATAGGCAACAAATATTCAAACGATAGCAGGCTAAAATTTGATAGGCCTCAAAAATAAATAGACTTATTTTAATATTATTCATTTTTAATTTATATGATTTAACTGCCAATAATTCTATCATTAAATGAATTATATGATTTTAATTGTTTCTTTATAGGTGAATCTGGAGTATGTCAGATAACTTTCAACAATTTCAAACATTGAAGACTTTTTTGCATCTTAACTGGCTAATAAGAAAAGCAATTTCTATAAATATTTACTTGTCTTATAAAATTTTTAAGCACCAATGACAAGCTAATTGTACTTGCAAGTCGTAACTGTTCACTGAGAGTGTTTTTTTATGGCTGTAACGTCGACACGCTTCCAAATGCAGCTCGAAGGCCATTTTGAGTTGTTTTTGCCCAGTTAGTCAACTGCTGGCATTTGGCTTATCATTCAAAGCTTCAGTTTTTGATATAGCCAAACGGGAAGGGGAAGGGAAACTTGTAACTGGCCTTTGCGCCAAGTTTTAATTGTGCTCATATCTCAAGACCCCTTGAAGGCCCCACTTTCCGATTGCAGCGAAGGGCCAAAAACTTTCTGCCTGGCCAAAGTTTTTTAGAGCATACGCACACACACACACACACATAAATACCCCAACACACACAGTCACAAATTGCTCAACAATCCATGTTGCCATTTTACAACACTTGAAATTTCTTTGGACATTTGCTTTTGGCTTAAGCCCGGCTTGCTGTTGACTTTTACTTTGGCCAAATGGCGGGACTCCATTTGCCAGGCAGTTGGGGGTCCGGTACGTATAATTTCAATGTGCACTGTCGTAAATAGCATGCGAAGAAGAAGAAGAAGCTGATGCTCAGGCTGATGCAGAAGACGACACTGAGAGAACGATGAGTATTTTCTTAATTTTCTTGCGCTTCCTGCACAGCAAAGTTTTGCCAGCAAAAACAGAGAGGAGAGAGTGAAGAGAGTTTTCTAGCTTTTCTAGCTGCTGCAGCTTTTCCGTTTGTCACGACAGACAAGACACCAACATTAAAGTATTATGCAAGCGTATTAATGCACTCAACGGAACAGTGACATAGCACAAGGCGAACAAGAAGACGATAAAGAGGAGGTCGGGGACGGGGATGGGGATGGGGCAAAGTGACCGGCGAGCTATGTTGATAAGCTGCAAGTCAAGACGGACTCTGCAACTGCAACTGCAACTCGACGACTTTTAAGCACTCTCAGCGTGTGTCACACGGCCAAAAAGAAAACAACTCGGCAAATGGCGCAAAGTTTTTCTCGACCAGGAAACAGTAAATGGAGATGGCGATGGCGATGGCGATGGAGACTGTCACTTGCCATCGCATAGGCAGCTAAATTTTCAAATTTTCTTCTACATTAGTTTAGTTGTTGTCCGTTATCTTGTGCTGGCTGCATTTAATTAAATTAACCAAACGCAATCTCCAATCGCAATTCTCTAGAGAGAGCAAACACATGTCTGTCTGCCAGTTGGCTTTCTTGTTGTCCTGTCAGCTGTCAAATTGAATCCTAGCACATTATGCTCAATGGCTCAGAACAGACCCTTCGACTTTCAATACATGCGAGTACCTTACTCCTGTGTTATTATGTACTACTCGCCTCAGCTGTGCCGTGACCATCAGCAGCAGCCGCACTTCTCGATTCTCGATTCCCGAGTGTATTTCCATTTAACACCATAACTGATGATGCCACGGCAAGTGGCAGACGGCGACTTGGCCGCTCTCGCTCTCTCTCTCTGCATTAAACGTTCGCACATTAACATGATGTATGATCCGAGTCCAGCAGTTAACCCCACCCCAGCTATTAGCTACAGAAATGGCCACTTAATGGCAGTTGAGCTGCTATTTGAGGATGCGACTCCAACTCCGACTGTTCCTCTTAAAGCGCTGCTTCGACTTGTGCTCGAAGCACGCGAGTTCCAATCAGTCTACGCCCTCACCTGGCTCGTAATCAAGTCATGCCCAAACAATTGCAACCACGCCCCCACCACCACAATAAACACACACACGCAAACAGACACACACAATGAGAGCACATTGAGCAAACACTTTAGCGCACGATATTCATACACAATTTACACAAGCCCACCAACTTTTTTGAGTCGTTTCCACTTTGCAGTTGACGCTACATTTCTAGAATTTGGCAAATCTTTCTTCAGGTATTATTACTCCAAGGCATAGTAGTCTTAATTCGCAATTTATTTTATTATTTTTTACGTTCCATTAATTTACTTTTACAGTCATCAGCATTTGAAATAAAATAATTACTGATTCAAAATTTCAATTAAAATAATTCTTGCAATATAAAGAACATATAGTATAAATTGTTCATTGCAAATTATACAAAATCAAAATAATAAATGGTATTTAATATTAATTATTTACTTTTTATGGATTACTATTACCAGCAAGTCAAACTAAAGTATGTAAAATATAAGCTTAATTGAAATATTTTTAAAACTATTCCCATTTATCATACCACTTTATTATTATTGAAACAAATACATAATAGCAAGAATTTAAAACTGACTTATTTTCAATGTCAATTTCAAGTATTTTAGTATCAAAAATATTTCATATTGTTGTTTTTGTCATTTGGTTCGAATTTGTTAGAAGTTACTAGCAGTTATCAAATAATTATTTTCTAAAAAATAAAAATATACTTATACAATTTTTAAATCAATTCACAAAATCTTCAGTATTGCAATATATCAAATTACTCGTAAATATAATTTAATCATTTCAGTTTCATTTAATCTGTTTTTAATAAAAATAAAAATAATTTCAATTCCTCTAATTAAATTAAAGGTTTGTCAATAGTTTTTCCTTTAAATATAATGCAAAACATTCGAACTTAACAAGAGCAGCGTTAGAAATAAACTATCGACAGTGGAAACGCGTCAAATGGCGGCTTCGAAGCACTTTCGCCCATCTTCATACCTGGCTTTTATTCCAGATAATGCGAGCGTAAAACCAAATGCACTAAGAGCATTTCAAGTGCGCCAATGTGTGGGTGGAGAGCGTGTTTGTGTGTTTCGTAGAGTGTGGGACTTCCCCTTTTTGGAATGACGGTTATGGTTATGCGAGGCATTGAGCAGGAGTGAAAGCGAGAGCGAGAGAGTGAGATCTGTCGCTCATCCGGTCTCTCGCACTGCCAGAACTTGAGACTGCCTTTCAATCACTTAAATTTGCTTTGGTGGGAAAGGAGGCCACAAACCCAAAACACTTGAGAGGTCTAAAGGTTACGTGTGGGTGTGTGTGCGTGTGTTTGTGTGTGTGCTGAGCTGAGGTGTTTCAGTTCGCGACTTGTTTGAGTGAGTGTGTCATTTATTGTGTATTTATTTGACAAGCGCATGCAGTGCAGACACATGAGACAGGACGGGGAAGGACACGCGGAAAGACACCCCACAGACCTCAGACCTCAGACTCCAGAACTTAGTCTGCCATGGGAATGACGACGATGACGATGATGATGATGATTTCAACATGTTTAAATGTTAAATGATGCAACATTTACTTTCGTATATTTTTGCAATTTTTCTTGCCAGACACTTGGCGCAGACCTTTGTGGCTGATTTTTGTTTAGTTTTTCATTCCGTGGTCCCTTATCAGCTGTACATAGTAGAAGTCCTCTTGGTGTTCACCATTTGTTAATGTCGTCAAGGCGTCTGCGGAAAGTCCTGCCCCTGTTTGTTTTACTTTAAGTTTGATTTATGTCGCTGGTCGCTGACTCAGCTGAGCCCGGACTTGATTCGCAGCTGCAAAAGAAATTTAATGCCCACAAAAAGTTGTTTTTTTCCAGCTTTATTTATTTTTTTTATTTTTTTCCTTTCATGTCACTTGTTTCGAAATTAGTTTCGCAAAGTTTTTCCTGTATTTGGTGTGGTGTGTGTGTGACGCACATGTGACTTTGATTAAAAAACACACAATAGAAATTAAAATAGAAAGGTGATTTATTTGCGACGAAAACAAGTTTCCCACTTAGAATAAAACTCTGGGGACCCTCTCCACATAAATGTTAACGCCTGAAAAAACTGCTCGGCTAGAGCGATTCAATGTTTCATTCATTCATCAATCAGCGTGCGGCATTGCATGAAAAATGTCAGCGCGAAAAGTCAAATGAAAATAGTATGCGAACGATTGATCAGCTCGTGAAATATCCTGTAAATATTATTTTAACTACTTTAACGATATATTTGTCAACTATAATATTGCGCACTAAGTGCAAAATATAAGTTGGTTTAGTTTTAAAAATTACTCCAACTTTAATAGTGAATAAATAAAATCAAATTCCATTTTTATAGTATAATACTATTTCTTTGTTGGTCCATTCAATATGCCACACAATTTTCTATTGACAAGCGGTATTCGCCATTCAGGCTCGCCTCAGTGAATTGTGAGCAACCTTTTTATTTTTGCGCTATTGAAGATTGGCAAGTCACTCTTCAGTGGTTTGCTGCCATGCAGCAATCAATATTGATTGCATAATGAATGACAATCAATGCTGCGTTTGACACTTTCCGTTGTCGCCCAAATTACACCGCGCATCTCTGCCTGAAGAAGGACCTGCAAATTACTTTAAAACCCACTACAAGCCACAAAAAAAAAAAGGAAATAAAAAATACAATCTAATTGCACTCTTATTTAGGTGCAAGGATCAATTGGCAGAGGAATGCAAAAGATTCCAGCGATGATTCAATTGACATTGTGAATGCAGCAGGCGGCGGATGTTGATCCATGGCAACGACATTCCGATTCAATGTCCTTTCTCGTTGGTGCTCATGTGTATGTCCTTTTTGCCGCTTGATGGCGCTTCCACAGGACGCGACTGGACTCAACTGAACTGAACTAGACTGCCAGCTCTCCAGTCAGCCACACAATGACCACCACTTGGCTGCCGTAACAGTTGCTGCTCTCCAAATGGTCCTCCAGCATGTCCTCCTTCATCTGCAGCTCCTTCTCCATCTCCAAGTCGCTCTGCTGGCCATTGTTGTTGTTGCTTACTTTTTCTTTTTGTTAACTTTTTCGACATCGGCCACGTTTATTTCGCTGGCTTTTGGCCGTGTTTTCGTTGCGCTCTCATTGTTTGTTTCGTTTTGTTGCTTTCGGATTTATTATGTTTGCTGCTGTTGCCTCAGTTACTACCTGCTGCCATTTTGTTGCATACTCTATCGCCAACAAAGTCAATGCACCTTGACATAACAATATATGTAAATAAATAAATGTAATTATTTGTGCTTCAAATTAGCTGATTTATTTTTTATCTAGAGTATTTGCAGTTACAATGTACATAACGTTAATTTAATTATTAATGTTTGACATCTGCTTATTTATTTTTATTTAGAACGTTTCCAATTAAAATACTGAAATTTATTTGATATAAATGCATGTGAATATTTTGTTCATTGAAAATCAATTTAATTAGTTATGTTTTATATAGGTTGCATTATTTTTTTAAATTCTTATTAATACCATTTGCAATTATAAAACATTCCTTTATTCATATGAATATTACGTACACTTTAAATTAATCGAACTGCTAGATTCTTATATATTATACATTATATTTATAATTTTTATTTGCAGATTTGGAAATACATCATATGTGCTGTGAAATTATGTGCATTTGGAATTACAATACAAATAAATTCTCACGAATGCTTCTTATCTCTAATATTAATTTAATTTGTATGTACGTTAAAGCGTTTTTCCTACCTTTAAAATAATTTATTTTATTTGTGCATCATATTCACAGTTTTATATTTTATTTATTTATAAGTAGAGCATTTAATATTCGTTGTTACAAAAGAGCTGTCATGTGCATCACTCAATCGGCACCAGGATTCTCTCAGTCTCTCTCTCCCACTCTCTCTCTCTGTCTTTATCTTTCTGTCTTTTTCAGTCGATGTGTTTGTGTTATTCTCTAAATTGAACATATTTCCGTTCGAAATGTAGCTCAGAATTTCCTTTTCTTTTTTTGGGCCAGCTGTGCAGTGAGTACCATGAGTACTCGTACTTTATCAACGGGGTATTCATTTCCTGTTTTGCAACGGTTGCAGCCTCATGTCGAGACTCTTGAGTGAACGAAATTGCAAACTGCGAACTGAAACAGCAATTGGGTCTATTGAATTGCCAACTTTAATAGTAATACATTTGTTAGCCTGACAATTGAAGAGTTCTCCATGAGAATGCAACTATTTGATTGCAAATTGTCTATTAAAAAAAAACAGAGACTATGTTTATTAAATATTCATTGAAATTGTTATCCAAATAACGTGAATTACTTTATGCATTCCAAATCAATTAATTGAACATGAATCGTTTGTGTCCTTACTTCTCTCCATATGTTTTTTTGTTTGTAATTTTTTCTGTACGTTGGATTTAATTTTGATTGTTAGGTTTTTGAAAAAACACAATAAATATTTTTTTATAAATACATTTTGTAGTTGCTGTCAAATTATTTGAACGAAATGAATTTTATTAACTTTTATTGAATTTTTTATGCGTTTTCCGACAATTAAAAACCATAACGACTCTTATGCTACAGGTTGAATGAACATAAATGTCGATAGCACATTCGAAATGAAAGTGGGGCTTAAATTAAAAAAAAACCGAAATCATTCTTGATTTGTGAAACTTTAATTGCCCCCCATTCTGTTAATATAATAAAGACGAGTTTTGCCTGAGAACAAAATCTACATTCTCATGGATTATTAACTTCAGTGCACATTAAATTCAGTGGAGTAAATTGAAAATTTCAACTCTAGAAAAAGTTGCAATCTCTGCATTATGTGCGGCGAGTTGCACAAATTTTATTCCGCCAGGGTCAGCGCTTTAATTTTTTTCTCCCAGCTCATTTTAAACATTTTTGTTTGTTTTAATGCAAGTGTGTGTGCGTGTGACGCGTAACATAAAATAAATATTTTAACAAGTGTTATTTTAATTGCGTGCACTGCGGCGTGAACAACAATTGCGAGCTTGAGTGTGAGCATGTGAGCATCTGTGGTTGTTGTAATTTGAGTTTTGTTTATTGTCGTATATATACAATATGTATTTATATATTGGAGCAGCAGGTATGTTTCGCATTTGCATGCAAGAATGTCCAGAACGCTCTTCATGGCAGGCGTGTGAGCGCATAACTTTACCCAGAAGGGCATTCACAATCGCCATCGCCATCGCAATCACATTCGCATTCACATTTGCATTCAGATGCGAGAATCTGTAACTGCAAATGGCAGCACTTATTGCATATTCATGCTTTCACATTTTTACTGGCTTTAGTCGGTTTATCTGATTAACACCTCAAGAATAAATCCCAGACGTGTCCTTCCCTCCATCGTCGCAGCGTCCCCTCAATTTAATTTGCCAACGAGCTCAAGCGATGGCAAAACTTTTCACTTTGTCACCTTTTTGCAGCGCCACAGAGGCGTGGGAGGAGGCGGAGGAGAGACAGAAGAGTGGAGACTCTGCCTCTTGGCTGCATAAATCAATTGAATTTGTAATAAATTTCAAACTTTTCATTTTATATTAATTTTTATGCCAGCGTCGCTTGTCGCTTTGCGTTTTGCGCCCGTCGCCGGCGAAAGAAATCAATTTTATTATAATAAAATAAGTGAAAGAAAAGTTGCGGCTCCTCCTCCTTGGCATCCTTGGTTAGTTTATCGTGTGCGACCCAAGCACATTTTTGTTCCACTTTTGCTACCTCCAGTCTCCTTTTCTCTGCTACTCTTTCTTTTGCCTGTCCGAGTGCCGTCTCTTGCCTCCTGCCAGTGACTGCAGCTTAACAAATTGACTTTCTCCGGCCGCAACGCGCCTTAGTTTTTTGTTGCATACTTACGTGTCGTCGGGCTCTCTAGATCCTGGCCCTGGCCAAGGACTCGTTTCCTTTCAGTCTTTTTATTATGATTATCATTTGAGTTATTGCTGCAGGCAGCCGCAGTATCAGCACCAAGACTCCGCTGCCTCCCGGCTCCTTTTATGCTCTGTCTGGTCGCGTTGTCGTCACTTTGTCTGCGGCATCCTTGACGCCAGCTCAGCTCAGGCACATAATTCCCAATGCCAGGCATTTTTGGGGCGTTTCTGACAAATTAATATGCATTGATTGCCGAACGAACAATTCGCTGTAGAAGAAAGGAAATGATGAAGCAGTCGCTAATCTTCGCAGGTCCTTGAACTGAGCTTTTGTCTGGGTAAATGCATTGTGACTCGATTTGATTTCTTAATTTGAATATAAATTCAAGTGGAAGTTGAAAAATTTGCACAATTTCCAAAGGAAGGATTCATTTTCATGAAACTCATTTGCAAGTTTTATGCCTTTGGCAATACATTTCCAATGTACACTGCCAGAAAATTAAACACATTTGGACAAACTAAATATAGTCAAAAACAGACGTTTCCTATGTCTTAATTAATTTTGCCAAGTGTTTACAACAGAAAATCTGAATCATGTGATTAAGCATGGAATTCCTTTCCCCACTTTTGTCCCCACTTTGGTTCGATTTCTTGCTCTGTCATTTCAGTTTTTGCTGACCCCATCCATTTGTCAGACTGCCGCCTTCAATGCAATGCAATCAATTTGCACAAAAATTTTTGTCATTTGTTAAATTGAAAATTTCTAGCTGCAGGTTATCCATGTGCCATTTGCCAGCTCTCCGCTTTAGCTTCGTTCTCCGACTTAGACTGGGACAAGCAGTTGAGCTTGCACTTGGCTGCGAAATTCCAATGCACATTTCAGATGCTCTTTGTGGCACAAAGGCCTATGGTCCATTTTAACCAAATATCCTACTGCCGGCTGGCACAAGCATGTAATGGAATTTTGTTGATAGATTCGCCGGTGGCAAAGCAGTAGACTGCAAACTGCATGCTGCAAACTTGCATTGACTCAAGGTATTGTTGATTTTTAATTGTCCCGCCTCCGCCCAGACCCTCTGAAAGTGCGTTGTGAAAAGGCAGGCAAATGAAATAATTTATAACCCACTTGCCGCAGAGCAGACGACCGCAAAGCTGCAGCTGCTCTCAGACTCTGACTCCAGCTTGGAGAGTCTGATTCGGGTTCTAGTTCATTTCGCATGCATTTGCAAATAAAATATTATTTAACCAAAAGCTCTTTGTCTGCTTCTTGTTCTTGTTGCTCTGCCTCTCGTTGTCTGCCAAAGACACCCACACCACAAATTTGTGCACTTAAGCCCCAGGAGCAAACAAAGCGCCGACAAATTTCGCTCGCATTTTGTAATGCCAACATGGCTAGGAATCAACACAACCGTTTGGTGTTAATCCTTAAAGAGCCTCTTGGCATAAAGGACAACGCAGCACAAACGGAATAAGTACGTGCATGAAACACCCAAAATCATTACTTACAGTCCTGTTATATTTATTATTAAATGGGTGCTCGTTAAACGGCATCTCTAACTTCACCATAACACATTTACTTTTCCTCAACAATTTCTATATTCGCCAATATCTTCTTTAATAAATTTTATTTATTTAAAAGTGAACAATATATTTTAAATTAATATGAATTGTGTCCTCATTCTCCACAATGAAAACGTGTGCGTTATCATTTATGTCGAAAGTACTGAAACCGATAACCATTATTGATCAAATTGATTAAAATATAATTATAATATAATTATTATTGATTTATTTTTATTATAAAACATTTTACGATTGTAATCCCTGTTTTATATACTCAATTCAAAATCAGTACAATTATTTACATTCTTTGAATAAACCTGCTAAAATAAAGAAATGCATATAATGCTTATATTCCATAAATAAATCTGCTAGTAAACAAAATCTATACATATTATTACCTCGTTTGTCTTATTTTAATGTCTCTTTCTTTTGTTGCAAGTGCCTGTCGTTACTAGCTTTTAATGCCTTTTATTCGGCAATTCGACAATGCTTTCACCACAAAAAAAGTCAACGCTGCAACACGTGGCGTATGTGCAATGTAATTGCGTATACGTCGCGACTAAGCGATGCACAGACAATTGCTTTATGGCACCACATATACGTTTACTTACAGACGTACACACACGTTTTATTGAAGTGTTTAACTCTTGGCCGGACATTAAGAGCGTCTGTTGCCCCTTGTTGTCCTTGCTGGCTGACTGGCTGGCGGGCAATCAAAGCATTGTTCTTTTACGGCTGGCAGGGCCAGGAGTTGTAGCTGCAGCACCTGACAGCAGCTGGAGCTAAGCTAGTTGGGAGCACTTGGCCGCATCTTGGGCTCATCATCAACGCCAACTAAAGGCCATCCTGGCAACATCGCTACAGCGGATGTGGCTTTTGCTGTTATTGCCGCTTGTCCTCAGCACAGTTTGTCGTTATCGTGGTCTTTTGGTCTCTTTTGAGTGTACTGCAAGTTGTGGCATTTATGGCGCACTATCAACGTCATTGCAGAGGGAAGGGGGATGGGGGGAGACAGTCTCTCACTCAGTTGCTTTGTATGTCGCTGTCTGGCAGGACAATTAATTAAATGTTGCGCGAAGTGAAGACGACGCTGGTGATGCAGCAGATGACAGCAAAAAGATCCCTTGGCTCTCCATTATTCTTAAAATTTGACATCATCTTGCTTTTTTGAACTCTAGAAATATATTTCCCATTTAAATTTAATCGACTACTATTCGTTAAATCATCGTTTGTTATTAAAATTTAATTTTATTGGCTCTCTATTTTTCATGTTTTCCTATTATGAATTGAAGCATTTATCCAAGCTTTATATTTAATATTTAACCATCGCAATAAATCTTTACAAAATGCAAATAAAAATAATTTCAATAAAATAAAAACTTATTTTGTTGCCGAATAAACCATTGAAATTTTATTTTTTCAATAATTTCAACATTTCTATAAAATAATTAAAGACACAAGAGCATTTTTTCTGAGTTCTGCAATTAAATCATTTATTTTTCAATTTAAATTTCTTTATATTTAGTAATCTGTTTTGTTTTAAAAACTCATCAATTGAAATAAATCCAACTCTCCTGGCAATCTAATATTTGCCACAGCCTAAACTCAAATCTGTAGTTCATTACGGCAAATGTGTTTTTCAGTTTTCAGTCAGCGGCAAAAATCCATCAAATTTAATCACTTTTACAGTTGGAGCAATCAACATCCGTTACATTAATTTTATGTTGCTGCCCAGCAAACAATATTAAAATCTTTATCAAATCGAAATTAAAAACCAGTTTCAATTGCTTCCTTCTGTCATCCCTCCGCGCGTACACACACAGTCCGGGAAGGAGAGAAAACTAGAGACCCATTTGCAGAGATCTCCATCCTTTTGGTCTGGCCATAAAACTTTAAATAAATATGCAGCGTGAGCTGCCGTTTTGCCGTTGCCAATGCCGTCTGTAGTCTTCCTCTGCTGTCTGCTCCGTAACCGATAACATCATTATTGATGAAGCCGTGGCCAGAGTCGGAATCGCAATCGCAATCGGAGTCGCAGTCGCAGTCGAAGTCGAAGTCAGGTCTAGTGTGAGGGGTTGTGCCAGGACAAAAGTCACTGCCGGCAAATGGCAAAAAGGCAGCAAAGCGTGCGGCGCACGAACAGATTGCAGGAATGTGCCTCAGCTGCCACAGCCACACGGCGACGGCAAATGTCGATGGCGATGGCAACGGCGACGGGTCGCACTTCCTGCACTGGAGGATGGGACAGAAGGCACATAGGCAGGGCAGAGAGAAAAGGGTCTGAGACCTTGGGGTGCATGGCGAAATCGGGCGGGGTCGTGAGCTCGTTTAGAGATTGGAAATCGTAGGCATCGTCGATGTCGATGTCGACTTCGACGTCGCAGTCGTTGTCGTAATAACTGTAATTGATTTTTGATTTGTGATTTAATTTAACACAGTTAAATGAATTGAAGAGCGCAGAGGCAACGCTCTGGATTCGTTTTGAACTATAGTGGGAGCAAGAGCAAGGAGCAGGAGAAGTGAGATTGAGATTGAATAAGCGACGCTTAGCTCAGGTATTTACTCGTCCCGCTTTCGAATACTTGGCAGTTAAGATGCAAGATTAAGATACTCAATTGTTTAGCATCTATTGCAGTATTGTTATGGCTTGACATATTGACTTGAGTGCTAATCAAATTGATGTGAAAATATTAGTTGCCATTTCGGCATCGAAGTAAATAAAAATGAATTGAGATTTAAACATTTGAATGTGTTAAATAATTGTTATAAAATGCTTTTGCTTGTCGCCTTTTTTATTTATTTTTTAAATTATTTATTAATTTATTTCGTTATTTATTTACTTAAATTTAATGTGTTCTAAGATAATATTAAATATTTTGTAAATAGAATTATACAATTTCCTAATTTTAAATTTATTCAATAATTTATTTTATATTGGTTTAAACTCTACAAGTTTATTTTTTAAACTTAATTCAACTCGTTTCTTTCTACTTTATCAATTGCACTTTAAGCCCACAGAATTATTTGAATCAATTTACTTATCTGCTTTAAAATATTTCATCTCAGTACTAGCTTTATTCACTTCACTCCAAATGAACCCTTAACTTAAGTTCTCTTCACTTTATTTAATTTCTTTTGGCCAGCTCGCAATGTATATCTTGGCCAAACCCATTTGTTGTTCGCTGTTTTGTTTCGAGAGCATCACAAGTCGATTGCTGAGCCTTCGCCCCCAAGTTTTCTTTGGCTTGTCATTCCGATGGAAATTAATTCCCATTTATGTAGCAACTCTTTTTTGGTGGTTGCAAATTTCATTAGGCAGCAGGAGCAGGCAGCAGAGATCCAACAGCTACAAGCGAAATTTGCCCAATTCAACTTCATTTGCAAACAAACACACACAACTGAAACTCCACAAAACAACTTTAAGAACAACTCTTGACTTGATTTTATGAGTTTTGGGCCAACTAGAAATGGCTGCAATAACACTAAAGCTGGTTTCAAGCAACCCCCAAAAGCCAGCCCAGGGATGAATCCGGCTACAACATCCACACAACGTCATTCAAATACAAGCTGCAGTCGCAGTCGCAGCTGTGTAACCTTCTAGCCAATTATATTGAAAACGTTCAGCTCTGTGGAATGCCAGCAATCCCTCTTCCTTCCCGCCTCTCTCTTTCCACCGCTGCTCTGTGTATTTCTGACTAATTCTACATTTTAATTGATGCTCGTTTTGTTTTATGTGTGTGCTGCTCGAGCGATGAAGCTACTACTGAAGCTATCTCTGGACCCGTTTGTGCTTCAATTGCATTGTCATTTGCATATCTTGCCCGGCATTTGCGTGTACCTCGAAAGAGTAGAGAAGAGGGGGAGGAGGGAGGGGAGGGGAGGAGAAGCTGTTGTTGGGCTACTGACGCAATTTATGAGCCACTGGGCTGTGGTTTACTTTTCCACACCATCAAATCGCAGCCACCTAACCAATGACTGGCATAATTCACACGCGAATGACTTTGAAATCAACTTAATACACACAAACACATTAAGGCACATATACACATACGAATATGCATAATACGTATGCGTTATATGGCACATCTTAGCAATCTTATCGGGTATAACACAGCTCATGTAGCTCGGAAATCGCTCGAATATTGAAATTGGCAATTTTGATATTCATTAAATGCGTCATTCCCTCCCCCCTCCCGCCACCATCATCCCTCTGTGCATGGGAGCGTGCTTATCCAGGCATCAGCTTTCGCACAGCGCCAATCAAATTCTATAAGCATCAGCGTCGCTAAGCAGCGAAATCAATAGGGCCAGCACAAAGTTCCTGCTCCTGCTCGTCTTCTCGCCATGTATCTCATTTCCGATAACCGCAAAGAGAAAAAAAATAAAATAAACAAAATTCGCACGCTTTTTATACATATTTAATTTGTGGGCAGGGCGGAAGAGAGGCCGAGGGGATTCATTATGAAAGACATCGCTTGATTTAAAGCTTTAAGGCCTCGCAGTGCATATAGTACGTTCTGTTTTGTTATGTTATGTTATGTTGTAGACTCGTGTCCTTAGCTGTATTTTCATGCTTCGTTTAAGTGTTGTGTAAATTTCATCAAAATAAATACAATTTATAGCGTAATAAGCCAATTTATGCGCCATGTTCGCCATTCTAGCCAAGAAACGCACAATTTACATAAATTTACGAGTCCTGTCGGGGGAATTGGCCGGGGCACATGTTACTTAACATGAACTGAGCATACATATGTATGTGAATACGGCCAATGTTGAATGTATAAATGGCAAATAAATAATATTTGATTGCCCCAAACCCGAACATAACTTTACCCCCCTTAGTGATTGCTCTTGAATTATTATTCAGCTGCTGCTGCGAATTATACTGGAAGTCTCTGCAAATAATCTTTTTGTTGTCCCCATTGCTCTAAGTGAACTACTTTTTTCGGGCGTCTACCAAATATATATGGGGCCAGAAAAATTCAAGAACTAAAATACATTTTAAACTCTGTCCAAACTGCAAACCATTATTTAATCTTAAAGCAATTTTATATAAAATATTGCAGTAATCAATTTGAGAAATGTAATAAAAGTAGAACACATCGATTCACATTTTCCCAGCAGATATTTGAAAGAGTGCGAAGCAATTTAAACTCTGAAAAATTTGTTTGGAAAAAATAAGGCGAAAGAAAATGGCACAACAGAGTGAATTAAATGAAAGAAAGCAAACAAAAAATGGAGAACATGGCTCACAGGGCGTATGAGCAACGTTTTTAATTGTTGAACATATGTTTCAGTAATTGCTGTGGCAGTTTAACTAACGAAGAGAAAACGCAAAAGCAAAGAAAAGTTGAAGCCATAAACTGTGAAAGCGTGCGAATGTGTGAAGAGACGAATTTGTCACTGGACACAGTTTGCCCACTGAATATCCTATAGATTGTAGACAATTAATTTCGATTTAAAAGGCAATTTCAGATTGTAAATTTTATTTAAACCAAAACAGTATTCACTATATTATACACTATATCCATTTTCTGGTTCCCTATTTGGGTTCTCAGCATTTTAATTATGACTTTTATGCGCTGGTTTCTTTTCATTAGCCTTTTCTTTTGTACAGTTGCATCCTGTCTACTGCTCTTGGCATTGAACTGTCAAGTTCCGCAGCAAGCTGCTTCATAATGGAATGCAGCAGTCTGGAAATAATTCTGCTGGCCCAAATGTTGATGATATTTGCTACAATGACTAACTAGGCGCAAAGCAGCACTAGGCTCTGAAGTGCAGAGTTGAGAAAAGATAAACAACACAAGAGGAGAGTGTGAATGTGAGTGGAACTGTGGTACCGACTGGAGGGGAGCGAAGAGTAAAACTGTATTTAATTAACCGACATTGCAATTACAAATTCTGTGCAACGCGGCGCACCGAACCTGGGCCATGTCCACGGTCAGAGCTGCCACTTGCCCAAAGAGACCTGGAAAGCAAAGAAAGTACTGCACAGAGAGAAAAATTATGTTCTTGAAATAAGAATACAATTTTATAGCTTGAAATTGTATTTCGGTCACACAAAAAAAATCTGCAAACAGATATTAGTTTTCTTTTAATAAAAGACCTTTTTAAAAGTTTGGTGTTTTCGGTATTACATCAGAAGAGTTGTTGCGAACAATTTTGAATATCCTAAGTTTGAACACTCATCGAATCAAATATAAAATGGTTAGTATGAAAATAGTAAGCAGTAAGCAGCATCAAAATAAATAGAATAACTAATTATGATAATAATTTATTAAATATTTATAAATATATAAAATGCATATTCAAAAATAATTATTTTTTTTACATCCTTACTTAAGCTAAAAACAATTATATTTAAAAAATGTTAAATCTTGAATTATTTTAGAATTTTGGTCTTGATTTAAGAGTTTATCTGTTTGGGTCATTTTTGAGTCTTGAGTTCTCTACTTTTTTTTTCTCTGTGTAGGCAGAAGCGGCAGCTGTTCGGCATACTAAAAAGACGAACTGCAACAGCGGCAATGGCAACGGCAACGGCAACGGCAGCAAAACAATTTCATTTTGTTCACAGGACAAAAAGCTCTACAGGGAAACAGGGACTACGGCAAGAAGAAGAAGAACGAACCAAAAGCGCGGCCAGAAATGGAGTTGAGCTGGGCAGCGGGCAGCGGTTGAGACTGAAACTGAGGCTGAGACTCAGGCTGAGGCTGACTTCTTCAGTACACAATGCAGCAAATTCAAGGAGAGCAAACAAAAGCCCAAAAGCGCAGTGGGAACTGCAGAGCAGCCTTTGCGCCTTTTGTTTATGTTTCGACAATTTACACCTTAAAGATGTGAAGACTTCTTCCCGTCTTCTCGTCGCTTCTTCTCGCTCTCCAGCGCTGCCTTTTGACTCGCAAAAAATGAACGGTAGCCAAGTTATCGTGCTCTGGCAGCGCAAGCAGCCCCAGCAGCAACAGCTTCTTATCAGTTTTGTCTACAGGCGGCAGACAGTCGCCCTTCAGTGCACCCCTTTGGCAACCCCCCCTCCCTCGCTCCCTGCTTGGAAAAATGGTAGAAAAAGTTCTGAATAACTCAAAGTCTTAATGAATTATGGGCTCTGCCTTTGCCCCTTCTGCTGTCTCGTCCACTCTCGCTCTTTCACTCCTCTGCTAGTTGCAAAAGTTGAATTGAGTTGGCAGTTCATTCAGTCTACACGTTAAAGCTGATTTGTGTGGATGATATTTGTGATTATGACGATTATGATGGCGTTCCAAAGTTGAGCCGACATTAATTTACTTCGTTTGGCTTGTTCTTGTTCCTGTTTTCTGTTCTTGTTCTTGTTCTTGTTACATGGTAGTTCCCTTGATGATTCACCAAGTCCATTTCTGGCTTATCTCCTGGCAACGAGTTTGTATCGTTGCAGTAAATCACACGCTATTCATAAGTTCCTTATATGAGTAAGCAAGATGTTTTTCAGTCTCGAGGATTAATCTTAATTCAACTTATTAATTTATATTCATTTGTAATTAGCGTAGAAGATATATAGACACGCTTTCAATTTATCTATATTCAAATTTATTTTCGAGCACTAAAAGACCAATTCGTGAAATATATATTCTAAATATATTTAATCATAGTTTTAATATATTTAAAGTATGTGTTTGGAATCTATGCAATAGTATGAATCATGAGTTGTTATCTCATAGTTGAAAGAGGTCCGGTTGGAATCTCGCATGGGGTCTTAGAAGTATTAATTTTAAAATTGGCATTTAATACGTTTAAAAATACCCAGTAGAAATGGTTGCTTAAAAGAATATAGCACATCATATATCCATTTAATTATTTTGTTTTTAGAATCCTTTTCTTCAGTGGAGGAAGTGTTCCCTAGGTAAAAATGATCGATTTTAAATTAATTGATACAATTTTAAATGAAGCAGCGGAAAACAACATCCAATAAATAAATATATATCAAAGTACATTACAGAAAGTTGCCAGTTCACACATATAGTAAAACTCATTTATTTATTTAATACGCAAATTAATTCCAATTCTGTTTATTTGCCATTCAGCTGGATTTTTCCTATATCTCATAACTTGCGTTCACTTCGATTATAATTAACAGCTGCATCTTGTTTTAAATTATTTCACTTATTTAACACGTATGAAATTTAATGCAAAGTCAGTTAATTTGTCGTATCACAATTTGTGTTTATTTCGATTCTAATAAACAGCTACAACTTGTTATAACCCACTCATAACTTTTACGCTTAGCTTGTCTTTACTGAAGAGATGTTGCTTGTCTTTACTATGCTAATAAGTTCAGTCCATTTGTTTTAATTATTATTACTATTATTGTTATTATTGCCATGTACTCGGAAACAAACAGAAACAGACGCAAATCACGCTCCTCGTGGCCGTAACTTCATTTTCATTTTACAACCGAAACCGAATCGTAGAAGAAGATACAGTTGAAGAAATGCGAACTATGTACATATCGTATTGTATGCTCGTATGTGTGTATGTAAATAATGAGAACAGCTCCCAACTGAAACTGGAGGAAACAACAATCTGCTATAAATAAAATTCCAGAGCATAAAATCTAAACAACTGAAATGAATGTTGCCAGGCAGCAAGAGAACACAACACGACACACAACAAGAGCAACAAAAACAAACAAATAATTTCATGTCACACAATGATGAAAGTTTTGTAATGTTTGATGTTACATGTTTCTACTCCTCCGCGCTTTCTCTTTCGCACTCTTTGCTAACCACGAACAGTGCAGAAAATTAAGCAATTTAATTTAATAGATACAAAGCAGCAGCAGCAAAAGCAGCAGCAAAAGCAACTGCGAATGGCGATGGGAATGGAATTGTGCATTGTGTGAAATACTCGCATAAACTGGGTGAAACTTCCTTGTACTCTGCTGTGTGATGTTCTGTGTGCTGTTCAGTGCCTTGTAGTTTGCCTTC
Organism: Drosophila immigrans; assembly: GCA_963583835.1. NCBI lineage: Eukaryota > Metazoa > Arthropoda > Insecta > Diptera > Drosophilidae > Drosophila > Drosophila immigrans. The sequence continues at coordinate 30,514,530 of OY757141.1, forward strand.
TGCCCAGCTGTAGAACAATAATTCAACACATATTTAAATGCATATCCCTCGTCCCTCCCAGAGTCAAGCACTAAGAGCCTGCGAGCCTGGCTGCGACTGCTTGCTCGGCATCGGGCTGTCCTGCAAATGAAAATTTAGTGTGCATGTTCCTGCTGCCAGAAGCAGAGTCTCAGTTCCAGTTGCAGTTCTCTGCCCCGCCGCGCCCCGCCCCCTTCCTCCGGCTATCGCCCACAATATGAAATATGTTTGTGCCAGTTGTCGTCGTCGTCGTCGTTGTGTAAAAGTTGTTGGTGTGCAACTGCGTCGCATCGAAATCTAAATCAAAATTTCTATGAGTAGCAGCAGTTGAAGATGAATCCAACTATCCTACTAGCCGTAGCTGTATCTGTATCTGAGTACAGCCTGCTAAGCAACTAATTTCAGCTTAACCCACTTTTCCAAAGCAATTACCGTGCCTCGACTCTTAGTGGCCCTCTGATTTATGGCAATACAACGACCACGATGACGATGACTACAAATGCAGCCTGGCAACGGATTGCGAATTGTGTTTTTATTGCCAGTGAAAAGACTGCTCAAAATCGCCATTTAATGTAAGTGAAGATAAATTATTACAGCAACAGCCAGCACCGAGAAACAGAGCGGAGTGCGCAGAGTGCCGAGAGAGAGCAGAGAGCAGCACGCTGTCAACAAACCGGAGATCAGGCAACATCCGTTCCATAAGCGGATGTCCGGTTTGTTCGCACGTTCACGCTGTGCTCTGTCGCCGCTGAGAAAAACAGTTTCTGCCCCTGACGGTTGCCTTCGACTTCTGCCATTGCGCATTGCTCTATTAGGCGGCCTACGGGCCATAAGGAGTAAGCCACGAACTGAGTCGCAGGCCGAAACTCGACGATTACCGTATTGTAGTTGTTAATGCACATTAAGCGAATGAATGCTTTCAGTTGCAAAGCGAAATTTGACGTGACTTTGCGCTACCCTCTACTAAAGTTTGTGAGCAGGAAATTGGAGAAAACAAAAGTATTGAATATTTAATTTTAATAGACAAGTAATATTTATTTAGTATTTGCACATTAAAATAAAAGACAATACCAAACAAAAATAAATAAAAGTTTACTAGAATAATTGTCAAATTAAAAAAAAATACGCAATATTTGAATCTCATTTTCTAAACACTATACAAATGTGATTTTTAAATTTTATTTAATAAACTACTTTGTATAAATTCAACAGTATACTAAATAAGGTTGATTAATTTAATCAATTTCAATATAATTAAAAACATAACGGATAATAGAATAAACAAAAATTATATGGACAAGTTTGTTCAATTAACTATGTTCGTGTGAAATTCAGTTAGACAGATACTAAATAGAGTTGATGAATTCAAGCAATATCCATTTAATTCAATACATTTATTTTGTATTACAACCGAAAACCAAAAAATAAATGAAAATATAGTGAATGTTAAATATGAGAATATACTTCTCTTTATAAAATAAAATGTCAGAATCTGTGTTTTGTTAATAAAAATTTGATACTTAAATTATATGGATACATTTGTTGAAAAATTTAAAAAAGCATATACTAAATAAAGTCGATGAATTTAATTCTTTTAGTCATATGAATTCATTTATGTCTATGCTAAAACGATTAGCTTTTACTCACTTTAATCTAGTTTAACGCTGAAATCCTTTGTTTCTCCAGCATTAGTTTAATTTGGCATTAAAAATGGCCTCCATTCCCAAACTGTATAACCCTCTCTTGTTTTAAGACTCTCACTCTGTTCGAAGGTGGCAAGTGCACAGCTGCCTTTATTCAATTTGCGTGCACTGCGAATGTTTTGTTGGAGCCTTTTAAACTGCGAGACATTAGTCAGCGATACACCCACTCTGCAAGTCGCGACACTTCAATTTTGGATCACAACTGCAGTGCAGGTTGAAGGCAAATGGCAAACAAGCGAATTGAATTTGATTCCAACTCAAGCACAGACAATGACCGACTCACAGAAAGACAGACAGACAAACTGAGAGAGACAGATGGGAAGATGCCGTGTTGAATTATTACGCGAATTTAGCATTTCAATAGAAAATCGAATATTTCAAGTGGCTGGTAATGACATTTTCTCAAGTAGCAATTCCCCAACATTCCGTCAGAGGCAACTCCAACTCCAACTCCAGCTCCATCCATTCGACAAGCTCTGTCACTTCCTCTCTCTTTCGCTGTGTGTGTGGGTGTGTGAGCATTTTTGAGGTAACCACGCGGGTTGTTTGCCTCGGAGGAGGGTGTGATGCGGTAATTGAAGCTGGCATCTGATTTATTAACTCAATTATGGCACAGAAAATACACACCCCACCGAGCATTTCCCGCAATGCCTGTTAATGCGAAGAAAAATTGATGCAAATTTGCGCTACGCCTTGCGAAATTCCACTTAAATTCCGCGCATAATTCGATTTACATATCAAAAAATCGTATTAATCGAAAATATATTCAATAAAAAATCCGATTGCGAAAAGAACAAGGAAAAGGTATTCCGTGTGTGGTAACGAAATACTTTCTGTGGAGCTGCGAGAATTTTTCAAAAATTGTTTGCAGACATGTTGAAAATTAAAGAAATAATTCAAATATGGGCAAATTTATTTGCCGTCTCTGGGGCTCTGGAGTTGCCTTTGTGTTTTATTGTGCCATTGCTAAGCCCTCAAATTAAGCATGGCATTCGTAGAGCAGCCCATCAACAGCCATTTAAAGACTTTATCCAGGCTTAACTATACACTGCTTATAATTTATGAGCTCAGTTTCATTGGCAAATACTTCTCGAATTGCCGTCTCGACTCGGTTCGAGCCAGTTCGAGTCCATTAGACAATTACGCAATAGGCTTTTAGCCAAGGCTTTTTCTGTTTCTCTGTCTTCTCTGCTCTTCTCAGTCTCTGCTAATTATTTCTTAATGTGGCCCGTCAGTGGAAGCAGTTCCGGTTCCGTTGTCCATGAAAATGTCAACGGAATTGTGATGCCATCATCAATCTGAATCAGTACGAAAATACAAAAGCCTTGTTCTTTAATTTTCCAACTCAACTCGATTGGGAAAGAGGATGAGGATGAGGACGTGCCCTAAGAGGCGTTTACAATTACGACAAGCTCTCTATTACGTATAGTCGTGCATTAGTTTAGTCATAACTAAGCACATTTGAATTTACAACATGCAAAAGCAAGGCAGGCAGTTGGCATTACACTCGGATACAACTACAACTAACTAACTACATCTACTAAGTACAACTCGAAGTATGTACAGCCAAACAGCTGCCTCTTGGTGTCTGACACTTGGGCAAACAAATTACAAATAATTACATGCAGAGGCCATGGCACACTCGCATTTGAAGCCATGCAACCAGCAACCTGCAACCTGCAACCTTGTGCCTGCCTCATCCTCCTGCTTCTCCTGACCACGACACAACTCCACTAACTGCAGGTGTAAAATGGCCCACTTTGTTGCATGTGTCGCCTCCTCTTCTCTGGTTGTGTGTGTGTGTGGTATTAGTGTCCGCTTCCTCTGCTGTTGCTGCTGCTGCTGCTCATCTGATGATGATGATTGTTGTCGTTGTCGTGGTTGACTAACCTAACTGACCCTGCCCCCAGCACATGGAGGGCGTGACCCTCGCATCATGCTGCTCATCAGAAATGCAATTATAAAGGCTATGTGGCCGGGGCCCAAAACGATATTGCCCGAAATGAATTGGGGGACTTTGAGTTGTGCTCCTCATATATTTAGCTAAATGGCAGTCGAGTCTTAAGTGCCAATTCAACAAATGATCCTCTAAATATATTGTTTTAACTTATCGCAGCATTATCTATTTGACTTGCATGCGTCAATCAAATATTCTCTGTTGAATATTTATTTAAATAGCTGAGCATTATAAATTCAATAAATATAATTTTTAAAAGCATAGTGGAAAATAGATAAAAATTAGCTCAAATTATAATTCAATTATAATTGAAAATAGAAATAAAATATACTATACATGAAGATACAAATAGCTTTAATAAGAATTAAATTATTATTGGAAGCATTTATAAAACTGTTTGGTTATTTTATAAAAATTGTAATATTAAAGAGATTAATTTTATTAGCTTGCACCTTTTTAAATAAGTCTTGACATGCTGTGCAGTGGTTTTCATTTTTTTAATACTATGTTACAAAATATGATCTGCTTTAAAATATTTTATAAATTGCATATCAGCATAAAAACTTCTTGGTTTAAGTTCCTTTTGTTAATCTTAAATCAATGTTTTTCAATCTAACCCACATACGAGTCATGTGTCTTGAATTTTGCTGACTCCTTTGCGAGTTTAATGTCCTGCTGAAGCCATGTGCCATATTTGCATTGTCCTCCGTTGCTCATGTGTGTGTCTATGTGTCACAACAGCGCTGACAACAACGTTGTCGTCTCGTGGCCATTGTCTGCAACTATTGCGACTATTGTGAGTCCTTTTGTTTTTGTGCATTGCGCGTTGTCGTCTAATAAAAGCGCCTCATAATGTGGGTCATTGTACCGCCATATGGTGCTGCATTTGTCACGACGAACAAAAACAACAAACAAACGAGTCGCTTGGGCTGCTAATTGCAAACACAGTCACAATCATTGCGACGTTCTTTACTGCATCCTGTCATGTCAGCAGCAGAGCTCAGCAATATGTTGTGCAAAGCTTTATCCACGCGATCGATAAATTTGCATAATTAATGATGATTAATTTCTTCATAGTACAACAAATTGTAGAACATAGCGCATAATTGATCAATAAATTTGACTTTAAGTTCGCAGAGTCACTTAGCTTAAAAGTAAATTGTAAAGCAAAACTGTGTATTAAATAAATTTTAAATAATAATTTTCAAAGAGTGGCATTTTATTTGATTAACTTCTGTTGAGTAGAAATAATTCCTCATTACAAAAAGTGCTGCATGCTTTTAGGCACAACTCTTAATGCACATGCGATGCAAACTAAGCATCCTTAAAATATGCATTATTTTAATTCAAATGTTTACTTCTGTAGTTTTCCGCCAGATGGCGCTTGGAAATGATTAATTCACTGATTAGAAATGGAAATTCATATTTATAGATTTGTTGAAATTATTTTATTTGGTAAATTAAAATCACGAATGTAAAATTTGAAGATATCGATTCCCACTGCCCCCCACCTTCAGCTTCTGCTTCCCCTCACTATCTATTTTTTGGGATTCACTGCAGCTCTGAGACTAATTAAGCAACTGGCAAACATACAAATGAAATCACAGATTAACTGGCCAACCGATGTTACCATTGGCAACACTGCAACATTTGTCGTGGCTGCCTTTTGCTGATATTTGGCAGACGATAAAAAAAAGCTGGCAAACGAATTTGTAAGTTTGTCGTATGCAAATTTCGCATGACTTTTGCGACTTTTCTTGTCTCCCACTTCGCCCGTTTTCCATTCATTCACCGACTGTTGCTGTGGTGCATGGAAATCCGCACCTTTGAGCGCATTTAAGACAAATTTCCAATTTGTAATAAAACAACTGCGGGGCAGCTTTGGGTTGCTTTAGAAAGTACGAGTATGAAGGAAGGTATTTATATGTAGAATAGTTGAAAAAGAAAACAACGGCTGGTCAATCAAGTTTTAGTTTGCAATAAAGTGCGGAAAATGTGGCAAAAAGAAAGGCCCGCTGCGGCTGGCAGTTGATAGATTCGCTAACTCATTGAATCAGGTTACCAGCCCAAAGGACAGACAACCGATAGACAGACTCGCAACTCGAGCAGCTGGTACCAAATGTTCTTCTCCTGCAGCATTTGCTGCCTTTCACTCTTCCGCTTGCTACACTTAGCTACATTAGCTCGAGAGTTGAAGTCGGAGTTTTGTGCCCGGACTGGCATCTTTGGCATCGATTTGCTGTTTGTTGTGTTGTCGTTGCTCTGCTATAATTTTATGGCAACAAAAGCCACGCTGATTTTCATGGCCCGAGGTTGTGGCTCCCAACAACCAGCTATCGATTGCGCTGTGTTTAAAGCATGTCAGTTGCCGGGCAATGAAGACATATTATGGCCGCTTAACGGCTGCCCTCTGGCTCTCAGTTCTTGGCATTCGAATGGACACAAAATGCTCAAAATGTACCAGATAATACTTTTAAAACACATCAAAACTTGACATAAATAATGAACATATTATAACTATATTTTCAATTGAGATTTAAAAAACTAAAAAACTTGGATTAAATTCTAATGAATTATAATCATAGTAAGTTCGATATATGATTATTGAACAATTCAAATTTGCACATTACAAAAATTACATTTAATGATTATAATTTGTATTTTAAACTTATTTTAAACATTATCTTTTTAAGTTATATGTGATTAAAATATTATGCAAAATTATGCGTTTAATTTAAAATGGATGTTTCCTTTATTTTTATTACAATATTATTTTAAGTTGAATACAGTTGTATCCAAATTTGTAGTTTACATTTATAATACATGTGAGCATATTAAATTGTATTTAAATAGTATTTGAAAGTGTCTCTTTTTTTTTTTTTAATTACTGTTACCAAATTAAATTCAAATGTTGCAAATATATTCATCAATTACCACTTTTACTCTCACAACTCATTTACATTGAACAATTTAAGTGCACCTTCAATACCACTATTTTTCGTTTAAATAAGTATGTATTTCAATTTGTAATTTAGATTATTACTAGAATTACATTAAATATTATCATATTTCGTTGAGTTTAATTTTAATGATATTCAAAATTTAACGCCTTATTTGTGTTTCTTTGAAACACATTATTATATTATTCCCCAGCCATGCTCTGATGCTAAATTAGATTCAAATGCTGCAAATACATACATATATTAGCAATTATACTTAGGGAGCTCACACGCACACACACACACGCACACATCCACACACATATCAGAAAAGTTTTCGCAACATGCTCATAATTTGCCATGTGACTCGCACTAAAGAATAAGTTTGAGCCACGCCTCCGTTCCCCATTCTCCGTTCCCATTCTCATTACACTGTGAAGGGACTGCAATTTTCCTCTCTCTCTCTCTCTCTAATTCACAAGCGCATAAGTGTGTTTGTGTGTGTGTGTGTGTGTCAGAGTTGCGCTCGCGGACAATGGCAAAAGTTTCTGTTGCGGCTCGATAAAGTATCTGTTAGATACAATTTACAATATTTTTCGCTACCGCACACACACTTACACGCACACACACACCCATAAGAGTGAAAGTTTTTTGCCTGGCCAAAAAGTATGGCTTTAATGATAATGACTTTAGCTGAGCAAAAAGTGGCGCAAAGTTTAGAATACACCATCGCAACGCTTTTGGGGATTTTCAAAATGCCAAACAGCAGAAGTTTGCAACATCTACCACACACACACATATATGCACGCCCTCACCCACACACTTACACACATTTAACAGGCAACCACAAAAGATACGCAACGAGTTGAGCAAAAAGTTTCCTACGTGTTGGTTTGGCAATATGAAATTGATAAGAAATTCTGAATACAAGAGAACAAAATGCACACGGAAACTGTAGCAAAATTGTCGAAAAATATTCGTTTTCCCTCTTCAGACAACTGACTGACTCTCAGGCATATTTAGCAGAAGTTTTCCAGCAATTTTTTCATTCGAGTTACATTTTGGGTTTAAGCTTGATAGATATCAACAATTATTAGAAATTGTGGCAAATACGCCCAAGCAAGTAGGTAAACATGACAAAAATATTGTTCCTTAAATATTTATTTTCCAATAAATTAATCAAAAATAAAAGCACCTCAAAACTATCAATATTTCAGTTACATATTATTTTCAAATATCAATATCTCAGATTTATTTAAAATAAGTTAACTTGGTCTGTTATTGATAAAGCAAAATGTATGTTTCGGATAAGTTTGATGCTGGCGGATAAAAATTTCACATATAAGTTATTAGTCGAGTTCGATTTTATTATTTTAAAATATAACGATGGAATTATATAAAACCGAAGAAAATTAATTAATTATACATTATCTTCGAAGAAACTCATAAAATTGAAATGTAATTTGTGTAATATAGATATAATTTAAACTTCTAATATTTGAGCAAAGTTTTTTCCTTCTTTCTAAAATGAATATTTTAATGATATTCTTACAATTAAATATTTCTAGACAATTAATGAGAGTCTAATATACGCTACATTAACTAGGTTATTTATATATAATATTAATATTCAATACAATAAACATTTTCATTGTGTTTATGGTATGCATAATAAATAATATATTGAATTTGTAAATGGTTTTAGTACATTTGGCTCTCTTTGCTGTCACTTTCAATTAAATTCAATAGTGTAACATGTATGTATTGTAAATAAATCATAATTATCCCATAACATTCAACACTCATTGCTTCTCAAATGATTTCCATTAGGATCCATTGCAAGTGCTTGGAATTTGGGTATGAAAATAATTTGGCCAAATAAATGTGTAGCGAGTAGACGAATAGATGCCACAAGAAATTGGCTAACTCTCGTAAACGACACGATCTTGGCTTGCAACGATTTAATTTTATCGCATGCCCTGCAACAACAGCAACAATGTCAGCGATTTATTGCATCAGTTGCAACAACAAGAGAACCAGCAGCAACAACAACAACTGCTAACGTTGTAATCGCCCAACAGATACAATAAAAACAATAAAAACAAGCAACCTCAGCAGCCCAGAAGGCTACCAGCTAAACGAGTCGAACTTCAGTCTGCAGTTTCTTCGCTCTCCAGTTTGTTGTTAGTCTTTCTTCTGTCCGCAGTCTTCTGGCATTTCGGCAGCCTCATCAACGCGCTAATCTTGTTGTTGTTGCTGCTGTTGTTGTTGTGGGGCAACGTTGTCGCCGTTGTCGTTGTCGCTGTCGCTGTCGTTGTCGGCAACGTCCTCATCACCAACATCAGCATCAGCATCAGCTTCATCTTCTCCTCGGACTTCGACGCTCTCAGGCTGTTAAGAGTTCAACTCGTGATGTTAGTGGTTCAAGCCAAGGCAGCGATTTCCTCATTGGACCGCAATTCTCAAAGCTGCAGTTGTTGCTGTGGTTGCTGTTGTTGCTGTTGTTGCTGGCGACATTCTGTCATGAGGATCACGAAGCATTCGTAACACATTTGTTGCAATTTTCGTCGCTATTTGTTAAGGTTCAAGCGAGGTTGTTCCAGGCCGAATCCCAGCTGCTCTCATCTCTCCTCGTCTTCGGCCTCGTCGGAAATTAGCAGCGTGTAAAATATGCACTAGCCGCTCATAAAGTTTACGTACAGCGACTTGCAACGACGAGTTGCAAGTCGAGTTCTACTTCTTGGCTTGTTAGTTCTCAATGCAGATCATAAAGAACTCGGCAACAAGCACTCGGCTGACAAGCTGCAGACTTCTGTTAAGTGTAAGGCAAGAACTGCTTGAAGTCTTAGATCATTGCCCCTAACTTCAAATCGAGTACTTGGATAATTAGCTCGATCTAAACCATTTCTTAGCGACATTAATGCCCTTTGACAGCAACAGATCTCGTTGCATTATCAATTTGCTTGGCAGTTCGCTGCACAAATGTATCTCGATTCAAACCATTTGCAATCGGAGTCGACGTCCGCGTCTATTCAAATAATAGTCCACTAATTGTTTAATTGAAACCCTATACAACAACAACAGCAGTTGCAGGCCGACATCCACATCAGAGAATTGAGCTCGTTTCGCCCGCAACCTTTGCTCCTTCCACATTCCCCCGTCCGTTTGCCTTTGCTCCATTTTGCGGCTGGCCATCAGCAATTTGTGCAAATTGCACGCACGTAGCACGGACTGGTGGCTCAAACCAGACGATAAACATATCAACACCTGTTATAAGGTACTGTGTGTAGGCAACCCGTTGCAAATATTGAAAATCACAGGCATCATTGTGTCGGCACCCTCAACCTCCCTTCTCTCCCGATGCGAACAACAAGCTAAATAAATTTTATTTGCTCGATTTTCGCCGCAAGCGCGTTCGCATTTTTATACAAATTTGCGCAACAATGGCGAGCCAAACGAGGCGTCGACGAGGACGACGACGACGACGAGGATTGAGTGAGTGATGGCGACGTGTATTCTAGTCAATCAATGGACGCCAGGACATGCCAGGTGACGCAGAGCTGTTCGTCTGTCTGTCCGTCTGTCCTGGCTAGTTAATCTCGCATGTTGGCCGTTTGTCGCGTGTGTAAAAATATTTTTGCCTGCCAGTGTTACTGTGCAACATTGTCAATTTCACACGCCAGTTGCTCGTTGTGTTAGTCCTCGTCCTGCTGCCCACTGCTTGTCCTTGTTGCTAACCATTCGCGGCACGTTCAATTGATTGAATTGAAGTCGCATCGCATCGCAGCGCGTCGCAATTGTTATTGTTGCCGCTGGTCGCTGGTCGTTGCCTAGCAGCCTTGTTAGCAGCCTTCCACTCGACCAACAGCTGTCTGTTCACCTGTCCAGCCGCCCTCCCCTCTCTGCACGTTCATGCAACAATTATTCAATTTGATTTGCCAGCCTTTTGTTTTGTCTACGCTCCAACTCTTTCGCTCCTGTGCTCTCTCGGCGTTACCGCATTGTTGTTGTTACACTTGAATGGCTGCCAAATGTGTCGCCCATGGGCGGGCGTCAGAGTTTACACCTGTTCCCGAAGTGTCTCTCCGCGAGCGGAAGCGGGCGAAGCGTGGCCCCGAAAACCGGAAGTGGATTTAATGCGGCTGCAATTTGCAAACCCGTTTAGCCAGCGCATTAACACCACTCACTCAGCGACTCCTCTCTCCCTCTCCCTCTCCATCTTTCGCTCTTCCTCTGAGTATATAGATTATATATTATTGATGTTGAACCCGGCAGTTGTCCTGTCTGGTCTGTTTGAATTGTGCGTCTACTTAACTAAATGCGGCCTCGCACTGATTAATCTAATTATTATGCTGACAGGATGTATGATCACCAGTTAAGCAGTGGCTTCCACACTCGGCCCTGAGTCTTGATTTGTTGCACCATCAGCAGTCAGCATAAGCCATTTAATCAGGTGACCAACCTCAAACTATAATTTGCTTTGCAGCCTCGCTTACATTTAAATTCAAAATTAATTGACGTCTTGATTGTACTGTTTGCAGTATAGAGTTGTAGGATTTAGAGTTGCTAACATATGTGACAATAAAATGAAAAATAATTATAATAAATTTGATGCTTCACAACATTTTCTTTCTTTTAAGAACAAAAACCAACAATTGTCAAATTGTTAGAATATTGCAATAATACTTAATAGAAGGTCGGCATGATTAATTGCTGATGAAAACTTTATAATTTTGTGCACAATAATGTAAAATTAAAAAAATTATATTTTAGATTTCCACCTATGAAACATTTGTAAAACAAACAAGTTGCAAATCGCAATAATATTTATTAAATGGTGTTTAAACTTTAAGGCACCTTCCAAGTTATCATGAATATTTAAGATAAAATATGATATCCAAAAATAATCAAAATAGACTTATAGAAACTAGAGTCTATATATTTTGTTATTAATTGTACGCAATAATTTAATATGCACAAATTAGTTTTCACCTTTTAATTTATTTAAACTTTGTAAAAAAAAATATAAAGTGAATATCACAATAATATTCATAAACTAGCAAACATATTTTGAAGCACTTTCAAAATAATTTATTCACATTCATTAGAACATGCGCAACAATAATAATATTATTATTATTGTGTAATTTATTAGTTTGCAATCGCATTTCAGAGCACTTCAACAGCCACTTCAGCGTATAGAAATTCGCAGAGATAAGAACTCATAGATGCTTTGAATTGTTCCCACACTCGAATCGCCCCTTTTTGGCCATGCGATTGTGAAGTTATTCAGGCCACTTGATTCCACTCGTTTCACGCCACTTGCTCCTTATGCTAATCATCAAAGCAAACCCAGCATAATTTAACTTAAACGGAAACTCATAAAATGCACTTCACAAATGCTGCTCCTCATCGCTCTTCTCTGAGCGCTGAGTAAACAGTTAACATGCAAAGCTCATTGAAGCTGCCACTGCGAATGCAACGCTTCGAAGCTGCCAAACAGCCCACGCGATGTCACTCGATTAGTCAAAGCACCTCCAGGGCGGCGAAGGGATCGAGGGACAGCTGGAGACAGCGAGATCGAGGCAGCTAACTGAATGATAGATGGGGAAAAAGTGGAGGCCTAAACTCGACTCAAGTGTCAATTAAATTAATATCAATTAAAAGCGGCTGCAACTTGTTGCTTGTTCTCTGTTCTCTGCTTGCTGTTTGCTGTCTGTTGTGCGTTGTCTGTTCGCTGCTGCTGTTGCTGCTGTTGCACAGCATTCAACTCTTGCAACTCTAGTTGCAAATTATGCACACGCCATCAAGTGGCTGTCTAATGAATGCTCTGCCTCCAGAGTCTTTGCCCGCCTCCAGTATCCAGCGAGCTGCCTTTCGCCTTCCGCCTCACGCCTCCCGCCTCCATGAACTGCAGATTTTTCCACTTTAATGAGCGGCTCGAGTCGCGTCTAATGAAGGGTTGCCCTCCTCACAAGTTGCGTTCAAATTTAATCAGCAATTTCCTGTCACTGCGTTGCATTTAAAGCTAAACCCAGTTTCTGCAGCACTAAATGAAAGTTTCACTTAAACGCACTTTGGGTTCATAGCTGATTTTTAGTGTTTGTAAATCTTTGCTTCAAGTGCTCTAATTTAATATATGGCAATAAATCGGTCAACTTTCGAAATTGAATTGCCAAGCTTTTATCTGAATTTTGGTTAGCATTTTACTCCAGTCAATTCTCTGCGTTTATTTTCTTTAATGTATTTTATTACATAATTGAAAGTGCGTGGAATATCATAACAAACTAAACTATAATTCAACAATTATTAATTAATTAGATATTAACAAAAATATTTAATATAACATTACTTATCTATATTTCTTATTGTTATGTTTTACATTAAATGTTTTTTTATAGTCTTAATACTCTTACCGACAGTACTTTTTTCTTTTTTAACTTTTTGTGTGATGAGTTTGTAGTTCAAATGTGTTAAAAAAGGTTTTAAAGGCCAAGCTTTAAGATTATTATTGTTTATTATTTTCCAAACTTTTTTAATTTTATGCCACATTTTCTTAGTTTATATTCATTAATATATTTTGAGTGCGTGACATAGCTAAAAATATTTAATTCCATAAATGAAACAATAATTTGATTATAATGTAAATAATATTTTATTTAACATTACTTACATATAATATTAAAGTTTTCTCGTATATATTTAATATTTTAATAGTTGTCTTTGTTTTTTCTATGCGCTGTAAACTAATACATTTTGATTAAAGAAACTTTAGTGAAAATGTTGTAATGCTGCCAGCCAGTGTCATTGGTTTAGCTGGATTCAAAATTGATTTTCGTGCAGTTTGTCAGCGTCAAACAGGATTAATATAGCGGGAAGCTGCAGACTGGCAACGCTCCCGTGGGTGAAGTGTCACAAAATTTGCACGCGACTTGGCGGAAAGCCACATGGCAACAGATACGACTACTATGCGAAAACAGGGGCAAGTCGCAAGTCGCAAGTCGCAACTCGCGAGGCAGCAACCAGGCAACACTCTCCTTGCCTCTCCACACATGTCAGCGTGTATTGAATGTCGTCGGTTGCTGCCAAGGCTGTCGCTAGGAAGGAAACAACATCAACTGACTGCTACCAGCTACCAGTTGCCAGATCCCGGTTAACAGGCAGCAGCATCAGCCCAGCACCTCAGCTCTCAGCTCTCAGTGCTCGGTTCTCATTTCTCAGCTCGTCTTCAGCTAAATCTTACGCACGCACACGCATCGACAGTCAAGTCAAGGAAATGTGCAAAGTTGTGCAGCGGCAAATTTATAGCGACAAATGTTGACTTGAGATACGACGACGACATCCTCCAAGCCCCCGTTCCCAATCTCTACTTCACCGTCTCTGTCTCTGTCTCTGTCTCTATCTCTACATACATCATTCTCTAGCGTGGAGTCAAGGAATGACTTGGGCTGGGCAAAGCGAGGCGCAGTCGGTTGAAAGCTGATGTTGCCTGCTCAAATTGAATGTCAATCGATTTTAGTTTTTAATTTAAAAAGTGCGCCACATTGTCGTCGTCGTCGTCGTCGTCTCAGCTCGTCTTTGGCGCTGTTTCTGGTAATTTAGTCGGGCGTGTGCACTTGGAACATCAGAATTGAGCTATGTGCTTGATTGCGGGCTCTCTCCCTCTCTATGTCTCTCTGTCTTTTTCCTACTCAACTTCAATCCCATTCTCATAATGTGTATGTTTGTGTGTGCGTGCGTGTGGGCGTGGCAATCAAGCCGAGGTTTAATGGTTCAGCTAACGGCATAAAAAACCACATGCCACAGCAGAAGCAGAAGCAGAAGCTACAACTGCCACATGCGAGGAATCTATGCCAAGGGTTTTTGCCAATCAACTGACAACAGTTAAACACACTTTTTATCGATACTTGAAATAGACAACGTAAAAAGTAATTAAAGTAAAAGGTGCAAGAAAGCAATTTTGGTGGCAATAATTCGAGTAGATAGAATAAGAAGAATAGTTACCAATAACGTTGCTAGTGCTGTCATTAAATAAATATTATAGTATTATTTGTTATTGCAAAGAATACAAAAATAAATTGATGAAATCAACATGTTTCTCAAGCATCAATAAAACATTTATTTCAAATTTCACATATTTTGTAATAATCCTTTGACCTTGTTGGTTAGCTATGACACTTCACCTCAATACAGAACTTTTAATATATACATTTGTATATGTATAGTGTATTGTGTTTTATTATTTGCAGTTTTTAATTTAAAATGTATAATTGTGATATTCCTAAACAAAATTTAAAAGCTGACAAGAAAATTACAAATTTATTGTGATTAAACCACGAGAGAATAAATCATCAATAAATGGGTTAACCATTATATAATGCGACTATTTGTAAAATTTCTTTTGATTTTTATCTCGTTCAAGAATCAATTGAAAAGTATTATGAAATTGACTAATATTCTGTGTAAACTGTAATCGCCGACAAACTAATCTGATGAAAATTGAGCTGACCTTTGCGAAATTCCAGAGCTGTCTCGCAAAAATGACATTTAGATTTGTAATAATTTCAAATAAATAAGCGTATTTAGCGTAGCTATCAGAGCTTATGCTGATCTGACATAACTCCAACAACGATTCAGAGGATCGAAACAAATTTGACAAGCTGTCTCAAGAGCCAGAAGCGACTGCGATTTTGGCCGTAATCATAACGGCAACTCGAACTTATTGCCAAATGCCTCGACTGGTCTAGTCTGTACTTTACAGTCTACAGTTGAGAGTCTCAAGTTGCTGGCCATGGTCTAAAGTCGTCGTCGTCGTCGTTTGTTGTCGTGCCTGGTCCCCATCGATGTGGTCGCCGCTCTAATCGCTCATTAAATGGCCACAATTTGCCTGCACCGCGCTGCATTTAAATTACTTTCCCATTGCTTTGGCTCAGACTGTTGTTGCCTGCTGTCTGTTGACTGTTGCTTATGCTTTGGCTAACACAATTTGTTTATGAGGCCCAGCGAAACCTTTTAACTAAAACTAAAACTAAAGCTCATAACTTGGCTCGCAACGGTTTCGGGATCTCCGCTCTGTTCGCGTGAATTTCAGCAATCAGCCAACAAACGCTGAGCACTCAGTCCCAACGGCTGTTGTCGGACTCTGGACCCATAGCTGGGCTATAGTCTATAGCTGTAGTCTAGCTCTGTTCGTCCGCTGTCCTTCCATCGTCCCCGTCGCATTCATCAAAAACGTTCAAGTCGTGCAGTTTGACTCAAATCTTTGCTGTGCCCCACCCGCGTCCCAAAACTTTCGGTTCAGCATGCAATTCGCATGCCACGCTCAAGTTCTGTCGTTTTTCCACTCTTTTTCATTCTTCTTTTCTTTTTTTTTCATTTTTTTTTTGCCATCCTGCATTTTCCTATGTATTTTAAAGAAATGAGCCCTGGACAAAGTGGACGTGATATTATAAATTTAACTTTTGCGTTCGTCCCTCGATATTTCCCCTTGTTTTTTTTTATTATTATTATTACTATTTTTTTTGTGTGTGGTTGCTGGTGGGTCATCTGTGGGTTCAGTTGCAGGTTTTGCATATTATAGATCATGCGATGAAAATCAACTTTCATTTTGCCTGGATATGTGTGGCAGAAAATTACTTTGTGCCTCACAAGATTGCCCATCGAGAAAGGAAATGAAAGTTTAAAATTTAATCTGTGGCATACTACAAAAACATAAACTTTGGATTTACATCACTATAAACTAAAATGTAATGTATAATCAATGAAAAATATTATAAGCACCATTTTTTAAGTTTAATTTTTAATGGAAATACACATCAAACATTTGTTTATTATTTTAAGGTTGATTATGAACGGGCGACATAAAAAACTAATGAATTTTTAGAAAATTATATTCTTAAATTATTTTCTAGTTACAAACTTTAAATTAAAGCGCTGCAAATACATACAAATTTTAAATTATTGTTTACAAATTTAATAGGCTTATAACTATAATTCGCAATTCTTAAATGAACTTTTTATTTAAATAAAAACATATATTTTTATGTGGAAAATTTTTAACTTTAGAAAATATATATTTTTCTTTATTTATTTTGTAGGTGAAATTTATTTGATTTGGAATAAATAAATTTACGTAATAGATATTACATAACAATTACTCTTAGTATCTAAAGACCATTTCAACAATTCCAATTTCTCAATGAAATGTAGTTATTTTTAGTTGAATAAAACTACCTGCGTCATTCTGATCCAAAATTGGATAAAAGTATTTTCATTAGAATTTTAATTTATTTCACCTGATTCAGTTGTTGATTCTCGCTGACCTTCAGGCGAAATTAAATTTTTCAATACGTTTTTTAGTATCTCTACTAATTAAAATGTGCAGCATTTCACCCACACCTATATGGATGTGCAGCTGCTGTTGCTGTCTCTGTTGTACTTTCATCCCCTCCCCCGCTGGTAACTCATTTGATCTCTTAATGCTGCCCAACTAGCAACGCTCTGCAGTTTTAATTTATGTTGCCGACGGCGTCGCTCGTTGAGTGAGTTGCATTATCCCCCGCGCCCAAAATATCGTTGGTGCAACAGCCCCTTGCCCCTCGCTGCACAGAAAGATATTTTTAATTTTGTCTGCGTTGCGTTGTTGCACGCGTCGCTTTTCAATGTCAGCACTCTACGCTCCCTTTGTCCCTCAATCTCATTCCCATTCCCAATCGCAGTCTCAGTCTCAGCATCAGTTCCTGCCCTGTCCCAATGACGCTGCTTGCCATTGTCTGTGCAACGTGACGCAATAGTTGAATTCGGTTATCGTCTCTTCTCTTTTTGGGCTCCCTCATTTAGAGCGATACGCTTCGTCACCTTATTATTACGTGGTGTTATTTTCGTAGCACTTGAAATGCGCTTAATTGGTTCCTTAACTCTTGTTATACCGAGGGCATTATGAATACATCCCTTTAGTTTTCCGGCTGTTTGTTTGGCGCTCAACTCAACTCGACTCAACTCATCTGACGTGTTATTAATATTTACAACCTGGCCAAGTAATTTACAACAGTTGCGCCATCGTTGTCCGCATCACTTAGCGTTCAATAATAAATATTTGGAATTCCTTTTGAAGTGCGTGCATTGCTGAGGTTTATTTCCGAAACAGGGAATAGATTCCTGTTCGCTTGATGGCCCAATTGCTGTGGATGGGGTTAACACTCTGCGGCTGCTCGCTTGGAAACTTCACTAAATATGAATTTATTTATAGCATCTCTATTGGATTAACATTGCGTTTTTAATGGGTTTTAAATCGATTTAAAGTTGATTGAATTTAAAACAAATTGACGCAGCGCTGCAAACAGATAGAGATACATTTGTATCTTTAAAAGTTGTTCATAGTAGACAAATCAGATTATTCACAATTGTATGTGCACCATGAATAGAAAATCTCAATTTATTTGCTGTAATTAAATATATTTAATTTTTAGCGAATTGTTGATAAAAGCTTAGTGAATTTCTACAATTGTGTCTTAAAAGATGATCACAAGATCAAAAAATTGTTTGTTTAAATTATTGTCCGTTAATTGTCTATTAAAATAATAAAAAGATTTAGGTACAATTGACATTCAAATGGTATTTTCATTATATACTTTTTCAAGATATTTCTATAATATACATTTTTGTGTTTGAATACAAGTAACTTATTAAATAAATTGTGTGGAGTGTGATGTGATTTTTATGTGCTGAAAAAATTGGTTAAGATCGTTCAGCCTATTAAAAATTGTGATTTCATTATATATACAATAATATAATAAAATTTGTTTGCAAGACATTTCTATAAAATCAATCTATTACAAGAAACTTATTTAATGTTATAAAATAATTAAAATAATTATTTAAAAGTGTATTCTGATATATCATATTGTTAGACATTTTTTTAATATCCGCATAATAATTTAACTACTGATTGTAAATTATGAAATAAAGTAAGTAGCATTTTATGTGCTGAGCTAAACACGTCTTTGCTCTTAAATAATTACTGACAAGAATTTGTCTTAATAAAGGTCGCAACAACAGAAGCTCATGTCATAAATCTAATTGTGTTGCTTGCCCTGCAAATCAATCGAATGGTGCAATTTAAGCTTTTCTCCCCTCGTGTCTGGTCATTTATTGCAACAATCATAGAATTGTGCAAACACTAAAAACTGTTTGATTTACGTGCATCTAATGATGCCTCACAACAATCAACTGCAATTGCCAATAATCGCAATCGCAGCAGCTAAAAGAAACGTTAGCCAGCAGTTCAAAGTCAGGAAATGCTTTGGCAAGTTTGTGGCTTAAGTCACGGCTTCGACTGCAGCTTCAACTGCAACTGCAGCAATAGCTCTGGTTTGATTACAGCAGCATCGAAGGAGGAGGAGGAGGAGTCGAGGTTGAAGCAAAACTCATCCAAGTGCTATTCAATACACTGGGCTCTATAAATTATGCCATTGAGCTGAGCGAAGCAAGAAATCGAAATCATGACCGCAGTCTTTTGTTTTGTTATTTGTTTCTTGGCCGTTTGTTGTTCGTTGTTTTTTGTGTCCTTCTTTCTGCTGATTATGAGACTTAAATTGACTGCGAGCAGCGATCGCATTTCGGAATTACAGCTCGCAGTCATAAATAATCATAGTTGTGCCATTTATTATGACAAAATATCATTCGGACATTTGTTTGTGGCTACTCGAGGTCTGCCAGGCCTGTGGGATTCAGTTGCAGTCTCTGCAGTCGCATCCTCTATCCGCTCCATCATCATCGTTCGCATCGCAATGCAACATCTCTCTGCATCTTCGTGGCGCGACTTTGAATTGTTTGCACAATTTCATTGCTCTGTCTTTTTGCTGCGTTTTAATATAAATTATTTTGAACAATTTGTGGAAGGTTCTCCTCTGCCCCATCATACTATATTGCGCAACCAGAGCCCTGACCCAGGGACGAGCACAAAGATGAGGCCGCAGGTCGCACAATGCTGGCGTCGGCCAAAAAACTTTGGCCGACATCTCCCTGGGCCTAGGACTGGCCACCGAACTGAACTGGCGGCCCTTGGTGGACGGGCTGGTCGGGTTGCCGGTTGTCGGCTGCAACCAAAGGCGCATTAATCTCGCCAACGAATGTCAAGAATTGTGGCTATGCCGACGACGACCAGACTGAAATTTTTTTGTTTTGCTGCTTTTGTCTGTCTTGTTTTGTGCTTTGTTGAAAAGTGTAAGTTTCATTGCTGTGCTTCGCATTGCTTTTCTCAACAATTTTTAGCTAGCATTCTACGCTCTGATGCGCCGGTAATGCAATTTTGATAAGCTGGCAGTAGCCGGCTCCAAGTTCAGTCCACAGTTCTCAGTCCTCAGTTCTAGTCGTATACAACAAGTTTGGCCGTTGACAACGGTTTGCTTGGCGGCAAATAACAAAAGAGAGGCCTCGAAAGTTTTGTCGGTGCCTCCAAGAAACCGAGCGAGAGAGAGAGAGAAAGAGAGATGCTGTGCCCCTCAAATCGAGCCAACAGTTCACATTGCCGCGGGCTAAATATTGTCATGATTATTATTTATGGCTCACCGAGAGCAAAAAGACGCTCAAAGCCCGAAAAACCTTAACACAAACGGCACTTAGTCTGTTGCCTTAAAGTCAAGACACCATCAAATAGTATTAAATACTATTTTTTAGTAAATACTATATATTATGTAGTAAATTTTAAAATCTGGAACTGATCTACGAAATCACATTCCTTTTTGCTATAAGTTTTATTTCATAATTTCTGCCGGTAATAATTTTTTGTTATGCATTTTAAATTACATAGTGCCATTGCACATTATTTAATAAACCAAATACTTTAATTTAATATTTAAAATTAACAATTGAAACCAATCTCCTTTTATTTTGTTATATGAATATTCGGTATTTAAAATATTTGTTATTTTACTTAAGACGCTTTTTCAGTCTTTATTTTAATTGCGCGGCACAATTATTTATCTATTAATTTATTCAATTAACTAAAGTAGTGTATTGTGATTTCTTACATTTTATTATGGAATCTTCCCATTTATAATTTCACTTACTGCAAGTCACCAACTTAAAGCTGACTTCTAATATCTATCAGATTTTTCAAAGCCACTTCAATTGACAGTATTAATTAATCAGCCGTGTTGTTAAGACTGATTTTAATTAAATTATCAAAAATATTATTTTATAATTTAAAACATCTCGTTATTACGCATATTTGCGTGTCTTTTTTCCCAACACTTGTTGTGCCATCAAAATCAAATCAGTTGCCACCTGCTCAAACTCTTTCAGCCACATCAATGTTTTCTTTGTTTTTTGTGCCATGTCATTTGGCATTGAACACTTCCAAAGACTGTTATTGCTAAATATTTTTACCAGCCAACTGTCAATAAATCCTCCCGCTACAATTTCCGCTTCCCCCTTCCTCTCCCACCAACACACATCACCTCGTTCCTAGTTTCTAGGCCTGGCTTTTTCATCACTTTTAACCTATCCAGTCAGTGTTTTTCAGCGCTTCCTCGTTTGCTGTCGACTTTTTTGCCATTTCAAATTAAACTTAAACTTTTTTCATTTCCATTCACACACATAGCAGGAAAAACTCTTCCCCTACTTTTTTTTTTGTGAATCCATTGCGCACATGCGTTTCAATTCAACTTTTTGTTGAGCTCTATGTGTCTATACCACGTGATGTCGAATAAAAAGGGTATGCCAGCTGTCAGCGGTCACAGTGTTTATTCAGCAAGTTTTAGCCAAGAAGTTACAAAATGGTTTTGTAATTCAATTCAGGTTATCAAGACTATTAATTCCTTTAAAATGTCTTTGGACTTTTCCGAGAGTATCTGTTAGTCGCATATCAGTTCGATGTGGATGTCTTCGGTTGATTCCTGACGTGGCGTGCTCAGCGTGTTGTTTGCTTATTTGAAGTTTCCGCTGGGAGCTGGAGAATCGAGTGGAACTGGGGAGAGAGCAGCAATCGTCGAGGCGAGTCAACGAGCGCGCAATATTAAATCGTCTGTATTGTTTACAATCAGAAAGCGTTTTATAGACTTTATAGACGACGACGCTGCCGCTGCTGCTGACGAAAAAACACAGCGAGAACAAGAACAATATATTGATTTAAGCTGCTCCTATTCCAACGAATATTAACAACCAGCTGTATCGATGTGTGTTCCACTCGATTCCATGAATCGCATCCGTCTGGGGGCTTCACAGTCCAATAACTTTTTGCAGCCAGTCGCAGCGAGGGAACGAAGCAGAGAACAAGGCTGCCTTGGCGATTTTCATACAAAGTCACGTTTTAATCGCCGCATTACACAAATCATTAATCAAAATTAAATAATAATTATGTAGCAAAAGCAAAAGCAAGAGCAAGAGCAAAATCAAAGCCCCAAACACCAAAACACCTACAAAAGAAAGCAACAAAAAGTGTGACTGGCCATTGCCCAGTTGGCCAAGTTGCTAAACTTGGTCAGCAGCGGCAGCAGCTGCTGCTGAGAGTCAGGTGGTTGGCCAGCTTTATTTGTTCGTTTGTGGGTGTGCCTCCCCCCTCCCTCCCTGCCTCCCCCCCACAATCTCATTTCGAAGGCTATAAAAATAGAAACGTGAATAGCTCTGATATTGCAAAAAAAGAAAAAAAAAAAACAGAGTGCGAGAGAAAAAAACTCTTTTTTAATGCCGAAATGCTACAGCATTTAATTGAGTTTTAATAATGCATAATTATGCGTGGCGGGGAATACAAAAAATAACAGATGAAATGAAGAAAAACAAATTACCAAGTTGGCATATCGGTTAACAGGCAGCGTGTGAATAGCTTTAGCTTCTGATTATGCCAAACTCAAGCTCCGGATATAAACCATACTTAGCACAGCAATTAAGACATTCTGCAAATGATAATCTACAATCTTGTCTTATCATAAAGCATTTAACTAATTGTTAATAGGAATCACAAGGGAAAATTGATGCAAATTATTGTAATGCAATTAAGCTCAGAGTGAGAACAGAGAAATCTTGGTGGTTAGTATTTAAGGAATGTAGTAATTTAAAATCGGAAACAATTAAAAATAATCAAATACATTTTTAAATTTTATTTCATTTACCTACAGTTTACAAATGTACAAATAATTAATAACAATTCATTAAATAAAAATCCATATTTTTTAGAGAGTACTGTCTGCCTTCGTTCCTTAATTTTGATGAAATTGTATGAGAAATATTTTTCTATTAAATAAATATTAATATTAAGATAACATTAGTTGGCGAGGGATGGGAATTAATTTAAAGTGGGTCTTTATTTTTAAATACTAGCACGGACAATGCTTTAATAGCAAATATTTCATTTTTCCACATAATTGAAAAATGTTGATATTTAAATTTATGCTTATCTGGATTGTCATAGTTTTTTGTGAAATAAAGTATTAAAATAAAGTTAAAATATGTACTAATAAATCATATGCAATACATTAGCAATATTTTCTCTGAATTATTATTCTGTATAATTAATAAGTAATTTATGTAATCAGTTTAATGTCACTTAAAAATAACTACATATTTGTGAATACGTTTACAATCTATTAACATTATACGCATTTGAGCTTACACCTTAATTAGACACATAATTCATGATTACAGTCTTATCGGATAATTCAATTGTTCGAACAACGGTCGGTATCTGTAACAATTACAGATATTTGTACATTTTAAATCTGTGTCGATCCCCGCATGTTGTTTGCACGAATGTTAAGCTAAAACCCACAGCAAACAGATTGTTTAAATTGCTTGTAAAAATAACAACAGCAACAAATAAGTAATAACAATGACCAGTACAGAGTGTACAGGGAGTTCTTTTTTTTTCCAATACTCGATGGTAACTGTGTTGATTTTTAACAAGCCACACGACCCCAACCAACGGCGAGGACTCTGGCGACTTCTGTCGACTCTGCCGGCCAACATTTATACAGCAATTGAACCCCAAAGTGCAAAAAGGGTAAATGCAAACCCCCAATGGCCAGGCAGGCAGCATATATAGTACACGTACATATCCGTTACCCTGGCTAAGGCTACACATGTGTGTGTGTGTGTGTGTGTTTTTTACATTATTTTTTAATGAAATGCGCCGACAAGAAGAAGGAGTGAGAGGGAACTTCCATTCAGAAGTAGCACTGCAAAATTGCATTTTATTACACGTTCGATTGATTTCATGAACCGAGCGAGGGGGCAAATCGCACTCGCCTTTATTAAATGGAGAGTTTATGTTTATATTTACAAACAGAGACACACACACAGTCACATAAGTGGATGTGTGTGTGTGTGTGTGTGGAAGTGCCCCAGGGAGTCGCTCGCTTCAAATTGAAATTGTCGATTTAACATTTTGAATTATCGTTTAGCAAATGGTCAATATTTTGTAACCGTCCCTCCTCCCTCCTCATCTGCAGACCGTTACATGCACACATCAAATTGTGCCACATAAATTGTATTGCTATAAACAATCAATTACTTTGTGTGTTGCCAGTTCCCATGCCCCGGATTGTGCTCGGATTGTGAACTTCTCAAGGGAGTGCGACTGTTTTGTTTGGCTTTCGATTGTTTACAGAAACTTTGCGTTGTTGTTTCTTATAGTTCTTGGATATAGTTAAGCGACTTCGACTATATGAAATCGTTTCTCCCTTCTGCCATTTTCTGCATATTGTTTTCCCTTCCAAGTTGCGAGCGTGCTGGAAGTCGACACAAATGAAGCTTTAAATGCTCTTTTGTTGCGTCTCGAATAAAAGTCAAGGACGTTCTGTTTCAATGATTCAAAAGTTTACGAGCTGAACAGCAAAGGAATTCAATGTTCAACTCATGTTAAAGAAAATACTGGCGACAATTTCTTGTAAAGTGCGCAGTATAAGTAAAATAATAGAATTTTTATTGCCAGCTCTATCTCTTTAAATAAATATTTATTTTTATTTATTTGCAAGTTTGAATCTGCTCACAGATATATTTTTCATTCATAAAACGAAGTGAATAAGCTTCTAAGTAAATTAAAAAATTTTTAATTGCCCAAATCATTGTCTATATGCAAGTGAGACGTAATAAAAGTATTTTTTGTTTGGATAGTTATTTAATTTACTTATGTTAATATATTTCTAGCTTGGATACATTTTTATCGTTCATGTAAATAAGTTCCAAAACGTGAGAGAAGTATTTTGTATACCGACAGCTATTTAATTTTATATATTTTTATATTTTCCAGCTTATAAATATTTTCATTCTGCATGTAACGAAGTGTGCGAAATTCTCTAATGTTTTCGTTTTAATTTGAAATTATATAGCAAAATCTGTGCGGACATTTAAAAATGTGTACCCTGAATGTAATTTCGGAATGGAAATTATTAAAGCCATCATCGTAAAAATGAGAAATATGTGCAAAGAGAGGAAGGAGTTGGCAGTCTTTTTTTCGGTCAAATGCTGCAACGCGTTTTATTCGCCAGCTGTTAAACTTACAACTTTATGGACATGGCCAATGTGAGCACTAAACGCTTTGCCCGGTAATCGCAAATACTTTCCCCAGTTCCGAGTGCCGGGGCCAGAGTTCCGCTAGTTTATGTGTCCGTGTCCGTGTCCGTGTCCGTTCTCGGTACCCAGTGCCCAGTTGGAGCTGCAGCTTCCATGTGTTGGCACCAAATACACACCATATTTTATTCGAGTTCTGCTTTTAGTTTTGCCGCAGCAACGCTGCACGTACCGAAAGAAGACTGAGGGTGAGTCTCTCTCTCTCTCCGTCTCTGCTCACCAAGGACCAATTGACAGCAGCCTGCAGAGCAGCATCACAATTAACACATGCCGCAATACCCAGAATCGGCACTCAGCTCAGCTTCCAATGGACTGAGTCTGAGTTGGAGTCGGAGTCGGAGTCTGGGACGTGAGTGCTCTGCGAAATCCGTGGAGCGCGTTGCACGTGTCACATCAGCAGCGACAACATCGAGTAAGTCACTCGGCTGCACTTCCCAGCTGCGCTCTATGGACGTCGATGTCGATGTGGATGGTCGAGGGTCGAGGTCTTCTTGCTCCACCTTCACACATGCGACCTCCGCTGGCCTTTATCTGATGGCGTCGTCGTCGTCGTCGCTTCTGCTTTTATTACATTTTGACGCATTTTAATCGTTTTTCATCATTTTATTCTGGTTTCTGGGGGTGGCTCCGCCTTGTTCGTCATTCTTCACTTTTTGCCTCCGACTGACAATAATAAATTATGCTTTGACTTTTACAAGCGCCCTCTCACCCCCTAACCCACAGCGCGCCCTTCAGGTCTCTCCTCATCGTAAATTGCGTAACGTTTTGGCCCGACGACGACAACGTCGACGACGTCGACGACGACGACTATTAAAAATTACATAATTGCTTAACTGCAGCGCAGACAAAAGCAACAATAACAATACCCTCGGCTGTGTTCCGTGTTCCGAGTTCTGATTTCCACTCTCCATGTCTGCGATTTTTTTTTTCGTTGTTGTTCTGCGTAGCAAATTGCATTATTTACTTTTCAATACTTTGCCAAAAGCCAGCCGGCAATAAAAACACACCAAGAGAGAGAGAGAACCCAAAGCGAAGGCTGCGCGAAAGGCGACTCGAACAAATTTGTTTACGAGTTATATCGCAAAATTATGAAATCGACCGTGGCTAATCGATTAGCTCACGAGCAGACCAGAATACAGAATACTGAATTCGACAGCCATCAAAATTTTGAGGAATTTTTACAAATTAAATGCAATTATTTATACTAATGTCTGGCAAACAAATGCGTTGAGTAATCGCTCAAAAGTACATAAATCAATGATGAAGCCAAACACTTGTGCTGTGGAAAAGGTAAAAAACGACAGTATTGTAAAAGTATGTTACTTTGACTTTGCATACATTTTAATTAAAAGTGTAGTAGATTAATTTTTATTAAAAAAATACAACATTAAATTGATTTGTAATTTCTTTTGTACAAAAACCTATTATATTGAACAATTTAAATTTAAAATATTCGCAAAACAGAAACTCAATTTTAAATTAATAATATATGCACAAATTTATGTATATATAATAGTGGCATTCATGGAGAAAGTAGTTGTTATTGTTATTTGAATAAATATATATGTATAAACGATTTAATTTAATAAGGATAATAAAAATGTTTAGTGACTAGTGCCAGCTTTAAAAGTTAAATTATCATTAAAAGGTGTAAATACGATTTATTTTATTCCAATAATATAAAAATATACAACCTTAAATTTTTTTATAATTGCTTTTAAATAAATTCATATTGCATTAAATTATGTCAATTAAAATTGCTAAATATTAAAGCAATAAGCGTATTGAATTCATAATGATTTCGGGCTATTTTTATTTGAAGAACTCAAAACATTTAAATTTCTGAAGTTGCTAAATTCAAAATCCATTTATTAAAAAGTTCTTTAATAGGAATTCAAATTTTTTAAAATCATTTATATACAAATTCTTAACAAAACAAAATACTTGTTTCGCGAAAACTAAAAAAAAATTATCGTTAAGTCTGTATAATTTGCCGTATGAATTTCTCTTTAGCAGTTTGTGCGAATTCGCATTAAACTTATCAAGTTATAAAGAAATTGGTATTGCCATAATCTCGTGCTGCAATTGCTGTCAAAACTATTCTCGTGCTGCATGATTTCGAAATTGGTAGAACGCAAAAAGTTCTCATCATACGAGCTGAAGTTGAGTCTGGTCTCTGATAATCCATTCTATTTGAATTGCCACGATACGATGAGCAGTTGGTGCTATCTCTGGTTCTGGTTGGCAAACTACTCATCTGAGCATCCAACTGCTGGCCGCGGTCGTTGCCCCAAATTGCTGGCCATCAATTCCGAAAAACTGTTCCACTTGAATAAAAAAGTTGCGCTTTTAACCATTCAACTTTGTTGCCGCTGCCGCTGCTGCAGCACGGACTCTTCAGCACCGACGGGGGAATGAATGACCCATCTGCCACTGGTCCTGTTACGTGGCTAGTTAAGAGACTGACTGAGTAGCTGACTAACTGACTGACTGACTGACTGACTGAAGGACTGACTGACGGACAGACTGTGTGAGTAGTTGGCTCTCTCTTGCGTAGCATCCCCGACTGACCACAAAAACCGCAACTTAATAATTTTAGCTGCAACAATTTTTCTGCGTTTGCTTCACTTTTGCTGTGGCAATTAAAAATTTTTACCTTATTTGCTCCACTTTTCGAGTGTTCCGCTAAAGAACTCTCCTCATCTCCCCCTTCCCTTCCCTTCACCATCCTTATCACTTACAATTCGCTTTGCTGCAGAGCGAATTTCGCATGGTCATTTTCATGCTTTGCAGAGAACTCTGGACTCTGTGTGACATCTAGATTGCGGCACCTCCTGCCGTCTTCTGACTTCAGACTGCCAACGCCATGCTGCTCCCATACGCATATCCCTGACCAATGTCCTGGCGTGTCCTGGCGGTCGGGCGACGCGCTGTTACTAATTAAAAACGCAAATGGGTTTATGATGTTGCACAACTTGCGGTTCGCTCCAGGGATGGACGGGGGAAAACATTTTAACTGCTGTCGCTGCACAAATGAAACACAAAATGGCGGGGGAGGAGAAGGAGCTGGCAAAGGGGAGCAGAAGAAATGGATGAAAAAAACAGCAATATGCAAAGAAGTTGTAAAGAAAAGCATAAAAAAGTGCGCGGTATTAAAACAAATTTCTGAATCATTTTGTCCTCTTCTCCAGCTGTTCTCCACTTCTCTTCGGGCTTCTCGCTTTTCGCTTTGTTGTTGTGTGTTGACAAAAATGGGGCGAAAAATACAAAACAAGTTGGCAGCGCCACTCCCCAGCATGGTAGCGCTGCGGTTGCTCCTTTTGCCAGAGGCTGCCACCCTCTTCAGCCTTCTTGCGACACTGCTGAGAATTGTCAACGCTGGAGCTTTATGCTCTGACTTTATCGTCATCATCTTCCCACATTTCGCTCTGCTTTTCTCTCTCTACGCTTTTCACGCTTTCCCAGCGCTTCCTGACATGTTTTGTGTTTTATTAGCGTGAAAATTTTTCAAAGGTGTCAGCACTTTTTATGTGCGTTTTGTATGTGTCGCTTGCCAGAAATTGCGAGTCGCTTTTTAAATGCTTCTTTCAGTTTTGAAGATGCCACAGCATTGCCCAAGCTTCAGGCTGCTGACGAGGTCTCTTTATACTATATAGTATAGTAGTTGTGGGGAAACAATGCAACTGTTCTG
Source organism: Drosophila immigrans (assembly GCA_963583835.1). Taxonomy (NCBI): domain Eukaryota; kingdom Metazoa; phylum Arthropoda; class Insecta; order Diptera; family Drosophilidae; genus Drosophila; species Drosophila immigrans. The sequence continues at coordinate 30,543,402 of OY757141.1, forward strand.
CTACCCAAATCATTTGGGGAGGGGGGAGAATGTGAAAGTTTTGCCAGAACGAAATGCGGTCAAATAGGGAGCAGTACAAAAAATATTTTTAATTGCCAAATTTATGCAACAGAAATTGTTTTTCAAAACAAAAGCAGACGTCCTTTCCTTCGACTCGTCCTTTGCTCCTCGCTTGCTCTGTTTTGTCTGTTGTGCTAATTTATATGTTAATTTTTTTTTTATTTTTATTTCTCTCCCTGTCATATTTCTATTTATTTCGTATAGTATGCATATTATGAGAATTTTGTGCTGTTTTGCTATTTTTGTTGATGCGATAGCTTTATTTTGAATAACAGAAATAAAACAAGAAGCCAGAAAGGATGCCCGCCGTTGTCCCTATTCAAAAAGGCGTTTCGTTTCGTTCCGTTGTGTTGTGTTCTGTTTTTGGGTTCTATTTTCCATGAAATTTTTGCTGAACGTACAGAAAAAGTCCCAGAGCAAAGACCACAATCGAGAGAAATGGGGCGGGGCAGTTGAGTTGAGGGTTCGTCAGCTCATAGGCAACTTTTTAATTTTCGGCTCGAATTAGAATAATAGTCAACGGATATTACACAATAGATCCTGGGCACCAAGGATGTCGTACATTTTTGGCTTGTGGCGCGTGTTGTACGGATTTCCGGTCAGTCGGTTGTGGTCAACTAGAAGCCCAAGCACGGTCACTAAAAGCCCACTCAGCAGCATTCCAACTACGCCATGCTGTGGAGAGCTTAAAGTGAAGCCTTTAATTTAAAATTTGCACTTCAAGACTGTTTAAATTTTAAAGATAATTAAACCAATGTAATTAGAAAATGAATGAAATTATTTAATCTCGGGACAAGATGCAGAACACAATTAATTATTTGTATAATTGTTTAATTTTAAAATTATTGAATATTAAAAAAGAATATATGTATGTTATACATACACTCATAAAACAAATATACAAAATAACTGAAATGGGTTTATGGAATATTTTTAAAATGAGTCTAAATACTTCAATAATTTAATCTATTCTAATAGCAAATATAATAAACAATCGGAAAATAAATTATTTTTTCGATTTATAAATTTATAGTAAAAATAAATGATTCACACAAATATTTTTAAAATAATGCAAAATACTTCAAATATTCAAATTATATTACGATAATAATATAAAGAATATTTCAATGTAGAATACAATAGTATATCGGAAATAATTTAGTTTAATATATTTAAAGAGAATTTTATATTACAAATTAATTTATGTTAAAACAATTTTGTTAATATTTCAATAACAAATATAATAAGGTATCTGTAATAATTTAATTGATTTTCAATGAATAACATAAATAGTTAAATATCACATACAAATAATATCGTAAAATATTATTGTTTTTAATGGACTTCAATTTCCATTCATTAAAGTGATTAATCTTTAAATGGAATAGTGTAATAGATATATAGTAGATTTTCGGAATGCACTACCATGTGAAAGTTTGGAATATTTGTCATGCTTCTTCGTCTGGCAGTGTATTTGGCCTCTCTGTCTGTCCTTGCAGCCGAACTTTTTGGCTTCGCTGCCTTATGTTATGCTCTCATATTTATACCCGCAACAATGTGCGCCTCGTAAAACAATTTATAACTTTTGCGCTTTTGCCTAATAAGTTGGCATGTTGTGGCCAATAAGTTGCCGCAGAGCCGCTCTCCCCTCAACCCCCCTGCTAACCTGCTCATCCGTTCAGACTTAGTATACGTGTGTGTGTGTGTGTGTGTGTGTGTGTGTGTGTGTCCTGACAGGAGACAGGCCGTAGAAGCAGAAACTATGCGAAGTACGAAAAGTGCAACGCGTTGCGCACTTCTCTTTCCCTCCCCCTGCTCCGAAACTAAATTACAAGCAATGCAGAAACAATAACAAGTTCAGCACAGCCGCCAGCCATGGCGCAGCGCTCTGTCTCCCTCTCGCACCCACTGCACTTCTCTCGTCTGCCTTAACTACTGTTAATTCTTCTAATTGTGTGTACGTTGTTTGCGTGCGCTAATGTCGCATATGCACAAACTACAATAACAACAACAGGGCGCAGGAGGCGTGCCTTGTGTAACTGTTTATGCCAGCGTCGCGTCGCGTCACTTGAGATTTTTGTTGTTGTTGTCGTTGTTGTTGTGCGCACTTGACAAGTAACAAGGCAACTCTGAAAGAGTGCAAGAGGGAGCGAGATGGCGATGCAGTCTCTCGACTCGAGCTTATTAGTGCAAAACGCAGCACGTTCTACACCGTTAGCGTGCGCGTGTGTGTGTGTGTGTATGTGTGTGTGAGTGCATGTTTTGTTATTGTTCAATGTAATTAAATTATGCAGATGAGTGGCAACATGTCGCTGCTGCTGCTGCTGTCGTATTAACTAAATTGCATAGAAAAGTGTTCAGCTATGCTGACAAACAGCTGCCAGCGCTTGGCAGATGGGTTAACAAAACAAACACACAACCATTTTAAACCATTATTAAAACAAATTTCAATAAAATGTGTATTTATTTAAAACCACGCGAATTAAAAAAAGTAATTTCCGCTTGGCAGCGGTGGGATTCGAACCCACGCCTCCGAGGAGACTGGTGCCTTAAACCAGCGCCTTAGACCGCTCGGCCACGCTACCACATGAATGTCGATGGAATTTGAGCACTGTTGTAGGCAGAGAAAATGTATCTGGGAAATTCGGTCTATCTTTGAGGTTGATCGAATTGACAAATTGTAGCTGTGAGATAATTTATATTATATGCGCTTATCTCAAAAATAGCAACTAAATTTATAAATAGCTGCTGAAGCGTGCCAATTTTATTTTGCATATTCATTAAGATTTCCTTTTAGTTTATCAATGAAAACTGCCGTTTGGTTAATAAGTATGTTAAGTTTGTCGTTTATTTGATTTTATCGTCTAGTTGTTGAACAGTTTTGCAATTTTATATTTCATTTGCCATCCATATACATATGTTTACACACATAATTGTATTTGAGAGTTCCTTGTATGTTTTGTCTTATAAGTTTGTTAGCTTTATCTGTTGTCTGTTAATAGAAGATGATCATACATATTTTTGGTTGATTTTTATTCTCATATATACTAAACTCATACTCGTGAGTACTTTTTTTATATTCCTTGTTGCCTTTTTAAACGCTCTTTTAACTATATTCGTGTCCCTTGTAATTTGCTTACAAACTATTTCGAATTTAATTAAATTGTTTTTTTTTTCGTTTTTTCTCTGTTTTTTTTTGTCAATCTATATAATCGTATGTGTATATATTGTATAACTAGATGAGAGATTTGTGGTGTTATGAAATATGAATATGAATTTACGTTTGAATAAGTTTTTCAATTATAAATTTCTTCTGTTTAGTTTTAGGTTACGCTTAACTCCCTTGTATGTGTTTTGCATTTTGTTCCATTAAATTGTTAAATGTTATGTACAGTTCGCATTATTTAATGGCGCTGCCAACTCGTCACAAATACAAAAAAAAACTGAAAAAAACTGAAAAAAAATCGATAGATTGAAAAAGGAAAAAGCAATCAGCGAAATGGCCATATAAAAACAACAGAAAATTAAATTTGTTCGAGCATAATCATTTTTTGCTTTATTTACACATATTTTGTATTTGTATTTATTAAGCATAAATTGCTTTTGTATTCATACTGTGTCAATTTGTAGTACCATCTATATCTATATATATACCATATATGTATGAATATTGCGTAGTTTTGCATAATTTTTGCTATGTTTGTTACCTTTCATAAACTTTGCATTATTTATTATTTCAATAAGTAATTTAAGTTTACGTACTGTACGGCTATTTGTTTTGAATTTATTAACTATAAAAATGGTTTGTTATCTATGATATTTCTTATATCGTTAGCCCGTTTTTCATAACTGCTATCAGCTTAGTTGGGTTTTTTGTGTATTTTAATTTAATTTCCCTTTTTTTTTTTGCATATTCATATTTGGAGATGATTTTATTACCTTTTTTCTGTATATATATTTGATGATTTTACTTTGCAATATTTTATACTCTATATATATATATATATTTGTAATGACTTGTGCTTAAAAGCGTAAATTAATTGTATACAATTTTAGTCGTCGATTTTTTTGTGTGGATTTTTTTCGAAGAGTTTTTTGTTGTTGTAGTTTTAAAAAGAATTGAATTATGTACAGCAATTGAAATGTTGAAGAAAAACTTAATAGTTAAGATCACTGGAGAACGTACAGCAGACACAATGCAGTGCTCTAGAACTGTATTCAGATTTTGTGTTTGTTATTTTTGTGGTTCAACTAAATGCTAATTTATACAAAATGCTTGCATAGGGGTTAACTAAATATACAGTTTATAATTTAATTAATCAATTAACACAATGCGAGTCTCAGCCCTTGTAAAAGTGATACAACTCGATGTCCGCGCTGTGCAACTGCTGTTGCAACTGCGGCTTGGTGCGACCCAACGTGCCACACGACTTCAGCGTGTATCAGTGATAGCGACGCAGACTCCCGTTGTTGTTGTTGTTGTTGGTGGTGGTGTTAATCAGCACTGCGCCGCCGTTGTGATTGTTGTTGGAGAGCGTGGCCACATTGTTGTTGTTGTTGCTGTTGTTGAAGGAGCGTCGGCCCGTGGTGTTGCCGTGCACCAAGGCCATGCCCCCGAAGCCGTTGCGCAGCGGCAGAGCCGGCGGCGGAGGCGTGGGCGTGGGACTCGGCGGCATGTCGTGATCCAGCGGCAGCGAATAGTGCGAATTGTTGTGAATATACCCAGCATCGGCCATGGCATCGCAGGGCTTGGCATAGACAGCGACGCCTCCAACTCCGACATTATTGCCGCCATTGTGATTGAAGTGATCCTGGGTGAGCCTGATGCCGGCGTGTCCGTTGGTCAGCGGCTGGCTGTAGTGCGAGAGCGTGCTCTCCTGCACCCGAGGGGCGGCCATGTGGCGTGGCAGGGAGGCGTTCAGGCCGATCGCCTTGCCATTGGCCAGCAGTCGCATGTCCTGCTGCGAGTGGTGCGAGCGCGGAGTTGTCGTCGTGGTCGTCATTGCCGGATTGTTGTTGGTCATGTAGTGAATGTGGCTGAGCTGGGCGAACGGAGCATCCAGAGCGCTGGGCACTTGCAGCTGCTGCAGCGCCGAGGCGGCTTCTGTGGCGGAGGGGAGCGTGGCATGACTGGAGGGGGCACCGCCCCGACCCCGCAGCTGAGGTGGGGGCGGAGCTTCTAGCTATAGCTCGGTGACGGGAATCGGCCGGCTGCCCAGATACTGCGAGTTGTAGCTGCTGGCACACGGATAGCCCGAGGCGGGATGCACGCCACCACAGACGCCGCCGGCCGGCGGCGGTCGCGTCATGTACTCCTCGTCGGAGAAGGTCTTCTGGTACTCGCGCTCCTTGCGGCCCAGCGCCGAGTGTCCCTTCAGCATGTCGCGTATCCGCCGCCGACACGTGTAGATGACCAGAGCGAGCGTCGTTATCAGCGCTGCACAGGCCACGACCAGGATGCCGATGATGGCCTGCTTGTTGGCGGCGCCGTGAGTGCAGCCCAGCAGCGGCTCAGCGAGCTGGGTGAGCGGCTGCTCGCGGAGATTGGCGGGATAGGCGCAGATGACGGGCGCATATTGATTGCTGCCGTTGCGGCTGATCAGCAGGTTGCGCAGCCACATCAGCTGGCAGTCGCAGACAAAGGGATTCTCCGAGAGATCGAGTGTCTCGAGGTCCGACCAGGGGAACAGACTCTCCGACAGCGTGCTCAGCTGGTTCTCCTTGAGTGTAACTGTTTTCAGATGCGGAAAGCCGCCCAGGACATTCGCCTGCAACTCGCTCAGCTGCTTGTTGGCCGACAGATTCAGATGCTCCAGGTTCGTGTTGGCCGTGAAGGCGCCGCTCTCCACGCGACGCAGCCGCTGAGCGCCCGTGATCTCCAGCTGGCGCAGCTCACGCAGACCGGCGAAGGCGCCAGCGGGAATCACCTCAAAGTCGTTCTGACCCAGCGACAGTTGCTCGAGTCGAGCCAAATGCTGCAGTGCAGCTGTTGGAACCGCCTGCAGGCGATTGTCCGACAGATCGATATAGCGAACGCCCTCCAAACCCTTGAGAGCCTCGCCGGAAATGTTGTGGAGCCCGGCGCCACGCAGATCCAGGCGTGTCAGACCCTTGAGATCCTGGAATGCACCCGCCGGAATGGTCATGAAAGAGTTGGTGCCCAGGTAAAGTTCTGCCAGACTGTGCAGCGCCTGGAAGGTGAGCTCCGAGGGCACTGTGGTCAGTGTGTTGTCATCGAGGTAGAGCACGCGCAGATTCACCAGATCGTCTAAGGCATGCGGATCAATGTGGCTGATGCGATTCTGGCCGAGATTCAGCTCCTCCAGCTTGACCATGGGCGAGAACGTGCGATACTCTAGCTCGGCAATCAGATTGCCGCGCAGATTGAGCACGCTCATTGTGGTCAGACCGGTGAAGGTTTTGTTGTTCACCTGGCCAATCTTGTTGTGGTTGAGATGCAGCTGCTGCAGGCGGGCGTGGTAGGTGAAGGAGCGCTCCGGGATGGTGACCATGTCGTTGAAGGACAAGTCGAGGAACTGCAGATGCGAATAGAACTGCATCGACGAGTCGATGGTCTTCAGCTTGTTGTTCTTGATGACCAGTCGCTGAATGGAGGGATTCAGTGCGATGGGCAGCACATCCAGCGTGCCCACACCGCAGTTCACCATCAACGTTTCGTCATCGCACTCACAGCCATTTGGACAATTTGCCAGGCCATTTGTCGGCACGACCAGCAGCAGCAGCAACGACAACAACGACAACGACAACGATGACGATGACGGCGACATGGTAATTGCCATGGACAGCGACGAGCGTCGTCTGCTCATTACTCCCAGTCTCTCCTCTCTCTCTCTGTATCCTCTGTCCCCTGTTGTCCTGTGGTCCCTCGCTGTGTGCTCCAAAACTCTGGTTAGTTTGCCAGACGTGTCTCTTCCTTCTCTCTCTCTCTCTGTCTCTGTGTTGCTCCTGTTGTGCGCTTTTATTTTGGGTTAAATACGTTTTAGCCAAGTTTGCCAATGGCTTTCGTATTTGGCGGCCGACATTCGTGGCGCTCTCTGCTGTTTAGCCTGCAAAAGAGGTAGAACAGAGGGGAGGGGCGGGTTTAATATGTGCGCTTTAAATTGATTTTCCATTAGAGTTGAAAATTGCCCTGGCTTTTGGATTCGGATTTTCATTGGATTTGGGATTTCGCATTGGCTGCATTGACCAAGCCGGGCTAAGTTAATCGCTAGTTTTGTCGATTATTTCTCCCCCTTTTTACCCACACACACATTCTCTACATTCGTTCATTTGTATCTGCAACTCCATTTCGTATTCTTCGTACGGGCAGTAAACAAATGAAGACAATTTAAATGGCCACAGCCAAGCAGCCAGGCATCCAGGCAGCTGGAAGCTTTACCAACGGCATTCACATTAGTAGCCGAGGCAAATGGGAGCTGCTAAGAGCTGACATCGACTTTAACTGGCCCCCTTTTAATGCCAGTCTTCCCTGCCAACTAACTTTAACTGCCCCTTAACTTCTGTCTCCCATCAGTCTGCAAACATTCACTCAAAATGACATTCGGTGAATCCAATTGAGCGAGCAGCCAAATTAAAGATTGAGCTACAAATCAATTACATATATTTCCTTTTACTAGTTTTTAATGCAACTTTGAGTTGAGCTTCTTTTAGAAATGAATACATTAAATTAACTTTATCTCTTGGAACTCGATTCATAAACGGTTTTTAAGTAAATGAAGATATCCAAAAGAACTAAGAAAATTTAAACGCATTCATATGCCTGTGATATTAATTAATTATCAAATGAACTGTGAAATGTCTCATGTATAAATTTCTTAAGTTCTACTCAACTTACAAATATTTTATATTTGTGTTATAATTTATTTGCATTTACACACATTCTAACATATTTATTGAAAAATATATTTTTGGTAGACTAAGACACTATATCTATTTATTTTGATTTATTATTTTTTGGTATTGTATGTTTGCAATATTTATATTTACTTTAATTTCACACATTTAAAATATTACAAAATATATCTATGTGTAAACTGAAAGAATTCAGCATTGCTAAAAATAAATATAACATTTTGTTCCTATTGAAATTGAAACTTGCATTTTAGCTTTAGCATGAAATGTTTCAGCAAATAATTTCTATTCAGTTTTCCATCAATTTCTGTTAACGGAGTGAATATTTGATAGCTTTTCTGAGTTGTCAAACAAGCTTAAATGGTTTTCTAGCTCGAATTGAAGTAATTGTATTGGCAATCCACTTTAAATTGTACTACAGAACGCACTTTCAATCCCCCTTTTTGCTCCTCTCTCTGTGTTTTATTGGGTTTGTGGCAACCCTGACCCAATGTCCCCAAAGTCGAACCCCATTCAATGTCCAGCTCGGAGCTCCCCAAAGGCCCAAGCTGGACAGAGCCAAAGAGATATGCCACATAGTTTTGTTGGGGAGGGCTGAAACTTAAAAAACAACTTGCACTCTGTTTGCTTTGGGGACATTTATCAGTTTAGGAGGCCGAAGGCTGGAGGCAAAAGAAAACTTAATTTAGCGCACACAACAGAGAACAACACAACGCAACACAACTGGGCAAAGTTCAAGGATGCCAGAAAGGATATCGGCGCAACACTCAAGACCCCAAACGGTCTATAAAATAAATAAAACAAACAGCAAAGGAAAAACTCTCTACGCACACACATAAACAAAACATTTCTCTCTTTTCTCTCTCTCCATCTCGCTGCTCATCATATATTTTGGGGCTTTGGCTTTTTCATATTTTTCAACTTTACGCATTGTTTTCGCTCGGCCCCAAAGGCGTCATGAAAATAATCATAGATGTGGGTCATACTTCACTTCCAGAGGGGAGGGAGAAGAGGCAACTGCTGATGCCTTTGTGCTGCCAAAAAACACCACAAAAAAAAAAAAGGATAACTGCTTGACTCTCGTTTTTATTATGTAAATATCGCATAAACACCCGGGAGCAGCTCGCATCTCGGGCGCAATCATATGAAACAACGCCACAGAAATGGAGCAGACTCCTCGCTCTTTTTTCGTCCTTGCTCGAGAGGACTCTCATCATTATCATGCATATGCCATAAAGCGACTTGTTGAGACAGCCACAGCGACTGAGAATGAGACTCACTTGAGCCTCTCGCACATTTGTCTAAAAAAAACACAACAGCCAAAAAGTCCTTTGCAGCTTCTATTCCTGTTCCCCGATCTCGAACTTCGTTTATTTGCGCTTCGTGCGGGCAGCAGCTGCTTTGGCAGTCAGTCAACACACAGTTTGCCCGGCATATGCTGGGAAAATCAAATTTAAATTGCTGAAATGTGAATTTCTGCTAAATGGCCGAAAACAATCCGCAGGCCAGGTTACTTTTAAAAGGCCCAGAGCAAGCATTCGGCATTATGAGCCCGTCCAATTTGGCGCTTCGAGCTGTTTGCTTAGTCCGCCCAAAACGATGGCAGTTAGCAGACAGTTTTCTTTAGGGGGCGACACAATTCGTTTACAACAATAAAGAAAACACGCCAGCAACCTGGCCTAAACCAACACAACAACAGCACTAGAGACGCTGCTGGCCAAAAGTCAACATGTGTTGACAAATTGCATGTATGTAAGTTTAAGGACATTTCAAAGTGATTCTTGGACACCAAACTAAAGCTGCCTGAAAGGCATTAACACCATAGCAAAGCGATAAATGTTAGTTACATTAATTGACGAGCAATATTCTTGGCCGTTTCTAAAAGACTTAAGATTCAATTTGACTGAAAAATTTTGTTTGAACTTATATTTTTCTACATCTGTTTTTATATATTTTTAGATAAATCAAATATTCTTCAATATAAATAATTATTTATTTATAACTCAAAATTAAATTCATGTTGCTATTAAATTTTTTTAGTACAGCTTTTCAATTATTTTGTATACTTTTCAATAGCTCTTTTTCTATTAGATAAATTCAATGTTTTTGAATTTGAATCATATTAAAGTTGATGAATTCAAAATTGTATTTCATTTGAAAGTAAATTTACATTACGGCGTTTAAATTCTGTTGAAATTCAAGATTTTTACCAATGTCGATTAAAATAAAAATTGTACTTTACGTTTAGCTGACAGCCGCTGATAATTTTTCATTATAATTTCTATTGATTTTCCGCTGTTTTCTATTCAAATTTCTTTCTTTCAGTTTGAATAGTTACTCATCTCATTTATTGCACCATAATTGCATAATATTTCACTCGTTAAACTTGTTATGGCATTCCACACAGCAGCGAAAGATACTTTAGTTTCAAATACACACAACTCTGCGCTTTCAGTCAGCACCATTTAAATTGTCACCCAGCCTGGGAACAAAGCAAAGCAACAAACTCGCTCTCCATCCAACGCTCAAAAGTATGCTCTAAATATTTTATAGCTAACCGCCGCCATGAACGCCGAGATTCTTTTTTGTAGACGTTTTTATTTGGTTTACGGGCGTCGTCAGACGCTGGCAAACCTTTTTTTTTTCGACTGTTGCCCGCTGCTGAACTCATTTATTAGTTCTGCCCGTGTCCGAGTCCGGCTTCTAGTCCGTCTCTCAGTCCGTGTCCGAGTCCGAGTCCTTGTCTCCGCCAACTGCCCATTGTTATAAATGTTTGGCTGTCAGTTCAACTGTGGCTGTGTAGCCTTGCGGCCATGTCCCACAAAAAAGGCAAAGAACCCAACACAAAAAAAAAAAAAACAAAACTCTTTTATTGTATGTGTCTGTCTCCCCCACACTCTCCCCTCTCTCTCTCTCTCCAGCTGTTGGCCAGGCTTTTGCTATGACTTCCGCTTTTGGCCCGCTGCCTTCACACTTTCCTGGCTGCTTATTGTTTAGCCAGGCGAGTTTTTGAAAATTTGCCAAAATACAAAAAAAAGCGACGTAGTTTTGCAACAGTTTTTCTTTACGGGAAATTGCTAAATAAATGCATGTTTCTGATTTAATAGCGAGAATGAAGCGAAAATTCAGTTTTCTCTATTTATTCAAGACTTGGCAAAAGTTTCGTTGTTTTATACGGACTCAAAGCGACGACCGCCCGCAACTCTTTTTGCCAGTTTTATTAATTTCACAGCCATCTTTGAGCTGCTCCAATTTCCACAAACCTCCTCTTGCCCCTTCGCTTCCCCTCGGCTGCCATCAATGTCAGCAATAAACTTCAAGCGGCTTGTTGTTGTTTGCCAAATGTTTAATATTTCAAAGTAACGCCAGCCAATAGCAAAGTAAAACCCACTTTCCATATCCGTTGTCTCTCCAGCCCCCCCCCGCTCTTTATCTCACTTCCCCACCCTGTTCCCCCCTGTGGCTCTTCGTCTGGTGTTATTTATATGACAATTTCGCTTGAGCGCGCGTTAAAATATCGCTGACAATATTTTATGCTCATGCTTTGCCTCATGTTTTGCCAACGTATCAACCCTGCTCCCCTCTGCCCCCATCCTTCTGCCTCCCCCGCCATATTGTGCTATGATAAACTTGGCAAATTTATCCTGCTTTGTGCCATACGTCTTTTGGCACAGTTTCCGCTCAAGAATCCCTCTCCTTCTTTCCTCTCTCTCTCTCTCTAACTATTTGCACAGCTTACAGTTTCAGCAGTTTCGCGTCGAGTCGCGTGTGCATCTGTAAGATACTTTTTGTTGCTAAACAAGCACAGTCAAATATTTGCAATGCCCCAGAAAACACAATAGCAATAGCAACAACCATAGTCAACAATAGACAGCAGCAAGAAGAAAAACGTGAAGCTCACGCACGCTGCAAAACTTCGCTGGAAGTATTTGGGGCAGTTCCCAGAACAACTCCCACTTCCAACTCCATCTCCCAGTGAAAGTCGCTGGCGGAGAATGGAGAATGGAGAATGGGAGCCTTGGAGGCAGCCAGTCGTCTGTGAAATAGAAAACGAAACAATGTCTGCGCTGGGCGGATGATGATGAGGATGGGGATTGAGACGATGAAGCTTTGGAGCTGTTTATGCCGCCTGGGGGCGTTTTGCATTTGCAACGACGACGCGTCGTCACACATGTTACTTCAATTTTCGGTAATGGTAATCGACATTCGAGCAGCGAGTTGCAAGTTGCAAGTTGCACGCTGCACGCTACTTGCTGCAAGTTGCAAGCTGCGAATTTGCACATAGCTTTGCGAGTTTTTGCCCGCCAATTGATTGGGATTTGCAGCTAAGCTTGCGTTGCGAACTGGTTTTCATTTCTTTTTCTAGTTTTTGGGCATCACTCGAGTAGCTGCTGATTTGCCAGCGAAACCACAATGCGGCAATAAAATTTGAATTGGCATCAGCAGCGAATGAAAATTCCGCGCATTTTCATAAAGAAAGCCAAACGATTTTCATTAAAAGTGATTTGAGCTAGTTGAGCAATAAATGGATGCCCAATTTCACTTGGCAATCTTTTGTAGTCAATTATTGTAAGCAAGGAAATATAAAACAAAAAACAATTAAATATTTGTTTTTCAAGAACTGATTATATAACTAAATTTTAATTTAAATTGAAACAATGATGCATCAAAGTTGTTTGGTTTTGTACCAATAAATATTAACATAAATAATGCATATTTGCAGCTCTTATCAACAACATGATATCTAACATAATTAAGGCGACTTTAAAATGTTTTTTAACAATTTCAATTGAATAAAGTTATTTTTTTATTGCTTTATTTAGCATTTTTGGGGTTACAAAAAAATGGGCTTTCAAAAAGCTATGATTGAATCTCTTGTAATAAATTATTACAAACAACAGCAGGGAAAAAATATAATTTAAAAAAATCAAATATATCCTCATTTTCTAAAAATTGAATAAATAACAAAAAGGCTTCAAAGATTCTTTTATAACAAATGAACAAAAAATCTGCTTCGAATTCAGAATTATTCATATCATTAGTTCGAATTAAAAATACAATATAATTTTTGGATTTAAGTTCTTTCAGTTAAACATAAATTCTTTAATAATTAAATTTATTTGAATTTCTTAGCAAACCACATGATGTTATTATGACACTGTAAGTATCAAAAAATGTATTTCTAAAAAACTTCTGCTTTAATACAATAAAATTAAATATTAATAAAATACTAAAATAATTGTATTACAACATTATGTCCTAAGTATCCCAAAAATTTGTTTTTACAATTTCAATTAAATGAAATTCTTTTTTTTTGTGTTGCTTTAATTAGCTTTTTGGGTGTAACCCAAAATGTGCTTTAAGGGAGTTTAGGCTTCAGTTGGCTCATTTGCTGGCATGTTTTTTTCTTGTCGTAGTTTCGTAATTTTTTTCAAAAGCTGGGGAAAGGACGACGACATCAAAATGTATTTTATGTGTCCCTTGAACATTGAGACGAACTGAGGCGACGACGGGAAGTTGTTGAACAAGTGCTGCTAGCCAAGAATCCGGAATTTCGGTGACGTTGGCTCTACGACGACGATGACGCTTTTATGGCATAATTCCTAGCGCCGTCTTTTTGTTTTTACTGCCTTGCCAAAAACTTTGACTGCCAGGGCGAGAGGGGAGAGGAGGGAGAAGAGAGTGCGGCAAGTCGGCTGCGAATTGGCATGGCAAGAAAGTAAAGAGTAATACCCAAAGCAGTCATAAAGTAAACCAAATATTTTACATATAAACGACCGCAAGCAGACGTCAGAGTCGGAGGCACTTTGGAGAATACTACAGCCGAGAATCCGTCGAGGTGTGGGCTAGACGACGTCGCCATTTTTCCCATAACTTTTTCTCTCTGCTCTCCACTCTCCTCGTTTTTTTTTGGACTTGTGCCCATAAAAAGGCGACAGGCCAAAAGTAGGTAAAAAGCAAAAGAAGCAGAAACTTTACCCGGCGACCTTGCCACACGCAACGCACTGCGTCCCTTGCCCCTGCCTCTCAGCCGTGTCGTCTGCAAGTTTAAAGCCAAGGCAAAGTTATGTGTGGCAAACAATAAATCCACGCTATTGATCCCGGCTATATGTCTTAAACAAATTTATATGGCAAACGGAAAACTAGAGCTCCAGCTCCAGTCCGAAATATATACATATATATATATATATACTGACTGCCACATTTACCGCCCTGGCATTTGATAAACGCGCATATGGCATCGTAAGAGCATGTCGAACATAAACCTTGCACGGCTGGAGATTTGCCATGGATTCGCATTCTCAGTCGAAGATGGAGTCGGAGATGGAGTCGGATTTGGAGTTGGAGCAACGTTTAGTGCAACGGACTTGAAAATTAAGGCGACTGGCAATGAACATTTTTTTTATTACAATGTTTATCCTAAGAGCAGCTTAAAGTGAAACTATAAATTTGCAAAATACCGGAGAGAGACGATGTCGGGGCTTTATGCAGATAAGCTGAAGTGAAGATAATGCCGAGCAACGGCATTTTGAGAAGAAACCTGAGAAGGGATTGCAAAACGACAAAAGAGTTGATAAAAGCGAAAATACTAAGCTAGAAGTAAAGCAAGAAATAATAGAAAAAAGAAAGTGAAACACGAGTTAAAGAGAGAATATAGATATTTAAGATAAATTAAATACAAACAATGAGAAAAACATAGACAAAATAATGAAAAAATAATTACTCTGAAAGAGAAGAAATAAAAATGCAAATTTTAAAGAGGGGAAGCGTTTAAATTTTGAAGAAAATGTCGACAACTGATTCGGAGTTAACAATAATTATAAACAGGGAGACTAAAAACTAGACTAATTTAAAGAGCATAACGACAATCCGCTTTGCAATATTATTAAACACCTTTTGGGCATTAAAGCTGATGCCAGAATAGAAAATTCGTTGGCTCGTAATTGTCGTCCCCAAAGACTGTTGAGGCAGAAGCAGAAAATTCGAATTTTAAGTGGAAAAATTGCTGCATAAGCCTCGGAAATTAAACTGCCATTTGGAGGTGAGTTTTATTTTTTGCTTTGCCTAAAAAGTTCGCCAAACTTTTGGCATCATTTCGGCTGCTTATCGACAAAAAGTCAGCAAGCAGATCGGATTTGTGTTTGAATTAAGAATTAAATGGGAAAATGCAAACGAATGAAAATGAAAATGGAAATGAAAACGACAATGGACGGCATGAGGAGCAAAGCTTAAAAGCGCGTAAAGGATTTAGCGCTAGTTGGAGCAGGGTTTAGGGTTGCCTTCGCGACAACGCTCTGACAGGCATTAGAAGGCGGCGAGCTGCGTTTCTTGCTGACTCGACAAAGCTGCAACAAGCAGACAGTGCGCGGAGAGGGGAGGGACGTTGTCTACCTGGCACTAAGTAGCGCCTGCCAACCGTTGACCGCGGCCATGGCGAGCGCCATAAATCTTGGAAAATCGCGGCGGGCGCAAAGTGCGCCACAAAATGCTGAAAATTGCACAGCAAGGAAGTAACAAAAGCGCCACAATGAGAGAGAATATGGAGCACAGTGAAGACCCTGCCAGGCTATAGACCCGACTCGCAGGTAGACAAGCATCTGGCCCAAAAGGAAGCAGCAGCAACAACACGCCACATGCTCGCAGTCGGCTTTGTTGCAGTTGCAGTTGCAGTTGGCGTGTGCGAAATTTAGTGCGCTTGAAATTTAGTTGCACAGTCGCGGTGATTTAGTTGGCCATCGCTCTCGAGTTGGCCCAAACCCCAAACCGAACAGTAGCCAACACTGAGTTGCGGGTCGCAATGGAGGTCAGACGGCGAAACAATAAACTCAAATTTGGCGACAACGCGACGGCGCATTAAATACCATGAACGGACTTAAGTTCTGGCTTATATTAACAACTATTTGACAGTCTGAAATTCGCAGTTTATTTATGCATAATTTTAATGAAGGGGTTGATTTAGAAAATATAATAATAATAAATTATCGTATTTACTATTTATTATTTGGTAATATTTCTGCAACAAAAGTTAAAAAAATATTTATACAGAAATAAAGTTAAGGATGAGTACTATTTATTTCAGGTTTACATAATATACTTGTCTAGAAGAAACTGAATTTAAACTTTTGTTTAAATCTATGTAAACATATAACATATGTAATAAATTTAATTTTAACCTTAAGCTTTTATGTATGTAGTGATATTTATTACCAATCTAACAAAATGCATTTGATGTATTTTTTTTTTGCATGTTTTATTTTACATATATATTTTATTTTTCTTGTGTCGAAGAAGCTCTTTTCAATATTTTCAACAAAATTTCGACCCTCGATGTTTTATTTGCAATATTTGTTATACATTTTAATAAATACAGTTAACGTTTCCTTATTTATTATTTGCATAATAAAATAATTCTATTATAAAATAAACTTTTCAGCAATTTTATGATTTTTACAGAAATACTGTTAATGTATTATTTTAAATACTTGCTAAGAGTCTCTTTCATTCCACCTTCCCAGCAATTTAAAGCAGCACTTTCAGAAAAGTGCCGACTGTCGAATATTTTCGGTTTTCATTTTCATTAGCGGAATGCATTAACCCAAACCACTGTGCATTCAAATGCTCCACATTGTTTGCATTTGCTTTTAAATTTGCACCGCTCAACCGCTGTGTAAAACTTTTGCCTACAGCGCGCCTACGATTCCCCCGCGCCCCTCGACCACCAAACTCCTTGCCACCTCCCGCTGCAGCAGCGGCAAGTTGAATTTAACATGAAGCAAAAGCTGCATCGACAACGTCAGCGTCAGCGTCACATGTGTGAGCACTGCGAGGGAATTCGGGGAATCCGCAGAGATCGGGTATAGTCGAGGTTTCTGCTTTAAGCAACGGCATTGTTTATGCACAGGAGACAGAGACACATGGCAATAAAGCGAGAGAGAGAGAGAGAACGAGAGTGAGCGAGAGCGAGAGCTAACCAGACTCATTTAAAGAGTCTGGAGTGTCGAGAACGCGACATGAGTTAAGTGCGATGGCAAAATTTATGCGAAGAATGCAGAGGCAATATGTGCAACAGCAGCGATAACAACAACAATAACAGCAACAACAGCAACAACAACAACTACAACTACAACAATTCGCACTCCTACAGAGTCGAGCAATCCCACAACCACATGGACAGGACCAACAACACGGCCGATGCTGGCGCCGTTTTTTTTACAGGACTCTTTATGTACAAGGAGCATTGTTGGAAAAATGTGTTTGGGGGATGCAAGGAAAAGGCATTTGCCAGTCGTGTCTGTCCCCCGTCTGCCTCTCCCCCCCACAGCGGCAACGGATGCCCAATGTGTGAATAAGTAAGCTTTGCAAAGATGCTTTTCCTCAGCGCGTGTTGTCCATTCCTCGCTCCTCAAAGCGTTTATTCATTGTTTCCCGCCTCACATAGGCCGGCGAAACTTAATAAGATTTTAATTGAAGCGCAAGAATTTAATTAATTTAATTATGAGCGCACAACAAAACCAAAAAATAAAACAACAGTATATCAGACTAATATGATAATACGCCAGCACTTCCACTTAGTGTGCTTGGATTCTGAGAATTTCACTCGGCGAATGCATAAAGTCACAAAGAAAGTGAAGAATAAACTGTTTTAAACAAGTCGAAAATTTAATTTTTGAAACTAGCATTCTCACATCAACCCCAAACAAACAATTCTAGAAAAATCGTTGATATAAAATTGATTTTAGTTTTATAAATATTCTCAATTCAATTATATATTCCGAACATAATATGTATAGTATATGCAGAACGATATATTCTTGAATTAAGATTTTTCCCACATACTAATTTTGTCTAAACCAAACATTATTTAGAAACTTTATGAATATGATAAATAATGAAAACATAATTATATATACTTTTTATATAGTTATTCAAGTTTTTAAGATCCCGTCAATATTATTAAAAATAATACAAATTCCATTTTCTGATAGTGTCAATATTATTCAAAATGTACAAAATTGTTTGTTATAAAATGTTAAAAAAAATGAAAAACATACTTGACGCATACATCAAGTCAGACACTGTCAATACTATTTAAAATTCATCAAATTGTATTTAAATAAATAAACAAATTCGTGTTGAAATTAAAGTTCTAATTATAAAATGCAAGTTTTCAAAATAATTCGAGAATAAATTATTCGCTGCCAATTTAGTTTTGTATTATTTTTGTATATTGCAAAAACTTTTGCCAGCAAGTTTGTGCTGAAAACAGTTTCCAAAGAGTCGCAAGTAGCGTTTATTGTGCCAAGCCAGCAAATTTATATGTATAGTATTCTTAAGTTCGTTTAGCATGAGTTGGTCTGGGGTCTTGTGTTTTTGGCTACGTGCCGTTTGATTTGGGGTCAAAGAAGAAACAGCAAACAAAAGGCGAACCCATCCGTACACTAATTGTGAGTTGTTAATGTTGCAGCTGCACAACAACAGCACAGCAGCAACAAAAACGATTGGGGACGGCGACTCAATTGAAAATCTTTAGTGACTTTAAGACTGGAAGTAATATAAATCACACAAAAGGTTCAGAAAGTAACCCAATGCCGGCAATGGTCGTCTGCTTAATGACGCAAGTAATTGCAACTGCACAGCGCGTTGCAAGTTGCAAGCTGCAAGTTGAGAGTTGCCAGTTGTCAGTTGCACAGTTGCCAGCTGGGGATTGTGGGCAGCTTGAAGCATAGAAACAACATCAACCACTGAACGGCACAAGGGAGCGACTTAATGAAAATCAAACATACAAGCAGCCGGCAATAACTCAAAGTCGGTCAACTGTGCTGTGGAAAACGTCGCAGCTCTCAAGTGGCGCATACCAAACAATAATTGATAAACGAACAGATGTACAAGTGTTTAAGTGAATGAATGAATGATGTGGAGCTGCATTTCAAATGCAGTTTCGACTGTTTGCATTCGACAAGGGAGAGAGAGACAATCGTTAATCGGCATCGGAATCGGCATCGGCAAGGAGGCTGACCCAAATCAATTGATTTATGCACTTCGAGTGCGTGTTGTTGCCTCAATTGAACACAACGCACATCGAGTAATTAAATAAATGAAGAAAGTTGACAAACTCAACAATTCTCTCGCTCGGGCCTTAATTAAGTTACTCATACGCACTGTCAGACACGACGACGACCACGAAGACGGCGGCACATGTGAAAGCATTGTTGCTCTCCTATAATTGTCACGCAATTTACGGCCACAGACCGAGCGGGGCCAATAGCCTGATGGCCAGTTCAATGCGGAAGAAAGATCTCTCAAAAGAGCAGAAATTCTTAAACGCGTTTCAAACGTGCTCAAGTCGTGAATTGATAACTGAACTGCCAATTGAAATTCTTCGATACTTCTTTGGCATCGCATTTCGAGCAGTGTTAAACCTGACACTCGGTAATGCGATGACTCCAAATAAACGCGGTTAATTGCGCTCAAATTAACAGTCATAAATATGCGAGCGAATTCAGCGAATTTAGCTTGAAACCGTAGAAGATTGATGGCGAGACGTTTATCATAAATATTAACAAATAAAACTGAATGTTTTGCGGAAACAAAACATTTCAATGGCAAATCAATGCAAATTCTATGAACTGAACTATCATTAATTTCATATATTTGCATATTCAGCTAGCTGCTTAGCATATACATAAAAATCTCTGTCTATTTTTACCGCCTTGAAGTGACGGAGCAGCGCACGCGTTTTTTGTCGCGTCCGACAGCATTGTGCGCGACAAAAAACGCGTCGTATCGAGTGTCGTTTCAAGGCGTTTAATGAAAATGCAGTGCAAATTAATTGTTGTATTTAGCAAATTAATGACAGACGTATAAAAAAGCATTAAATATCGCATATATAATTGCAGCTGTAATGCAATCAGTTTCGATTTGATTACCTTTAATTGACTTTTCAGCACTGTTGAGTAATCGAAGCTGACGTCGATGACGACGACGACGACTGCGACTGCGACGGCGACGTCATGAACATTTAACACTTTTTGTGGCTCATTAACAATTCAAAATGCGCTATCTTCTCCACGTTCTCGTTCTCGTTCGCCTCTCGTTGCATTTAATTTAAAACATTTATTTTGTTAATTTCAATTTCAACGCCGGAACTTTGTTGTCAAACATATTGCATTTTTATATTATTGCGCTATTGTTGTTGTTGTCGCTGCAATGAGAAGAATGTGGAAAAAACATATAAATTATTGAAGCTACTACAAATTGCAGCGGGAAATTGTTAATAATGCCGCAGTTTGATGCCGGCTACAATTTATGATGAGCTTAAAATATGCATTCAACTATTTTTGTTCGTTTCGTGTTTTTTTCTTGTTTTTCGAACACATTTCATTCGTTTTTTAATTTTTCCCACTTGTTCAACATTTTTCAATTATTTATGTTAATGTTTTAATGGTTCAATCGAGTACATAAAATCCATTAAAGCATATTTACTTAGAGTAGTCATTAGGGGTATAATGATTTTGTTGAAGGTTTTGTGTCGTTCAATATATGAATTAATTTTTTAGAAATATACTTTTCAAACAATTTCATATAATCAATTGCAGCAATTGTAATGTTTACTTTAATTAGAATACTTTGATGTTGTTGAAAGTTTTGTTAGCTGTTCTGTAAATAAAATGTCTCTAATATTTGAAATAATTTTGAAGAATATTTTATTTTAGCTGATATAATTTTGTACAATATTTTTTTTAAAGGCACTTTTAAAAATTGTAGTGTAGCTAAAAGTATTTCGCAATTTGTTGCGTTAATTTATGCAAAATTCTGACCTGATTTCCACTTGTGCAACTATGAATACATATTCTGCATTATTCAATTAACTGCTACAAGTGCTACAATTAAAAGTTGAGCATAATTAATAAACAATTTCTACACATTTTTTTCGTGTCTGACATAAAAGTATAGTTTTGGTCAACTATAATTTACAAAAGAGAACAAAAACACAGAGACAAAGTGCTGCAGTCGAGAGCATAAAGAGCATAAAGCAAATGTGTGACAACGACAAAAACCGCAGCAGCAAAAGCAGTGGAAATGGAAAAGCGCAAAGGGAAATGCAAAACGTTGCCCAAGAGGGGGGGAGGGGGAGGTGAAAAGGGGATAGGCGAATGTGCTTCATATGTACAAGGCAAGTGTTGTAAGTATGTGCTTAAATACGCATTTATTCATACAAATATGGCCAGCAGCAACAACGGCAACCGCAACGGCAGCAGGCAAAACAATAAAACAAGTCAGCCAGCAAAATCCAAAAACTGATGAACGCCAGAATACCCTTTGTGAAGTGAAGAGGGGAAATCCAGTGACAAAACTACCCCACTTGAAATGCGAAGTGTTCTCAAAAAAGAAAACAAAACGCAGAGCGAATGAATTTCCATGTCGTTGTCGTCGTTGTCGTCGTCGTCGTCGGTAGTTGGGCAAATCAGATGCGCAACTAACGAGCAACAACCACGACAACGACGACGCTGACAAGGACTAGATAGAAACCCATGTACGACCAGCGCCGGACGCTGCGCCGCGGGCCACTCTGGCGTCGACTCCTCGACATCAGTTCCAGCCTTGGTCTGAGACTCGGTCTCGGTCTCGGCCCTGGCCAGAACACACAACACAGCCTCGATGGCATGGCGCAAATGTGACAAATATGGGCATGAAGTGTGCAAGTGACAAGTCCTAACATACTTACAAATTTTCATGTGGCGACCACAGAGCCGAGACCACATTATCACCCCAAAGCAGGCAGCAGCAGCAGGCAGCAGAGGAATTTGCGTTTTCAAATGTATGTTAATGATGCACAACCAGGTTCCAAACAGAGACGATGATTTTCCAGTTTTTTCCCCTTTATTTTGTCGACTCGATTGTTCAGTTAGGCAAACGTATTTCCTGTCTTTCTTCGCTGCCTGTTTTTATTTTAATGATATTTTTTTTGTGCTCATCAAATGCGCAAAAAATACCATGTGGATGATTTAAATATGTGCCAACTAATGTTGTTGATGAAGCTGCGCTTTTTTGCTGCTCAAATTAAATTTCAATTTTCCAGTTTTTAGCGGAAATATGGTAAACAGTTGGCTGGGCTTACGGCTAATGCGATTTAGATTGGAAGTTCGTCAATCGAAATCGAATCGAGTTAAATACTTTAGAACTGGAAGGCGAAGTCATCGCTCGATCGGCGCCGGAAATGCGACGAGTCGCAGGAAACGACCACGTTGTTGGCTAACAGGCAATCAAACGGCTTTAAGTCGCATGGGAAACAACTAAGCTTAGCTCTGGCTGAGATCAGAGCAGTCAGAGCCATCATAGTTGCATGCCACATGCAACCAGCTGCTGTCCAAAGCTAACAAGCCGTCAATAGAAGTGGCAGCAGTTGCTCGCCATTTAAGAGGTTTGCCTGGCAACCAAACACTGACCTAGACACGCACACACACTCACACAATTGCTTTGCACACGCACTCGGATTGTCGCTCGGTCCCTTCGTCAAACTATTTGTATCTGTCGCTCCACACGAAATTACATAATTACCAACAATAAATTGTAATTACTGCCTTGAGATACATTTGCTCAGATAAACGGTTTTTCGTGTCTGTCGCCCTGCCAAACAGACAGTGTGTGTTTGCACTTCGAATCGCTAAGTTTTCTCGTTCGTTCGCTTTACTTACAGTACGTATTCATTTTTTTTTGCTTTTTGCGTCTCATTTTCATATTGTGTCGTCGCTGGCACGACATTGACTTTGGGCTCGCCGGTCGCATAAATTACGCCGAGCAATTACAACAAACCATCCAAAATGTAAACAAACTGAGGGAATACGCAACTTGCCCCCTCGAGGCGACATTACTGCAGAAGGGCGGAAGGGAAGTGAGGTGGGAGGAGGAGGGAGACAGTCGGCGAGACGCATCGAAAAACGTCGCACAAAACGTTTTTAAGTTCACAAAGTGCGTGCATAAATTTGTAGCAGACTCAGGTAATTTATACTTGGATCGCAGTCTGGGAAAATTGAGGGTAACCTTGAGCAGGCACTTTGCTATGAAACTACAGTGAAGAAAAGCGTGCGGAAAATTGCTGACAGAATCATTAGGCTGCTCAGTTACTTAATAACATAATTTTTGGTAGTTTCAAACAAAATATTTACATTCAGTGCGACCTTCAAAAGTTAATAATATAAATATTGTGATTTTAAGAAGCGAAACATTTTTAAATTGTTTTGATTTCAATTATATTATCATATAAAGAAATTCCAATTCCCGCTTAGGTTGCTCAAATAACGTAGTTACTTAATAACATAATTTTTGGTAGTTTTAAAAAATATTTACATTCAGTGCGACTTTAAAAAAGTAGAAGAATCATAAAATTTTTAATATACCATCGCGAATTAAATATTTTTGTTTCAGTCATATTATTTTTTAAATAAATTCAAATTCCCGCTTAAGCTGCTTAGATAACGTAGTTATTTAATAACATTATTTATTATTGAATATTTAAAATTCAATTATATTATCATTTAAATAAATTCAAATACTAAGATTTCGTAGATATTGTGTTTGCTTAATAAAATAATATGGTGGTAGTTTAAAAAATACATTTACATTAAGTACGACCATAAAAAAATCAGTAAATAATTAAATGCATCTTAAGAACTGCAAATATATTACAACAAAATCGCTTATAGATTTTTAGTCAAACAGTCTGGAATTAATTATTTTCGCTTTTCTTATATATTCACATTTAAATATATTCAGGTACAAGCTTCGATTGCTTAACACAATTTTATGACTTGTTGGCTTTAAGAAAACAAAATATGTTACCAATAATTTGATTACAAATCTTTAAATTTACAAACGAGTTTCACCAATTAGTCTGAATTGCAGTATTTTTGATTCCATTATATTTTCATTAACAAAACCCATATACCAATAAGTTATAAGTTATGAACTGCATTGCAGCGTATTTATTTATTTATAAATATTAAATCGAGCAGCTTGCGCAAATTGTTGAGTTTGATATAACCCAGATATGTGTATCGAAAATCGTGACAATTGCCTATTGAAAGAGAAACAACTCAAAATCAATGCCACATGCTAAACTGGCAAGGCTGTGACCTGCACAATTATATCACAGAAGCAATTCCCCAATCAGTGCCAGCAACAACAACAATTCCTGTTAAAACAATAACAATAACAATCAGAGGCAGCAAAACAAAATGCTGTGACAAATTGAGCTGACCCTAAATTGCAAGTGAAATTAAATAATAATTGAGGCAAAATGCACGATGGCAAGCATTTGATTGCAGACAAAATCTATACCAAAACTACACTCTCTCTGCGAGTCTGTCTGTCTGTCTTTCTTCTCGATATTATTGAACTAAAAAGCAATTTCAATAAATAAACAAATTAGGTCAATGCATTCCATAAGCGGGGAGCCGGGCATCGAGCAGTCTAATGACACCATCCGAGTCGAATCAGAAATTGTCAACGTCTGTTGCCAACTTGCAACTGCAACAACTCGTATTCAAATTTGATTAGACACGCTTTTTGCGGGGGGGTTCACATTGACCCAACTGCAGCTCATTAGGGTCACAGACCCGGGATGTTCCCTACTGCTCTCTCATTTATTATGGCCAAATAATCCAAGCGGACGGGCCAAAAAAGTCATTCAGTCAGCTGAAATTGTTTCGAATAGCTTTTGGCGCATTATGCAAAATTTTAGGTAAATTTTATAAAATGTTTGCTGCCTAACTAGTTCGATCTGCTGCCCGATTTGTAAGCTGCATATTTAAGTGGTACAACATTTTAAACACCCCAGCGATTTGCATACTTAATAAGCCAATAACAGTGAAAACATCGAGAAACAATACAACAACAAAAAAAATGAAAACATAAAAACTGTTGACTTTGACCAAATAAATAGTATGCATTTCGATTTTGATTTTAAATCAAATAATACCAAATGTAAAATGCAAAATCTTTGTTAAATAAATGCGCATAACGTTTAGCGTAATTATCAAATGGAAATTCACACGCACACACTTACAGAATCACATGCATAGGCGTGTGTGTGTGTAGATCGGCCTTTGATAAGCGCGAGACAATACCCTGTAAATGAGCAAGGTAAAGGGTATATAAAATTTAAAAAGTCAAACATAATTAAATCATTAAGTTTAGTTTCATGTATAGAAGGAAATTAAATGATGCATGTGGGCGTATACGTAATTTCTTCACAATGTATTTATTAAATAACTTTTATTTACAATTGCATAAAATTCTAGACTATCTTTTCTTTATTTTTAGTTTAATTTATAGAGTATCTTCAAGCAGCATATTTCCAACTGCACTTTAGATTATTTTTATTTACAAATACTTTTGCTTTTTTATAGCATTTTTTCTTGAATTTATTTCAAAGGTTAATTGGCTGCAGAGAGAGAGAGGAAACGACGTGATAATGCGCAGCTCGAAATAAATACATATTATAATTTTGAATCGTTGGCTTTGCATTTTTGTCTATCTTGTGATTTTGAATAACATTTTTCCCATGAAATTTGAGATTTATATTGCTGGTGATAAATGCTTGCAATTTGTTGATGAGCGAAGTTTGAGATAAGTAAATGGCCAAAATAGTTTATTTGAGCAGGTTTTAATTAAATGTAAATGTATCTAAAGCAATAAATATTGCACAGATAGTTGCACCTTGACAGTGCCATAAACTAACTGTTAATCTTTTGCCGTTATTAATTGCTGATTTGTTTTGAAAACTGTCCATTTCCTCTGCCAATTAATTTAACGAGTGTAATCTGCATTCATGCAAATCATCTCGCCTGCATTAAGATTCTTTAATGCTCAGCCGTGATAACTTTAAGCCTCGCCACATTAAGCATTTAAGCCTCGCCACGCCTTTTGATGTATTTATAGCGGTTGTCAATTTTTTCTATCCTATTTCTCTGTTTTTTTTTTTGCATACTTCTGCCTAAGCCCGTAAGTCAAATCGATGGGAGAGCGGCAGCGTCGTTGTGGCTATTTATTTATTTATTATCACAATGAGCCAGCCCCATTCGGCTTTTCCTATTGCGATGCCAATTCCTGCTCCAAAAGCTCCTGCGGTCATTTCCTCGCCTCATTTAATTTCGCTGTCCGACCACACACATAGACATTGCCATTGACATCGCCTCCTCTCAGCGATTTCCCTGTTGTTGTTTTCTTATTATTTTTTTTTTTTTTGTTTTTGTTGCTGCCACTATTAGTTGTTCAATTTCAGTCCCTACTTCTTTTATTTTTTGCGGCTTTTGGCCCCGTCTTGGACCCTCCATTATGCGCGTCCATTATGCCTCTGTTTGCCTTGATAATGTTTCACGTAGAAGGTCTGCAGTCTTATGCCATTGTCAGCTTTTGCCTGGCCGACTGCCTTTTTGTCATTTCAGTTCTGTTGATTTTGCAAAAAAATAAGAAAAACGAATAGCGAAAAGCAGGAAAACAAAATATTTGCCACCTCCTCCCTCCTCCCTCCTCCAAGGGCTGCCTGCCTAGTTTCCTAGTGTTTGACTACTCCGAAACGTTGGGGCCAATGTAAATAATTTATTTATGGTCTTGTTTGTTTACTTCTATGCGCAGTTTCCCTCTCCGGCCATGTACGACGAGTATCTTGTTTGCCTAGTGCTTAGAAGGTGCTGGTTTTTGGCTTCCCAAAAGCTCTTTCAGGGAGAATGACTCCTGTTCTTGTTCTTGTTAAGAGCCCCCAGCTCAGTCCAATTCACTTTATAAATAAGAAATCAATTGATTTTGTGCAGGCGTAGGAGTAAGTTAAGAACAGTTTGCCTTTGGCATTATTTACAGCCCTTAAGGCGATTAACAACGATTCCATTTCAGCCAGCTACAATCTCTCATGTAAATATCGTCATTTTAAACGAAATTGAAGCACATTCATTCATTCGTTCGTTCGTTCGTTGTATCAACAACCAAATGACATAAATATTATTTCAGTTGCCTGGCAAAACCAGAAAATTCTCCGATTTTTATTTAAGAAATGTGAAGCAAGAAAAACAAAAATTGAAAAATAAAACTTTGCTCGCATGGTTTCCATTACGCTCTCATATTTCGCATTTCTCTGGCTGTTTCTCATATCTTTTGCTTTTAAATGATGTTTATTTTTGTTGCGCTTGCTTATGGGTTCCAGCTCTTCGTTTTTGCAAATATTCTGCAACATGCAGCTGGGAAAAATGCAAAAGAGTTCTTTGTACACTTATAATTTATTTGATGACATTGTAATAAGCTTTGATTGCGCAATTGCCAGACCATAATCATGTGCAATTGGGTTCGCAAAATGTGGCAAACTCAACGTCAATTTCTGGCCAATATAAATTTATGATCTTTACACAATTGCAGACATTTTGAGATTGTACAAATGTAGAAATGTAAAATGTAAAAATATTTTTATTCAATAAAGTTTATGTTTAATTTTGATCTGCAGTCTTATCAAAGCTTAAAATTAATTCAAGAAAAAGAGCATTCGTTAGTTAACCCAATCAAATGAGTGAAGTGCCAGTTAAAACACTTCTAGCATATCTCTGAGGTCAGATCTGATGTTAAGGCGCAACTTCTGCAACTGATGAATCAGTGAGCAATTATATGGAGCAAAGCAGATACGAAAATACGAAGCTGAGGTTGACCGTGGTGTATGGCAATTATGCAATTTTCTGCAGGCCAAAAACACTTGTCGCAGTTTAATGTGCAGTTACTGAAACGACGTACGACGACGAGTATCTTGATGATTCACACACAGCATTCAGGTACTCAGATATGTAGCAAATGGCCACAGGCAACTGTGAGGCAGCTGACTCAACGTATGCAGTAGTAGAGAGAGAGACACAGATTTTAAATGCACGATAAGCAAATCAAAGCTGAAAGTCTACATTTGAAACAATAAAAGCTTGAAATTGTCTTGGACTTGGTCTACAGGCGTTTTGTATCAGATAACACACATGTATGTTGAGGCGTAGAGAAATTGTAGATAGAGAGACCGCACATGACTAAGAAGACTTTGGCTTCACTCTCGAGAGCTGCCGGAGGGGCAACCAGAGACCAGAGACCGAAGACCGAAGACCAGACATCAAAAGGCCACTGAGAAGTGCCGCCAAAGTCGACACTGTGCGAAGTTACAGTACGAGTTTTGCAGTTCGAGTGCAACATCTCTGTGTATCTGTATCTCAGCAGCTAACTGTAATTGTATCTAACAGCTACGACTGACAGCCCTGGCCTCGGCTGAGGCGACAGCCCGGCATCGCGTCGCTCTGGAACTTGTCTTACTTTTTATGGCCAACAGCAGCAGCAGCGACGGCGACGGCGACGGCGGCAACAACGCGTGCGGCTCTTGCCACAAGAGGAGGCGTTGCAAGGCATCGCACCGCTTTGCTTTGCTTGACTTTGCTTGGCATCGAAGCTGCGGCCACCCAAAAATGGTCAGCAAAGCGCCACCAAATGGACTGCAAGCTCCACAATGGATGCGCCTATCTCGCAGATACAATTCCTTCTCCCTCTCCACAATGGATGCGCCTAACTCGCAGATACAATTCTCTCTCTCCCTCGCTCTCTGTCTTTCTTTGTCTGCAGCTCAGCTAGGCCATTGGCATTGAATTATTGTTTGAAATCAAAAACCAACCATTATTTATCGGCAGAGGAGTGTCCAAACAAAAGCCTGGCCGAAATTGCAATGAAAAGAGCAGAGAAAACTACGAAAGGCGTTTGAAGAGTTGTGCTTCAAGGAATAAAATTAGTAAAGACTTATTAACAATATTTATATTAGCAGATTAGTGTAAGCAGATTAAGCTAATCAAAAGCATTCAACGCAAACTTAATAATTGGAAAATATGGTTTGCGCTAAATTCCATGCTAAGAATAAGGAAATCTATGGTTTAGTTTGTTGAGTATGAACAGTCTTAATTAGAAATAAATAATAATAGAAAATTTGAAATTATCAATTAAAATGTAAATAAAAATTATTAATAAAGCAAAGCATTAGGAAAATCCCAGAAGTAATCCAATCAGGTGATTGAATTAATTAGTTATTTTTTTAGTTTTTCGACACTCTGTTAGATATTTGATATTATTAGTTACAATATAATAAAATTGAATGATCTATTTTGAAAATCTCAAGCATAACTTTGGTTTACAGTCAGAATTGTCCAATTATTCGAATAAATTTTAGGAAATGCATTTCTTCCAAACAGGATTTGCAGTTTATGCTGTCTGATCTAATGACTTCCCCCAGCGCATTTCCGAAACTAATCGAACTACCGACGCTTTGTGGGATGCGGTGGTCCATGAAAGTTGTATTGAAAGGCGGGCGACAGAAACAGAGACACAACGACAGAACTAAAGAGTCAGAACGACAGTCGAGACAGCCAAGACAGCAACAACAGCAACAACAACAACGAAGACAACAAAAAGTTGGCGAGGGTCGCACCGCAATTGACTGGCAAACTAGAGCTGTTGAGCATCCTGGACAATCCGAGGGGGGAATCGGCAGGCAGGAAGAACAGTCTCCCCTCTCTCCCTCCATCTTCTCTACTCCTCCTCTCAGAGAACTAGCTACAACTTATTGCCAGTGCAAATAATAACTTATGTGTAGTGTCAGGCCAAAAAGCCGTAAGCGCTACGGGAAATATTTTCAATGTGTGCTTTTCCTGCCTGACTTGCTCCAGTATTCAGCATTTGTATCCAATGTAAATAAAAACTCTGGCCATTGTTGTTGTTACCGCTGCCTTTTTGTGTTGCCTTAACTTGGTTTTCTTCCCCCCTCCCTCGCTCCCTCTTTCGCTCTCTATCGGACTCGATGTATCTCAGTATTTCTGCAATATTTCAGCATGCCGGCGCGTATCTGTTGGATGCCTGTCTCTGGCTCTGCTTTTTTTCTGTGGTATCCGTTGCGATTGAACCATTGTGGGGTGCACGTAATTTAAACCACGCCCCTCACTCCCTCAGCTCCCCATTGACAACCACTTATTCACTCACTGGATTCACGATGGATTTCCGACAATAACAACAGCAACAGCAGCAAAAAAAAAATAAAAACACAAAGTTTCGTCGTCAGGCCAGTCGAAAATTTGTTTATGAAAGAGAATTTTGTATGAAAGTAACTGAAACCTGAGCCTGTAGCCAACAGTTAAGTGCAAATTATTGGATGAAAATTAGTAGAGCGAGCCAAAAAGCATATAGAAAAGGGAAAATACGAAAATCAAAAACAGAGAACACACAAAAGCATAGCACATGGAACTCTGTGCAGCTTTTTGTGGTCAGGTCGGTTGCATTTGCTAATGGAAATTGTTCCGAGTTCCCAGAAAGTTTTGTTAACTATTTTTATTTTGTTTGGGCATTAGAGTCGGAGTTGCATGAATGTATTTTGAATTCAACTGACAGAGGAGCATGCAAAATTTGTTTTATTTCGTTTGCTAAGCACAGCTCTAAATATCAATTTTAGTCGAGTAACTTTAAAAGGCAAATAAAAAAGCACTTGGACAAAGGCTAATCAATTTGGAACATTTGCTTTATATATCATAAAACATAAAATAATACATTACATTTAAATTAAAATCATTTTTATGCTAAGAATAAAAGAATTTATTTGTTTAATAAGCCAAAATTGCATAGATAAATATCAATTGTAGACGAGTAACTTAAAAGGCAAATAAAAAAGCACTTAATCAATAAATTTTGGACTGTTGCCCTTAAATTAATACTTTAATTTGCACTATATTACAATCATTGTCATGTGAATTACTATATTAGTTATTTTCAGGGAAAGCGGCTTATAGAGCTCATGCCATAAATCGTTTTATTTAATACTTCTATTGCCTTTGCTGCTGATTTTTAATTTAATTTAATTGAGAGCATTGTACAACTCGTAAGACAGACTCAAATTACAACTTCTTTTGTACATAATTTGCAAAGTGCTTCAACTGCAAGCTGAGCTGTTGCACAAAAGCCTTTTTCTTGGTGCCTTCATTTGTATTTTCTCGTATTTAAGCCATAAACACAAATGAAAGTTGAGAGGAAAGCACTTGCATGCTCTTAAATAACAAACACACATTCGGAGCAACCCAAAAAGCAATTAAAGATTAAAGTATCCCAACAGCAAATGCAAGCTAGTTAGTAGCAAGCAGAAAGGAAGGGGCAAAATTGATGGCCAACACGTGCTAAGCTCATTAGATGCTTTGATTTCTCAAGTCTTAGCCGGGTTGAATGGACGATGCTTTAAGCCCACCCTTTGGCAAATCGAAGAAGCCAAGAGACACAAATTCTGGCAACAAACTAATAACCAATAAAATGTCTTAAGCCGTCTAAGCTCATAAATGCTATTTTAAAATACAGCAACAAATTGAAGGAGGACAACGCGAGGCCAAAGGGTAAATGTTCCCACTGGGGTCACTTATGTACTGTATGTGTATGTGTGTGTGTGTCTCTGTGTGTGTGTGTGTCTCTGTGTGTGTGTGTGTGTGTGTGTGTATTACTTACTACATAAATATTAAAGTGGCCCAGGAAACCATTCAAGTTGAAAAGCCCCTCTTAATAAGCATTGGCCCAGGGTCTCTCTTAACTCGCAATGCCAACAAGTGGCCAGTGTCAGAGCACTGCAGATGTGGCAATGCGACAAGGGGCATGGTGGGATGGAGGGATGGAGGAGGGGGGCACAGGGCAAAGCCTCTTCAGCTGATGTTTGAGTGAATGGAGTCCAAAGATGAGCAACAGACGTCAAGCCATGGCAATGATTGGCAGTCCCAGACCCCGAACTAAAGACCGGCTGTAAAATAGAGCAACATCAACAGCAACAACATCAACAACAGCGGCAACAGCACTAACAACATGAGCAACAGTTGCACTGTCAGTTAGTCTGACTTGCGGTCGAGTAGCTGAACAGCCATTAGCGAGGGTCGCTCGATAAGTCGCACAACGAGAGCATTAGTTCTTACAACTTATAAAAAAGAATTACTCGTGAAAACGTTTGTATTTATTTTTTATTAAATTCGAAACTTAAAATCTCAAAGCGAACCATTGCAACTAAGAAATTCAGGTAATTTATTTAATTTTTGAATTTCTTTATTTACTTATTCCCAACTATAAAGATATATTTTTAGACTGAATTCATAATTTGTGAATAAATGGTTTTTATTTATTAATAATTAAAATTCTTGTTGAAGATTGCTCTAAAGTTAATCATTTATCATATTGTAAAATAAAATGCATATGAATATAACGATGATTAAATATTGTTGTCCATATGAAATTGGAATCAATATCATAATGCAAATAGCTAAACAACCCCTATCCTATATAGTTTACTTACTGCAATATTCTATAATTTGGCGAATTTGGGTCGATATAATTGCTCAAAGCAATGAGATAATTAAAATTAAATGTTTAGGAATGTTTTAAACGTCACCTGTCATAGTTATATTTTTGCTTCACTAAGGGTTGTCTCCTAGTAATTCATATTTGAATAGTTAAGTAATAGGTTTGAATAGTAAAAGTCAGCTTAAGAAAACAAATATTAATATTTAAAATTTTGTCTATTTTAAATACTATCAATTTGATATTTGATTAAATGCACATTTTCTGCAATCCGTTATCCTCAAACTCATCCATAAGATTTAGAACAATACTGACCGTAAGAGGATATTCTTAGAGCTGCCCTCGCCTTAATGCCGCCTCACGGCAACTGGCAGGCAACTGCAGCGCTGTTGAACTTTTAATTTGATGAATGATATACATTTGTCTCGAGTGCGGCCCGGCAAGCGGTTGGCCGCAGATTGCAATACCAACAGTCCACACTCGCACTCACAACCACATTCACACTCGCACACACACACTCAGCTGAACAGAGTTGAGTAATTGTTGTGGCTCGCAGCTGAGCGTCGATCCGCACCGTTGGCATATTTACACACACAAAGCCAGAGAAAGACAGACTCGAGTCGAGTCGAGTCGAGTGAAGTGGAAGAGTTGCCTCTGAAGATGACACATGCGGCGTTGCACAGAGAGAGTGAGAGAGATAGAGAGAGAGGGAGAGATATGTGAAGATCTGCGGCAAGCAGGCCGTACTATATAATTTTGCTTAGCTGCAATTATGAGATGTTGCGGCTGATCTTGAAACTGGCGAGGCAGAAACCTGCACACCGGAAGCTTTGTCTTCGTCTCTTTTTCAGTCTTCTTTCTGTGAAACTCGTTCTTACGGTTATCTGTTGGTTTTGCAAGTGCCTCGAGTGGAGCAGCGTCTTCTCAGATGTCTGAGAGTCTGGCATGCCAACATACAACATCCTTAATTATGACAATCAGCGCTGCTCGACGTTGTTCATTCCAAGCCCCTTCTCTGAGTCTCGCTTTTCGGGATATGCGCTGCTGATCCAGATCGGTTGCAATGTTGCGATCATTGATCACAGCCTGTTTGGGTCGAGCGATCTGGCACAGTTTACCGCGGAACGCTTTGGAATGTGAGCATCAGTTAATTCTGGTCGAAAACAATGTCTGTGCTGAACAAGGATCATTATCTCATATATTTACGAGAATATGCAGAGCATTGCAGCGATCAACGAGCAGCGTGAGAGCGCGATCATTGGGAGACAAATGTCGGCAGAAAGCTCTCTGGGTGGCATCTCTAAAATCAGACCCTGGAGACAGTTGTGCTTCAGAAATAACTTTATACACGATCGCAAACTTGCTGCAATTATCGATAACAAAAGATCGCTTTCCAAATAAATTATAAAAATTAAATTGAGGATCATCGGTCATTTAATGATCGTCGATTATCAATTTCATTTTTTTAAATACAGATTAATTTTTATTTTATGGGATCATCATTTCATTTTAAAATTGCAGCGAGATCTTACAGATTGTGTTTAATGTCTACGAAATTGTTGTCAAGTATTAATTTAAACAAAGATTAATTCTGGTTTTGAGGGATCTTTATTTTAAGCAAATATTTTAATTTTAAAATTGCAGCAAGTTTATCAAGATTGTATATAATAACATCTTGCTTGTCTGTAGATAAAATCATATAATTATATTGATAAAAGATATGAAGCTGATTAAATAAATGAGTTGTCATTTAAATTGATCAACGATTATTAAGATTTCATGCGATATGAACTTGCCACCAATCAGAAGCTATTGATAAAAGATGAAGTATTCATTCTCTTTTCTTGAGTCATCATTTAAATTGATCAAATTATATCAAGATTTTATCAGATCTGATGCTATTGATAAAAGATATAATTTTAATTCTGTAGTTTCTTTTTCTTGAGTCATCATTTTAATTGTGCTCAGAAGATCGCCAAAGAATTTCGTTTCGAAATGATAAACAGATCATCAATCTAATCTCAGACACAATGCCCGAGAATCACTTTCGCCGTCGAGCGAAAGAAAATCAAATCTGAGCCAAGCCCCAAATCGGAACCAACCCGAGACACACCCAGCAATGAACCACAGAGGACGGAGGAGGGTGGAGGGAGGGCTGAGGATTGGCCCCCAGCTCATCACAAGTCATGCGAATGCTGTGCGTTGATTGATTATACGGCAGCCAAAGAAAATACAATTAAAGGTTCAGCTTTCACCCGAAGGCAACACTAACTAATTACTTTCACTTGAGTCTCGCAGCACACACAGAATATCGAGCAGAGTTCAATCTTGCAAATCGAGCACGGAGTTATCATCATCAGAGTGAAAAGGGGGGCCATAGGTTAATATGGCAATTAGCCAACAAGCACAGTGGGACAAAAGCGGCAAGTGTCGAAGTGAAACTAAAGAAAGCCGCCTTCGCCGCCGCTCGACAATTAACAAATCTCACAAATCCAACGCATAACTTTCAAATGTGATTAAGGTCGACAAGAGTCCAAAATAACCAAAAAAAAAAAAAGAAAACAATAATAATATGAGTTGAGTTGAGGTGGAGTAATAATCGACAAGTTCTAGGCGCAATAACAAATAATTATGTTGTTCTATTGATGATATGGGCCAACAAAAAAAAACAATCGAAATGAAATAGCCCGCGGTTCTCTTGGCCGGTCAGAAAGAACGGATGCCGGACTTGAAGCAGTCGCTGGATATGTGTTTCAACAGGTTCACGCCTCTCTATCGACGAGGCGAAATAAAATCTGTGCAACAACAACACATTAAATGTAATTTTGGGGCAAAGTAATTGCCTGCCCAAAACCAAAGAGAAGCCGCCAGAGAGAGAGAGAGAAGAGGGAATGGACACAAATCGAACCTCAGTCCGCTTGTAAGTGGTACATCAAATTTGAACAGTTTTTCAAGTGTTTATGACGGGGCAACGCGAGGCGGCAACTTGAGGAGGAGGGAGGGAGCTGAAGTGAAGTAGGCATCTGGTGGCTTTCTGGTCTGGATTGGTGTGATTATCGCAAGTAAACTATCTCTCAGTTGGTCTGGACTCGATGTTGCATCGACAGCCGCTGCCCGTTTTTCGTTTTATGAAGATGAATTTCTTTTTTATTCGAGATTTATACTTCTCTCCCTCTCTCTCTGTCTTCACTCCATACCGGTCTGTAGTTTTTTTTGTTGTACTTTACAAGCTCTGCGCTGCTGGAGCTCCAATTACTTCACTCACTGTTGATTATTATGTTGTATGTTGTAGTTTTATGATTGTTGTTGCTGCAGCCGAGATTCCGCAAAATCAATGGAACGCTTGGTTGAATGTGAGTCTCGGAGTAGAATGCGAATGGAAGCCTTTGTTTGCAAAAGAAAAAGTTATCGCAATAACGTTGGGTTATCCTGTTGTTCTATTAGTGGCACAATGAACTGCAAATAAAAACTCTTTGATATACGCGAGCATTGAATGATTGAATTTCTACTTCTATTCAATTTTGAAAATGATGTCAGACTTTCCCCATTAGAAATTGCCTCTTTAACCTCCATCTAATCTGCGTAATCCATTTCCAACAGACATTTATCTGCCTCATAAGCGTCCAATTTTGATTTTCCACAAAACCTTCAGCACATTTGTAAGCCGAGGAAACCAATCTAATCCATAAAACGAAAAAACGAATGAGAAGCATAACAAAAGCCCCGCAACAAGTGCCACTCAACATAATCTGAAGCATAAAGTCGAGTCCCACCTGTTATTACCATTTCGGCAGCTGATTGAGCTAATGAGTTGGACTTGAGATTTAGTTAAACTGCTTCAGGGTTGACAGACACAATGACACAATTTACATACTCGCCACAGAATCGACATCACATCTGACTAACATATATATCATTTTCCATAAAACCCATATCTATAGTGACAATCTTCTGGCGGCAAGTTCTCTCTGTCTCTCTGTCTCTATCTGTGTGGCATAAATCACGAGTCGGGGCAACCGAAACCAGTTTCTCGGCTGAGGAGTTTTTCAGTTGTTTTTCAGATGTTTTCTGTGATCTTGCGCAAAAGATCTACGCGCATAAATTCAAATTAGATAAAAATAAACTTTTACCAAGCAGGTGATTTAGTACTCTAACCAAAAATATAACACACCAACAATTTTTTGCCCAGCTGCAGGTGTTTCCAACTCCAAGTCGACGTCGACGTCGAAGTCGAAGTCGAAGTCTTAGTCGAAACAGAAACAAGTTTTCTAGATTTATTCTCAGTCTTATTTTTGCCTACTTTGACTTGACATATTTGCCTGCTAATTTCATGTTATTTATGCGCCCTTTGCGCATTTTTCCCCAAGTCGCAAAAGGCAAACAATGGAGAGCTTAACACTGCCTCTCCTCAGCTCCTCACCGCCTCCCCTCACCTTCACGCCTGTGATGATGGGTGGGGTCGGGTCTCGAGACTCTAGAGTCTGTGGTCTTAGCTACAGCGACTTGAGCCTATTGTTTGTCTGACAAAATGACAATTACATGTTGAGAATTTCAACAAAAAATTATTAAAATAAATATTTGCCCGCTAAGCAAATTGCCTGTCGAGGCTTTTCTAAAGCTACATGTTGATATTTTGTGCACAAGTATATTTGTTGAGTGTGTGTGTGTGTAAAATAAATAAAATTACTATTGATTCAGCAGCTCTTTAGCGTTGCCGGATTTGGAAGTTGAAAACATATAAATGCTCAAATCAGAAATAAATAACAATGAATAAAATAAGTAAGTGTATTTTAAATAAATTTATATTAACAACAATTTATGGCGTGTCATAGAATAATTTTGTAAATTTAAAATAATGAATTCGGAATTAGAAAATATTTAAATTCTCACATAAAAATGTGGGTAGCAATGAGTAAAATAAGTGCATGTATTTAAAATAAAATTAAATTAAAATTAATTGAGTAAGTGTCTGAAATAGTATTAACAATGTCATATTATATAAATTTAAATTAAACTAAATAAATTTAAACTAACATTAAATTGAAATGAGTGTCCCAAAATATATTGTCATATAGAATACATAAGCCAAATATGAAAATGGAATACATTTAAATTCTCACTTAAGAAATTTAATTACCAATAAATAAAATGAGTTATTGTATTTAAAATGAAATTAAATGAAAAATAATTGAGTACGTGTCTTCAAATAATTATTGAAGTTAAACAGTAAATATATACAAAATAAAATTAGACTTAAAATAATTCGTGTCATGAAATAATTTGGTAATATTTTACAAATTTCTATACAATTATTTGTATTAAAAATAATTCAATACGTGTCATCAAATAATTTCTAAGATTGAATAAGCTTATTAATTAATAAATGCAATTTCTAAAGCTTTCTTAAAAATGTTGTCATTTTTAAATTATTTCATTCCGTTGCCTCTTTCATAACTGATTTGTTTGCTTGCCTCAACCTCAATTTTGGCCACTTTGAAGCCGCGCACAAATCTTGAGCTGACTAGGTTAGCACCTTGAGCAAATACGAAGATAAACAACTCAATGGCGGCACTTTGTGCAGTCCAAACGTCAAGTCTAAAACAATTTCGACTGCACCACTCACCAGAGAGTCATGTGAAAATTCACACTGCCATCATGTGGCAAACAACAACAATTGACAAAAGGCCTCAGGCCAAGTCGGAGCAGGGCAGGGCGAGGGAATGGAACTCGAATTGGGACTGAGACTGCGACTGCGACTGGGGAATGGGTTTGGCATGGGATGGCACTTCATTAAATAGACGCCGCGGCGCTTTTCCGAGACGACCACGCCCACAACATTACCCACCGAGGCAAGCCGACAGTCAAGCGGCTGCTTATTTTTCACACATGCTCGCCAACAACAACAACGACGAGCGAAAGAAAATAAGCGAAAAAAACGAGCCAGAAATTTAAGCAACAATTTTTTTGTTTTTTTCGTTTATATTTTCTGTGTGTGCCTTGTTGTTTATGATGACAATTTTTTTTGCGTTGACGACGTCGACATGTGGCCATAAAGTTGTCGGTAAATAACAAACAGGCGTCGACTCTGAGCGCTCAACGCTCCACAGCAACCGAGGGGGGAGGATGGAGAGATGTGGGGAAAGCAGGCGAAAATGCCTCCTACAAAACGATGTCAGTAAAAACAGGCGTCACATTTTTTAGAGGACGCACGCGTTGGACTCTTTTGGCCAACCGGGGTGTCCTGCGGCATTGACAACATGCAAAAACAAGAAACGGAAAAAAAAGTATCTCAGGGATTGCAGCGAAAGTATCTGAGAGTCGCCGCTCGCTCGTAAACATTTTTAAATGCATTTCCGCTTTGCCGAAATTGTACGCAGTAGAATTCAGCATTTTTTCGCGTAATTCTTTCCAGCTGGCTTTTTGCGACTTTTCTTTCGAATTATGCTTAATTAGCCGCAACATTTTGCGTATTATGCAAATTATTTTTGATATGAATTTTTCACTTATTATTTTACTTATTTTGCTGTTTGCGTTTTTAATGAGTAGCGAATTTGCCTGTCTGAGCTCAGCTTAAAACAATTTTTACTTATTTTCGCTGCTCATAAATTATATTTTTGTACTTAGACGCTAGCTTCAGCCAAATTGACATTTGGAACCTGTTCTAAAAATTGTTTATTATCGCACTGACCTTGAAGCGGTTTAAATGTAGAATTAGTCATTTGTAAAATTGCTTGACTTTTGGTTAAGGTTTGGGTAATGTTCTCGGTGGGGAATTAGCATGTTGATAATTATCCAATTATCTAACTCTGGTGATATTAATCTAATGTTTTTAATCCCTGTTAAGAAATGTTTGTGGAATTTGACTTGTTATGATGGTAATCTAGGGAATACAAATTTGAATTTTTAATTAAAAACTATGCAAGCTTAAATGTTTTGCAATGATAATATTCCCAAAAATTAAATGTTCTTAAGATTCTTTTAATAACATAATTCTGCTTGTGTTTAACCCGGATTTGGGAATGTTTCAAAACAGATCTATAGCTTTTCGTTTCGGCAATTTACGCGGTTAATTTAGAATGTGTTATTGGGTCAATCTACAAATAAGACTCCATGCCGAATGTCGAATGTCGAACACTTACCCAAAAAAGTTGTGGGACAGCTGACACATGTGCATCCACTCGTGGACTAATCCACACACAATTTGTGCTGCATAATAATCTGTAATGAAGAGCAAACGTATAAATTTAATATGCTGTCACATAAATTCTCCAGCACTTAAGAGCAGAAGAAAAGAGCGAATAGATGGAGGGAGAACGAGATGGAATTGTTAAAGTCGAACAGTAAATTAAAAGCGGCTAAAAATATGTTCGAATTAAATCCCAGACTGTCGAACTGAAATCAAGAGCAGCAGTAAAAAACTTGCTACTGTTGAAGTGGAAAATGTGGAAAAGTGAAAATGTTTTGTCATCTGTTTCGATTTAAAGTGAACAAAGGATTGACAACGAAATTTAATACGAACTGGGAACTTAAACAAAGTGAAAATTAATAGCCTACGCACCACATGGACACACTCCGACCGAGACCGAGATAGAGGAAAAGGAAAAGGAAAAGGGAGATGTGGAGATGTGTGTATGAAAAACTTTCACTGGAAATTTGTTGAAACAAGAAACTTGAAATGACTTTTTGAACTGTGAACTGAAAGAGATGCGTTACGATGCGTTGCAATGCGATGCGTTGAGTTAAGTTGAGCTCTGTCGGACGCATCATAAATATAAATACATATATTTCACACTGCGATGAGGCACAGCCGCCTGCATGCCACAGCAATTTGTGTGTGGCAGCCACACTGCATAGCGACAAACATTTTGACACACTTAAGTGTTAGACACCAGAGCCGACAACTCGACAGCCTGCATCATCATCTCCATGATCAGTGTAGTACTACAAGTTGTCAGAGGGTCGCGACGATAAATTTGGAAATTATGAACATAATTCTTCATTAGACCACGCATTCGATAATGGAACTAGTGTGGCACTGAAGAGGCGTTCACAAACGAATCGAAAGTGAAAGACTCCCCCAAGCAGAAAGAAAAACACTCTCCACAAAAAAGCTACCCACACACGCTACTGTTACGTTGTGTGCGATGTGTGTGGAACCTAACGCCCAGTGATAAATTGGCGATATTACGCATACGAGACGACTCCGGGATTATTTCAATTTTCGCATGTGGGCGTTGCCGAAAGTTCCGCCCTACGCCGCCCGTTTACGAGCGCGCTTCAAGAATGCCAACACAACGCACACGCAAAGATATGCAGAGATAGACCCCATTGATAGAGCGGCAATTGTTTGGCATTAAAATTGAAATAACGTGATTTTTGTGGTCCATTGGTCACAGGCCTACAGGCCCCCGAAAGCCGCCAGTAACGGAAGGGGCGTTGGGGCCTGCTAAGGGCAGGCCACAATAGCTTTGGCATAGATTTTTCCCGAACTATTTTCGACTATTGTTTTGCGGTTTTGCGCAGATTTTTGGTTTCGTTTCGTTTCCATGTTTTTTGTTTGCGTTTGTTTTTTTTGTGAACTTTTTTCAAGCTTGAATGAATCGGAACGCACTTTTCTCTCGCTTTTCGGGGTCGTTATGTGTGTGTGTGTGTGTGTGAGTGGGTGTGGCTTTTGTTCGGCCTTGTGTGTGCATAGTTGTAGCATGAGTTGTGACAGGCATTTGCTAACGGTCGAGCTGGCCAAAGATTATATCAACACCAATAAATATCATGCAGTTTTTTTTGCTACAATTTTTAAAAAATTTATATTGCTGAGCATACATAAATTTAAAAAAGTAAAACGCAACACGTATAAATTTAAAAAAGTAAAAAAAGAACGTTTGACGTCTCTCCCCGACGGGGAATTGAACCCCGGTCTCCCGCGTGACAGGCGGGGATACTAACCACTATACTATCGAGGACGGTGAACAAAGACTGCCAGAATGTGTACAAGTAACTAAGGCCACTTCACAAACACAAATGTGATCAACTGAGAACGCATTAAATATGCACAAGCCAAATAGAGTGAAAGATAGTGAACGATAAGCGACTGCCTAATGAACAGTCTCGCTCTCTCTCACTCACTTAGCATATGTTTATGAGAGGTGAGAATACGTATTATGATTACTCATTCGTTGTTTTATTCGGTTTTTCATAGACAGTGGAACGCAACAACATATCTGTTCAAAATAATAAATATAATCTTCAAGTATCGCAACTTTGCAATTAAATAAATTCAGCTGAAAATGCATTCATTTATGTACGAACATTCTCCTTTGTTCCACTTTTTAGCGGCACTCACAAGCTGTCAACACTTCAACTTTGTTGATAACATCTCTTTGGAGACCTATTACAACAACTACGACTATCAAACAACTGGCAACAAAGTGCCGCAGTCCCAAACCGATTTCTAAACCATTCAGTCATAATGCATAAAGTATAAAGCAAAAACGAAAACAACAACAACACGCCTTGCTCCACTTGTGATGTCGACTCGACATTCGCGTCTCTCTCTCTCTCTCTCGCTCTCGCTCTCGCTCACTCAGCGGCACATGGCACGCGGCGACCACAGAAACCGCAAGGTGCGTTTGCTTTTGCGTTTGTGTTGTTTGCTGTTATTATTTGTGTTATTGTTGCTGCCAAACAATCAGCAAAAGGAAGCAAAAAAAAAGAAAGAAAAATGCATGAAAATAACAACAGAAACAATTACACAAACAATTCGATTGCAGTCGACGCCGCTGTCGCCGCTGGCAGCATACACGCCACTCAACTGACACTCAACTGGCAGCGGCAGCGGCAGCCTATGCTCTCCCCTTCTCACTC
Organism: Drosophila immigrans; assembly: GCA_963583835.1. NCBI lineage: Eukaryota > Metazoa > Arthropoda > Insecta > Diptera > Drosophilidae > Drosophila > Drosophila immigrans. Next base: position 30,585,561 of record OY757141.1, read on the forward strand.
ACTCTCGCCTGCACTCATTCCCATGCTCCCTCCCACTCCCTTTATGTGTGCAATCATGCAAAAAAAACATTTTTTATATGCACACACATTTGTTTGTTTGTGTGTGTATCTGTGTGCGTGCAAAATTTTAACCCAAATATTTTGTAGACATGCAATATTTATGCTTCGCCAACAACACCATCAAAATGGCAAACGGGCGCAATTACAACAATAGCAATGGCAACAATAACAACAATTTCTGATGTAATGGACTATTGCTTCTCTGCAAATGGGAATGCGCTGATACCCGTATTAGTTGGCATAAAAACTGCAACTGCAAACTGCAACTGAAACACACGAAGCAACCCCCGCCATGCAGTAAACCTCTTGAGTGCCCCTCGCATAGGCAGCTGTTTTCTTTTTGTTGCGACATTTATTGTACCGCCTTCAATGCAATGCAGCTGTCCCTCACTCACGCTCTCATTAATCGCTGCACTCCGAGTTCTCCCCCCATTTAGCGTGCAATTTTCACATGCATTTCTAATTTTCATAAACGCATTAAAATTATAATTAAAAGGCATTGCAATGAATGTTAACACCGAGAGAAAAAACGTTAAAAAATCTTGAATCAGGCCGAAATTATATTAAAATTAATCCCAGAACGTAAATATTTATTTCACCTCTACAAATCTAGAATAATTATTGACAAAATATTTTATTCTTGAAACAAAATTTGTGTTATTGTAAAATATTTTGAAAAATATTAAGATTGAAATCCTGGTTCATAAATTGGTTCAGACTTTTCGCCTTGAATTAGAATTTATTTTAATGCAAGACTTAGCACAATTTTAATCCGAAAATGAGATATTTAATCTTAATTATTGACAAAATATTTTAATCTTAAAACGAATTTTGTATTACTGTTAAATTATTTAAAATAAAATTAATTAATGAAATACTGTTTCTAAACATTTTTCAAGATGGTGATCACGTTTCCATAATTTGTTTAAGATTTAAAAATTCTCAAACTTAATTTTGTTTATTTTTATTCTGGTTTCTAGAACTTAATTTTTCTCTTTCTGCATGCATACGTATATTTTGCACTTTTTTGCGCCCTGTTTTCGTTGTTGCATCACCGTTGGCGCAAAATGTTGCCGCATTTGCCGCTGCTGCATTATTTATTTATTATGTATGCAAATGCATTTAATTGCATGGACACGCCAATGGGCGAATGGAAGGCAAGGAGGAGCAAGAGGAGGAGCGGAGCAGAGGCAGCAAGTAGGGATGCACTTGGAGCTGGGGGATATCCAACGCCAACGTCAAACAATTTGCATATTTTAGCATGTAATGAAATTTGTAATAATTCTGCAATTAATTGCGTACGTGTCCTTGTTTATGGCCACAGCGAAACCTACGTGCAACAGCAGCAGCAGCAGCAACACCAGCAACAGTGCAACAAACATTAACTGGAGCAGTTACAGCAGCAGTAACAGTTGTCCAGTCTGCCGTTTAAGTACTCTGAGTGAGTGTGTGTGCGAGTGTGTGAGTGTGTGAGTAACCCACTCATTGCTGCTTCCACGTGGGCAGACAACAATTTCACAGTTTCGGCATTTACTTTTTATACCCGTTCCCCATTAGGTAGAAGGGTATTATCACTAAGTGGCAGCTTAAAATTTATGTAACAGGCAGAAGGGGGCATTCCCGAATACATAAAGTATATACATATATTGTTGATCCATAAGAACAACTAGATCTCGGACTATTATTTTTGAAAAATATGATATTATTTTAAGCAGATCAAAATGCATTAAAAGGCATTCTAAAGCTAGAGTCTTGAGTTTTATATAGTACAAATGATTCCAGAAAATTTGCTTATGATCAGATGAAAAACATAGAAGTATTCAGGAAATACCAGGCAAAGACCAGATGCATAAGTTTATGGTGTATTATGAATTTTTTCAACGTTAATGGATATTTGAATACTATATAAGAACAACTTTTCGGTATATTATTTGAATACTTTTTGAATTATCATAAAACTGCTTTGTATATTCTCGAAATGCCCAACGGGTATTTCACAGTCGAGCACTCTCGACTTCCATACTGTTTCATTGCTGCTGCTGCTGTCTGCAGTTGTTGTTGTTGTTGCTGTTTCAGTTACTGCTGTTTACACAGCATTTGTTGCTGCCGTTTGACTAGCTGCGGATTTTGCATTAAAGTGAAAGCTTTTCATTATTTTAATGTAATGGTAATGACAGTGTGACTACTGGCATGGCAGGCCAACTTAATGATTATATTCGACTATTTGCATGCTCTTCACACGCGCACTTAATTGGGTATATTAGTTGCTAATGGGATATGACGTGAGCTTCGCTTGTGAGCGTCAAATGGCAAAAACGTGTAATCTCTGTGCGTTGGGTGCAGAGGTAATTTCACGAGAAGCACTATGAAAAACGACTTAATTTAAATCAAATTAAATCCACATAATGTCATAACTTATGCAAACAACAAAAAACTTTGTTTTGACCGACAATTTCTTATATAAATATTTACATAAAATATGCTAGAAATGTGTTAAATATTTATTGCAATATTTTTTGGAAACTACAACAAATAGCATATTTACCATTAACGCTTAAGGCACTGCGTAGATAAATGTATCCAAATAATTTTAATCAAATATTTAGCTACAAGTGAAACAATGCAAAGTCATTGTTCTGGCCATGCAATTGACTTTTAACCGCCACACTTGCAGCTGACAATGGAAATTGCCAAGTTGTTGTGCCATATTTATTATTTATCTAATAGTTTGAATTATTGTTGATCGATTGTGTGTGTTTTACACCCCTGCTCTTATTTGTTGTTTACTTTTAATTGTTTTGCATGTTTTCTTTTAATTTGCAGCGTAATTACAAAACAACAACAAATAAGTAATGTTATAAGGAAAAAATATCAACTGAGGGTCGCCCATAAATGGGACCTCGTTACATTGAAATTTTAAGATGGCAATTTAGCGTCACGTAACGAGTCTGAAATTTCAGTTGGAAATTGCATTTATCTTGTATCTAACAGATATTTTGATTTTCATTTCCATTCGCATCCCCATTCTCATTCCTATTTCTATTTCCATTTTCATTTTCATTTTGATGCTGATGTTGTTGTCTGTGCGTTTGTTTTGATGTTATTCAATTATGTAAGGGCGGCGGCATCAGTTGTTCTCATTTCTCGAGTCTCGTTTGTGTTTTCTTTACTCATTTTTGCCTTTGTTGCCATTTGGCCGCTTCATTGCAATCGTCTGGACTCGGACCTTGGACTGTGCGGACCCCAAAGGACAGACAATAGATTTCAAGGATGGTTTCATTTCTGTTTTCTTACCGTATCCCGCCAGCTGTGATCCCAACTTGTCTATGCTTTGTGTTCTTCTATTTTTATTTGCTGTTGCTTTTCTTCTCTTTTTTTTATGGCTTGCCATAATCATTTGAGCCAAGCTGAAGAAACGAAACGTGGCACGAGCAAAAAGTCTAATAAAATTAGTGGCAATGACTTTAAAACGCATTGTTTTCCTCCCACTCTCACTTCTCACACTCCAATTGCCATCTCTCTTTCTCACACTCCGCACTGTGGTCATCACTCTTTTAATTATTTGAATTGCCTCTCGCTCTTTTGGGTATTTTTCATGATGATTTTCTCATTAGTTTCGCGCCGTTTGAAGCGACCCCAAAGAGAAGAGTCTCGACCAGTCAATTAATTGCATGAGCATCGCAGAGCCAGCGAATAAAATAAAAATATTGTATATTCTATTTAAATATTATATTCGCAGTCGTGATGATAAATTGCGTCTGTCTGTGTGCGTGTTAAATGTTTTAATTGCCGCAATTCACGATCCAATGCGATGTGCAAAAATTTGAAACGCTCAAAATTAGCGGCAATTTGAACAATTTGTTATAATGAACATTTTGATAGATTATCAGCAAAATGTTAATCGAAATGCCTTTGGCATTATAAAAATGAAAAGTTCTTAATGCTTGAGCTTATAATAGTTTAACCTGCAAAATATATTCATAATTTTGCTCATTAAGCATTTAAGCGAATGAGGAATTGATATAATTAAAGCAAAATAACATTTGTTAATTGAGATTAAAAATGAAAGCAAAAATTAAAGTCAAACGATTTCAGACTAAATGAATTTTTTATACAACAAAAAATACAAGAGTTAATGATAATTAAAATTGAAAGCAATATAAATTCAGATTGGATGAATTTTGTTATAAAGTAAAAATCCGTTTTCAAAAGCAAAATAAGAATTCTGAATTTAGATTAAAAATGAATGCAAAAATCAACATTTAGATTTCATGAATTTTATTAAGATACAAAGCGAATTTAAATTAAATGAAATATCTACCATTTATTCTGGTAATCTGCGCTAATAAATCTATATCCCACATAGAGCCATTCAATACATCATACTTGACCATCGACAAATTTTAAAGTAGACCTCATCAATTTGATTTTTATTGATTGGCCATTAAAGCGCATTTTATAAATAAATGCGCTAAAGTATATGTGTATCTGCTAAACGAAGTTTGTGCGGGAAATCAACAAAAAGCGAATCCATATACATGTATACGGAACCCGCAATAAACCCTTAAATAAAAGCAGGCCCAAAGGACCTGAGAATCCAACGGCATTGAGCCACATCGGCAAGGACAGCGTCCGAAATAATAGTCAATAAAATATTTGTACAAGCAAAAATCAGTCAAGCGCAGCGCAGAACTCGACGCAAAGGACACACGACTTTTGTATCAATACGGTATAGACTAAGGACCAGAGGAAGTCCTTCAAAAAAAAAGCGAAAAAGTGTGTGTGTGTCCCAGGCAATGAAACAACATTGAAACAAGAAAAGTTTTCTTAGCCAAGCTGCTTTTGAAGTGCACATGGCCAGAAAGAAGAAGAGCGCCGAGATGACAGAGCCTGAAAAATTTAACAAAAATAACATTGAACACATGTGTAAAAGGGAAGGGAAGGGAAGGGAAGGGGGTGGAGAGAAGGGCGTGTTTTTTGTGTATGCCAAAGAAAAACAATTTACAATGTTTTGCTTCTAGTTGAAGACGTTTTATTCAATGCCAAGCAGCAGCAACAACAACAACAACAATGAAAACTCTTTGGAAACTTTTGTTGTTGTACGCAGCGCAGCTTTTGTCACAACAATTTTTACCCATGACTTGAGCAAGTGCCAAAAGAAGAAAAACCGGCGACCTTCCAACAAAAGACACAGAGAGCCAGCGAAACAAAAGCAGGAAATGGCTAAAGGATATTGGCGGACACAACAAAACGATGGCGAAGCTGTGAGCATTGAGCGTGAAATGCGACAACCCTGGCAGGGATTTTAAAGTATCTTGAAAAGCGCAGCTCACTTGTAGCTCGCCTCGTCCTCAACTATTTCAGTTATGACCCCCAGCTACTTATGGACATTTTAGTTAAATTTTACGATGGTTTTAAGAGTGCTTTTCGCTTCGCTTTAGCGCTGATTTCTGCAGCCAATCTATTGAAATTGCGGTCGAGTCAAGTCGAGTCGAGTCAAGTTGAGAGGCCGCACCGAAAAAGGTCAACACATTAAATTTATAATGCGATTGAAAAAAGGACGAAGACGTCGACGTCGACGTCAACGTGGCGCGTGTGCGTGTCTCTGGCAGGGAGCCTTAAGTAGGTCAGTTTGGACTGTCATAAAATGCAATTGGAGCGCATTGAAGTGCCGTCCGCCCGCGATTCAGGCAAATGAAATGTCAAGTTGTAAATAAGCCGAAGAACGCAAAAGCAATTCGCGTATTTAAGGGCGTTTCCCCAGTTCCCAGTTGACAGTTCCCAGTTCAAAAGGCGACCGAAGCTCGTTGACTTGATGACGGGTTAAAGTGGCAGCAGCTGGTGCGAAATGGGTTAGAGCATCTAAGGAAAGTCTATTCAATTAAATTAAATTGCAATCACAACATTAAAGTTGCAGTTTATTTTATAAAACCGTCTTTTCAAATAAAATATACAAAATATCTTTGTCGCTTGTCGAGCAGTCATAAATTTGTATCTCTCGCACGTCAGTCACGGAAGGTCGGCCACGAAAAGTTCCGTAACTTTACAGCGACTAATAGAAACGACCTTCATCAAACTGAAATCAAATCAAATGACAAACTGATGTTGCCGTTGCTGTTTTTATTGACAAAATGCACGTCAAATCTGTCGGACAGACAATCGACACCCAGAAGCCTGTCATAATCAAAGCTCGTAAATCGATAGGCTCCATAAAAAAAATCAAATAAAATTAGCAACAAATTGAACAAATTCCGTTGCAGTCGAAATATTTATTTATTTATTTTTATTTTGCTTATGAAGAGTGACGGGCCCTAGGAGGCTGTATGCTGGGAAACTGGGCCTAAATGAAAGCTTAAAAACCGTCGAGCGGATAACAATCACAGGCCATAAAATGTGTTAAAAAATACAACTATTTGCATACACTCGCAACCGAACAACTGCCATAATAAAAAGAGACAACAACTGAATGGCGAGTCATTAAAAAGCAGCGACTATCAAAAACTAACTGCCCGAGAGACATTTTTTTTTGTTCGTTGTTGTTGCTTTCGTTTGTCCGTCTGGTAATTAAAACTTGTTGGCAGACTGTCAGGCAGCGAGTTAACAAGTCGGCAGCATCACAAAGAGAAAGAGGCAGAGGCAGCTAGAGAGCTGGCAAAAATATTATTTAATTGTCAGCCGCTAATTAAAGCCGACTCCGACTCTGGACTCCGGACTCGTCCAAGTCGGAATTGAGACGCGTCTGACGCCCATCGGCCATAAAGCCAAACACTTAACGATATGAGTTTTGGGGGGGGGAGGGAGACTCTATTTATGTTTATCGACTGGTAGCTATATCGCTGACATCATCATGAGCATCCGCAACAACATCATCATCCCGGGAAGGCCGACGACAAGTTAGTCATAACCTGAATGCCCAAACACTTTTGCAGTGGAGACGTCAACGCAACTTATGGTAATTGTTGCAAATTATTTATTTATATATGCATGTGGCATGCCGCTGCCGCTGCTGCTGCTGCCAACGCAATTTTGTCGCCTGATTATGTGCTTATTTATAAGCGCAGGTAACAAACACACACACACTCATAACATCATCCTCTAAGGACATGCGATGCTAATGAGATGCAGTCGCAAACTTGCACATGAATTTCAATTATGAGACTTCCAATTCAAAGTCGCTATCGTTATCGGTATATGGTCAATATATATGTGGTTTGGGGCAGTGTTGAAATGGAGTGTTGACTGCTAAAAAAAAAAGCGAAAAGCAAATGCCAGTCGGACAGACGTCTAGACGCCGTTTTGGCCCGGCCATAAGAATGCTTTTAGCCAAAATATGTCTAGAGAGATATTTGCATGAAAAATGCATGAGCCAAAATCTAGCCAGCATGTTAACCAATTTCACTTTGGACAGCTGTTAGACACTTTGTGTAAAACAAAAAGATACGTCTTAAGTGGTACCTTAAAAATTGTGGCCAGCGGAGCACAATAAAAAACACATTACACAAATACATTAGCAGCTTCCAAAGTTGTTGCTTTCCCTTTGAAATTGGTTAACAAGACGAAACTCTTAATTTCACTTAAATATTTATTTTTAATATTTAATTTTTCTCCACACTTTAATTAATATTCAGTATGTACTTTTAAGAAGCAACATCAAAAGCAAAGAATACATTTTACAAAAATTAAATAAATAGTTAAGATAAATAAACACAATTTGACAAATTTTATCATTTAATCGACCACCATATTAAATGTATTGCTTTTGTAACTCTAATAATTTATTGATATTTTATTTTGTGTAACTTTAATGAAGCGTAATAAAATTAAATTTAGTTTTAGAATAAATAATCAATATCAGTGACGAGAAATACGTTTTTACAATATATTACTTGCAATATTTAAATAACTAATCTCAGAAGTTTTATCAGTTTTAATTGACGAGGATATCTTTGATTAAATGCTTTGCTAATTCTAATGAGTTTTTGATAATTATTGAATTAATTATGAATTACATTTTGTCAAAAAAAAAATAATAGAACCAAAATTAAATTATTACTCTATCTATTATTATTTAAATATTAAATTAATATTTGTTCCAACCGAGTAGTTTTGTCATGTAATTTACCAGCATTATTTTACGTATACTTAATATGATGGTCACTTATACTTGTTATCAACTCTTGCCAAAATGCATTATTTTGCATATACTTAATATTATGGTCAGTTATACTTGTTATCAACTCTGTAACCAATATGCAAAGTGTTGTCGTTAAGTAGGCGATAATTTACTTGGCCATTAACTTATGCATGTGAGTTCATGTTTAAGCCAATCATTTGCTTAATGATGAACTAAGCCTTCGTGTTTTAAGTGCCCTGCCGAAAGTGAAGAAAATGTGCAACAAATTACAGTTGCTGTGGCTGCAACTCATAAATGGAAAACGCTTGCAGAGGCACTCAACAAGCGCCGCAAACTACTGTTCAATTTGCCAATTAGCTAAGCGAAAACAAGGCCTCTAACAACAGTCAATAACGTGGCTCGATGGCTGCCTCCGAGCGAGGTTCGAGTCGGACAATGTTTATCGACGAAGACACTCGATATGAACCACGAATACAAATGCGAATCCAAATGCGAATCCGAATGCGAATGCGAGTGCAATTAAAATAAATATATGCAATATCAAGAGTCAGAGTCGCCAGGCAACGCCCATTGACACCCGGAGAGTTTAACTGGGTAAGCGATACTCTCGACTCGACTCGAGTATCCGACAGATACTTTAAGCCAGCTACGTGCCTAACTGCCAACTGGCTTGCTAACTGCAGGCCAGTTATTGAAACAAAACTGCAGTAGCAAATTTGGCAGAGGTGCAATGGGAGCGAGTGATGCTCATGTGTGTGCAGGAGAATCTCTCAGGTATCGTCGGGTCTAATGTGTATTCGCTGTCTGCCGTCAATCCATTAGAAATTGTAGCACTATGCTTGAATGTGGCACGTATGATATTTGCAGTGTTCTGTTGCATGTTCGAGATAACATTTGTGTTTAAAAGACACTTTACGCTCCTCACTCTGTGCCGTTTATCTGTGGCAAATCTTGAGGTACCGCCACATGTCAAAATGTCAATTCTTTTTTTTTTTCGTGGCACGTCTGTGTGGCATGCAAAATGCACATGCCACATGTTGCGTAAACTAGTTTTGCGATATATCACCTGAGTTGTGACCGTCTCAAACTCCGCATAGTTGCTTTCAATGTCTGCACTTGCAATTGCATATTTTATGCGTCCATCTACAGCTTCGGCTCGGACATGGACTGCAAATGGGAACCGAGAGTCGAGAGTCGAGAGTCGAACTCGGACAGGGAGTCGAACCCAAAGCCATTCGGCTGTCAGTTGCCAGTGTTTGTTGTAATTCAATTTGAATGTCTATGATAGCGTACATGAATAGCAAGCGACAGCGGCAGCCTCGATTTCAGAGACGGGGCAAAATTGGTAACAGGCAGCCGCCAGAGCGTGTTAAACAATACGTGAACAGAGCAGCTTGGACAGTTGGACAGTTGGACAGTTTAGATCGATATGCAGTTTAAGCTTACCCGAAAAGAATATGATGTTAGCAGCTGTGTGGAGTTTTGGAAACTGTAAAAAGGCAAGGAGAAAAAAATGATTAGAGTGGGAATAAATAAAATATATGAGAACTTTTCACACATACACGACACACAGACGCTAGCGAACCGTGAGCTTAAAGCTCAACACACATGTACAACGCGTTCGAGTCGAAAGCTCACTAATACAGGCGCATTTACCGCTGCTGTAGATCTGTTTAAGCCCTTACTTCGAATAACTGGTTTTTTATTTGCGCTTAGAAATTACTTTGCGAAAGAATAGAAAATGTCGAGCTGAAACACTTTATGGGCCTTTCGGCAGTTGTCGTGCCTAGAGAGTTTGTTTATTCGTTTTTTTTTTCCCAGCATAATTAAGCACACTTTTAAATATTTGAACTTATGGTGTGCCGACTCGTAAAAACTAGAGTACCCCATAAAAGACGGGACCACCCACAAGGCGTCTTCTGCATGATGATGAAATGATGTCTTGACTTAAGGTGCGTGCCAAAAAAAAAAAGGTCAACATTTTATAGCTATTTTCCGCTTAGGTTTCCTTTCTCTGAGTCTTCTTCCGCCACTTGCCCAATCTTTGACTGTTACTGTTTCTTTGGACTGTAACTGCCTGATTCTAGGTGTTAAATAATAAATACGTCAACTGGTCTCAACTGGGGAATCGGAGAGCCAATAAAAACGGGCGCATGCTATTGAAGTTTGCGTGTTTTGACTTATCGTGCTAACACCCCAGACCCCTTCTATATACCCTTTGCTCACCCCCTGTCGGAATGATGACATTTTAATGGCCCGACCCCAAAGTCGGGCAATAATATTTGCTGACTTTTACGAGTTGTTTGTGCTCTGCACATTGAAACAATGACGAAAAACCCCTCAACACTTTTCCTCCATTTTTCTTCTGCTACTTGAGCTTGCGTTTTTTTTTACGTCCCTTCGCTCCTCTCACCTCAGCCACTTCCTGTGGGCTCTTTTCTAACGCGCTTTTAATGGAATATTTAAGCACCTGCACATAAAATCCAGCAGTCCAACAGGGAGTTTGGGGCAGCGAGTTTTTGGTACGTGCTGAGCCGCTTTCGATGGCTTATAAAATGCATAAACATATTTGTTATTAATTGCTTTATTTGCCGCCGTATTGTTAGCGTTAGCTCCATCGATTTTCGCTAAGCCGCTTAAAGTTTCGGCCAAAAAACAAACTGCTCCGGATTGGCTCGGCATTAAAGCTATTAAGTCATAGCCAGGCCAGAAGCAATTAAAGCCAAGCAACAGCAACAACAACAATTACGGCAACTACAATGACTAGCAACAACAAGCACAAACGGTAATGGCAACGGCAAGTCTCGACTGCAGACTTAACTAATTTAATTAGTCAGGGCGCCCAGCACCATTGATGGGGGGGGGGGAATCGAAGGGAAGGGGCTGCAAGTGGTCAGCACCGGCGCCTTTCAGGTCAGTCAAGCGTTTAGCCCTAGGACCAACGAATCCCCTTCGCCCCCGCAGCAACTCCTTCGCATGAAATCAAACGTGGAGCGAGACAATCTTAATAATGCGATGCTATGCAGAGCGAAGCAGGCGAGAAAAGGTGTAAGATATAAATGGATGGCTGCAGAAATTTGCCCTGCAAATCTAATATAATTAAGGCGTGCTGCAAATATGTAGAATACCCCACGGTAAATGGAGTACAAAAATAAGAACTATATTAAGTTGGGTAAAGTGAAATCGTTTAGACAAATATTTTAATATTCTGCGTATTGGTAATTGGATTAAACAATTAAAATGTATTTAATACAAAAAATATAATATTGTTGATTATATTCCTATGCTAACATTACATTAATTTCAAAACAGATATTTTATTAAATATGAAGAGTACTTATACTAGATAATTTCTGAAGATAGTTTTCAACATTCAAGTACATTTCGATATGCCCAACAGAACTAAATTCAGTTAGGTTAAAATTAAACTTCAATAAAAAAAATTAAATATTTCTAATAAATTCTTTATGTTTGCATTGCAGTGATTTCCAAACAGCAATTTAATTAAATATATAGAATAGATAATTTCTGGAGATTTATTTTTAAAGTGAATTTATAATAAAGAAAAGTTAATATTTCTAATAAAAAAGCGTTGCTTGCATTGCCTTGATTTCCAAATAGAAATTAAATTAAATTGATAATTTCTAGAGATTTCTTTCATTTCAGACAAATTTCTAACGTTTGAGTTGCATTGATTTCCAAACAGAAATTTAATTAAATATATAAAGCATATATAGATAACTGCTGGAGATTACTTTCGGCATTCTAGTTCATGCCGATATAGGCTTACCCCAAATCAAATATCGGCCCAACTTATTGGCGCTATCAGCACATATAGCTGTTGATCTATGAATGGGGACAACGATTTAATCGGTTAACTGACTGATAACAAATTGAGCATGCGACTCCGCAGCTCTGTTGGTGTGTGTCATTGACATGCACGACCCGAAGACCAAAGCATAAATGTCATTGTTCGGCTGACGTTGTGACGTCACCGTCGGCAGCTACTCGTAGGTGAGTTTAACTGTCGACTACTGGCTGCCGACTGCGACACAGTATAAATAAATATTGTATTACCGTCGCACACACACACACACACGCGCACAGTAAGTGAGAGTGGGAGTGGGAGGGAGAGGAAACCTTAGACACAAACACTCGTGTGTGCTCCCTCAGCCGTTGCTTAGCCTGCTTGTTGTGTGTGTGCGCTGAGTTGTTAATTAAATATTTACGCTGCTTATTTGCAAAATGAATAATTTTAGCATTTTATTTCGCCAGAGCACAATGTGCTCCCCTTGTCTACGTGCTTCGTCTTACTCTTTATCCTCCTCACACTCTCTTAAGCTGTTACACAGCACATGGAAGAGGAGAGTGGGAGGGAGAGGGAGGTGGACGACGGCAGCTTCTTCTGTTTCAGCGTCTGGCATTTTATGGCTTTTTGTCAACATTGCCTCCACGCCCTGCAAACCTTTTAGCACATTTGCCTTTCGCTTGATCCCGTTATTAGTTTGACTTGGGCGGCGCTTTAAGCTCTGCAAACTGCAATCGTGCACAGCCCCTGCTCAAAAGCTCAGGTCGACTTTAATTGGCAAACTTGAACGAATGCGTGTGTGTTTGTGTGTGTGTGTGTGAGTACAATTCTCATACGCTGAGCTGTTGATAAGTGCCAGAGGGGTCGTCAGCGTCAGCGAGCAGAGCTTCCGCCTCTGCTGCCAGCAGCTGTGACAACTCAACTCTGGAACGGTACTTAGAGGCCAATGAGAGCAAGAGAGAGAGAGAGAGAGATAAGACACGTGCCTGAGAGAGCGCAAGCAATTTAAGTTCGTTGCGTATGTGAATCAGAATGCTGGCAATTTTTGTTAATTTATAGAGCAAGAGAACGAGGCGCTCGCAAGTGCAATAGAAAATAGGCGAAAGCTTTTCAATATTCTTTTGCGCTTTAAGAATTCTTCGACAGCAGTTCTGCAGTTGAATAAACTCAAAAAAGTGCCGCTCAGAACTTATGCTAAACAAACTTTGATCAGAAGCCGCCCACTTGTATACAAACCATAATTCACACACCAAAATTGACAAACAATAAGTCTGCAGCTAACCAGGAAGCAATTACGCTGCCAACAAAAATATAATATTTTTCACTCTTTTTCGTTTCGTTTTCATTTCATTTTACACAATTTAACTTTCAATTGACGCTGCTTTCGTCTATTCATTGATTACATTGCTGTTGATTTAACCCAAATAATTTTCGAGTCAGGCAAACATTAAATAAACAAATAGGCAAGCAAACAAACAAACAACATCGCGCTGCCGTCGACAACAAATCGGCAAACTCGCATAGAAAAAATCAATAATTTCGGGTAACTCCCCCCAATCAAAATCCCCGAGCTGAGCTGTCGAACATTTTTGAATTGCCCTACGGCACTGGTTAGCTTAGTATGTAATTTGTGGCCCAGACAACGAACCCTTTACAACACTGGCAGCGCAGTGCAAAGTAATGGGAGACGAGACAGATGACGCCGAGTGAGAGTTTTTGTACAAAATATTTACTTTTAATCAATTTCACCAGAGGAAATGTCAACACATTTCTCTGGTTAGGGAAATGGAAACCGCATACTTATCTAATGTGTACTTAAGTGCAACTAATTATTGGGTCAATCCCATGTGCAGCACACACACACACACACATGAGACAAAGGCAAACAGATGATCGATAGAGGGCGCTGCGGGCGATTGAGAGAGCGATTGGAAGAGCGAGAGGGCGAAAGAAAGTAGTTCATTTAAATATTTAATGAAGAGCGAGGGGGACGAAAAGTTTCGGACGCCACCTGTCCAACAATGAAGCAACTAATTATTAATTAATTATGTAAAGTTCTCTTGTTGCTTGTAACTCTGATTTGCTCTCGTCTTGCTGAACATTTGAAAGCGTTTCGAAATTTAAATATAAACGACTTGACTCACCTTGACAGCCAAGTCCGAGTCACTTAGCGCAACAACAACAACAACAACAACAAATGAAGTCATTTGTTTATATAGCGCCAACTTAGATAGAAGCCCCACAGCTGGGTCTACAACGAGTACACTCGAAAAACGTTTGGTACTAATGTCATTATTTTGTATCTCGTATTTTGGCATTGCGAAACACGTTTCGCATGCATGAGAAATACACGAAAAATATCTCAGAAAAATACATAAATAAATCCGAGTGTGAAGCGAGACGAAACGAATTAAAATCCAAAGACAAAAAAACAAAAACAAAAACGAACCGAAAGTTTCATGCAAATTAGCAATATGCGATTATACTAAGTGTTCACTGTACGTTGGATATAGTTGAGAAAATGTCATTCAATTTGCATGGTTGTTCATATTCGAAGGTTATTCAAATCTAATGGGAATGATGTAAGCACATTAAAACAGGTCTGAAGACAAAACACTTGACTGCTAAGTATAGCTAATGAAATTATTTTACGATTTGAATAAATTCACTATTCATAAGCAGATTAAGAATAACCAATATATTGTGTAACGATAAAGAATGTAAGGTTACGATAATACAAATACAAGGAAAAATCTAGAGAAATATGTATTTGGTAAATAATTTTTAAAAATTTAAAAAAAATAATCAATTAATTTTATGTTCATAGTAAAGTAAAGATTGTATCTCTGCAGATATTATGTAGTTTTGCTATACTACATATGATCTACATAAAAGATACATATCGTTACAAAATGATTTTCCCGCTGTTGACTAATTAATAATGTTGCACACTTATTAAGGTAATATCAATCTCGTAATCTAAATAGCTTGAACCTTGACATCCACTTCAAATATTTGTAATTATCGGTTGCCAATTTCAACAACTTCCAATTGCACTTAACTCGAGTAGTTAAAGTCAATTTAGCCGAGTTGAAAACCCTCCAACCGAGCTGAAAATTCTGAACATGCAACGCAAATTAAAAAAAAATAAAGTCAAAGTCAAAGCAATTTTTTTGTTCATGCCTTTGATTTTCGCTAGACTAATCGGTTTAATAACGAGGCTCGAACCGAAAGCCAAAGTCTATTAAAAATACATATTTTGCAATTAAATTTTACAACCCAATCAAAAATTGAAATCAGCGACTGCAAACGAGAACCCAAAAACACGTCGCCAGCTGTAAATGAACTGAAACTGAAACGGCGACAACAGAAAAATGAAACTGAAACTAAAACTGATGGAGAACTGAGCGACATGCGATAATAATTACCCATTATTTGGGCCATTATATTTTGGCTAGTGGTGCTCAATGGTTGAAGCGGCAACAATAATAAATTTAATTAACATAATTCACCACTGACCAAACGGATACGCATCTGTTTTAAAATTGCACTCACGTTGCCCCAATTAAAATGGAAGAATATTTAAAAATTGAAGCCCCCAAAGCGAGAGAGATATAGGGGCATATTGGAACAAGCATTGCATTCATAATCAGGCCAGACTCTTGGAACGTGCCATTCACACCGACCAGGGAATTGACAGCGAGAGAGTTGAGAGACTTTAATGCCAAATAAACAATCAATCTATAATAATAGACATACAATTAATTTGTGAAAAACTTAAAGACCAAAATATATAAATTATACACAGTTGAGAGAGATCAGTTCTCCCATTTAAGATACTATATTGGATTTCTTTTTAATTTTCGAATTTTTTATTATGGTTTTCGCTTAGTTTTGATGGCATTTTGATGAACTTTGCCAGCCATTAAAGTGATTTTATGCGTGTTTCTAAATTTTCTAATGTTTATGTTTCGGCTCGATGCGTCATAGTAGCAAAATAGCCGAATCGATTCAAAGTTTCTCGGTGTGAGTCTTTGGCCTTATCAAATGTTTACCTTTCGGAGCAACTCTGATAAGCAGAAAGTAGCGCGATAAGATAAACTCAGCTAGCTGAGGCGTGACCATCGCCCCTTTTTCTGTTTTATTTTCCAGTTCCCATTTCCAGTTCTGATTTCTATAAACTGTGGCTGCAATTGTTGTGCAAGCGCTTTTGTTATGGCTCTGGAAAATATAGATGGCGTATCGACAGCGATACTAATGGACTCTGCTCACTTATTTATGGTTCTGACTCTTCTTGGTCAATATTTGTATATTTGCGCTGCGCTGCCAGAAGACAGTAGAGACCGAAGACCGCAGAGAAAGACAGTGCACAAACAGGCTTAGGATTGAGTAAACCAGAATATAATGTGGAAATAATTTATAGATGGTATCGGGGATGGGTAAACAGTCGATCGATAACCCGACCAAAGCGACATGCAGTTGAGAAACTCGAAGGCAAAAGAATGCAAGTGATTGCCAACAAAAGCGGTTTAACATTACTTGAAGAAAGAATTTATACATATTATAAATAGCATTGAGCAATAGCTAGAAATGACGGAATGTCTGAAGTAAAAGTGATGGAACTGTTCAATAGGAATTAAATTCAAGAAAATATGGTAATATTTTGGTATAACATTAGCAAGAATATGGGAAAAATTCAACTAGAAGTTGTTTTAATATATTCGAATTATATACAAATAAAATGTATGTACTTTTAATGACGTGAGAGAGTGACATACTATAATAAATGAATGTAATTAAATTCAATTTAAATTGTATTAAATTAATATTCAATAATTAATATATACAATATACTGTAATAAATTACTTTTATGAAACTTTTTTATTTTAATCGAAATCTATATTTTTGTATATTTAGTCATAAATAACGAACATTAAATATCTATTTACCCCTAAAACGTCTAAACAGATTTATTAGATGACGCACTATAATAAAAGACTGTAATTTAATACCAATTAAATTACTGATAAATCAAAAGTTGAATTAAAACATAATGTATTTATAATTAAATACTTACACTAATAAACCATTTCCATTTAATTTCGCATAATTAAATAAACCAATATCTATATCTCTGTTTAAAAGTCTAAAGACTTTTATTAGATGACGTGCTATAATAATTCATTGTAGTGAAATTTCATTTAACACTACTATATAATTCAATAATTATATGCTTGCTCCAACAAATTACTTTCATTCAAATTCGCTTTAATAACTGTATCGCTGTCTAAATCGATATCTGTCTAATAGGCTCCAAAATTAAAATGATAGACAGTAAATATCTATATTCCGTTTAATCATACATAAAATTAATTAAATATCGTTTAAATTTCTGGTAAAAGAATAGTTGAATTCAAATAAAACAGATTCGCTTCAATAACTGAATCGCTGTCTAAATCGATATCTGTCTAATTGGCTACAAAATTAAAATGATAGACGGTAAATATCTATATTCCGCTTAAAAGTCAAAAAAGCTTAATTATACATTACAGTAATTAAATATCGTTTAAATTACTGGTAAACAAATAGTTGAATTCAAATAAAACAGATTCGCTTCAATAACTGAATCGCTGTCTAAATCGATATCAATATATATGTATCTATTTGCTTGGCCATAAAAATATCTCTATCTAATACATCCAATTGTTTATCTGTTTGCATTTCTCTAGCTTTCTTCGCCTCAATGCTCAGCTGTCAACAGTTCCCATTACGCGCTGTGTCTATTAAATGTTTATATGGCTCATTACCAGTCGTGCTTTCGATTCAATCGATTTATTTGAAAATGTTAAATGCTGTAGCAAATGTTTTTTTTTTTTGGTATTTTTCAAAATTTTGTGGCCCGCCTCTTGCGTGGACGCATGTCAAGTTATTCAACCATCTGCCGACGACCACATAAAATATGGTTTGGCATAACTCGAAATATATAAATGTATTTGTTCTTCTTGTTTGGTTCTGTTTTTGTCTTTCGGAAAATAAACATTTCTAAATATACTTCTGCGACCGTAAAAACAATGAAAATCCATTTGAAATTTGTTGAGGCATTTAATAGCACAACATTGTCGAGGCCTGACCAAAAATAAAAACCAAAACTAAAGACCAGAAAACAGCAAACATGGCCGAAAACATGATAATAAAATGGCACTGAGGCACTGTTCGTCTGTCACTACGACTGTCCAGACGGGGGGAGGCGAGGAGGGAACAAATTTATGACAAAATATGCAAAAATTTGTTACACTCGAACTTGACAAAATAGATAAGTAAAATGTTGAATGTAAAACGCAAAATGTAGAATGTAAAATGTAAAAAGGGAATCTCGTGACCACATAGTTGACGCCCCCAAAAATACGAGCACACCATAAATAAGACCAAGACAAATAAAACATAACAACGAGCTGCACAAAAAAAAAAATGAAAATATTGTGGAAATATAGGCTGACATCAACAGAACAACAACAATTTTATTCCTATTTATTTTTTGTGGAGCACAAGTTCTGCGTTGTGTTTTTAAATTTATGGGTTTATTGATACTTGTGGCAATATAAAAATTTGCTTTATCAGCAGACACAAAGCGAAGCTCTTGAAAATTATGGAATGATTGCCTCGATATTGACAATTGCGCTACAAATTACAGACTAGAGCAGTTTTCGCCATGGAAATGCTTATTTATTGTGCAGTAAACTTGTAAATGTTTCTTATGCGACATTGATTAAAGTTGGGCACGCTTCCAAGTTGCGCTCAAGTTATGGTAAAGCAATTAGCGGCGTAAGCTGGGAGTGAAAATTAAAAACTTTAAGCCCGGGGAGAAGTTAAATTTGTCGCTAAAACCACTAAAGCCAGTCGAGCGATTAAATGGCCCCCCAAAAACTATCTTAGCGGCAAGTTTTGTGCCCCAAAAAGCCACCTACAAATTAAGCCAAGTTAATTTCGAAGGCAACAACAACCCGCACATGTCAACGTTGCCGGGGATGGAAGGATGTCGGGATGGCAGGATGGGTTATGGGGTTGCTGCAAAGCAAATTAACTTGGTAAACAAAAAATATTTACTTAATTAACTGGCAAAAACTTTGGGCACAAAGCCGACAAAGGATGCCGAAAAAGGCACGACAGTCAGTGCCGTGAAAATGTTTTCATAACGCACACTTTTCACCTAGACAAACACAAACAAACACAGCGCAGGACACGTGTCTCTCTCTCCAGGACTTATTGACAAGCTCAAAGCTGGGCAAAGCATAAATACAGACAGACGAAACATGGAAGTTCTTTTCAGTCCGGGACTGGCAAATAGTTGGCTAACGTGGCGTATGCGCAATTAACATTTATGGCCATTAATTATATTATGCATACGACGCGTTCACATAATTAGACTGTGTCTCGACATGTTCTCTCCCCTCTCTCTCTCTCTTAAAGCCTAATGAAGCCATAAAATGCATGCAGCACGACAGTTTGCCAACGAGTTTTCCGATGTCTCAAGACGTTTAAACCAATTTTGGCACAAGGGCTAACAACTTGTAGACCCGGCGGCGTCTCCTCTGTCATTTCAGCTTTGCCATAATTATGGGCAATCAAACGTTTTTATTAGACTCGCTCGGAACTAATGATGTTTTGTGTTTTAAAGTCCAGGTTCTGCGGCAAGGTCAAGACATCGAACCCAACTGAAACCCAATACACAACGCTAAGGCCCTCTGGGGTCCGTCAATATGTTTTGTGGCTTTATTAATCGTTGGCATCCCAGTCGAAGTAGTCATAATTGATTGGCCAAATGAGATGGCTCTGTGGAATGTGGACGTGTTGCCAACTGTGGATTGAGGGCAAATAGAAAGGCTAGAACACTTGTTAGCCAGGTTCAAACAGTCGGCTAATGAATCACTTGGCCGTGTTGAATGAAGACATGCTGGCAAGTTAACGATTGATAAGACATCAGCCACATTTCCGCCCTAAAAACCAGAGTTAACTTGCCACAAGTAGCGTTACACTTAAAGACGTCTGCCGCACAAGGCTGTTTAGTTTTTCCCGCTTATCAGTTGGCCTCGCGCCATTAAGAGAACTAACGCTAACTGACTTTATGGCCAAGGCCATTTTAGACTGTGCGTCAGATAAATTTAAATTTCCAGCCTGCATTAGCTAATCTAAGCAGACGAGACACAAACGAGAGAAGCAAAAACTTTTTAATTACCAACAGGAAAAACAGTCAAGATAACAGCAGTCAAGGAGGACGCCGGGCGGATGAGACAGGTAGTCATGAGGGGCGGGGCAATGGGCGACAGGCGGCAGCTAAAAATTTACATAAATTTCAAATATAGCAAGAGGAAAATTGTGTATTATTCAAGTTTTATGTGCGACTTTATCACAAGCGAAGATAGTGAGAGGGAATGGGAAGCTGCAGAGTCCGAGCTGGCCTTAACCTTTTTTTTTTGTTGTTCAACGCTCGAAAAGTATTTATGACTTGTGTAAATACCGAGAACAGAATTCAACACGAGGCAACTTTTTAGCCATCTCACGGCAACAATTTTACAGCTTAAATATTTTTTAGCCATTAGATAAACAAACACGCAGGCAGACTGAGAGACGCAGAGAAGTGCCACAAAACAAAAAAAAAGTAACGAAAATATCTTTCAAGTACAATGTTAGGTAAATATAAACAAAAGTTTTTTCTCTCTCTCAGTCGCTTCTTCGTCTCGTTCTTTTGGGGTAATTTTCGGCTGGCGTTGCACTTTGCTGCTGCTGCTTTTTTGGGCTACTTAAAGCTTTTAGAGCACAAGATGTAATATAAATTACATTAGCTAAGTGCCTGGCAGCAATTAAAAATACGGGGCTTCGAGAACCGAGAACCCGAGGCCCGGTGTTAGAGAAGCTGTTAATGATGATGTTTGCTGCTTCTCTCCTCTCTAGATTATCATTATCGTCGTCATCTGCCGGCAGCATTAGCAGCATCATTAGAACGTCAACTTAATCAAGGTTAAAATGTGGCATGTGGCATGCGGCATGCGGCATGGAGGCCTCCCGCCTGTGGGCTCTGCTTATGCAACACACATCTTCAAGTGGCAAGCGTTGAGAATGAAACCCAAATATAAATATACACATATTCTCCACTTTGATCATCTGCTGTTGATATGTCTATTCAGCGGCATCGTAATTAGCATCCACATTCACGTTTCTCTCTGTTTATTTATCCCTCTGATATTTTCGCAGCGTGTTTATAGAAAACATCAATTTCCCCCCCGTTTTCATTCATTTTTCATCGATGTTGCAAGCGACCGACCGATTGGAAAACTGCAAAAGTTTTCCCCCAGCTTTGCGCGAAAATTGTTAATGCGATTACAACAGTTGTCAGCATGTGTGTGTGTGTGTGTGTGAAAATGTGTTAATAAATAGTGTTAGAAGTTGAGCAAGTTTCGGGTGCTGGCAAAGCTTTTATAATCATGTCAGATATGGGGCAATACTGATGACTAGAAAATACACAAAGGTAAAATGGGAAACTTGTAACATATATTGCAGTGAATCAACTCGATGAGGAGTAAGTAAGATAAAGTATTATTTGCTGATCGGATTACCTTCGCGTTGGAACTGTGAATCAGCTTTGATAAAGTCACCATTCTTTGCGAAACCCAAGAACCATTAATCATTTATTCTTATGGCAGTACTTAAGTTTAATATTGTAAATTCTTTAATATTAAATAAACTAATAAAAAATATATATAAATTAAAATATAAAGATTTTAAATATTTATATTAATTTATAAGCAAAATACATACTTTAATAATTTTAGAGTATTGAAATTAAAATCAACTTCAAATTAACAGTAATGATTGCAAATACTTTGGTAAATATATAAACAATACATATTAGTAATAATTTTAGAATATTACAACACTTTGGATATTAAAAAAAATAAGTTAAAATATTTAAATACATTCATAAGCAATATAAAACATATGTTAATGAAATATGAATATTGATACTTCATTAATGGGCTTAAAATGAATAATAAAGATTTCACATTTTTTCATAAAACTATATACAAAAGAAAATGTAAAATTGATTTAAGAATATTATTAAACAAAATTATCTTAATATGAACAATATAAATTTTAAATATTTGCATAAATTTATAAGCAATACAATTTAATAATAATTGGAGAGTATTTATTAAGAACAACCGGTTTACCAAAAAGTGTTTTTGTTTACCTTTGCTGTCAGTATTTGATTAGAACTTTAGTTATAACTATAGTTGGCCAAGTTCTCAGAATTTCCCAGCTGCAGCTCTTCCCAAAGACAAATGTAGCACAGCTTTCCCCATATATGTACGCAGTGGAATACCTGCGAGTACTTGTAGATGTCAGGTAAGTTGTCCAGAATGAAGTTCTGTAAATGTTACACAACTTGCAGCCAAACACAAGTCCAACACAATCTAATGCCAGCTCACGTTTAGGCCATTAAGCAACTGTTCTAAGCCAACACAACACGCCCAGGAAACATCAGCAGCAGCAGCAGCTTCCATCAGTCAAGTCAAAGCCAAGACTGTTAGCTGTTAGCTGTTAACTGTTTGCTGGCAACTGGCAACTGTTCTGCAGAAGTGTCGAGCGTTTCCACATAAAAACCTACAACACAAACATTTGAGACGACGCCCAGTTGGCGCAGTTAGCAGTCAAGGGATGCCATGACGAACCTCAGATATCCGAGCTTCATTCATAAAGATTCAGATACGGATTGAGATTCACATCGGAGTGCAAGAACAAACACGCACCTAACAAGTTCCTGGAAGTGGACAAGCTTCAGAGTGCTGAAACCTGTTCGATGCCACAAGTAAAACAAAAACCAAAACAAAAGCAGAGCACAAGGAAAAAGCGGTGACATAATTAATGATTTCAAATTTTCACAAACCGAAAAACTCATAAGAACTTATCGATCGAGGCGACATAAACAACTGTCACTTGGTCATTGAAGGCATTTTCATGACTTGTTACTTAAGTTGCGAGGCCAAAGCTGAAGATATAAATTACATGCAAGCTGTGCACTGACAGCCAACAACAACAACAACGACAACTTTCGAGCTAGAACTCAAGATGTTGGACATTAATAAAGCTTAAAGCGAACTGAATTAAAACTTACGCTGGAAAATTGTGCGACGTGCGACGTGCGGCGACAGCGACAAGAAAACACTTTGCGGAAAACACAACAACGGAAAATTTTCGAGGAACTCGCGAAATTTGCACGCTGGCTATTTATTGACGATGGCAGTAATGTATCTGTGAGATACGCGCTTAGACCATTCATAAACGCGCTCGCATTTCATTAATTCTTTCGATGCTTCTCTATTATTATTATTTGAATTTTTTTGCACACACGAAACGAGTTGACTGCCAGCTGCTGATCACTAGACACGCGAGAGAGCGCGGTGGCACTTGCGGTGGTGAGGGGAGACAACCGGAAATTTGCACGCGCGCGAAACAAATTTGGGCAAAAAAAGCACTTGCGAATTCGCGAGGATTAAACAAAGACTGTTGTCTGTCTAACGGTGTCGGTTTTAGGCTTGAGTTTTGGCTTTAGTTTCAGTTTCAGTGTCGGTTTCGGTCGATGGTCGATGGTTGTTGATGGTGTGCTGCGAGGGGGGATTTTTGTATCTCAGAATTGTGTCGCTTGTGTCCATAAAAACGTCCAGACACGTTCACGTACTCGGCTCAACTGGCAAAAAGTATCTGAGAGCGAGGCGGGCACCGCACGCGACGAAACTTGTTTGTTGACTGACTGCGACAGCCAAAAGTATCTGAGAGCGGCGCTCTCTCTCGGTCTCGCCCGCTGTAGGTCGCTTGCAGTCAAAGTATCTGCCAGATACGACGGCAAAACCGACACGAGCACACGAAAGCCGACGCACACGAAACCGTCCAACGAATTGGGAAATGCAAAAAGTATCTGAGAGAGCCACTGATAAGAAGAGAGAGAGCAGGCGAGCGAGAGCGAGAGAGCGGCACTGAGTAAAAACTCAAATTGGATTCTCATTGAGTTAGATAAATTTGCGGTTTGAAACTCGACTAAGTTTGCTCGTCTCTCTGTTGTTCCCATTGCAGCCAAAGACTTTGCCACACGAACGATTGTCAATTGGGTGTGCGAGACACAATTTGAATGCGATGTGTGTGTGAGTGTGTGTGTGTGTGTGCGGTGGACACAGGTGTGCAAAATCACCATGTGGCACAAACTGCTCGCTGATTCCAAGAAGTTGTCAAACAATCAAAGGCTGACAAGGCCTACTTCGCAAACATATGAATATTAAGGCAGAAGGCAAGACTGAATTTAGTGAAAGGAATCTGATTGTCAAAGCAGCTGAGCAGTTTAGCGTAATGGCAAATCAAAGAAGTTACTTTGAAGTATTTTGAAAATATTTTCAAATATATATATTTGCAGCCATTCTTCAAGTAAACCACTATGAACGTCTTCTTTCAGTTTGCAATAATATCAATGTTTGTTTTACAAATATTTTATACGGGCAAAATTGACGAATCAGTTTCTCACTTTTTTATTATTTTAAATATTTCGTATATGTGCGTATACAAAGACTCATCGGTAAACAATTCTGCCGTTGAATCAGTGATCCCATTATATTAAAACTTATAAGTTAAAAATTAAACTAGCAGAAAGTTCAGCATTAAACAAATTATTTAGAGAAAATCTAATAAATTTATCGAATATATTAAATGTAAAATAAAATGTATCTGAATATAAAATTGCATTAAAAATATAGTTTTACCTTTTTTCTGCTCATTGTTATGCTTTTAAGTTCAGAACTAAAATAAACAACATAAGAAACTAAAATCTAGGTATTGAACTTATATAAGATAACTATTTTTTTCTGAAATTAATTATGCTAATATTGAAATTACAATATTAATCTATTTAAAGAATTTGTTAAATTTAATAAAAATATTTCTGATAATAAAATCGTTAGTCGGCATTAAATATAATTGTTATCAGTCAATCGGTTAATATCAATAGCAATGCCGCGAAAAGCGCATGCAAAATGTAAATCAGATTTTTGGGAGCGGTCATGGTTGCAACAACACCATCAGCAGCAACAACAGAAGCAGCAGCAACAACACCAAACACTGCATAGCATAGCAAAAGAATGCACTGCGAAAGATAAACAGAGAGCCGGAGCACTGAGAGAGTGTGCGAATATGCGAAGAAGAGAGAGGTAGAGAGAGTGGGCGCCCGCTCTCTGTTTTGCCGGCATTCAACTCACTCTATGACGCTCTCCCGCTCTCTCTCTCTCTTTGTATGTTCGGTGGCCCGCTCTCTCAAATGCTCAGCTGTAGATAAAAATGCATTGGCCGCCAGCTTTTCCCACCCCTTGCTGGCATACGCTAGTTCCGCCGAACGCTCACAGATGGCGCTAGCTGCGACATAGAGCAATTCGATTTGGTAGCAATGCATTTTTTTGTTTACATCCATAAACCGGCAACACACACAAACTGTGAGTGGAGACGGGGGGGGAGTGGGAAATCGAAGTCGGATTCTTGGAAAGTGTATTGCGAAAAGCGACGCCGGTTGTTGGCACAAATGCCGCGTAATCAGTTTTTGCTTTACGGGCTGCCGGAAGTTGCAACACGTCGCCGTCGACGAGCGCATATGTTGCCACTAAGTATAACGATGTCGTTGTCGCCCGACACACCCCAACAATTGTCGCCTCCCAAACCCACCCATTGCACTCCCAATATGAACTGAGTTTCAAAAACATGTGCAGAAGTATTAATCGCAAATTTTGAAAAAGAAAGCAAAGAAGCGCTTGAAAGTTGTGCGCTGAGTTATTGCTCGGCTGCTGCTGGGAGCTGCTTTTTGGGGGATGCATTGTTTGACTGCTTCCCCAAACCACAGATGCTAACACTTTTTTTTTTTGCACTCGTTTTGTGAACATGTGTGAACAACTGCAGTCGAGAAATCTGTCGCCGTCTCTGTCTCGTCTCTGTGGCAAGCAACCCCCAATTTGGCATCTTTCGCTGTCGGGCTGCCCTCAAGGCAGCGATTAATCATGAAATTTTCACAGAAAATATCCATTAGATACGAATTAAGTCATAATTGAGAGTGCAAGCCGTGGCACGTTGAAGTGCATGTTCCGAAGGACATTTGGGGTTGCCTCTCGCTTACTTCTTGCTGGGGGTTGTTGCATTGTGCATAACTGTATCTCTGTGTGTGCGTGTGTGTGTGCCTCGGCATAAATGAAATTCCCCTCGGGGGAATATGCGCCTCAAGTGTCTGCGACATATTTATTATGAGCATGCATGTGCACCAAAAATTATGCCCAGAATATGCTTTGAGGCAGAAGAATTAAAGATCCTTGGCGAGGCTCTAAAGCAGCTGTAAATGGGAATCTCAAGTACATGGCTCACTCTAAGCTCTAATTACAGTTCGAGTGCCAATGAATGGAGTCCGTGAGTTGGGAGTCCTTTTGTTCTTAAGCCCGATTGAGACTTAACTTATGTACATCATGTACTACGACTCGAAATTACAGCCAAAGGATAACGCCTTGAATTTATTGCTTTAGTAAAACTGGCAATAAAACAAAATAAAAAAGTATTCTTAAATTTGACAATAATTCCAATCTTTGATGTGATTATTTTAGAAATAGTCAGTAATGCTAAAAATATAAGTGAAACTTAATACACATTACTATTAATTGCTAAATAGTACAAATATTAAAAATGAAAAATAAATAATTTATTTTTGGGCAATTTGAGCAGTCCAAATTCAATAATTTGTTCTTGATTCGTGAATTTATTGGCATCAATTTTGACATTTTTGTGTTCTTTAATAAATAATGTATATTTGAATATTTCCTTATAAAAGATAGAAATAATTTTTTTTCAAGAAATACAAATTCAGAATCATTTTTGAATTTTTATATTAATTTAAGAGTTTATCTTAATTTAGAATATATTTCGCTTGACGGTAGCTCGTTGTTTTCTCTGAGCGAAGATAGAATACTCATTTTTAATTTAAGCTTTTCAACTTGGACATACTTATAACTGGACATGTTTGATGCTTTCCTTAGATTATTATCTCCACTTCCAAATCTAATACATTCAACTTTAAACCTGGCCTGAAAACTAGCTGAGAGACATGAAAAAGTTGTACCACAAATTGAAGCGAATTAATAGAGAATTAATTCAGTAACTTCTTTAATGAAGGTACGCCTTTGTTACCATTAGTTAAGCAGGCCGGACTACAGTACAAATTGTCTATATGCATATATGCGAGAGCGAGTATCACGATTCCGTTTAAGCAAATATTAATTACACATTATTAATTTCCGTGCTGGGGCCAAAACGCACAAGAATATGAAAAATGATGTGCTTCCTCCGTTTTGGCCTGGGAAGTGGCCCAGCTATTATTTAAATGAATTGTTTTCAGCGGACATGAACAACAACAAGAACAACAACCAACAACAATAATAACGAACAACAGCAATAGCTATAACAACAACTATAACAAACATTTTTGGCCGTTGATAAAAACTTGTTGTTGTGTGAGCGCAACCAAAAAAAATTTGCGCGTGGGCGAACCGAATTTTTTGGTAGGTAGCCACGCCCCTAATGGGCGCCCAAACGCCCAACTCGCGTGGCCAAGAGTCGGTTAGGGCCTCAGTTGTGGCCTATCTCGATTATTGTTTAATACGCTGTCATTAATCAATTTGTTTGCCATTGTTTGGGGGCCCCGACGGTAGTTGGATGTCTTTGTGGCCAAATTAATTATGGGCCCAGATCTCAGATGTGTGCCGCGCTTCGGCCCGATAAACACAAAAATCTGCCAAAATACCACACACGAAAAACAATAACAAAAACAAAAACAAACCCAAAAAAAATGCAGAAAACAGAAAAACACAAACGGAAAACGGAAAATATAACAACAAGTGCACAAAATAGTGACAAATAATTTGCGGCATAATAAATGACTTTGTTTTGTTAGCTGTAGCGCAAATAATTGATTACACGAGGCCAGCAACCAAAAAAACAAAAATAAAGCAAGGAATCAAAATGAAAGAATAAATGGGAAATGTGACGAAAAGTTTGCCAGCGAAATACCCTTGACTTAATTTATGATGGCAACGCAATATGGAAATTTAAATTATATTATGGTTACAAAATTAAGTGTAAATAAATTAGACGGCAAACTTCATTTGGAAATTTGAAGAACATTTATCAATGTGGAAGCGTGAATTTAGTTTGAGGTATCGACGAGTATCCTTATATAGCAGAATTGAAACTTGAGAAATGTGAGAATTAGAAATATAAATATAAATTTGTAATTGGATGATGAATGCAAATCCATTTTGAAGGTTTGGTGATATTTAAATAATGAAATACCTAATTAATTACGGACAAATCGAATATTTCATTTATTTACTAAATTATATTTAATACAAAAAATGAAAAAATAATTATATATATTATGGTTATGATTTGGAATTTCTTTAGAGTAAAACAAATTAAGAAAACCATAAATTCTTCTATCTTCAACTCGAAATTAATAATAATAGCGCACTTCGTCCAAGCAATTTGCAGCATTAATTCAAGTACTCAACGCTTGGTTCAATGGCCCGATAAAATAATACAAATACAATGTTACATTCCATTAGGTCGAACAATTTGAACAACTGCTGAGCTTAAAAAGTTAGTCAATAGCAACAACTATTAACCAGTAAATAACACGCAACATAAAACACAGTTGCAAACTAATTGCGTACACATTATTTGTTATTTGTAGGTCAGTTTGGTTGTTTGTCAAATTAAAATACAATTTGTGCTTAGCATTGTTTAATTTGCAAGATACATTGAAATATTCATGCACATTCCACAGCAGCACGGCACAAATGAATTCTCTCTGGCACTTGGCCATTGTTTACCTCGATT
Source organism: Drosophila immigrans (assembly GCA_963583835.1). Taxonomy (NCBI): domain Eukaryota; kingdom Metazoa; phylum Arthropoda; class Insecta; order Diptera; family Drosophilidae; genus Drosophila; species Drosophila immigrans. The sequence goes on from OY757141.1 coordinate 30,614,523, forward strand.
CTTGAACTGCACTTGATGGAAAAACACCAATAATCTATGCAGAAGTACTCTAGGTATATATAAGTATATATATTTATGTGTGTGTGCGTGTGTTCAATTACAAATTGCTCAATGTTTTTGTGTGATATAAATAATTTATATTATTACGCCGTTGTCAATAAAGACATAAGTGTGCACAATCAAAAGCAAATCAAACAGATTGACAGAGAGCCATCGAGGGAGGGGGACAGAGGGAGGGGGGCAGAGGGACAAGGAACACTTGACGCACAAACTGCGGTCGCTATAAAAGCGCAAGCAAAGTGCAGGCCGTAAAAAAAGATGGAAACACACAACAAAACATTTGACACCAAAATCAAATTAACATACACACTTACATATGCAACATACAACAGCAACAACAACAACCAAAGCATGCTGAGCTTTTTGTTGCTGTCTCGCTGAAGCTGTCCAAAAATCACAGTTGGATGTCAAAGACCTGTCATAGGGGGGCCCCAAAAAAAGAAACAAAACATAAACCTATAACACTTGTAAGTTCAGTTGTTGCTGTTGATGTTGTTGTTGTTGTTGCTGCTGCTGACTGACAGCAGCATTTGTTGTTGTTTCATAGAAATATGAATTTCGTTGAGGTTTTGTTTTTTATGTCGTTTGGCATTTACCAAATTCTTGTACGACAAATTGGCATTGTACCAATAAAATGTTTGTTTTTTGTTTTGTCTCCCTTTTTACTGGACTTATTGCCTGCGAGTTGGATTCCAACAGGTGTTCCAGCTCGCTTTTGGCTATTTCACAACACTGTCGCACAATGCGGGCTCTCTTAATGGCACTTGACATTAATGGCCAGCTCTTGACTCTTGGCTGGCAAGAGAAATCTTAAGAATGCTGCCCATGATAAATTCATTTACTTTCCAATACCAATACGAATTTTTAATGACACTGCACTGTGATTAATGGTAAAAGAATTCAATTTAAAAAAGTTAAACAAAACAATTTTCTAATTTAATTTTTATATCTTTAATAGCATATCGGTATTTGTAATCATCTTCTGTACTTTTGCCATCAAAACACATTTACAGTGAAATTTAATAAATTTGCTTTGATTTAACACAATAATAAATAAATTATGATTTAAAATTTGTGTATTTAATGATTTTGTCTGAATCTTAAATATACTATGATTATTATATTATAATGATATTTAAAAAATTAATGTATTCTGTACTCTTCCCCATAAAATTAATTTATTTACAAATATATTAAATCACAAGTCGTCATAATTTTGAATGTTGCATATATTTACTTTATGATTATCTATCTGAGTATTAAACACAATATTACTTTATATGTATATATTAAATATATTACTTAAAATGTCTTCAATCGCATATCCATATTTCTAAAAACATTATTACCCCATTAAAATTATTAAATCAATATTTATATCATTTCGACACAGTTTAAAAATAAATAAATTGTTCATTTAATGTTTTTCTAACTGAAGACTGAATATAGCTTTTGCATAAATTTAAGCTAAATGTCTTATCTTCATGTTAGTGCACTTAATTAATGTAACTACTCTAGAATTAAAGCTACTTAATTATTAAATTTTGGAACTAATTTTTGCTATTTATTTTGGCATTATTCACTCTGCAGGTACTTGATTTCCGATGCGAATTCCATTTGATGCTGTCACTCATCGTGGGCAACCACAAATCAAAATCAAAGCTTATAATCTAATTAGCAAATCTGCGGCAAAAACTACCAAGTCAATAAAATGAAGCGACAACAACTGCTTAAGCTTGCTAAATTTCTAATTAAACAAGCCGTCTGACTGACAAGCCGCCAGAGAGGTGAGAAGTGAAAAGGGGGGAAAGGAATTAGGACAAAGGTAACGAGAACGCACTAACAACTGACATACCGAGAGAGAGAGAGTGAGAGTGAGAGAGAAGGAGAGTCAAAACTATTTCGCTTTCAATAAAAGTTGCAGGCAGCTCGTAAAATGCCGCAACGCAACGCAACATAACGTAACGCTTAACGTAATAGCCTTTCATGTTTGCTTAGTAACCCACATCAATTCTAATCGCCTGTAGCCGTAGCCAACATCAACACAGAGCGAGAGAGACAGCGAGAGAGGGGGGGAAAGAGAGAGAGAGAGAGAGAGGTTTATCTCTGTTGTTGAGCCACCCACAACATGAGAGCAGAGCAGGCAAACGATTTATGGCATGCTTTCACATACTTTCACCTAGGGAATATTCCTGTCCATGTGCATAGTTGTGGTTGCCGTTGCTCTTGTAGTCGCACTACTTCTTGTACTACACTTTACCCTCCCCCTCTCCAATTTGCCCACTTGGGTTTGGTTTCGGCCAACAGCATGGCGCACACAGGGCTCTAAATATATAGTGCACTGTCCGCTCGCTGTACTTTATGGGAGCATATTAATTTTGGCATTGAAATGGAGCTAAAATGCATTTGCAATTGTTTTATGTAAGTCATGTGGCTGCTTTGCGGCATTTGCCAACACTTGGTGGCCAGGTAAATGTGCTACCTGCAGCTTGTTATCAGTGCGGAGTTTAGCTGCACAAATAGACAAATCGTTGGCCAGCAGCTTGACCTCAGCCATTTTGCATGCAAACTCAATTCGCAAGCTGCAATGCGTTTAATAACATGTTGTTTATGTGCTCAGCCAACACTTTTACAGCAAGTGTTTAATTTGCACATTTAATTTGTTAATCATATCAGTAAGGTCCAACAAATATTTCATTATTACTAATTTTAAAAATATTAATTTGGGTATTTAATTTACATATTTAGCATTTATTTTCTTATTGCTCATCTACAAAAAATATTTTGTTTTTTCAGAACGTTCTTTATCTGTATTTTAAATTTATTTATGATCTTGGACCTGCCAAATTAAATTTATTACTATCAGAATTTATAATGTTATGTATGTTTTATTAAATTTAACTTACTTTAATGTTAGAAATTTTTTCAATGTCTACAGTTCATGGTCGCCTTGGAAATAAAATTTAAATACATAAAAAAATATATACATTCATAGTTTAATTTTTTTTTTCAGTAAGAAGTTCTTTATGTCGTATCACCTGCTTTCGGGTAAAGTTTCCTTTATATATGCTCAACTTTTATGTGTTCACCTCTTCCATATGGATATGTTACCACAAGCAGACATCTTACACTTTAGTTAGCCATTAGCCAACTCTTTTTTTATGTGCACTGAAAACGAAAAACTCTCTCCGGCAACTTTTCCATATAATGGGCACTTATATGCATGCATTTTGCACTATGTATGCAAACAGCCACGCCCCTTCTCACACTCACGCCCACACACACACACACACGCACACACTCGCACATATGCACAATGCAAACTTTAATTTCTAAATCATAACTTTTATTTTGCCCCACTTTCAGCAGACAGACGAACCGGGCTGGAATTGTTGGGAGTTACTTAGTTAGTTGGGTGCAAGGTGGGTGCATTTAAGAGGTAAGTGCTCGACAATGAAGGATTTATAAAGTGACTGGATTTTAAGGTCACACTGTTTACGGTCGGGCTATGAAATCACCGCATACATTGACAATTTATTGCGACAGGAGCTGTGATTTAAATAACCCCATTGGTATAGATTTATTTTAGCAATGTTTTCCAAGACTGCCATGAAATGTAAATTTGTTATTATACACAACATTAGTGTTGCCTTTAGGATAGATTATGAAAAGATTGAGAAAATGATATTTAAAACAGATCTTAACTTAATTTAAATAATAACATTTAATACTATTGATATGTATCTTAGTTGACATCAATTTTTAGCTGACATGAAATCAACCCAAAAATTGAAACTATTTCAATGTACCGAATATTATTGTCAAAACAACACAAAATAATCTAAAAACTCTTCAACCCAATGGAAGTGTTGACTTTAAGTTTCATTATATTTAAATTTGAAAATTTCATTAGATTAAAAACTGTTATAAATTTGAATTATTATTTTAAATTAATAAAACTTTGTTCTTTTAACTTAAAAATTAGCATTATGTCACAGTCCTTTTTGTTACTGTATTAAAATAGGCAATATTTATAAACACATACTTTTTAACAAATAATAAAAAGTTCAAAGCAAAACAATTCATGGAATTGCTGTCAGATCTTAATCTGAAAATACTTAAAATAAATCCCTATTTGAAAATTTAGCAAAATATAAATGTTGGGGACCGGAGTCTCCCAATCGCTTAAATATATTAAATCAATTGACCCGCCCAGAATATCTGGCGAAAGTTTCTTGCTTAGATGGAGCGACATTCACCTAGGGAAAGGGCGGCAACGACATCAACTGGAAAAACACTTTGATTGCAATTTTGTGCAGTTTATTTTTTTTTGGATATGTCCGCGTCTTTCTTTCACTTTCTATTTTTCTTTCAAGTCGCTGGAAAAACTTTTGAGCAAACTGCAACGGCTGCCTGCCACAAAAGGCTTAGACAGGGAGAGAGGGAGAACGTGGAGAACTTCGCATAATTTGGTTGCCGGGCCATTTAAATGGAGCACAAGTGTAACTAATCTCAAAGCGGCGACGATAGCAACGACATCAACGTGGTTTTTGTGCCTTTCACAAAATGCGGGCTCCAAAAAAAAAATACACAAAAAAAAAACTAAATAAAACCAGAACGAGTACACGAAAAACTAAACCAAACTGAGCTCCACTGAAATGCAAGCCAACACAAAAAAAAAAAACAAATCTAAGAGACGGTTTTTTTTCTACGTTTTCTAGGTTAGCCACAGAGCTCGAATGCAAAAAGTAAGGTTGAGCTGCAGCCAAAGGCACCTGCAGACTGGAGTCGAGCGGCCCCCAGAAAAGACCGCTCCAAGAAAAAGGCCGAAAAATATGCTGAAGCTGAAGTCGCAGCCATTGCCGTTGACATTTAGTGCGGTTCGTTGCAATTAAAAGCCGTTAAATGCAGCCAATGTGGGGCAGGCATTGTAATTGATTCGCCAGGCATGTGGCAAGCTATAGAACGGCAGAGCAAAGGCCGCTCAAAATTGAATTAAATACAGTACAGCGCAAGCCTGGGCTAACATTGAAATTTGCCATAAAGAAATCCTGTTCATGTATCCTGTGAGGCACATGCATGTCCTCGTTGTTGCAGCAAGGAGCCGAGCCGTCCATAAAAGCTACTTTGTTGTGGCCTAGTAAAAAGTTGAACTGCATGCAAAACTATTAAAAACTTTGACCTAAATATAATAAAACATCAAATTTACTTACCATCAAGTCCTTTCTCTGCAGCACATAGAAAATGCTGCAACAACGAACGATGCCAACAAGGATGCTCACACAAAAAAAATCCTAAACTTCAGGTGAATTGTTGCATGTGGCAAGATGAGCGGGAGGCATGTTAAACAAGGTAGTTCCGTAGAATGTTTATGCGAATGTTATGTGTGTGTGTGTGTGAGCTTGGACTTTGCAAATTGAGAGAAAATATTCCATTTTTATTTTGCTCTGACTAAAGCTGAGGTAGAATTAAATTAGTTCACGGCGGGCTTAAGGTGATTACACTCAATGGGGAACTTTAATTTTAGATTTACTATTTTTGAATTTAAATGCATCTAAGAAATGAGATCAAATGTCAAAGAAGAACAAATATTGCATATTTAAAATTCCAAGTAAATTTATATTTTTTTAGAAATTGTTACTTCTGACTTCAAGGCGTCGAATGAAGCTCTTTTATTGAATTTAGAAATATTGCAATTTGAATTTATATCAAATGTTGCTATGTCAGAATATATATAGTGCAATTTAATTCCTTATCGATATGCCCACATATGAGTGTGTAGCCATCTGTCAATTTATACTTTAAATAAAGCAAGCCGCATTTACAACTCCTAGAACGACATCAAAGCTTCGACTGGAGTTCATCTAAAATGCTGCTAATAACAACCGACAAACTTTTGCCTTCAATAAAAAAAGACCTTTTTTTTAGCTGAAATGTTTTGCAAACTCATTAAAATACCAAAAAACGAAGAAAAAAGGCACCCAAATATTTGTACAACAAAAAAGCAGAGAAAATCAAAAAGATAAGCCCGCACAAACCGCACGCAATCGACAGCGTTGAGTGGAGGAGAAGTTCCTGGAAATCGGGGTGACGATTCGCCATCGAGGCTCCCACAGCCACTTTGGACAGCCACTTGGACTCCGCTGGCTACGCTTGGAATGCGACTTGAGAGCGGAGAGCAGCAAGAATTTGCCTCGCTTCACATTGGCATTGATTACAGGCGAAGGCACAACAAAAAAACCGAAACATGAGTGGCAAACAAATTATTACAAGTGCAGTTGAAAAATATGTGGCGGCCACTTATCAACATAATCAACAACAAATACCTGGACACGCCTGAGTGCAACTGCAACTTCAACTGCCGCTGCCACTGCCGCATGGGACAAACAAATATTTTTGCAACGAGCCATCAACGGTGGCGGCTCCCTTTGTGCCTAGGCCTAGACCAGACAGCGGCCTATCGACAGCACCCAAGGAACCCACGATGTGGATGTGGATGTGGACGACGACGTCTTCTTGTCACACTGTGGGGTCCCCTCCGTTTATCTCTTGCTCTTGCTCTTGCTCTTGCTCTTGCTCTTGCTCTTGCTCCCTATTCCCATACCTGTTCCCTTCCTTCCCAGCCCATCCATCTCTTCCGTTTCGCATCCCATCGCTTCTCGACTTCATCGTCGTCGACGTCGTCGCTTCGTTTCGTTTTCTGTCAAATGTTTGGCTTAATGATGGCATTGATGGATGGATCACACGTAAGCGGTAGTCATTTAGTAATTTATCTCAAGACATTTCAAATTAATAGACCGCAACTCTCACAATCACCGTACCGTCTCGGCCAGGAAGAGAGTGCAGCGAGGATTGTGCAACGTGCTGATTTTTATCGCAATAAGCTCACCGATCCAGCGGACTTGACGATCTCTGCCCAACCGATCCGACTATTAGAAATTATGTGCAATTTTTGTCAAATTATGAAAATTTATTGCATGTGACAGCGACTTTCTTTTCTCCTCGGCTTCTCAGACTCTGTGAGAGCCGAGCTAATTAGCGCAACACTGTGTAACATTGTCTGCGCTGCATTTCAAGCTCGATTAAATTTGAATTAAGCGCAGTTTAGTTAATTGGCTGCCCATATGTAAATCGAGTTAAACAGGGGCTGGCGACCTCTTGCCAAGTGCCAGTCTGGTTGTCAAAAGTGACGCTCGATAAACTTGCACCAGGGTTAAACAAGGAACATAATACAATCTTGCAGATACAAATACAAATTAATTAGCTCATGTAAAATGAAATAGTAGCAGCTCAGGCGATCACTTAAATACTTTTACGTGCATTTGCATTTTTGCGGTATTAAGTTTTCTATTAAATACTATGTTGCATGTTTTCCACTTCTTACAAGTAAAACAATTTATTAAAGTTTGGTTTTTTTATAACTAATAATAAATTACAGTAATTTACATATTTTACATAAATTTTATTCTGACCGTCATTCTTAATAAATACCTACAAAAATATATATTATATTACTCCCTTAAATAAAATGAAAAATAATTTTCTATAAATGAAGAAATCAGGCAATCACTTAATAGCTTTAAATTGCATTTGCATTATGTTTTCCAATATATATTATTATTATTATTATCTTGTTTTAAGGTATACACTTATTTTATTAATTTTTATTTTGTCTCAACTCTCATTCCTAGCAAATATTTAAAAACAAAAATAGAACTCTTAAATACAAATTGGATTTTCATGCGTTTTTTCTAAAAGTTACCTTGATTTTACTCGTATATATACTTTTTCTTTAGGTAATTTTCGCAAGCTAGTTGCACTTTTCGTAGCCCAGCATTCCTTGGATGCCGAATCTCCCCAGCATCGCTTTAATGCTCTGGCTCTATCACTAGCATTCAAAACAATTTCATCAATTTACAAGACATTCCCATTCCGATGACAACCACAGCCCAAAAAACAAAAAAAAAACTCCATTGGCCAAGTCCATTTGCCTTATCGACCCAGACAATATACACCGGCAATTGTCTAATTAGCTGCCGCAACTGCAACTGCAACAGCAATGGCAACAGCAACAGCAACTGGAGGCGATGGGAAACCAATAGGAAAGGCATGCAATTGGCATGACAATGTCGTGTACAATGTTCAAGCCAAAATCCAAGCCGAAAAATAAAACTGGCCAAAAGGGCACAGTGGACTGTATTGGCAAATATTAAATAAACGTAATATGAGAAATATAAATAATGACAAATAAAAAGATGAATTTTGAAAATAGCAATTAACTTGAAAATGATTCTAACATTTAAAGAGGATACATTTTGAATAATTCAATGAAATAGCTTTTAATGTTCTTTTAGAATGCAAGAATTAGTAAAATGTAATATGACAATTTAAGGGAGTCAAAATAATTAATTTATTTGTAATCCATCACAAAAGTTTGATAGATTTGAATCAGTTAAAGTGAAGAGATTTATTGTTACATTTGTTTGTACTTTAATATAGTTTTATTTTACATCTATCGAAAAATAATTAGTAGCAAGGTTAAAAATTATAAGTTTTACATGATTCAAGGGTATAGATAATTTATTAAAAGTTGTATTTAGTTAAATTGAATTTTCAGAGTTAAAAAGATGTACCTTTAAATTAGTGGTGTAGAGTCAAACGATAAGTTGAATAACAGCAAAATTGATGCAGCTTGCCCCACTGTGCGAACTGCTGGAGCTGGCTCAGACTCTAAGCCAGTTGGCAGTCGATGGCGTTGACGATGGAGATGGAGATGGCGATGAGGCTGGCGATGGCGATGCCGTCACGTAATGAGCGCATTACGCACCTCGACGACGAGTGGATCCAAGGGGAGCAGGAGGAGGAGAAGAGGAGACTGTAGACTGTGGACTGCAGACAGTCGACGTAGTAAACTGAAATTGTCGCGGACCTGGGCATGATAACAAGCCTTCTGGTTGGCTGGCTCGTTATCCTTGTCACATTATCGCCTTAGCCGAATACCGGGCGCGTCTTGAGTGTGCAACATTGTTACGTTGTTGCCTCCTCGGCTTGTGGTTGTTGTGCACGCGCGCAGCGCCTGCGGTGTGGCAAAGGACAATGCCTCGGCCCTAGACTGCGACTGAGACTGCGACTGAGACAGAGACTGAGACTGAGCTTGGCTCTCGCCCACCACTCGGCTCAACATTGCCACTTGCTGCACGTGTGTGCGTGTGCTCAAGTAGCGAAAGGCCTTAGGCCTGAGGCTTACTTGGCGCAGCAGGCGAACAAGGGGCGGCTTTGCAACTACTGCAACAAGCTGTGGCATTTGTTTTCTTTCTTTTTGGGTTTCAGTATTTTTTTGTGTGTGTTGTGTGCGCTACTTCAAGTTTGCCAGTTTGGCGCAACGCCAGCCTGTGGCACACAGTCAGACAGCCAATGTTGCACTCATTTTAAGGCCACAACGCAGCTGACAAGCAGTTGAACAGACCCCTGACTGCATTTTGCAACATGTTTCACTATCACATGCCCCTCCTTCCTCCCTCCCCTCCCCATTCCCCTCGGGCCCCAATACCCATTCCCAATCCCCGTGCCAACTTGGGTTTCTGTTTGCGGTCTTCGCTTGACTCTTGCAGGTGTGCTTCACACGACTTGTCAGTGTCAGCGTAAGATTTTTCCTCTATTTTTTTTGCTTTTTTTTTGGCTTTTTGAGAGCATGTGGCACATACAATGTGGCACAAACTGTTGAGAAATATTTGTATGCATATTTGTCGCTCGGAAAAGCGTATCAAATATCGACTGACAAAAGCTACAGAGGTCAATGGAAAACTAGAAGTGCATAGCACATTGATCGATAAACCATAGATTAAACGACATCCTTGAAACTGATGAAATTTTACAGCTTAAACTTTAATCTGTCCTTTACTGAAGCACAACTTTCAATACTTTGTAGATGACGAATTGTTTTAGGCATAAAAATAAACTATTTTTTGGAAAACACAAATTCTACAAGATAATTTTATTTTATTTTTTAGAATTTTCTTAGTAAGAAGCAACAAAATAACTACTAAATTAAGAGTATAAATATAAGAAAGAGTATAAATTAAAAAAACCGAAATTGCTCAGTCAATTTTTGTATACTATACTATATAAATTAATTCTTAGCTAAAATTATAAAAAGTACATAACGGATCAAATCGTTATTTATACTCCATCAAAATATTAAACCAAGTGCGCTCAACTTTTAATCAATTAATGTCATATAATGGTAAATACATCCTGGAATAAAAATATAATAAATCATCTTGCATTGCCAACTGCATCGATCATCCATCGTTCATAAAACAAACAACAAACAAAACTGCAGCTGCCTTGTAGATTAAACAGCTAATCACTGATAATCTTTTACAAATCCCAGCCAGCAGCTAATGTTGCTTTATTAATCCTCCAACAAGTTCAACAACCTGTGGCAACAACTCTCGGAAAATGGACGAGTTTAGAGTAAAGTCAGGTTGCCAGCGATTGTGGCATGGTCAACACGGGCAGCGCATCAAAATTAATGATGCATTGAAAGCCACTAAATACCCCCGAAATGCAACAGGGGCAATGATATAGATGTAGAGATATGGGGCAGGTGTTGCACAAGTACCAGCACATGTGGCACACTCGGATGACGTTGACGCCCGACTGTGCAACATTTTGCTGATGTGCAGCGCGGAACAAAAGGCTTGTGGTTAGCCACCATGGCCATCACTACCTGTTATTATTGTCCGGCAGCTAAAAGTCCATATGTCAGGCGAGTTAACAACAAAAGCAACGACAACAACGCCAACAACGACGACGACAACGAGGTAAAATCAATTTCAGTGCAACAGCAACAAGCAGCATTTAAAACGGATTTGTAACGCCAACAAATTAGTTACGCCAAAATGCAGCTGCGCAGTCGCACGACCCACGTAACCTCAGCAGCAGCTACAACTACAACTACAGCTCCAGCTAATACTCGAACTCCATCTCTATCGACAAGGTTCCGAGACCACAGCGAACCGGACAACTGCACTTCCAGCCACTTTACAGATTTCTAATTGAAACCATGGAAATGCCAAAAGAAAAAAAGGAAAGTAACTTTTAAACTTACGATACTCTATACTGCAAGTATAAATATAATCAAAATAATAATTAATTAGACTTAATTGTTAATTGTTAAAGACGAATTATTAAGATTTAGCTTATTGTTGTTGGATAAAAATAAATGTAATAATGCATAATCTTCATATTATTATGCATTATTAAATTTTTTTAGTTTTTCTTTAGTTTTAGTAGTAGCAGTAATAAATGTAACTTTATATATTCAGAAAACATAAGTTTAAATATCAAATTTATCCTATAACTACTAGGAAAATACTGTAGTTAAAATAAAATATTTTTAAATATCAAATTTATCTTTAATTAACAGGAAAATACTGTAGTTAAAATCAAATATTTTTACTGCATTCTAAATATCAAATTTAATTTTAATTATTAAGCAATAACCATAGTTAAAAAAATAAATTTTTTATAAATTTTAAATTTAATAAGAATTATTTGGAAGATACTGTAGGCAAAGATAATAATTTTAACAACTAATATTAACTGTATTGAAACAACTAATTTAATTTGAACATAATAGCTAATATACCCCATTTAGTTGCTATGCCGGGTGCACGAATGAATATATCAAACGACATTGTGCATTGACACTGCCCTGGAATCCGAACGGAAGGTGTAGGCGAGACACTCGAGAGCTGAGATGCAGATTACAAGTCATCAGGCGAAAGAGAGTGAACGAGACTGAGAATCTTGGCAACGCATTATGGGTCACTAAGCCGCGTCTCTATCGCTGTCCAAAGTCAATAGACATCTCAGGCACATAGTAGAAACACACTCACACACACACACACTCGCATTTCTATTCTTTTCCACTTCTGGTGTCTAGTGGTGGCATGTGGAGTGGGGCAACAACAAGTGCAGGCATGATTGACATGCAACACGCGCTGTGGCGCCCACATCGGGGGCATGCAACGAGCAGAACGCACCAGCGTCGCTCTTGGCTTAGTTTATAAACTGAACTGAGCGAGAGAGTTCGTTTTTTTTCCTCAGTTTTCAGTTTTCTCTACTTTTCCATGCTATGTAATTGAAATTACGTGACACTTTGCATATGCACTGGATTTAAATTGAGTTTGGAGTTGCCCCATGCGCCGTCGACTTGCAAGTGCAAACACGGTCAGGGGGAGCTGTGAGGGGCGTGATTGCGTGCCCATTGTGCCACGCGTGTCTTTGGCATCTGTTCTTGTTGTTGCCTCTGCTGTTGTGGCTAACCGAACGTAGGTGGCAGCTCCGGACTTTAACAAGTGCATTCAAGTGCAGTCGAGAGAATGAAAAGTTTCCCAATTGACGAAGATGAAGATGGAAATGGAAGTGGGGGTGTGAGGGGAAATGGAAATGGAAAAAGAGACGGTGACGGTGACACACACGTGTGTGGGGATGCTCTCGAAAAAGAGAGAAAATAAAAACCAAACTAATTAGTTGCAGGCGTGCTGGCTTTTTAAATAGGCACAGCGGGCACTTTTTGTGTTGTATGTGCAGGCTTAACGACAGGGTAGTTTAGACAATCAAGCGCAGCTGCCTAAGAGGGATATATTAAAAAAAGTAAAATAAATAATAATACGCATAGCAGACAATAATAATAAAACCAAAAAATTGTTTGTCAGAAGTGGGATTCGAACCCACGCCCTCAGAGAGGACCAGAATTCTCAGTCGACACCCTTCTATGAAAGGCAAGAGTTTAGCTCTTGAGTCTGGCGCCTTAGACCGCTCGGCCATCCTGACTTATGGGAATCGTCTGTCCAAAATTGTCGATATAAACTGATTATTTGACAAATATCTAATCTATCTAAAAATAGATATCAATTCTTTACAAACACTAATATTTATTATGTTATATATAGTAGCAGGACTCATTGAAAACCTGCTGTTAATATTAATTATACCATTTACTTCTTGTTCAAACAGACAGATTGTGAATAAAAAGAGAGATAAAAACCAATATTTATTGTCAATCTTTGTACAGTAAATTTTAAAATATTCTTAATTTTTATTTTAAAAATTGTTTTTATTATAAATAAAAATAACAAAAAAACTGTTTGTCAGAAGTGGGATTCGAACCCACGCCCTCAGAGAGGACCAGAATTCTCACACAAGCACCCTTCTTCGAAAGGTAAGAGTTGATATCTCTTGAGTCTGGCGCCTTAGACCGCTCGGCCATCCTGACACGTTGGCAACGATCTGATTAGAATTCACTCCACAGTTCTGGTTGTTTTGGTTTTTAACATTAACAATAGATCACAATAATTAGCATTGCGAGTCAATAATACAATATGTTATGTATATCATATAACTCTTTGTCTAAATATTATAATAATAGCAATTCTCATATATAACAAATATTCGAAACAACTCACAGCAAGCAAATTATAAACAATAAAATCATATTAGTTAATCAGAAGTAAATAACAAAATTTTAAAAAGTTAAAAATAAAATTAGAAAAAATTGTTTGTCAGAAGTGGGATTCGAACCCACGCCCTCAGAGAGGACCAGAACGCTCATACAAACGCCCTTCTGCGAAAGGCAAGAGTTTATGCTCTTGAGTCTGGCGCCTTAGACCGCTCGGCCATCCTGACATGTTGAACATGGGCTGCCAATTGGCAAACTGTTATTTACGTTACTGTTGTTGTGAGTGTGATAATTATAGAACGAGCAACAGAACAAAATGTTAGATAACGCTGTGAGGGCGACAACAGAACAACAACAATCATTTACTCGAGCTGATGTGAGCGGGTAAAAAATGCTTTCGATCTAGAAAAGTTTGTTTTATGCTTGTTGCTATGTTGGATGAAAATGCTGTTCACATGTGCGTATTTATAATTTTAGGCGCACAGTAGCTTCTAGAAGTTGGTGTACAGTATTAATATAAACAAATCTTGTATTAATAAATTAAATTACTACTAGTGACTTAATGTTACTGTATGTTAATGAGACAATGAGTTTAATTTTCGGTTATGATTAGTACATTTCAAACGAAACATAATTGCTTTTTTTGTATATATCATAAATATCAAAAATAATTGTATAGTGATTAACATTGTCCAATAAATATGATTCGGCTTTTTAATATTTTAAATCTATTACTGAAAACCCATTTAATTTATAGACAATCTTGCAAGCGTACAATTGTTTGTAATTGATTATTTAATTGCTGATGCACATGACACAGACAATGTAAGTGCTTGACGTTAGACAATTACAAAACGTATACAAAAAGGAATATTAGTAATAATTATTTGTGTATTTCTATAACAAAAACTACAATATTATGCAGTGATTAATATGGTAAGATATCCAAATTGGCTGTGGCTTTAATGTAATTTAAAATCATAATTTAGAGAAGTCATTTATGTTATTGACAATTTTGCAAGAATGCCATTTTATGTTATTGTGTTCTTGACTAGTAAATTGTTGTTGAGACATGCTTATTAAAAGTTATTTAATGAATTCTAATAATATGTTGAGTTGATGCTACAAACAGTTTATGCCTGTATTGCAGCAAACTCATAAAGTTAGTATAAAGAGGCAAGTATTAAAACCGTCAATTAAAATTTCAATAACAATTATTTTATAATGAGTTGTAAAACATATTTAAGTGATCTTTGCAAATTTGTTAGTTGCTGTTCACTGTACTCGCATAATCATATGCAGTGTCAGATTTCAGTGACCATTTTATTGTCGGCTAAACGTTGCTAAAATGTAACCTGAGCGACGCTTCCGGCAGGGTAATCAAAACGAACTCTGGCGTGTCAGTTGCTGTTGCCGTTGCTGTGGCCGTTGCTGTGGCTGTGGCTGTGGCAATTGCTGCCCTGGGGCCGCATCATAAAAATCACACAAGCCGCAGTCAACAATTGATGCGCCACGGGTTCAAGTCAATTGCAGTCGACGCGTGCTCCGACCCAAGATGAGTTGTTAACCACAGACTACTGAAACACACACAGATCTCTCCCCTCTCACTTTTACGCTTCGGACTCAACACCAGGATGCGTTTGTCAGTTTGTAAAAGGAGTATTCAATGCTCGCAAATATTATGCTATCAAATGCAGCTCCAGCAGTTCAACTGTTGCCTGCGGCTCTGGCTCTCGCTGTGAGGTTGGCTCTGGAGTCTGAGGTTGTGGCATTGAAATCGACAGCGAGCAGAGCGCAGAGCGCAGAGCGTCACTTCAAGCTCCTCTCATGCAAAACGCATGAAACAATGGGATTTACGTGCTTCCAGCTGTTATGGCTGCAATCGGATACATCAGCCTAAATGGGATACATGTGTGCACCGGCTCTTGCAGCAGTCAAATAGTCAGACTGTCTGACTGCCAGACAGTCGGAGAGTCAGAGAGCCACTGGCTGGCAAATGGATTTTGGTCTTTGCATTTTAAACGGTAATGACAGACATAAGCCCCCTTTAGGACAGCATAACCCATTGCTCCGCCGGTCTCACTTTGCATTTTTGGCCAGCCAAGCCAAAAAGTTTGTTGTGTTAATTTCCATTGCATATAAATTCATTGGCTGCTCCAGACGATGGGATCACAGCGTCAGTGTCAGCGTCACCATCAGCGTCAGTGTCGTCTCGAGTGCGTTGAGGGGGCATCGGTTTTCAATAGCCACAAAAGCTACACCCGGGCAACAGAGCAACAGAGCAGCCCAGTGCAGAGCCACACCAGAGACATGTGCAGTTAACACGGTCTAGAGTACATGTACATGACCGGCCTTTGGCTGTCGCTCAGCCTGTCAGCATCGTCTGGTAATCGAATCCTTCGCTTTTGTTCCTCCATCACACTAAGTAATTGTATGCCTTTAATTGTCCATACTATTTGAGGGCAAGTATATCGCTTGACTAATAGCTTCTGCGGGGATTATGATGCCCAGACGATGCATCTCAATTGCCATTAGATTCGGTTTAGTGCAAAATTTGCTTAAAATTAGCATTTTGCTTATTACAAAATATATGAGTATAAAATGTTTTTATATTGTCTGTAAACATTTGGGCAAAAATAACATAAAGTGGACCACACAAGCAACACTTTTGCTAAAAATAGATACATTAATGTCAACTAGTGTTCTGATATTTATAATATTTTTAAAATAACTTCAAATTTAAACACATATCAACACTTGTATTCGTTGTTTTGCAAACAGATAATTTGCAATAAATTTTTAAACAATTTTAAAATAGTTAAGCAAAGCCTTTAATTACTTATAAAAATAGTTAATAGTCAATTAGTTTTTTTCATATATTTTTTCTTAAACTATAATCTAAAAATAACACATAATTTAAATACATGAACGTATCTGTCCCACCTCGCTCTAAACTTTTTGCCTGCTGATGACAAATAATTTGTTATCTCATAAATAAACGCTTATCAGCACTTTTATTTGTTATTTCGCAAGAGATAATTGGTCGACCATACTATAATTATTTTTAAAAAGTGGAAAAAAGTAATTTCTCTTGGGCTCGTCCGGGATTTGAACCCGGGACCTCCCGCACCCTAAGCGGAAATCATACCCCTAGACCAACGAGCCAGTTGAACGAAGCTCGCCGAGTTGAGCTCATAAATGCATCGAAGTTGGCTTTCAAGTGGTTATCTCTTCAGGTTGTTGCTATTGTTAACTTCCACATGTAAATTGTTCATTCAACGCACACATTAAATAAAAAACTTGTTTGTAGCGAGTTTTTTCGAAAGCAACATTAGCATTTGGTAGCCACTTTAATGACCTTTAGCGGGCTAAAAGATCAATGAAAGATTGGACGATCGTTTTGTCACATTGAGCTTTGTGATGGTGATGGCCAAGTCATAGGCTGTGGCTTTTGCTGTAATTGTAGTTGTCTAGTTGACTGCAATTAGCTGTGTAATAGCTGCTTTGGGATGGCTTGCAACTGCTGCTCGTTCCCATGCATGGCACTCAGCGCTAATCAGGCAGCACTTGACCCAACATATGCCACATCCGCCAAATTGCATTGATTGGGACCCCGCCCATATGCTGGATAACCGATAAATCTGAGTTTGCCAATGCCAGCTGTGCCACAGAGTCCAAATTATGCGCCACTGTCCATTTGCCACATCGGCAACATTGGCAACATTGGCAACATCGCGAATCCGAATGCGAATGCGAGTAAAGGCCACAAAATCCAACCCGCAACCCGTAGCCTGGAGAAGCATCCTTTGGACTCTGCTGCGCCTTATGTCACTGATTGTAATCTCTCCAAGAGCTGCTCGTTAACATTATTGTGCGGCTGCTCGATAATGCATTGGTCTTTCTTCTTTTTATTTTCAATTTTTTTTGGCTAGCTGTTGCTTTTTTGTAGTGTAACAAATCATATGCCGTGAGGAGGGTGACCCGCATAAACTCACTTGATTCGATGTGGTTACTCTGCGCCTTTTGGCTGCCAATTCTAAACTGCTGCACAGTGGTTGACTTATCGGAAAGTAAATTGAATTGTATTTGAAACAAATATAACTATTAAATTATTAAGTGTGCTTTAAAGTTTAACGGTTGTAGAATATAACTATTAAAATATTAAGTATTCTTTACAGTTTTGTTCTATAACAAAAGATTCCACTACAATTCAAAAATTAATTTTCTTATTTTAAACAAGAATACATAATGTATATCTAATTATTTTTAAGTTCTCTATCTATTTACTTAATTATATTGTTTTTTAACACTTTAGCATTTTATAAATATTTTCTAAATAGGTTGAAGAAATTTAATTTTTCTGTAATGTGTTTTAGGACGAAAATACAATTATACTTTTGAAATTATGAATGGTAAATAAATATTGTATTTATTCACTTATGTTCTATTTATTAAATACTTTTAATTTTAAAAATATTGTTTTAGTTTTTAGCATTTTATTTTGCTATTCTTTAATTCATTTGTTATTGATTCATCAAGATTTCCCACTGTGCCATGACTTCTATAAGTTTTTTATGGCACTTTCTCCCCTCTTGTTTACAAGTTGCCTTTTGTTCTCAGGGCCTTGCAAATATTTGAACAAATGCTTAGGAGCGAAAGGCACTGGCAGTCCGCAGACATCAAAGTTGGCCCAGTTACCACTGTTGGGAACTCATATGGTCAGTTTTTCAATTTATGTCCTCGGTAAACACACTTAAAATTTCTTTGAAACTGTTAAGGTACGTGAGAGAGTTGATAGCTTCATTAGTGTTTAGGGGTTGCAACCCCACAGCCCTGCTTCCCGTACAAAAAATGCTTTTTATGTCTTAATTCTGCTAAAAAGTTGCATGGCAATTTGAAGTGGTTGAAGAGGAACTGCGGGCAACCCCCCGCTGTCTACCAGCCTCATTTGTTACGTCACAGCTGTTATGATTTCGCTGGGGCAGGATTCATTTGAGGCTGCTGCTGCTGCTGCTGCAAACGAGACTCGTTGGTGGCAAGTAAGTGTTGTTGTAATTAATATGTAGCCACTCAATCTAAGCGAAGGTTACATCAACTGGTTGCTGGCTCATTTAAATTCATTACGACTCACAGCGCGTCTTTTCACTCCTCAATGGATTTCCATTTCCATTTAACATTTGCTGCAGCAACTTTCTTTCAATTATTTATTTTAACTGCGCATTGGCTTCTACTACTCCATTCAGGCGAATGAGGCAAGGGTGGCTTTAGTTTCGCGTGTTGCACTGTAGTTGACAGCACAGTTGCCTCGCTAATGGCTCAGGGGATTTGGACCCCACATCGAGGTCTAGATGTCTGAGCTTGATGGAGCATAATGCGAATAATAAAAGCATAATTATTTAATGCTCTGCATAGGGGGAGAAACAAAGCTTTCTAGGATCATTAAATATCTTATTTCTATGGCAATCTGCTCGATGCACAATTTCAAAAAAATACCCACAATATTATTTCAAATGCGTTGATAGTGATTAATATAAATATTTAATAAAAAAGCCCTGTCAACCAATCGTATTATTATAATTTTAAAATAATTTCGCTTGCCCCAATCTTGAAAATGATATAAGATTTGATTTCAAATAATATTTATTTTGAATGAAAAACATAGTAAATATTTTCAACTACTAAGAGTATTTTTAAATGCATCTCGTAGTTGATTCAAGCAATTGTTCTCTATTATATTACTCAATAAATATAATTAAATAAAGAGCTCTGTCCTTATTTTGTACGTAATTTATAAAATAATTGCGCTGATCCACAAATCTAAAAAATTATATAAGGTGTTTCATTTAATTTCTAAATATATACTTTTATTGAGTACCACCAAAACATAAAAAATATATGTAATAACAACGACTATTTTTATGTCTTGCGTTGCTGAATACACAATTCAATATAATATAAAAAACTCTGGCCATCTTTCATATTCTATTTAAACATCTTCAAAAATTATATAAGATTTCTCATTTTATTTCCAATTACATTTTTTCATTGACTGCTACCACAGCATAAAAATATTTTTAGCAGCAAAAACACTATTTTTAGATGCATCTCGTTGTTTGATTAACCCGCAAGCTACTTGGGTTGTTGTGCTTCATATTACTCAATGTCGGATTACCAAATCTCTTGATTGATTTCCATCAACATGGATCAACAGAGCTGCTGCTGCTGTTGCTGCTGCTGCTGTGCGATGAATTCCCCAAGCCACCCAAAAACGCACTCAACTTCGGCTCTGAGCTGGAAGTGAAGTCAACTTATGCAACATTAACACTTACTGCACACGTCTCGTGTCTTCCGAGAGCGAGAGCGAGCGAGATGGAGATGGAGAGGCGAGCAGCTGTGGCAACCTTTTGCCCTCTGGCCACCACACACTAAAACGCTGCTCCTCCAACTCCTGCTGCAACTTCAGCCGTCTTAGTCTTAGTCATAGTCAGAGTCGGTTGTCTTCATCATCATCATCATCAAAGCCCGGGCGACTTTAGTGGCCTTTAACTACGTCTGTCTGCCTCCTCGACTCCTGCTGGCTGTTTACATAACCATGGCGGCATGCCACTTTAGTGGGCGTGCCCATCATCAACGGCAACAACAACAAGCGCACTGTGTTAAATTTAATGCACGACCATATAAAGCACTCCCATATGCACTCCATGGAGCAGCCAAGAGGCTCAGAAAGGGGCCCAGAGGGCTGCAAGCTTCGAGTAAGTTGCCCTTTCATCAGGTTTAAGCCGTATAGCCATATATTTCGCGACTGGCGATGTCGATCATCATGCGATGCTGCCAAAGATATTTCGAACCCATAATTACGCTCTTTGTATAAAATATATGTATATATAGAAAAATGGTTCATGCTCGCAGTCTATCCCTCACAGCGAAAAGAACCAAGGAGATGAGCCCGAGATCTAGGCACGTTTTTTTTCATGCTCCTCGCCGAACGATCTGAGCATGATTTAAAGGGCAGACCTAACCACGAGTGCCGTGTTTGTTGTTGTTGTTGATTTTCCTGCTGAAAGTGATTGTATTTTATAGATTGTTTAACTTGGTCTTGTAGCTGTTGTTGCTCCATGTTTACTTTTTGTGCTCTGCACTGGCATCGAAAGGTTAGCTGGAGGACAGCGCTATGGCTCTGCAGTGTGGTCTGGAAATGCGGCTGGAGATGGAAAGTGCTAAAATGTATCTACAATAAATAACTTGCGAAAATTAAATAACTCAGAGTTGGTGAGAAAAGCGATAGTTGTGTGAAAATTTATAAGACACACATCATTTCAAGAAAATCTATAATCTATTTTTAGTAATTGAAATAAAATGGATAATATTTTATAATTTATTTTTAAACTTAAATAACATTTTCGATATCTATCATTACATATTTATTACACATTCGCACTTAGCTTACAGCTCAAAGATTTATTTCGAAAATAAGCAAGAAAAATATCCACAGTAAAGAAGTGATAATTTTGAAAATTTATAAGACGAAAATAATTTCTTGAAAATCTACACAAAATTCTGTTTGAGTAATTGTTTCCAATGTTTTGTATATTTTTCGTATTTATTAAAATTCAAATTGATAACAGCATCGTACTTAATATTAAACTTAAGCTGTCTTTGAAATTTTTATATTTCTATGTATATTAAGAATAATAATTAAAACCATAATCATAATAATCATAATTATAAGATTTATTTGTAACTGAATAATAAATCTAAATTATGTAATGACTGTCCTGTTGATAACTTAGCATTAATACTTGTTGTGATAGAAAATTCTTTAAATAAATAAAACAAAATAAAAATACATTTGGGTAATAAATAAATTTGTACTTAGTTAAGCACTTTAAGCATTTGTTTTCAAAGTAAGGAGTTATTTCTTTGATATTATTTACCAAACAATTAAATAAAACGTTTTCATTAATTAAGAATATTTATTTGTATAGTTTTTAAGATTCAATTCAAAATCAATGAATTTATTTACTGTAAATATAGTTTTGTATTCGCATTTGTACTCTCATGAAACCATGAAATTGTGAGCATGTTTAACAAAGAACTGTAAAGTTTCTTGGAAGCATTTGGGGAAATTAACGATATCATCTTGTAATCGCATGATGCAGCAATATCTCATGCTTTATCTGCGTGAAATATGTGCAAAATGTAAACTATTCTTATCAATTCGGAGCACTCCCTTGGCACACTTGTGATTTATTTAGCGCCACAATTGCGAGTGTTTTGCTGGCCAGGACACATGTGGCATCAATATAAGTTCTCAAATGCGAAAACCCGATGGCAGCAACACGTTGAGCTGCTGTTCAAATGAACCCCAGAAGTAAACACCACACTTCATCGCAATGCTGCGCGAGCATATCATCAAAATTTATAAAGCGAATGGCCAAAAAGCTTAGGGCATAATGCGCCCCTAAAGTCGAGTGGCAAAACGGTAAATATATGAATTGGCTTTTGAGCCGGGCCATGGGCTTGGGATTAAAGAGGCGACGTTTCCCTCCTCCTCCTTCTATCTCTCAGTGTCGCTCGCCAAATGGCTTTATGTGCTTCAGTAAATTTGCACCTCGTAATCGAGATGAGTGGACACAGACACAGACACGGGCAGTAGACCAAGTGGCTAACTGGTCAGTAGCAAAGGGCCAAAAAGAACCGAAAAATAAACTGAAAGAGGGAAGGAAACTGGAAAAAAAAGCAGAGCAGCGAGGCAGCTGCTACATGCCAAAGATTAGCGCATGGTCTAAGCGTGGGTGGCGTTTGGTGTTTTCGGGATTTTGTTGCCGAAAATCTGTCGCACAAATTTTCATTTTTATGAGCGTGAAGCCAACATTAAAGCCAAGCATTTTGGCCATTTGAGTTATGGGTCAAACAGCCAAGTGCCGTTGTGTGTGAGCCAAATTCCAGCTGAACTGGGCCTAGGCAATTATATATAAAGTGGGAACAGTCGGGCAAACACGTACATCAGCTGCAATGAATGGTGTTTGCCCTTGCAACAGTGCAACACGGCAACACTGCAACACTGCAGCAGTGCAACAGTGCAACAGCATCAGGAACACCATTAACTGATTTGCATTTCAATCTTTTGGCCGACGACGCTGGCGGCATGTGTTTAGTTTTGGCAAACCTGTTTCTCCCCTCGTCGGCAGCATCTTTCAAAGTTGTAGAGGCAGCAAAGTCCGTCAGCTGCAGCAGACTCTAGAGATGGTCGCGTGACACGAGCACGCATCAATTCCAAAAATATATATTTGCCGAATTCAGATTAAAAACGTGACTGTGCTCAGCATAAAATAATGATGAAATATGTTATTTGTGGTGCGTTTGCAGGCAGAGTGCATCTCCAAAAGGGGGGAGGGGGGCAGCAACAACACTTGGTAAGTGAGATCCCGACCCTCGACTTCTTGCGCTTCGCTTTTGCTGGCACCGTGACTTAAAATGCAAATGAAAATGCAATCATTGTTTAATCTCGTACAGCGCCAGCAACAAGAGGCAAGCTTGCAACTGCAACAGCAACTGCAACAGCAACTGTTGCCGTTGTTACGATCGTCTGTGATGCATCCATGGGTAACACAACAACTATGAGCATGTTTGCCATGCCCGAGACGAGATTCAGGAAGCTTCAGCTGCAGATACACCATTTTTGATAATATTCAAAGAGGCATCGAGATGCTGGCTGGCGTCGCTCAGGGAGAAGTTCAAGGTGGCGGCGGAGGTGGACGTGCTGATGCTACACACAGCATCCCATCCATGTTGCCCCAAAGACAAGCTGCCCCCTCCTCCGAGTGGTGCAACCAAAAGTCTGTGGCTGTGTGATAAATTCTTGGCATGACTGAACAGTGCAACACAGCGCTGCGCTGCGATGGATACCTACAAGAGTTTTCTATCAAATAACATGAAAATTAGATCGCATTTTGGGATTGCTGCTGCTGTTGCTGTTGCTGTTGCCGTTGTCATAAGGAAGCAAAACCAGCAGATTTGCCAGCGCTGTCTCGAGTCGTTCAATGTGGCAGATAGATTATGCTGGCTACAGATGTAAGAGTTGCACTACAAAGAAACTAGTTGCATGCAGATACTTCGGCTTGATAATAACTAAATTCCAGAGTTCATTTCGACATTTTAGAAAGATTAATAGCGAATTACTTCAGATATGTATAGTGCATTCTTGTGTAATTGTAAATGGAATAATATTCAAATTGTTTAAAGATTTGCAGTTGAGAATAGATATAGAATTAAATTATGCAAATAAATTTTGAAATTTGAATACAATAAAATACATTGAGATCACAATAAATGTTGGTGAAAACATAACATAATAGAACATCATAAAAATCATCAATTAATGGAAGAAAATAAATATATCGATATAAAAAATAATTACTTCCTTTCTCTTTTTTTGTGAAAACCAATAATTATTAGCATAGCATTAGCGCTCAGTATAAAATATATAAATAAATAAAATAAATCATGGGGAAATTTTAAAATTTAACCTTAAGAAAGATGAGTAATATTATTATTATTCCCACTCACAAAAAGTTACTACGAGCCAATGTTTTTTTGTTTACAAATAATAAAATAATCATTATTTATCTACAATTATGTTTTAATGTAATAAATCAAATATAGAAGAAAATATGTAATAAATTTAAATTTATGTAAAATTAGAAAATTCAACTAACTTCAATATTTTTTAGTTATATTGTATTCATCATTAAAATTGTCTAACAGCGAGTGTTCCGCCATTAGAGTTTTCACAACAAATAATAAAACTGTGGTTAAACAAATTTGTAAACTGGATTCAATAAATGCAATTATATTTAAAAAGTACTTCAAAAAGTAGTTTAACAAGTTTGAGACTATATTCAATATCGAAAAAAATGTAATAGAAAAGAATGCCTGTCGGTATTATATAAACTCTAGAACTCGCCACGATGCCACATTAAATTTTAAATCCAGTTTAAAACGCTTCGACACAAGACCACAACGTTAAGTCGCTGGCCAAGGCCGTTTGTCCGTCGGTTGTCCGCCTGTGCGTCTGTCCGGCGGACACTTGGGTGAGAATGAGTTTCAATTTCAGTTCGAGTTCCAGTTTCTAACCTTCGCAACAAGCTAATTGGCAACGCCTTCTGCCACTGCAAGTGACAGGAAACTTTCATGCCCAGCGCCGGCAAACTAATTAACCTGAAAACCAACACACAAAAAAAAAGAGATGTTTTTTCCAAGGAAATGATACAATTTCGCGCCCAACACACACACACACAGACAAAGATAGAGGCTTATTGAGAGTGAGACCCTTAAAAAACACATTTTATTTTAAGGTAGGCTAGCGCAAAAAAAAAAAAAAAAACAAAATAAGCAGCGGCAAATGAAGCTGCTTATGCCCAGCAGCCTAAAAAGCGAAAAAGAATAAAGCAAAGCTAAACCAACAGGCAGCTGCCGCTTATCCGCATCCTCTGTGCGGCATGCGGCAAGTGGCATGCGGCATCCTCGTCAAGGCCATTTCGAGCAGCAGCGGCAGCGGCAGCAACCACAAGGCTCGGCCTCGACAACGGCCTGCCAAAGACTTCGACAGCATCAAACTGCGGCTCCCTGCTCCGCTCCAGCTGTGTTCCTGCTGCCGCTGCTGCCCCTTGTGGCACATCAACAGCCTCGTTGTCATCCTCATCATCCCTATTCTCATCATCATCATCATCGTCGTCGTCATCATCATCGACGTTGTCGTTGTCGTCGGCGTTGTCGTTTATCTTGGCTTCATTATCGCTTCATTAATTGCTAATTAACCATGTTCTACATGGTCCAAGGGAGCGAGCGAGCGCGAGACTGAGTTTTATAAAATGTGCAAGGCGTGGAAAATATTACCAGGCCACGCTGCCCCTCTTCCTCGCTTCCCGCTCTCCCCACTCCATTTGGTTGGCCTTTTTGTAAGTGCAAATAAGTCGAAATCATGCCAAGTGAACGCGTCCCACGTTTTATCGCGCTTTAATCTAATGCAATTTGTAAATGGCATCAGGCAGGCGGACACAGGCCGAATCGGAGGCAGGTTGTTGGCCATATCTAGGGCATAAAGGGTCCCCCCTTCTTAGTAGTGCCATTCTCTGGTTGCTGTCTCTCAATTGGAGAGCGAGCTGCTCGGCTCTGTACTCACTCGGCTCTGTGGCACTTGCCACACAAATTAAAGCAAATATTTTTGCTTATTTATTTGCCTGTTGCCGTTGTTGACCAGCCGCAGGCCAATTAATTAATTTATGAAAGCAGCCAGCAAAATATATACACAAAAGTAGAAGCGAAGATGAGAGAGACAGGAAGAGTGAGAAAGTTGCACGCACAATCAAAGCGCATAGGAAATGGGATCTAAAGTGAATATACAAACAACAACACAAAAAAAAGGGAATACAAAATTAAAGGCAGCTTCAAGCCCAATGGCATGTGAAAGTGAGTTACAAGCTCAGCATCGCATCGAGTTCGTATTGATTTTAGAAAAGCAAGCAAATAAGCTCTAAATTAAATAATAATTCATTAAACTTAAACATTTTTTGGGGAATATATGTATATTTCAGAATTTTTATTTATTTCAAGATCAAATCTTTTCAAAAACCTTTCAAGCTTAGGTCGAAGAACTTCTTAGTAGCTACTCAATTTATTTATTGTACCTACTGTACAAATAAAATATATATAATAATATTAAAAGAAAAAAAAGAAGAATAATCATAATTTGGAAATAAATCTGTATCTGACAGACTTAGAGCGATAGAAAATGCTTTAAATAAATAAATAGTAATACATTATTTTGCTTAAGATTTCAAACTTCAATTTTTAAAGTATTGAATTAATAATTTATTCATAGCTGTAATTTTAAAGTTAGTATTGTTTAACTATAAATTAATTTCTTCAATGCCGACTTTTCAAAGTCGAGTTTAAAATGAATAACAATAATAACAATTAATTACAAATATCACAAAGCAATGTTTAATGTTATATATTTTTTATTTCTAAGTTTATTACATTTTTAACAACTTTTAAAATGAGCTCTAGTGTACTCCAAACATTTTTCCCATCTCTCGTCTTCACATGCGTATTAGCCGCTTTTGTGGCAAGCCATTTTAGTCAAAGCACATTAAAGACAACGGAGTGTGGTGTTGGTGATGCCTAAAAACGCCTTCGGTGTTGACTCCTGTTAAGGCTACGTAAATAGGCAAAAAGGATTTTCCACTTGAAGAGTGCCAAAAGAAGGCAAGATGCTAAGAAGCAGACCAGCCAAGGCGCTCAGGCCTTAAGAGTATATTCGAGGCGCTGGCTTTTGGCTTTGCTTTGCTTTGCTCTGCTTTGCAGCGTTGTTGCTGCTCTTCCAGTTGGCTGCTTTTTTGGCTGCCAACTGTGGCGCCACACCACAAAAGGCGCATCGCGCCACCAGCGACTGGTTAAAAGATTAACAAGGAGCAGTCAGCAGCAACAGGAGCAACAAGCCTGCGATCTAAGCGAAGTCAAGTCAAGTCAAGTCAAGACGAGTCAAGTCAAGTCGAGTCGAGTTGACGCCTTGAAAGTGACCAGGACAAGGTTCGTAGTTGAGGTCCTCTGTGAGCGCGTTTAATTAAATCAAAGTTAATTAATGCTAACGTATTCATAAACAGGGTCATCAAACACCAAAACGCCAGTCAGCCACTTCAGCCGCTTGAAGAGAGTCCTTGAGAGTCGCCTTTTTGCCTCTTGTTGTCTTACACTTTGTATAATTATGTAATATTTTTGCTCGACGTGGCTGCTGAATATGCAACAGCCAACAGCCAGCAGCCAACAAGCTTTAGCCTCAACCCCACCGCAGTGGCAGCTTGTCAGTAGCAGGAAGTCGTTGCCACTCGATGATGCAGCAACAGCAACAGCAACAGTCTTTGGCAGCAGCTGGAGTCGCGTCAATGAGCATCGCTTGTTCCACGGTAATTATGACAAAAAGGCTTAAAGAAAACTTTTCGGCTTTGTGCAATTAAAAAGGAATTTTTCAAATATTTATATACATATTTCCAAACAGATACAATTAGATGGAGGACCGAGGGACTGAAGGACTCGCTGACAACATTGTCATCGTTGTCGTCATCGTCATCAGCGAAATATTGACTGAGTTTTGAGTGGGAATTCAACGGCGCTGACCTTAACTTCAAAGTCGCTTCGCTTTGGTTTTGGTTTTTGCTGCGTGTTTTGTGGAATTTAATTAGCCGCGAGTTTTTTTTTGTATCTTGTTTATGAGTTGGGTAGGCAACAAAGTTTGAGTTTGAGTTGCGAGTTGCGAGTTTAAAGTAGGCTGTGTGTATGGCTAAGACAGTTTACAAAAGTTAACAAGACAGAATTATTCTAAGCCAGAAAAGGGTGGAATATCATTACTAAGCTGCTGCTAAGACAACTTGTCTGTCACTCCCAGTTTTGAGTTCTCTGGAAGGAGTTGAATTCCCCTCCCACCGCAGCTCGAATGCGGTAATTAATGCCATCACTTGTAGTGGCTGCAATCGATGGATTACCGAGAAATAGCCGCAGAATAAATGCAATACGAGTATTGGATTTTCTGATATTTTAATTTTCATATTTTGACACGTGGAGCAGGCCGCATGTGGTGAAGAGCATTTAAATAAATCAACACGCAGCTGAAATAAATAAATTCGGAAAACGAAATTTAAAGGTAAACAAAACAAGTATGAAAACAACAAAATACAATTATGGTTTGTTTTCCCTGTTTTTCAGAGCTTCGATCAGAAGTGAGCGTATATGGAATGACATTAAATATTAACACATAATCCCATAGACAAGTATATGATTAAACTCGGCTCAATTACGGCACGAACCATCAACAAAACCTGGATGCAATGGATGTATCCTGGATTTATGTACGAAACAGTTGTGTCCATAAATACATCAGATAGCTCAACGAAATTACAACTGCACTTTACAGGGAATTACGATGGTGATATTTTATGAATGTATTTACGCGAGATATTTGGGATGATAATGGGGGGGAACTGAATGCAGGAATTGGGATCTGAAAGATGGAATATGCTGCTTATGACACGTGCTCAACAGTTCCGAATATCGTTTCCAATTAAATCTATATTTATAAGTTGAGGCAGGGAAGTGAGTTTCATTATTAAATTATGTATTTGAATTATTATGGTAATTTGTAGTACATTTTTAAACTGTTTCCATTTCTAGTTTTATGCTTAAGAGTGATTAGTTCCAGATGTTTCCATCCAATAATTGATTGCTCACTTTTACTGCTCAACTATTAAATAACATTAATTAGAAATTCTAAAAGTCCGTATTTAATGCCTCAATTTCGCTTCCAATTAAATTAAAAACCTTTAACAACTTGAATATCCGTTTGTCGCTGGAGTGATCTGAATGTAAATACGTGTAACTAACCAGATCTGCTCAATCCATTTACCAAATCCAAGGCAAACTACATGACAATGTAAAAGTTTACAAATGCAGAGCTGCAAATTTGTTTCTCTCGTAGCAAATTTATTATTTACAGATTCCTTGTTTGTTGTTCTGGCTTTATTTCTCTTTTTTTTACAGCAAAACAAATATTTTTAGTTGAAACTACGAGCATGCGAATGGGTATTAGTAGAACTCGCGTTCATTTCATATAAACATTTATATGAAAGCGCACTCTGCCACGCCCCCTTGGAGGCTGTTGCTGGATTTGTCGCTGGCAGTGATAACCGAAAACTCTGTGAAACTGGGGATGGCAACAAACAAAACTGGGTAAACACTATCTAAGCAATAAAACATTCAAAGGATTAAATACTTTGGTAGAACCGCTTAAAACATTTCCAAAATAGTTTTGACTCTCCCACAAAACTCGCCCCATCCGCACAGCACAATGACAAAAACAAAACAACAAGCGACAGACAACAATATGGGAGGAGTTAAAGGGTGGACATGGAGCCTCCCCATTTAAAGTGATCCGATGTGCCTCATCTTGCATAAAATATTGAAGAGGGGATATTGTTTGATGGGCAAATAAATCTACGTAAAACGGGGGAAGCGCAATAAATAGCAACGAGTATTTTAATTATTCCGTGCCGACAGGTTGGTTTGAGTATTTTTAGAATGTTTTTGAAGCATACAAAATTCAATTTAATATTATAGAGTTATATTTAAAGTTTGTTGATATGTTATTGTAAAAGTTTTTTTTTAATGTAATATTAAAATATATATATCCATGTTTGAATTTCACACTTATATATATGGATTATTTTTATTTTCTTATTTTTTTTTTGGTTTTTCTGAAGCAACCTTTGTGGCAAACACTAAGAGTACGATTGTTTAAAGAAATGATTAAAATATCAAACTATTTTTAAATTATTTGGATTTCTTTTTGTTTTTGTCAAATACTGTCTATTAGAATGTTTTTAGTAGTGTACATATTAAAATTAAAATTTAATGTTGATATTAAAGAGTTATTTCAGTTAAAAACACTACTAACATTGACAAAAGACTTTGAAATATTTAACGCCTGTTTCGATATTAATAAACACATACTTGTGATAATTCTAATTTCTTTGAATTTATTGTAAACACTTGATTAAACTTTTGTTAACAATTTAATATGTTGCTGTTATTGTTCTAACCAACTAAAAATCTTTTTTTTTCTTCCTGTTTGAAGTGTGTCTAGATGATGGATGATGCTTTTGTGGAAGGCAGCTGCAAAAGGAGCCAAAGCTGCTATCAAATATCAGGATTTCAATGGCTGAGGAGTCCGAAAGGAAGGCATTTTAGTTGGCAATTCCCATAGTTGCGTTTGTTGCATTCATAAGGCAACGAGATTTTTGAAAACGAGAAACGCAGACAGAAATACTTATGGCCAGGAGGCAGGAGCATGAGGCAGGAGCAGCAACAGGACATGCTGCGAATAACCGCATGGACTCAAAACTCAATACTGGACAAGGAGTTTTATATCAAAAAATGCACATAAAAGAGGGGTACAAAATGTTTGCTGGCCGCTGCACTGGGAGCTATTCCAGCTAACAACTGCCAACTGGCAAATGGAAGAAGCAAAGGGTGGTTGAGAGGGGGCGGCATGTGGGAAAGGGACTCTCGGCATTTGCTGTGGCTCCTTTTATGGGCGCTTTGAAGCGTGGCTGCATATGCAATTACATTTTACGGCAGCAACAAAGTTGATAACAAACAAAAATGCTCAAAAAACCAAACAAAAAATCAAGAAGACGAGCACTGCAAATGCAAAGTGCGGAGAGGGGAAGGGAAAAAGGAGGAAGAGTTGCAGATGGAGATGAGATGCAGGGAAGGCATTCAACAAATTTTGAGCATCAGGTTTCGTTATGGTTTTTGTTCGTCTTATTTTTTCAGTTTTTCACATTTTTTTGCTGTTTGTTTTCTAAGCTTGCATAACAAATCGCTGCGAAAAGCTTTTCAATTCAAATGAATGAAAAAGAAGGCAAATGTTT
This sequence comes from Drosophila immigrans, assembly GCA_963583835.1. NCBI lineage: Eukaryota > Metazoa > Arthropoda > Insecta > Diptera > Drosophilidae > Drosophila > Drosophila immigrans. The sequence continues at coordinate 30,645,537 of OY757141.1, forward strand.
TATGCATGCAGCCAAAAAGACAGTGGCAGCAATAAAGGGGGGAGTGCGGGGGGAAGGGTAGCGGAGCAAACAAAGTGTGAATGATGCGCTTGAATACAGTCGAAAAGGCTTTTGGGGCACCTCACGATTTTCACAATTTCCACTCGAACATGTCAGAGTCATTAGGAAATTTGGCCAAACAAATAAAATATTATTATGAGGTGTGTGTGGTGTGTGCGCGGGGGGGCGGGATAAGAGGGTGTGGTCAGCCTGAGGCGCCATTTGGCGAATAACAGTTTGAAACACGCAGCGAGATGGCAGCACCTTGATAAACCCGTGACTAATGGAAACCGATGCCCGAGGGTGGAAATTACTTTCAGGCAACAGCCAGGCGACAAAAACTGAATGCAGGCAATTACAAAAATTCGCTAAGGGTGCCCCCTTCTAATGCATTAAAACAAAGGACCACATGAAAATTTGATTAAAGCCCAAAACTCGACCCGATGTCGGGCAATGAACGATATGGCCAAAAAAACATGTGCTATACGCATTTTAAGAATTGCTGCCCTTCCGTATGGCGCCCCCCCCACTTCTGCCCCCTCTGCCCATATGTGCAGCCAAAATTCATTACCGATTATGCACGACACCCAAAAACATTAGACGGAGACAGAGGCAGCTGCAGGAGAGAGAAAGAGAGAGAGGGAGATGGAGAGCGAGGCCTTGCCACGTGCGATTAGTGTGAAAATTGCGCCTTCACATTTTGTGTTAATTTTGTTGCAAACGCAACAACGACGTTGACCCAAGCAAAGGGAAAATGCTAGAAACTCCAACTATTTGGTCTCTGGGTCTTTTGTTGTGTGCAGAGGAGTGGGGAGTGAGGTTGTGCTTGACAAGATTTATAGATTTTTGCAACGAGTCATCGCTCATACGTAGCACAAGCTGTACGAATACTTTGGGTACTCATATGCATAGAGAGTGAGTTGAGCAGTTGACTGAACCTGCCACACACATCCATTTGGTCTGTGGCAAGTCTGTGTAGTTTTGTTGCCGAGTTATTGCTCTTTTTTGGCTTGGGCAACAACTATTTTCGGCTGGCATGTCTAATGCCAGGGTTCAAAAGGGTAAGAGGCGGCTTAAGAGCCAAAGCCTTAAGTGCCATCAAGAAGTTAGCGAAAGGAAGCCATGACGAAATACAGTTTCTTAAAGCCAAAAACCGGCATAATCACAAATAACTTAAAGTCTAAACCGAGCCCGGTTTTCAGCGAGTTATTCACTTTTTGCACTGAAGGCTAACAAAAAACAAACGAAAAATACATAAATTTAAAAATTAAACAAGAAAAATACTTAAAATATTTAAAGAGTAGCCGAGGTTGTTACCAAGTAATTATTTGAATTAATAATGAATAATAGTTGCACAAAATTAAAATAAATTGTAGAAGAAATAAATAATATACATATTTAATATTCAATATATGTATTTGTAGATCATTAGTTTGGAGTTGAGGATTAACAATAAAAAACAATTGCACTGCTAAACAAAGCTTCTGAAATCATGAGTCTGGTCACAGAAAAATGAATTGTCATGGGTAGAACATTCAAATCTCAAATTAAAAAACATTTTAATGAAGAGATTATTTGCTAATAAGAACAAGCTCTTATTAATGAGAATTAAAAGTAATATGTACATTTAAGGCCACAAAGATGAACTATTCCTGATTTATTTTCTTAGTTGAAGATACTTGGTCCTAAATTGTTTTATTTTAAAAACACATTCTTTTAGATGAGTTTTTTTTTAAATCTAAACAATTTCCTATTTTAGTACATATCTTAGAATACATGTCTCAAAATGTTGTATAAAATTTATTTCTAATATTTAAAGCTGTAGAATAAAATATAGATGTGAATACTTAATTGGATAACAACCACATATTAACAATACAAATAACTGTATAAGAATTGGAAATGTAATAGTTTAGGTAATGTATGTAATATAACTTATTTCCTTATCTTATCTTCTTTTACATCTTCAGTTATTTTTTTATAAAATTTATTATAATGCTTTAAGTCCAAGAATAAAGTAAAGTAAATACCGACAGTTTAGATAAACTGTTGCAATCACCTCACGTTCTGCATTTCCATATTATTTTAATAAAACACGACAGTTTGAAGAACAAACATATTGTCTGTACTTTCATTATAAATGCAAATATTGATGAAGTTCCCATAAATATTGTTCGAGTACCCATACTTGTCAGAAGCGGAATAAAGTGCAGCAGTTATGCCAGACAGGTATTGCTCCGGCTGCTTATTGATAGTCCATTAAACCTGATCAAATAGAGAGCATTGTGCATTAGTCATAAAATTAATAGACTGAGCTGAGACTGTGGGAAGACGAGGTCCCAAACCCCCCGAAGTACCAGGGGAACCCGCCTAAAAAATGTGTGCCTTCCTATTATGATAATAAACTTACCACAAGTAGCGGAGAAGAAGCCACCCCCAGTGTTAGGGCTCAACCCCATTCGTGCCACATCCACATCCACATTCGCAGCATGTCGCAGTTGAACGTCTTGTAAAATGTAAAATCAACATTATTTCCTTCCACACAATCAACGATGATTTCTTAATAAAAAGCCGCTTCCCGACTCTGGAATGGGGTAGTAAGCATAAGCACGGACCACAACAGGCCGAAACAGGAACCAACCAACCTACAACAACTTCTGCATAATACAATTTTTGACAGACTCAAGACTCTGAGACAGAGTCTGAGACTGGGAATAAAATAGTAATGGTTCGTTGAATTGCTGGAACTGGAACCGAACCGAGCTGGACTGGGATCTTCACTCTGTCATTCTGGGTGGTTCGACAGCTCAGTACTTTGGCATTTTTTAATACCCAAGTGTCCCCCCTGTCTCGCAATAAGTGCGCTGCGCAACACTGCACGCATACAAATGAGTTGCCAGCAGAACTGGGAAGCCGGGAGCCTGGGGGCTGGGGCGTTGTTTTGGAAGGCACATGAAGAGTGCGCAAAAATGCGCGAACATAAATCGGAAATACATAAATTATTAAACGTCTTATAATAAGGGACGATGTGGGGCACGTCGCCTCCTCGTGGACCAACGTTTGTTGCTAATTAAGCTTCCTAGTGCGTTTATGCGTGTATCTATTTATATTTATCTTAAATTCAAAATTTCAACAGTTCTTGTTCCCAGGAAAGTTTATTTTTTAATCAATATAATGTTAGTGATAGTATAATGTATTATATTATTAGCTTATTGTTAATCCTCAATGTCATCCGTTTAATCGACGACTTGTGACTTTGAATTCGTTTGAATACAAGAAAACCGATGGGTGTAAAAGCAAAATATGAACTTTATACAATTAAGCTTCGTTACTGTTTTATTAAAAATTAAATAAATAAAATAATAAGGTCTATTGTAGTTTATTTTTTTCCTTCCATATTATATTTAAAATGAATTTTTCGTTCTTTTTTTAAGCATTTAAAATACATGTGTTGTAGTCAAAATATTGAAGTATGATGAGGTTTCGTAGTTAAAATAAATATTATATGAAATCAAAATTAAAATTAAAATACGAATACAACTTATTTTCTTAAAATAAAGTATTGAAATGTTTACTTCATAGTTCTTGAATTTTTAAAGGAATAGCAAAACTGCTACAATTATATTGATCATAATAAAAAGTTTCTGGGGACAACAAACTGACAAAACTATATTAGATGCGCTAGCCGCGATCAGTTGACTGCCGTGTTCGTCTAGCATTTCAGGAGCTCTCGGTTTACATCATCTTTTGTCCATTGCAATCACGTATTGCGAATTCATGAAATCGCTACCGCCATAAACCTGTCAGGCTGTCAAGCAATAATTGTCAGTTGCGTTGACGCTCTAATGCCGAATGCCAAATGCCGAACTTTTTCTTTGCCCTCGCATCGCTCACTTCCTGCACGGCATGCTCGACATTTGGGTTACACGATTTGCTTCCCAGTTTTTTTTTCGTTGTTGTGTATTTTGTTTTCTTTTTTTTTGACAACTTCACTTGGAAGGCGACCCTCTCCGTGATTGTGTGTGTGTGTGTGTGTGTGTGTGCATGTCAAGTAGCAATTGAGACGCTGAGCGAAATTCGGGAGTGCGTATTCACAGTACGAATGCGACTACGAATACTCGTACTCGCATATGACATCTGACTTCCACTTGTCAGAAAATATTTGCTTTCAAAACAGAACGCGGAGTTGGGTTTGGGTTTTGGGTTCGTCCTCCTGCCACTGGGAACGACTTTACGCACGAGTTGCAATCTGTTCTTCCATTTGCAAGTGTGTTCTCTGCCCCACCCTCGCCCTCTGTTCTATCTGTGTGTGTGTGTGTGTGTTCGTTAAATTGATAGAATAAATGAGCATAAATTGAAAAAAGAAATATCGATGAAACAACATCGAACAAGCAGCGGGTAGTGCAACCCTCTGGGTGTTGAAAAGGGTGGTTTGGCCAGCGCAGAGTCCTTGCTCCTTGCTTGGGCCACATATGGGCAATTATTTAGTGCTTTGGCACAACTGAGACTGAGACTCAGAGCGAGACTCAGAGCGAGACTGGGAATTCGCTTTGCACATACTCGTATATCCACACATACTTACTGTAGTTACCCCTGGCGTCCCCAAACCGCCATTACTATCGATTTGAGGGTGCATTACCTACTGGACCAGCAGAAGGTGAGCTGGGGGATGGAGGCGAGCGAGCTGATGATTCTTGGCAAAAAGTTTTCATTGAATTGCATGCAATCAGCACTGGCTCGCCTCCAAAGTGCCAAAGAGAGAAAGAGAGAGAGACGGCGAGCGAGTGTGGGAGCGAGAGCATAAAGTAATTTAAAGAACCCATAATTCTATCCCCTAGGAATGGGCATTGGGCATGGGTCCGTTTATTATTCCTGGACTTCGCTTCGCTTCCTGCAACGTTTCGGCATCGCGTGTGTTGCCAATTTGTTCGACATTCATTGACGACGCCCATCGTCGGTCGGTGGCACGATGTGTGGCAGCTCCTGACTGCACTCGCGGCTGTCGTCGCTGTTTGTTCTCAAAACCAAATTTAGACGTAATTAAATGTGAATTGTTTATTTAAGGCGCACGCTCTAGTCCTCTGCCCCCCTCCCCCCGCTTCTCCACGTTGCAACACAAACAGCCTGCAGGCATTTTGGCAGCCAGCTTGGCGTTCAATCAAGCGCAGACATAACAAGGGAGGCATGTGGCAAACGGTGTGCGGCATGCGGCCTATGCAACATTTCTGACGGCTTTCTTTGCCACAAGTTTTGCACAATGCCAAGGCACATGGGCTGGCTTGCAACATTGCCACTCATTTGTTGTTTATTGTTGTCGCTGTCGTTGCTGCTGTTGTTGTTGTTGTTGCGGGTGTTGGCCAAATGTAAACTGCGACAGCGGCAGCCCCGTTGTTGCAATTATTGCCCTGTGGCAAGTTTCGAATGAAAGCAGGTGTGTCAAACATAAACTTTTGCCAGCCAGCTGTAAATTGTGGCGACTGCTGCGAATATGGGCGGCTAAGTAAACAGCTCCCAGCCACAGCCCCATAACCTGATTGGCTTAAAAATGCATACACTCCATCATGGAGAGAGCGGGAGACGCATTCATGACAGGCAGCCGGCGGGCAGGACGAAGGGGCAGAACTTCTTCCCCGCCTCCTCCTTCGTTCGGCTTCTCCTTTCACTCCTGTGGCTGTTAATAGAATTTTTCATGAGCTCCGGCGACGCATTGGCATTGTTCGGCTCTCGTAGTCAAAGTTCCTTCAAATTACTTTATAAGTAGTTAATTTGATTGGCTCCGTTTGGGCCGGGCTAAGATTGCAGATTGCTTGACAGAAAGACGCCCTGATATGAGCCAAGTTATATGAGCCAAAGCAAAACTTTGGAGTCGCCTTAATCGCTGGGGAGGAGGCAACTTTGTAATAATGTTTATGAATAGACTATGGGCCATTACAAGCAGTCGCAACTATCGTCGAGTCAAGTCGAGTGAAGAAAAGTAAAGTAAAGTAAAGTAGGTGGTGCCGGACACTAATGAAGTTGACTTTACGTAAACTTTAGAATACAAATAATACCTTTCGGGTCAGCTTGTCCAGCTTGTCCGATGATGGCGGACAGCAAACTTCAGATTAGTCACACATTATTCACCACACTGAAAGTCCATTAATTGCGCTACTTTGCGAGTCCCTTGTGGTCAGCGTACGGATAAGTAATAATGCAGTTTATTAAACGCAAAATTTGATTATCTACTTAAAAATCGTAGACACAAAAGTAATTTTATTATAAGTGCTCAATTTTGAGTTTAAATATTAAATAGATTTTACCGTCAACTACTTTTATTAGTAAAACCACTACTTATTTGCAATTTCATTTAAGACAAAATTAAATTAAATTCAAAAAACATGTTGAATCGGTTTTTTAAATAATTTTGCAGGTTTTAACAATAATAATTCAGTTTCGTTTTGAAGAATTATACTTTCTTTAACGACTATAGTTTTATTTATGTTACTTAGTAGATAGTTATGGATTTCCCGAGATTGATTGTATTTCAGCAGGTGCAGAATTATTTTAATTTTATTAAGCTGAAGTACATACAAAACAATACTCTTAAATAGTTTTAAGAGATTACACAAGAATTAGATTTTTGACATATACATAGTTATTTAACGACACCGTACAACTAGCCAGTAAAATCTAAAAATAAGCTTTCAAGATTTAATTTGTTAGTTAAAGTTAATTGGTGTAATTTAATCATTATTTATGCCTTTCTAAAGATTAGTTATCTTTCTCCATTTGTGGCTTGTGTTATTATGATTCATCTAAAATTGTATTCATTAAATGCTGTCATTTAATACGAAAGATGGGTTATTCAATGAAATGGAAAATAGACAATTTATTTATTATAAAATTATAAATCACAGAGTTAGCCCAACTCCAGCAAACTCCTCAATATTAATTGTATCCTTTAGCGCAATCGATTTCAACCTGCTTAACATCTGCGTCACAGAATGAACCTTCCTCTAAATCAATCAACCTTTGCAGTAATTGTATTGTTATTATATGTACAAATGAGTCTCTGCCATGAAACTAATTACAATCAATGATAACTTTAGCTATTCATTAAACAGACAGCAAGTGTTTAGTTTCATTTCACCTGTAGTATGCCCCATTAAGCAAGTGAGCTACAACTCTGGGAGGGGGCGACAAGTTGAATCGGTTAGTGCAACCCTGACAAGTTCAAGTCCTGATGACTGCCACTGCTACAGAACTGTTCGCCATAACAACTACAGTGGAGTCGTTGTAAACACCCATATATCAAACAATTAGCGACAATAGAGTAAACTTGTTGAACGCAGGGTTGTCAAAGGCAGCGCTCGAACACCACCATAGAAACCACTGCACCACCCAAAACGAATCGTTGTCCTGCACCGACCATTGCACTTTTCGCTATGCTTCATAAATTCACGTAGTCGAACTCAATTGCTTAACCACCCTCAAAGCAGGGCAGAAGGACAGCGAAAAAGAGGCGGGCAGGCAAGCAGGCTTAAGGACATTGTCGCAGCAAATGCAATTGCATTTCAGACTGCTCCTTTTTGGATTGACAACAACAATAAAAGTCAAGAGTTCTCGACTTCACAATACCCTGTTCCCTCGGAGATGTTTAATATTAGTTTTTAGCTAGAATATTTTTAAATTATTAAATGAAATTGTGACAAAAAACGATATTTTCAACACCATAGTATATATATATATTATACTATCGTGAAAGAAAATTTAAAATACAAATATTTCTTTGTGACTTATTAATTGTCATGGTTAAAGCTGAAACACAATCGATGGTTTTACATAGATTAAAAAGTAATTTTAAAATATTGTTGTGTCTTTTAACTCTCCAAATGAAAACAATTTAACTGCTATTCAACTGTGTAATAAATACAGGAAACTTCAAAGCTAATTTTGGGCCTATAGTTTCTGAGTTCCAATATAACTTTTTAAACTATGGTGATCAAGAATAAATATACTTTACAGGGTCGGAAGCTACTCAACCAACCTACATCCCATTTTTACAGGGTACAGGGTATAAAAAGGACTTTGCTTAGTGAAGTGAGAACATTAGCAGCGCTGTGAAAACAACGAGCCGAAAAAAGCGCGGCAACTTTGCGTTGTTGTCCTGCTGTCACGCCTCCTTTTGCCTCTTGTACTGCAGTGCTTGCATTTGCTGCAACGTAACCCATTTTAATTGGCAACAAGTCCTGCATTGTGCCTTGCAATAACTGCCCGGGCTGTCAAGGTGTTCTAGCATGATTCGCAGTTCTCGCTGCAGGGCTGCCAACTTGCTAAACTAGTAGCAGTTTGAGGTTAGGTTTGAGGGCAATGCGCATGACTGAATCGCCACGTGGCGTTCTCAGGATATTACTTTTATCGGCACATGCTCTATAACGACGTCGCACGCCGTCCGATAATGCCTGCTACGATAGCGATACCAACACCATCCTCAAAATGTCTGATATCACTTTATTCTTTCTCCCTCTCTCACTTTTGTGTGCGTCTTAATCGATCAGAGCTGAGCGTTGGTTGTGTTTGAAATTAATTTCAGCAAATTCATTAAAACCCAAAATCACATTAACTCGATAAGTAATTTCACACAAAACGGTGTCAAGTCAACCAAAAATGACAGGAAATTGAAATATTTATTGGGTGAAACAGGAACGCATGTCTCGGCCAGCTCCGTTGGGACTAGTTTGGGACTCCTTGCCTCCTTGGGTTGCGCTGCTGTCTAAGCTGTGTCCAATCAGTGATTGAGCGACTTGTTCTGCAATTGTAAAATACTGGATATTATCTTGCTCAAAAACAATTGCATTTTATCTGATGAGCGAAAGCCTGTTTACTTAATATTGAATAAGAAATTAATAAACAGTTGTGAAAATCATTCAAAAGATTACTTTAAAAATTTACTGAAGGTGGGAAGGTGGGAAAAGTTTCCAGTTATTGTAAAGCTTTAAGATGATTATTTTAAACACTGATTGGAAATAATTAAAAATCACGTATTAAAAAAATGTTATTATGAAGGAATAATTGTTGCCTTTTTAAACATCAATTTAATATTTTTAGCTGTAAATATCTATCCATTATGAATATAATGCATATACATATATACAAATTGATCAACCATCAATATTCTTATAGGTTAAATTAATTTAGTAGAGGATGAGTATACAATTATGTATTAAAATCTCAATTTCTAAAATTATTGTTAGTGCCACTTAATAATTTCACAAAAATGGGACGACAAAAATATCTTTTTCGGTCAATATTTTGTAGTAAAAAATATTGTTGATAATAAGTCGCCCATCTATACATGTTTTCTCCTTATAGTTAAAAGTATATATTTTAAAGATTATCCAACATTGAATAGATCGGTAACCTTGAGCTGCAGTATGTCAGATAGTTGACAATAGATGCAATTGCATTTGACTCCTGCAATTATTTTGGAGTCGCATCTGGCTGCAGAATTACCAAGAGACCCCCAAAATAACTCAGCACCTCTGCCAGGGATTACGACTATTGCAAAGCATCAAATGCGCTGTCGCTGTTGCTATTGCTGTCGCTGAAAGCAGACTTGTCTGCGTTGCGGTGCAGACATCATTTATCAAGCAAACCAAACAAATCAAAACGAAGCCGAAACCGAAACCGAAACTGAAACTGAACCCAGCTCTTCTACTTCTACTTCTACTTGTGCTGTTGCTGTTGCAACCCTGGTAAAACCAAGGCAAATACAAAAGTGAAAAATGATTTGAAATGGATTACAAGCTGCTTTCATCATGAGGCCAGAACATGCCGACTACCAGCAACAGAAATCTATTTACGCAAACTTTGGATGGTAAATGCAAAAACTGTGGCCCCTCCCCTTCCCATTCCGCCCCCGCCCTCTTCGACTACTTGGTCGTATCGCTTCACATCGTTTTGGTTTCATTTACGTTTTCTGCACAATCACTTAACATCATTAAAATGACGCGTAAATGAAAATTGCGCTTGGCGGCTGCCTCAAAAGATTCGTTTGTGTGTGTTTGTTGTTGGCATGTTGCTAATGTCGTTGGCATTTCGAATTTTCTCCTGCAAATATGAAAACACTGCAGTATCCTGGCTGCCAACCAGCGAGAGAGAGAGAGCGAGTGGAGGCAACATCATTCATCAAGGATTTAGTTAAACGACAGCGAGCGTCTGTGGGTTGCCTTTTTGGGGAGGCAACCGTTCGTTGGTCGGACCATTCATCATCATTCGTCTGGGATTATGCTTTTTAAACATACGATTGCTGTCAACATTGTCAGTTCTAGTCGTCGTCCTCGTCCTCTGTAGTCCTGTGTCGGGCATATGCTCGATTTGAGAGCATTTTGCATTCACTCCAGTCTCTGCAAGTGCAATTCGCATTCATAGTTTCGCCGCCGCCTCCCCCAAAAATCAGCCAACAGCCACATGGCCACATGGCCACATGGCCACATGACTGCACTGCTTTGGCTATTTGTGCTGCATTTTCGGACTCGAATGAGGTCTGCTATGGGCTCTGGTATTGGGATTGGGACCGGGTGACAAGCCAGCCATAAATCAATCATATTTAGCCCCCAGCTCCAGCATTGACAGCAAAGTACAGTCGACTGTAAGCCCTGTGAGCAGATCGAAAGCAACTCGCGCATAATTCAGCAAAGAATTTTTACAAATATTTATCAGTAATTTCAGTGCTACACTTTGACAAACAATATGTTCAGCACAGAGCTGGGGACTGGGGCGCCATGTTGTGTCCGAGGATTAGCAACAGCAAACATCTCTGGCAAACAAAATAACAACAAAATGTCTGTAGCTGCCCCGTTTGTCATGCTGACAATTGGCTTTGCCTGTCCATCGACTGAAGAGAGAGACAGTGACTAGATTCTGGTACAACAGACATGGCAGCTCTACAAATAACAACAGGGCCAACAGCAGCAACAGCATCTAACGCATCTGGGGGGCCCTTTGGTGTTAGCTGGTTAACGTGGTCCAGAGGTGGATGAGGCGGAGATATCTCCGGACAGAGGCTTGTCAAAATCACAGGCGACTCGCAGACGACAGGGATAACCAACAGGCTGGAGCACAGATGCGACTCGCTTTGGCTGGGCAGTGGTCAAACAGCTGTGAACAAATACGAATGCGAATGGGAGATGGAACTATTTAGCCATGACATTGAAAGTCACTCAATTTAATTGGGCGAAAGAGTTCATTCAAATCAGTTCAAGCTGAAGCCCTTTAAAACCGTCAACAGTTGCATGTTCTATTTGTGGAGACAATAAGTATATTCAAATTGGCTGCGAGTTAAAAAGGTTCGTATACTTAATATTCAATTTAAAATAGTAATCTGTATTTATATAGGATTTTAAAATACATTTGTAAAGATATCAAATAGTATGTTGAAGATTTAAATTTCAAAAATATAACATAATTTTTTGCATATAATATGTAAACATAAAATATTACTTTATTTTTCTTCACTTTTCAATCATTAATTTGCAATACAAATAAATAATGTCTATAAGATTTAAATAATACAATAAATAAAACAAATTTGATGCTTATTAATTTTATCCATCTAATTGTCTTATTGATCTATAATCGAATCGTTATATTATTATTTTTTTACAATCTGAACTTATTTTTTTTGTATTATTGTCTATACTTAAAATATATATAGGTTTTTCTTTAGCATCTGAATTTCCTTTTATGATCAATAAATTGCAATAGAAAACAATAATGTGTTTATGATACAAATTTCAACAGTATAATTATCTTTTTACTGATCTGTAGTTGATTGTAATATTTTTATTTTCTTACATATTTTATTTATATTTCATCCAAGTTTTTCCCTTGACTTAAAAAATATTGAAAAATTGTCACATTGCCTAGTGAGTCACAGCGTCCGCCCAACTCCATCTATGGCTTGCTGAAATGGCATTTCCGGAGTAGAAATATTAAATAAATAAACCAAGTGAATGTGTTTATTAAATTAACAGCAACCCACAGAGTCTCAGAGTCACAGAGCCGGACACCGAAGTCGCAAGTTGAACAACTTCAGCTGGTTTGCAATTATCATAACAATAATTCAAGATCTGAGTGCGAAAATACGAGACAAGCGCTGGGCTTTGCTTTAAATGGCTTATTCACAACGTGGGGAGACACTTTTCTGGCGAAACACTAACATCACTTTGAATTTACAACATAAATTTGATGAGCAGCACGCTAATTATCGATTGAATAAAGTATAACAAAAGGGCAGGAGAAGAGAGGCAAGATGAGTTGCCAGTTGTCATGGTTATCGGAGCTGTCTGCTGGAAGGAGAGTTGGCCCCGATGTGTTGAATGTGTTGAAACTGCCACCAAAACACAATTGTGCATAATGTGGCAGAACTGCTTTTTTCTTTTTGTTAAATTTGTTGCTCGTTTTGGGCAGAGTTATTGACAGCCGCTTCGACTGATGAAAGCCGAGTGAGTCATTCATTTTTTCACGTTATTTTTTGCATGTGAATTGGATTGCGGTCTCAGAGTGGAGCACAAAAAGAGAAGCTGCTAATTATTGGATTGCAGCGTTTTATGAGTAATGTGAGTGGCAAAAGACCCAACTGCTGCCTGGCATTTTCAATTAGCCATGCTAGACTTGCCGCACTCGGACTTTGGAAAAAACGAGCCAAGCGGTTGCTCTTAAATAATTCAAAGCAAATTATGCGACAGTTGCCGCAAAAAATGTAAACGCCACTCAAAGCAAAGCACTTAACCCTTTTTTTTAGGTGGCAAGCATCTCTCCCACAGGCAAGCCCCGCAATGTCTATAATTATTTGTACTCCGTAAGTCAAAGTTTGCAAGTTTGCGGAACCCTCTGGAAACCTGAGCCGCACAGCCAAAATGGAAAATGTAAAATGGTTGGCAAAAAGAAATGTCAATATTATATTTAAGACGTCTTTCATCGTCATGGTCGTCGTCGTTGTCGTCTGGCAACCCGTTACGACAAATTCATGAAGTAAAACACACAAATCACAAAAAGGTAAAAGGTAAACGCATTTTTTGCATCTCTTTGTGTCTCTCCAAGCCAAGCCAGGCAAGAACCTGGAGAGGCAGGCGAAGCGAGAGTTTATGAGGCCGAGAGCAATGTGCAGGGGCACACACAAAATATTATAATTGCCCAGCCAAATGGAAATAAGTTCTGGCATTTTAAGTGCCATTGGAGCGACAACGATCACGTCAAGATGTTGCCTCACCGTTCCAAAGCAGCTGCTCAACCATCTCCAGCTGAGGCTTCGATGCAGGCGGCGAACTCGTGATGAGTCAGTCGTAGCAAGTGAATCTATTCACAATTCTTGGCTGGGAATATTAAGTTTAGCCAACTATCTTAACCAGTTTACAAGACTAGTTACTGCTTATTTTAAATGAAAATATCAAATTACAGTTTTCGAAATAATTAGCGTGTAAAATTAGATAAAGTAAATAATATTTATTTGTATATGTTTTTTGTGTAGACAATTCTTTAATTTGCTATACACAGAGAAAATAAAGAACCATATTCAAAATACATTTTTTAAATCAAGCACTTATAATGCCAATATTGAATCTCACTGAATTGAAATTGAGATCAGATTTCTTTTAGTTTTGTTGAGGATGAGAATTCATCTCAATTCAAGAATATATTTTTAATTTAACAATTCACAATTTCAAACTAAATTCTTAAATTCAGAACATGATCTTCAATTAAAGTATTTTGAAATTAAGTTTTTGATTAATTCTATTTTATTTATTAATTATAAATAAACAGACAAAATTTTGTCTTTCAGTGTAGACATTTATTTGCAACTATTCCGCGTTTGATTAGCTAATGAGCATTTGCAAATATTTATGTTCAATTACATTTGGCATCTAAATAAATAATCGAATAATATACAGTTTTTTATTTCAATTTGATATTTTGATTATCATTGCCAGTAGCATTTTAACTACGATGTAACTTCTTTCAGTTTTACAGTAAACTGAAAAGTAAAAGTAAAATAAATAAAACCTTTGAAATCAATTTAACTTTGAGAAGTCAGTTTTTGTAAGAAAAATACCCCAAACAAATTTAAAGAGTTTTCGGCCATTTTATTGCTCTCGAGCTGGTGAATGCAATTTGTAATCAATCTGAGCTAAGATGACTCAGCCGGAATTGAAACGCCATCAAAGTTGGGCAACTTTTAGACAAAATCTGGCACAATGTAAGCTTTTCTGTAAGTAAGGGGGGAAAATAGAAAAATTGTCGTGGCAGCCAATTAAATTGTTCTGGCCATAAAAATGTGCAGCAGGAACTAAAACTAAAGCCCTGATACCGCTATACGCAGCACGATCCGAGCACTGTGATAAAAAGCCTGGCTGGTGAACGGAATTTTATCACACACACCACAGACAGTAGGCGAGGGTGTGAGGAGGAAGAGGGGAAGGGGGCGGAGGATTCATACAACCCACAACAGAGACGAGCCTGCCGCATGACATTGCACGTTTTGCGCATTCGTCTCGATTGCAGTTTAGTGCAATCAAAGAGGATTCATCAGCACAGGACCAGCAAATGTCCAGCGAAGCGTTTATAATACCACCAGACAAACAGCGAACGAGCGCAGGAGGACCAAGGAGGACCAAGGACCAAGGACCAAGCAGCCACTGCGGAGCATCGACCGAGAACTGAGCGAGTCTTAAACCAAAGAAATTAGTGTAAAACTAAAATCCGATTTGGGAAAACAATGTGATCAGAGCGTACAGTGGGGTGGTTGATGGGAAACACCAAAAACTCTCGTTTAGGGGTAACTTGCAGCCATCCACATGCCACAGAATGCCACACACTCTGTAGCGAGGACGACAGTTCGCCCCGTTGTTGGCTGGCTAATCTGGCTCTCGTGGGTTTTGTACTGATTCGACGCTTTTTATCAATTCTTAAATATCTGCTGGCCGCAACACATTTTTATGACTGACTTTCCAGCGACAGGGAATGAAATTAGATAGTGCGATTCCGACTGGTAGAGCGCTATGCCGAAAGTGCGCATATGCATGAGTATCGTGGCATCGTTGAGTTAAGTTGGCGGCGCCTCAAATTAGTTTCTTACGCTTGAATTTGCCTTAATGCACAAAAAGTGCTCAGGGGATTTGCCGTAATTCGATTAGAAAGGGATTACGAACGAAAAACTTCCAGCACTCTCCTCCCCATCCCCAGACCCAGAACATGCAACTATATATATATAAATGTGTGCCTCTCTAATGGGATGGCTTTTGTCTGACGTTGAGGCCACGCGTTCTGATGAATGATGTATCGAATTTTTGAGCATCAGCAGCAGTTGTTGTATCAAATTTGGTCCGGATGTTCGGGCATCTGGACTCATATGAACAACAGCTCTTCGGTCTCAGGAAGTGCCGGAACAACAGCGTAAAGCTTTTAAACGGACCACGACCCCAAAAAGATTAGACCCAAACTGCGCAGAGGGCACCAAACTGCCTTGTGACAAGGACAGATTTCTTGGGACTTTCAAAAAGACAATACGGGTACCCAAAAGTGTCAATGAGTAGTTTTCCCTTATGACACAACGAAAACATTTGTAACATAAAAACGGAAATTAAATGTTTCTTTCATATTTACATATTTATTACAAACTAAATTTGAAAACTGATTAGTTTCAATTTGTAGCACAATTAAAAAATATTTTTAGTTATAATTTTCCATTTAGTGAATAAATCTAGAAAATTGATTAAACGTTGTTTAAACATTCCATTTGAAAGCCCAAAAATAAACCTAAAACAAAAAACCTGGTTCAGTTTGAATTTTTCGCATGGATTATTTTTACTTGCTGCTAGATATAGAATAACAACAAAATAATAAAAAAAAACAATATAATAATATACATAAAATATTAATACCAACAAATATTTGGAATATCTTTAGTGACACAGTAAAAACAAATAAAGTGAACGAAAAGCTAAAAATTTGTGATTAAATGTTATATTTAAAAATTGTCATTTAACTTACAAAACATCTTCTGTTTCATACTATACTTCATGGACTAGTTTCTATGGACTTCTCTACTATTCTGTTTTTTACACTATTATTTCCGCTGATATCATGCTTTGCTGTTCTCAATGTAACTAAACAAAGTTTTTATTCCATGACTTCTAGGCTATTTGTGAAAAAGTCCCAAAAAAAACAGGCTCAGTGGTGTAATCACTTAGATGTCAGGTTTCGCCCAATTCCCAACAAAAAATTACACAAAAAATTGCTGGAGTTGACCCAAAACTGTCAAATGAAAGGCGAACGGAACCAGTAAGGAGTTGTTGGTAGGTTGAAGTGTGCAAAATTGATTTAACCACGAATCGCTAAACGATGGCAAAGAAATGGTCTAGGAAATTGCTGGAGGGGGTCACGGGTTTGGTTCGGTTTCGATTTCGCTTTCAGATTCGGGCACAACCGAAACGTATATAAATTTCCGCGTATATAATTAAGTTGTCAGATTATTTTGACATGTGTGACACCAAAAAATGTGTGTGTGCTCGATACATTTGCGGAAAAGGAGTAACTACCAAAGTAAATTATATTGTCGCGTTGCTAAAAAAGGCAGAAAGGAAAAAAGGGGGAAGGGGAAAAACCATGGGGCGTTGCTCGGAGAAGGAGTCGACAACAAACGGTAAAGTATTTTGCACCCCATGCATTAATAACTGTAATTTTCTACCGGGTGCGTGTGTTCTCGCTGCCATTTCCGCTTTTATTTCGCAAACTCTGCGGTACAAAGGGTTGCAATTTATAGCCGATTAAAATGCTCGCTTCTGGCAAGAGCTCTAACTATGCCAAAAAAAAAGAGAAAGAAACTCCCCCCAACAGAACCTGGCTCGATCCATTTAACCAAAGCAAACTCATTGTGAACCCAATGTTGCAGTCTGCAAATGTTTCGCGTTTTGATTTCGCGTTTCGCCCCCCCGGGGCGTCAAAGCGTTGCCCGTAAATTGTCGAAATGAAAAAATTGCGTTCAGCCGCGGTTCATTCATGCACTCATTCATTCATTCGTTCATCCATTCGCTGGCTTTTTCACTCAGCCAGCCAGTCAGTCAAAAGTTAGAACGCTTTTTTCTTCTCCAGCTGATTGCGTAAAGATTCGTCTTGCGTCTCTTTTTATTATCAGAGTGTGTGGCGAGTTTTAGAAATTGTTCACTAAGCTGACGAGAGTTACGGGAATTCTCAGCCATGGAGGAACTTTACCCCCCACAGTGTGTTAAATCGAAATACGGTCCTTGGGTTTAATAGTGTGGCTGCTCAGCGTTAGGGCAAAATTGTCTAAGAGGGTAGCGAGTCAAATGAAATTGGCGACCATGATTGACCATGATTAAATATTACACATAATGCTGGGTACGTATTATTAATAAACAAGGACAAGAGCATGTCTGAATTGACAGATGCACAGCAAAGTTGCGACAGAGTAAACAACAAAATTCGAGGAATACGTCCAAATAAAATAAATATGAAGAGTTATAAAAGAGGGGACAGAATAACGATCAAGCGGTGGTACGATGAGGAGTGTAGAAAAGAAAAAAGACGCTAAATTAAACGCTTAAAAGATATCCAGAGTTTGCTCAAGATTTTTATACATTCGCCTTCATCAGATGATTTGGGTGATATTATATGAAATAATATTAAATGAAAGAATTCTAACAAAACCCTTTGTATTACTTAACATGAAATATAATTGCAATCAAAAATGAAGCTAATCCAAAGTGCACATAAGCTAAGAAGAACTTAAGCAACTCGTAACAAAAGATTTTCGTAGTATCAGCTTCAATACTTGACACGAATTATAATTGCCGCGCTTGTGGAATGTAAAATATTATAGAAAAATGAAGTTAATCCACAGTGTAATAAAAGTAGCTACAAGTATACGAGTGCACAGAATAATCCCAAACTCCACTTCGAGTTCAACAACCCGGCAAACAAAGGCTACCGAAAGCCTACAAACATTTCTTGTACCCCCAACTGGCCAACGAAGGAACGGGGGAAGTTGTGCCCTCCTTCCCCCCTCCCTCCCACTAGAAGTACAACATGCAATTTGTATAAGGTTCACCCGAAAAAAGCGACGCCTATTTACATTTCACCCACTCCAAAGCGATTCAGCTGAGGTTCAGTTGTGAGTAACAAAAAAAAAAGTGCCAACTCACACACACTGGGAGAGGGAACAATAATTTTTCTTGAGCTGACGCCCAGAGACGAGAGATGAGAGAGAATGCCAGAGAGAGTGAGAATGGTGAAAAGAAAAGTAAATTCCGCTGCGTTTTAATTTTCTATTGAAATTGTTAAAAGCAGGACAGAGGACAGAGGACCGAGGACTACAGAGAAGGATATGGCAATGGCGATTTGTTTGCCTCGTCTCGTTTTGGGTTCGCTGTGGACTTTGAGATCGGAGTTTGGGGTCCTGAGGAGTCTGACGAGTCTGAGGTCCTTGGGTGTGTGTGGTTTGCCTTTTTTTCGCAGCTGTTCCCCCATTAGAAAGCGCTCGCTCAATGAACAAAAGAAATTAAATGCCTTAAAGGCATTTTTAACGATACAGCTCGGCAGCAACAGAAACCAAAAAAACAGCAAAGGCAGCATAGAAAAGCTGCAGCGAAAAGCACCGTAAAGCGGAAGGAAGGAAGAACAGCAGCCCAGGAGGAGAGGAGACAAGAGCAGGAGCCATGGGAATGGCAAAAGCATTTAAGAAAAACATCATCAGAGTATTTGCCTGAAACCACAAATTACTTACAGCGCAGCGGGCCGTCTAGTGGGCGTGGCTGGCTCCAAAACATATGACTCCCTCACTCCCACTCCCAGACTCCAAGGAAACGCCAAAGAAAAAAATGGCGTATGTAAAGAAGGAAGACCAGCAGGGTAGCAGTTACCGTGTCCAGCCAAGCCAGGAGGAGAGAGGAGAGGAGAGTGGAGAGGAGCAGGCAAATAAGAATATGCCCGGACTCCATCTCCGGCTGCGTCTACGGCTTCATCTCCGGCTCCTATTTGCGGGGTGCGAGTGCTTGGCGAAAATATAAAGAAAAAATATTTTGCAAACGAGCCAGGCAACTGGATGGTTGGCCAAAATGAGAAACGCCGAATTGAAATACTTGCAATAAACATGAAAAAGGCAAGCAAACAACAGCAACATCAACAACAACAGCAACAACAACGAGGACAATAAACGAAGTCTGGACTGGGATGCTGTTGCTCCTTTGGCTGTTGCGTTTATTGCATTGACAGGCCAGTTGCCAGTTGCCAGTTGCCAGTTTGCCAGCTGCCTCCGGGTGTCCTGGCCCCCAGGTCCCAGGACCAAGCTCGAGCTCAACAAAAGGCTGAGCTGAGAGTTGAAAGATGTTTTGTTCACCACGGGTGGGAGAAAGAGAGAGTTTAATGCTGAAAGGAAGCTCCAGCAGTTTTGATGTTTACTCCTCAAACAGCCATCCAAAGAAAGTTGCAACGAATAGGACGATGGACTGATGTTGGGTCAAAACATCATTTTGAACAAGGTTTGCTTTGGCTAACCTAAAAGGGACTCCATGAATGCAGAATTTATGAAGATAGTGGCGACTGAACCAAGAAGGCGACCACAACTCCAATTAATTGAGACATTTTGTAAAAGCTGGCTATCTTAATTGTTTGCTAAATAATGGACTAAATAATGTAGAGTAGCTAAAGAATATGCGGGCAAAATAAGGTTATTTATTTAACGAAATGCGTTACTTTTGATGGAATACACACAGAGATGAACTAGGATTTTAATCTTTGTTTTAGAAACAAGATTTAAATTATAGAAACCTTACTTTAAACGAGAGTTAAATCTTAATTTTATTCAAAAATCATTTTAAGACAGAAAAAACTTGATTCATTATTAATTTTTTTCATTTCGAAAAATGATCATATTCTGAAATTGTATTCTTGTTTTTCTTTTTAAAATAACCAATATAATTAAATAAAATAATTTTCAAAAATATTTTAAATGTTTTCATAATAAAAATGAATAAAAAAAATATAAGGGAATATAAAACTATTTTTTTTGTTGTATTTTTTCAATCATCCCAAATCCATGAACTTGATTTTGATTTGAGATTTTGTCTTCTGTGTTAAATATTGAAGTGTTTACATTATTAAATTAATTTTATAATTATTGCCAATCTATTGCCTGTGTTTTCTTAATTCCTAACTAACAAGTTTTCTGCTTACCCATTAAAAAACTTGTTTTATCCTAAGCAGTGAATGCAATTATCCGACTATAGAAAAAGTGTCAAAAGTATGCGAATAAAGTGATTAAAGCAATCGATTTCTGGTCTGCTCAGCATATTAGCCTCTTGCAGTTGGCCTGTAATTAAGCAGTGGGAAACCAGAATGAGAACAAGACGTGTTGCCAATTTCATGCACCACACATCCAGGAAAGACAACAACTGCAGGCCACAAAAACCTGCACCAATTTCTGCAATAATTTTCTCCCAGCTCGTAGATCTAATTTGCCTCGTACTCTGTCTTTTTCTCTTTTCTTGTCTAATTAGAAAAACGCATAATAACTCCTTTACAATGCATCTGTTTGCCCAGAGGCAATCAGGGGACAGCAAAAAGGGAGAATCTCAATTTGCAGTGTTAGACCGAATGAAACTGTGACTGCGACAGCGACTGAAACTGTGACTAAATCCAGATTGTAACTGTGACTGTGACTGCGAGTGTCAATTGGTAATTTTAGGCTTTTCCCACACACACACTTTGTCTGCGTTGCTTCCTAATCAGTCTAGTTGAGATCTGAGAGATGTGAGAGAGATTTCCTGAATTATCTCAGTCTATGGCCAAGTGTGAACATAAGTTTGTTGGCATTTGCTTAGGACTGGGTAAATGGAGGTAATGTAGGTAATGTAGGTAATGCCCCGCAGCAGCAGAGTGCTGTTTTTGGTTTCAGTTCACCCGGTTTCCTTTGTGTGTGGGGCAAACTTTGCAGTGCAGCATTTGCCACAGAATTTCCAAGTGTCATTTAAGTGTTAATTGCTTTCATTTGAGGCGCAGTCTGCATCGAGACCAAAGTCTCTTTTTTTATGTGTATTTTGCAATACACATGTGTCTCTGTGTGCCTGTGTTGGGGAGCAACTCTAAGTTGAGGCAAAAAGGATGCCACGACACCGGAGACGGAGACGGCGACAAAGACGCAGCGACAGAGACAGAGACGCCAGAGACACAGTGCAAATGAGTCTGGGAGCGTCTTTGTCCCAGTGGCGGAAACTTGCCAAAGAAAAGTAGCGCAAACGGAAGTTCGCAATTAAAGTGTTAATTGTGTTAATTTCTTGTGAATTTCACGCGCAGAGACAACAACAAAAGTGCAAGCTACGGCAGACACGACACAACATAAGATATCACAAACCTTTGTGGTTGCTCAGTCGAAGCAAAAGTGGGGGCGGAAGGAAGCATTCTAAGCAGTGCACAGCTAGAAGTCTAATTTCAGCAGGTGCTCGAGAATTAAAGTAAATAGCGTAAAGTCGCTAAGCAAATTATGCGATTTAAATAAATGAAAATATGCAATTTTTATCTATAATATTTAATTTGTAATTCCTAATATATTTAAATATTTAAAATTTATAACTATGAGATACTTACAGATATTTTCTATACAATTTTTATGTAACAACAACCTTTTGTTTACTGCCGACAATTCATAATCGCTTGTAAAAAAAAAAAAAACAAATATAAACATGGTCATAATAACATACATACTTACTTTTAATCGTTTATTCTCAAAATCATTTCTACATTTTTTTAAATATTTGAAAAATATTATTTTTATCTTAAAAAAGCTTCCTCTCATGAGGCACATTAACAACTTTAAGCGTAAAGTCGTGAAACGCTCTTACCTACTTTTGTTTTTTAAACGAAATTCGATGATGGGTAAACAACAATTAAAGTGAAACTGCAGAATGCATTTATGGCGGTCTTAAGCCATGCAGCGGCAGCTGAGTTTCAACATCTCCATTACACACTGAGTACAGGCAATTTGATGCAATGGCTTCTCAATATTTCCAATAGCTCTCAGCGCCAAAAAAGCAAATAAATAAATAAAAAAAAATGAACAATCCACCCGCTTTTCAGTATGGTGTGGCACTAAACATGCAATTAAAAGCTCTGCAAAAAAATGTCTAGACTGCAGACACTAACAACAATAACAACAACAGCCAAAGATATTTATATTTAAGTATATTGGTCATGAAGACTGGCACATCGTGCGTCTTTCTGGACATTTATAGTTTTAATTGCCCAAGCGCAAAAAAAAAACCCACAAAAACGAATCTGATGGCAGCCAGAAAATATTTTTTTTCTGTGCGCTAAAATCTCATTTCATGGCTACCAATAAAGTTTAAGTTTATAAGCCGATGAAAATGACTAATTGGACAGCTGAAAAATCAACAAACAAATGCTTAAAAACGTTGCTGTAAAACTCGAGCCCCTTATAAAATACTTATATATCGCAAGTCGTATATATACTCTGTATGTGTATATGATGTCTGCTTGGTATGTCGCACATGAATGCGTCGGATAACAAAGGACCTGGGCCAAAAGCCAGGCCAATGCCAAAGTGTCTTTGTGCCGGGGCAACCTTTCGAACCGAACCGAACTGAACTGATTAAGCCGCCAGTGGAGCGCGAGCTCGGCGAGAGAGAGTTTCGGATATGGGTCTTGGTCGCAGTCGCCATCAACAGTCTCGGATTGGTTTGAAATCTGTGTGCGCCGCATGCTGGGGATCTCTTGGCTGACTGACTGCTGACAGTCGAGTGTGGCACATGGAAATCATAAAAAGCGCAACGAAGCAAGCACAAAGTAGTAAAAAGCCAAGTCCCAGACGCCGTACACAACCCATTCACATCATCCTCCCTCCCTTCCTCCCCCGTCCAACCTGCCTGGGACCCTTTGACAGTTCGCAACAGCAATCGCAGCCCCTTTGGGTTAGTGTTGGATACTTTACGACACATCGTCACGCTTTTGTGACATTTTGTCCTTTTACCACTCAACACACACACACACACACACACAGTTAGACTCTCTTACACATTTCTGGTACTTTCAGCACTGCACACAATGGACTTAAAAATTCTTTTTCATCAGTTGCCTAAACAGCCGCCGTTGCTGAATGCAAAAAAAAAAGAAAAGAGGCTGAGCAAACAGTCCGAAATAACAACAAGAGCAACAAAGAATCGCCAGTTCTCGGCCGTGTGGCAACATATGAGCAATCCTTTTATGGTTTTAATGCGATTGATGGTCCGTCGTCGTCTGTCGGAGTCACAGTCAAAGTTTCCGTCACCGTCTCCGTCACCGTCTTCTTCTTCGGCGGTGTTTGACAGTCGCGCGCATGGACACAGATTGATGGATGCACATTAAGCGGATGATGTAGGAGACAATGATAATTTTGTTATTGTATTCCGATGAATTTCTTTTTCGCCAACCGTAAAGCGTAAAGCGTAAAGCAAGTGGATACCAGACCGATTGCGAATACATGTCGACTCTCGGCTGCTTTAAATTGAGGCGCATAATTTGAGTAAAAGGTAGCAAAAGTAGTCTGTGGTTTCCAGGAATTTTTACTCGCAACCATTATATGGTTTAGTGCAGCGGTTCTGAATTATTTTGAAGGTTTGCTGCTGATCTGCGTTTGTTTCATCTCTTCATCAAATTGCCCTTTGTTTCCTTTTATGCTTTATTATAACACTGATAATTCGATTTGTCATCAAACCAAAGAGGGCAGATCAATAAGTCAGTAAGTGCCAAAATGCCAAAATAACTATATAGTATTAGGTTTATTTAAATAGAGAACAAATAATTGTAATCCAGGGCTATTCAAAATATTTATATTTAAAAAGAGAACAAATAATTATAATCAATACAAGTCAAGCTAAATTCTAGTAACACAAATAATCTTTACAATTGTATTAAAAAACATTTGAACACCGAAGCTATTATTCAAGAAAAATCCGCCTACATACGAATTAAATTATATAACAAGTTTTAGTTAATTAAAAAATCAAATATTGTTTATTTGTAACCAAATGTTTTTCTTGTATATTAATAATACAATATAGAATAAATAATGGACATAAAGTCAAACATTTTGCAATATAAAAGCTAAAGTAATATATCAATAATTAATCATAAGTTTTCCATAAATGTAACCTTAGGGAAAATAGAAAGGGAAATCCATCTCAAAATAAAATAAATACAAAATTAATGAATTTATTTTTGATATATGTTAATAGAAACTATTCAAGCAACCCTCGCCTAATACAATTTTGTGTTAAGGACCTGCTTAATTTAGGGAAAACATGTTTTCGGCATGGCTTGAGCTTTGGGCGAATATGATGCGCATTCCCAGTCGACATCGATTTAATTTGCAATCATTATATTGAGATGCGCTTGGCTACCACAAAAGGATAATGATATCCATTATGCTTGGCCCGAAGCGTAGCCATAAACAATTATGGTTCATATGGGATACAAGTATGCAGTATAATCCAGAATGAATTGAGCAGCAATTAGGTTGCGATAAGCCTTTAATGATTGTTATTAATACCGAATTTGTTTGTTTGATGTTGACTCATGCGAAAGTCGGAGGAACGCGAAGAAGGTCTATGGACTCCACGTGGGAACCGCGGGCAACAAGTGAAGCAATTGTCGTGCCTATTAATTGTAGTCTGTTGCTGCCACAGCTGCGATGGTGCAATGGTCATGCCTAGTTCTCAGTTTTCTCGGCTCGGTCACATATCAAAAGCGTAGCCAAAAGGCTTGAGAAAAGAATGCTAGGCATTTGTCTTCTTCACGCCACAAGAGAAAACGAGCTGGAGAACAAGAGAAGTCGACAGCAGTGGTCGCTAATTTAGCAAAACTAAAGCAGAAATCTCAAATCGGAGGCAGCGGCGAAGTCCGACTGTGGATTCGAGGGCAACCAGGCAAATCGGAGGCAGCTATCTCCAGGCAGCACACAATTATATGTATTTGCACAATTTACAATTAACGTATCAAAATCTGTGCGCTAAACTAAATCTAATTACCAGCGAGTCAAAGCAAAACAACCAAAACGGGACGGAAATTCTTACACAATGACGACGCACAAATGCTCTGCAACGAGAGATCTGATTAAGCCATAAGAATACCGCCAAAACTAATGTACTTAACTTTGTTAACAGAAAATGAAAAGCAGACAAAATGTGATTACTCTGACACAAAATAAAAGTCATTAAATGAAAGTTTCAGAAGAGTAAAATAATAAAAGATATAAATTGTAAGCATTGTTCGAGATAAAAATTAGGTTTTTTAATATTGTTTAATGAACCACTAAATTTAAGTAGAAAACTTTCATTAGCAAATTTGGAAATTACTATCTAAAAATTAAATTCATTTATTAGAAAAGTCATAGAAAACTTTTGTACTAAAGAAAATAAATATTTTGACATTCATTTTTTAGTTAGCTCTTCCCAAATATCATCAGGAGATATAGAAATTATTGTCCAAATAAACAAGATTAATTTATTTTAAAACTAAAAGTCATTATTTATATTAAATGCAATATTTATCTAAAAATACTTTCTTGACAAATTTCTTCAGGAAATTGCCTAAAATACAGATTAAATTATTTGACAACTAATTGACCAGTTCTAAAGAAATATTGTTAAGTAGAAAATAAATATTTCGACATAAACAAATATTAAAATTGTTTTTAATTAGCCGCCATATTTATTTTCTTGCATGAAATTTCAAAGAATTAAATGTTATAAAGAAATATTGTAAAGTAGAAAATAAATAATTCGACTTAAACAAATATTAAAATATTTTTAAATTAACCACAATATTTATTTTCTTGCATGACAAATATATTCAGGAAATTGCAAAAAACACTGATTAAATTGTTTGAAAACTAAATGACAAAGCCATGAAGAGCTTTCGCACAATAGTGTATTGAGGAAAAGTGGATGCCAGAGCCTACACCCAGAGGCGGTCAGTGGCTGCTTTGGCACTTCCAACGAATGTCCGCCACGTTTCGTTGGCCTGGCTCCCTGGACTTTGGCTAAATGCTCGAATGGCTGGCGACGATGGCGTTGCTGCCATTTGTCAGGCAGCGGACCGCAAAATAGTTGCACAGCGGACTGGCTGCTGCCAGCGTTTTAGTTTTTTTTTTTTTTTTTCATTATTTTTTGTAGCTCTGCTAGAACTAGAGCTGGCGATGGAACCCCAGCTGGAGTATGAGCTAAAGCTTGACGCGATAATAAGAGCGATGAGGAGAGTTAAGGAACAGCTAGCAGCAGGAATAACAGAATCGCCGAGTGTGAGAACTGAGAACTGAATCGCTGCCACTCTTTTCTGTCTTTCTATCTTTGCAGCTTTTTCTCCGTCGATTGTTGTTGCTGCTGTATTTTTAGTTTCTGCCAGTTTTCGTGTGGAAAATAAATACCAATCTACATAAAAGTGGAAACCAAATAAGAAAAACAGTCGACAGTCTGAGCTGA
This sequence comes from Drosophila immigrans, assembly GCA_963583835.1. Lineage (NCBI taxonomy): Eukaryota > Metazoa > Arthropoda > Insecta > Diptera > Drosophilidae > Drosophila > Drosophila immigrans. The sequence continues at coordinate 30,672,101 of OY757141.1, forward strand.
CCATTGAAGAGAAAGAAACCTGCTGCTCGCTGCCTGCACCCGTCTGCTATTGAGAGCAGCAGTCCAGCAGTCCACCAACAAATACAATAAAAAGTGCAGCGTAAAAGCAAACGAAGCTGCGAGAGCAGAAAAAATAGCAGCAGCAGCGGTTGAGCTTGGTCGTTTGCTCGGTTGTGGTTACAATTCGGAACAGAGGCCAGGCCGGGCCAGCCCAGTCTAGTTTTGATGAAATTGCTCGAAATAATAGGGTGAAAATGCTTTGGCTGTCTTCCCTCCCAAAGCTTGTCAGCCACCTTTTTTTTATACTTCAATGTGTACCCTGCACTGTGCCTTTTAACTCTTTCGCGCATTGCTTGTTGTTGCCGGCTGCATTGTGTGAAAGACCAAAAGGCGTCAACAGCTTCAGCTCCAGCTACAACTGCAGCTCGCGTGCTGGCGAGAGTCAAAAGCAGTTGGCGCAAAACTTTGAGTTCAACTGGCAGCACAGCACACGCATAGAGACCTCTACTCTGTTTGGAGTTTTGGTTTGAGGTTTTATGCAAAGGAAAAGAAACACACAAAAGCACTGAGCTAAAGGGGTTTAACAAGGTGTCGAAACTCAAATACCCTAGCAGAACACTTTTCAAAATCCATTTAAATAAATTTAACACAAGAAATATTTGTAGATAAGAATCATGAAAGATACTGACTAAAATAATTATTATTTTTTGTCTATGCTGCTCAGAAGTGCAATATAGAATTCATTTGATTTTTAATCATACTAACGAATTCCATTGGAATACTTTCTGAGTGGTCGACTTAAATCGATCCATTGAGTTTATATATGCAAGCAGTTTAGAAAAACTTTAATTCCCACTCCGTGAGTGTATAAATAAATATGTATGAGTATTTAAACTGGGCTACATGAGCGAGAAAAAATGTTGAATGTTTGGTGCGGCTGCAGTGAAAGATTTGCGGTGCAGTGGCTTTTGGGTCTGTGTGAAATTGGATCTCTGATGTTGCTGCTGTTTCCAGTGCTGCAGTTTGCCATTTGCCGTTTGAAGTTTGACTTGGAATTGCAAAAATATGCTGTGATTTCAATGCGGTTTGAATATGATTTGAATATAAAGAAATATTTGACTTCAAAGCCATGCAAGTTTTGCACTAATTCTGTGGAATGTGAAATCTAAGCAAATTTAAATCCGCTTTTGTTTTGCCAGAGCAATGCACTTAAAACAGAAGGCAGACTTAACAGGTAATCAACTATCAGAGAGAGTTTACTATTTTATGAAAATATCGATTAAAAATACACAAAATATAATAATTTTTAATATTTAAGACGAAAATAAATGACAGAGCAATGTAGTTAAAATAAAAGTCAGACACAACAGGTATTCAAATAACAGACAGAATCTACTGTTCAATAAAAACATACACAAATTTAAAAATGTTATCTATTTTTGATATTTCGAAGAAAATAAATATGATTTAATTTCATTAGACTGTCTTAGCAGCCAAAGCATATCTCACAATATTCAAGACGTTAATGAATATCAAAGCCATCTGGATAAATATAAGGGAGACAGTGAGCAGTTTATAAAAATTTAAATAGATTATGAATATTAGCTTTCATAAATAACTTTAAATGTTTTACTTTACTTTATTTAACTGTCTTAGCTTAGCGCGCTGTTTGTGCACTCTTTATAAAAATATTCAAGACGTTTATAACTGCAGCACCTTTTCAACCCCAATAAAGTCATCGTTCATGGTTAGTCTTATAAACTTGATACAAACAAAAGTTGAATAAAATATATGCAAAAACCCTCACGAGACAGCATTCCTCCATTCCCGCTAACAAACTACCTGACTTGAGCTGAGTGCTGAGAACATTAATCTACTGAGAATTCCAGCTGCCTCCCTCGCCTCACCTCATCGTTCTCATCGTTCTCAAGCATACTGAGTGACCACCTTTTACAAATCAATTACTTCACTCAATTTTGAACACGTTTGCGTCTTTACACCCAAAGAGAAGGCGCCTTTTGAAATGTTGTCTTCGCCTTCTTTACTTTGTTCAGCCGGTCGCTCGATTCCCATCCCATGTTTTGTTATTGTGTAATTTTTTGCTAAAATTTTAATTATAAAAATTAAATACGGGCATCGGAAAGAGGTAAAGCAAAAATGTGCGACTAACTAACCTGCCATAACAAAACTTGAAATAATATTCAAGAATTTTTATTGAAATAATAGCAGCGATGCAGGTAGAGAGCTCAGACGTGATACAGAGACGATGACGATGACGGAGACTGAGACTGTGGCACCCAGAGGGAACTAAACCAGAAACGAGGCACAGTTCGTCAGAGCACATCAAAGGCGGAACATTCGTCTGGGACAGAGTCTGATCTGGCCGGGGTCTGTGTCTCGGGTCTTGGGTCTGGGGTCTGATGGGGGCGACGACAGCCTGTCAGCGTTTCAAAGTTCTTTTTCTGGCTCGCTGTTTTCTAATTGAAATGTTCTGCACCATATTTCTGCGCATTACCACCTGCTGCTGCTGCTTGTGGCACAGAGATGCCGCCAGTTTAGCAGTTTACCAGTTACTAGATACCAGTTCTCAGTTCTCAGCGCTCATCTCTCAGATCCCTGCAATGCTCAATGCCCTTGCTGGCCCGACTCCAACATGCCTTTGCTAAATAGTTCACTGCCTCGCACTGGTCGCCGTCTCGTAAATTGCAAAAAATTGCAAACCGCAAGAACAATGCGCTGCACACTGACCATCATCATCATCAACTTGCAAACTGCAAAACTGCTCAACCGACCGACCTCAGCACCTCGACCATCGTCGTCATTATCAACGCCAAGTTGAGCGCATGATAAAAAACAGAATGAAGAACGCTTGGGAGACTCAATGCGATTATTTTTTTGCTCAGCACTTTGGCATTTTTCTATTCGCTAGAAAGCAAAAAAAGAACTATTTTTTCTTGTTTTCTGAATGCCCTTTCACAAAGAACGAACATATTGCCCTTGAAATGCATATACGATATTTGTTTATTATTATATAGTGCATTTTGTTTATTATTCTACTGTGTAAACTTTAGCCTTAAACCAGCTGGAATCCGTAGGAGATCGTACATTGTCTCTATTGTGGAGAAAAACAACTAAAAAAGTTATAGCTGACAGATCGTGTTATGATCATATATCTTTTTCAGAGTATTTCCCAGTTCGTTTATTTATTTCAGTCCACTGCATGGAACATAAGTTTTGTTCAGCTGCTCGACGCGTTTTTCTTGGAAATAATTTTCTTTTTTTGCTTTACAGTTTTCATCGTCGTCTCGTCTAGTTAACATCTTCATAGCCGCCTCGTTGCTCCACTAAACTGGGCGTCCCTCGCATCCCACAGTCTCAGGCCACACTGTCACACCTGTCACTATTGTGGCTGATCACAACAACCGCCAACAATGGAGACGGCAGGCGAGAACACAGACAGACAGAGACGGAGACAGAGACGACCTCGCCCAGTTCCCAGTTCCCAGTCACAGTCCCAATCCTAGCGGACAAGGTGTGAACGTCAAATAATCACCTTCGCATGCGGCATGCCCCAAGGTGGCAAGGGAAAAGGAGGAAAACGAAGTCAATTGGAGGGCGGCAGCAGCTCTGGGTTTTCCTCGCCGATGTCGCACTCTGTTATTTGTTTTTCGTAAGAAAATTTTGCGCATGTTTTTTGTTGTTTCTTGCCCCCTATTTTCCGTTTTTTGGTGGTCTGGTGAAATGTGTGAAATTTCAATGGAACGTCGCAGATGTCTGTGGTTGCCGCCTCGCCATCGTCTCCATCTCCAGCTGAATCTGCACCTTTTCCTCTTGCGACTGCGACTCTTTCACTTGCCGCTTTTGTTTGCATAATTATTTTATTGTAAGCAGCAGGGCGGCGGGCACGCCCCCAAAAACTACATGCTAGAGTGCGGCCCGCATGAATATTAAAACAAAGCAAAGAGCTTCTTCTGCAACTGTTTTAGCAAAGTGCATCTTGGAAATTTCCGCCTCCATTCTCAGCGAATGTCTAGACAATTTCCCTGAGCTTACCCGAAAAAGTTTCTTTGCTCTTTCTTCTCCATGCTGGCTGTAGGCATTTCTTCAATTAGCGTTTTTATTATTTTTAATTAACAATTTTGCAACTTAATCCTGTTGTTCAGTGTAGTACACGGATGGTAGTGTTGAAATTTCAGCAGACATAATCGAATCAGCAAAAGGGGCTGCTTAATGCCTGGCTAAAGTTTGTCTAAGGACAACAGCAAGAAGCAACGAACATTAAGCAACAAGCAACAAGCAACTTCTGCCCTGGAACCCTAGACATGTGCATAATTATATTAGGCAGGCACAGGACCTCAGACAGACAAAAAGGTTGCCCTCTAATGGTTGAAAGCATGGCAGCAAAACTTGAATGTAGTAAGGAAATGTTGCCAAAACAGGCAGAAGACGAAATGCCAGACAGAGCTGCAGGCCAATTTAAAGACACTTAAAACGAAAGAATAAAGCAGACAGTGGAGTGAGTTCGTAAAACTACTGAGAATTAAGTTCTGCAGACTGGAAGATCCCATTACAGCTGAAATTCTTAACTGGTGAATATAGGAGTAGTTAACATCAATAAACATAACAGTTGCCAGTTAAAAGTTAATAAAGCAATTTAGCAACAAGTGATAGAAAAACGAAAGAGACTTTAGTAAATTGAAGAAATGTTTTTTAGCATTTTTTTAGCTGCCAACAATTTGACCAACCCAATTTAATGTGCACCATAAATTACCACATATAAAATGCACTTTATTCTATTCTATTAAAAATTACAATTTCAAGCATTACTCTTTGTTTGAAAGTATTTTTTGTTGGAAACTTAATGATTTCTTTTCGCGTTTTCCTCCTGCCTCTGTTAACTTGACTTCTGAGTAACCAAGAACTGTTCACAGAAGACGCAGACATAGTTCATGTCCCGACAGCAGTTGCGACAATAAGGATAATCGCACCTCTGGCAGATTATAAACTGGAAATTTTCGTAGCAACTGCAGATTAGACATTTGCGCTTGGCACATTGGAAAAAGTAGAGCCAGCCAAAATGCTTGGGGTAGCAGAGACGCAGCATCAGGCACAGATTGAGTTGTCCTTGAGCATGCCTCACATCCAAATTATCCTCGGCTGTTTGACGCACATCCTGCAGGAATGTGGCACGTTTGCGCAGCAGAGAGCCGTAGAGGAAACGGATGCGTTGCTTCTCCCGCTTGTAATAGAAGTAACCACAGATGACGGGACGCAGGCGCGACACACAAACGTTCTGATGGATTAGCAGGACGATGAGCAGATACAATGCAATCAGGTGCACGAAGAAGCCGATGGGCAGCGTATGTGGCACAGGAAGACACTCCTTGTTGCTGAGCGAGGTGGAGACGCGTTCGTGGATGTTGAAATTCTTCATTGTGGTGCGCAGCAGACGCGCCATCAAGCCGGTTCCATTGATCTGGGAGGAGACACAATAATGCCATTATAATGAAATCAAATTGAGCCGCACAAATGACAAAACTCACGCGAAATCGCACCTCGTGCTCGCCCTCCTGATGATAGGAGATCAACGAGCGATGATTGATGATGTTAAGCATATTCACAACCATGCGATCCAGCAACAGAAAGACAGCTGTCGGCAAAATCTCCAGTAAAAATTGAAAAATATGATGCGACTTCCGACTGGACTCGGCCACAGAGCGACTGCAAATATCCTCAACATCCACAATTTTAGACTTTTCAAAGTTGCGCAAAGGCAAAACTGAACTCTCGTTGTTGCGTTTCCGACGAGCATCGACGTGCTTAAAATAATCTGTTATATAATAGTTATCAAAGTCAATGTTGCACCGATAATTCCAACTGTAATGCGCCGCCGACCAGATCACATAAAAGATAAACAACCACATCACCTTCGCAATTATCTCTACAGCTCCCTTGAATATCTTCCTTTTTTGCTCAAAGTCCTTCATAAATTCCTCTGATGTCTTCTGAGCACTGCGCAACTGGGCTGCACTCGATGAGTTCTGTAGTTTGTAGGTGATTTGAATGTTTGAACTATTGCCATATAATTCCTGTTCCGTCACCAGCAACTTGACATAGTTCTTACCAAAATCAGGCGACACCACCTATAAAATACCTTTATTAAAATTCCAATTCTCACTTCCGACACCGAAAAAAAAAAGATAATGTATTTGAATGCATTTTTAAATCTAAATTTTAATGCTTAAGAAATCTTGTTGATTGTTGTTCTTAAAAGCATTTTAGAACTTAAATTTCTATCTTAATGTTCTAATATTAATTAAGATTAAAGAAATCTTGTTATATGATTGAAGACAGTTTAAACAATTTTTAAGAATCGGAAAAATTCTCAAATTATTTTTCCTTTTTTTTTGTATTAAGTTGAATTGTTTTTTACTCCAAAAGTCTAGTATTGTTGCTGTTAGTTTAGTTAGCAGGACTGTCGCGAATTTATTTCGACATCATCTGATTTATTTCTAGATTTTTGCAAGTTGTTTTTCTCTGTGTACCTACCTTGGAGGCATCGCAGACGTTATCGGAATGGCCAAACATGTTCATTTTGCATATGATATCGATGCGATATGGCCAGCAGATGGCATTGGCCAGCCAGTTGGGGAAGTTGGTGGCACACTTGCGAAAGCCTTGGCTAAACACCTCCTGACACACCTCGTGTCCACTGTCCAGCTGATGCTTGCAGCGATTTTCCATTTTGCGAACAAATTGCCGCTGAATGTCCGCTGCCTTGGGCAGCTTGGAATTAATGCTGATGTTGCTGGAATGCTTGACACTCGCATTGCCAGCGGATTGCAGATATTTGTAGTAGCTGAATTTATCATCGTCGCTATCCATGTGCTGCATGCCCAGCTTGAGATCGCCGAGAATCAGATGCAGCTCCTTGAAGGTGTCTTGGATCTCATCAATGTCGTTCTTCATGTGCTGCAGCGTGTTCGTGAAGGGCTTGGCAATCAGATCGAAGCGTGTCTTGGTCAGATTGTAGGTGAGCATTGTGCTGCAGGCAAACACTCGTGCCACCTCGCCGGCATTTGCCACCAGGTTGGCAATGGGACCCGAAATCACAAATCCAAAGGCCACCGCCCGCAGATACTTTTGTCCAGCCTTGTCGCCAATCGACACAAACACCAGCAACGTCACCACACGCACATTGCGGCTCAGCATGAAGGAGAGTCCGTTGAGTAGCAGGAATATGGTGACAACTGGCAACCCAAGCATCAGGTTCTGGAAAAGGAAGCTCAGTTGGTAATTGATTGATATCAGCAGACCCAGACAATAGGACAGCAGGACGCCGATCACAAAGCTGCACAGATAACGCATCGCCGGAATCCATCTTCTTACGTCCTTTTCGTGCCCGTACAGCAGGCAGTAAAGCGGATGGCTCATCCGTCCAATGAATAGTCTAATCTGCCGTACTATGAAGAGCAGCATGACGAGTCGAGTACAAATTAATGCAATGAGATCGATTCAATTCAAACAATTTCAAGTAAAAGCTACTGACGTGTAAGTCTAATCCAGTTTATAGTATATCAAACAAATAGTCAAGTAAAACGGATGTATTATTTAGCTAAAGTTAAATTAAGAAAAAATAATAACAGTTTTGTAAATTAAATAATTCAATAAATTCCAATTCATTCAATTTATTTTTCACATTAAAATTTGTATTTTTAAGTAAAATTTAAATAAAACAAAAAAAAAAAAAAGAATATAAATAATTCAGTCTTGGATTTCAATACCTCATAATATGCTTCCCATTTAAATATTTATTTTAAAGTTGGACTTAAAAAACTAATAAAATTAACAGTTCTGTTTAGAAAATAAATCAATGCATTTGAATGAATCCGTGTAAGATTAAAATTAGTAAAATAAATAATATTAAAATAAATAAATAGTTCTTTAAAAAGGTATTTACTTTCTTTTAAAAAATGTAATGTATTAAATTTTGTTTTAATTTAATTTATTTCAAATTTTAATTTTAAATATTATTTCAAAACATTTCATTTTCTTCTCTTTTTTTAGTTTGTACTCTTAATAATAAGTAATGATCTTGCGTCGACTCTGTTTTAGTTTGAAATGTTTGGTAAGTAAAAAGAATCCCTTGGGTAAATGCCTCGGAGTAAATTTGAAAATTAGTTGGTGTCCTGTGAAGCCACCGCAGGAATTCGTAAGTCGTGTCTTGCTCTATCTCTAGTGGATAACACTTGCAAACTCGCATAGTTTAAGCTCAAGGTTAAGTGGCGATTAACACAATGGACAAAAGGAAGCTCAACTTTTTGGGATGGGCAGCTGCATTTTAAGTACGCAAACTGGCTCAGTTTTAACCGTTTTATGGCGCACTCTCCACAGCTACGTTCAGCTCAACTGCCACACGCATCAGCGGTGGCAATTCCCCAGTCTCCTGGACCCCGCCCAGTGTCATTTAAGAGCAGTCGACTCTGCCGGCCCAGCAGAGACTGTAAATGACTGCAGTTCGCAGCTCAGACGATGCGCTCGTTAAAAATGCCAGACCATCGGACCAGACATTCCCAGACCCAGACCCAGAACCAGAACCAGACACAACAACTTGGCGAAGATGCGAAAATACATTCATTTTAATGCGTTCGCAATGTCCTTGGTGAACCAAGTGAACCGCTCCGTCTCGAACCGAACCGAACCCAAATGCACTGAAAGTGTGTATAATCCAATTATGGCCGTAATAGTAAAGTGAAGTGGTGTGGAGGAGCCAAGGAACTTTTGCACCTGCCTTGCGACGCCATGGGAGATTCTAAAATAAAAATTGATTACATGCGTGTGTCTTGGTCGCAATGAATAAATTTTCGATGTTGCCCTCACGCTGGCAGCTTGTTTGTTTTGCAGGTGAACGTTTAAAAATTTATGAACTGCATCTCCACGAACGATGAAATGCATCCAAGCAGTCATCCAACCACTTCGCATAGCCAACTCCAACTCCATATTGGTGCAGTTTGCTCGTCGCGCTTGGCAATGCCACTCGCTGAATATTAAACAGACCATCTCCCAACGGCGGCACTTCATCAGCCCGAGTTGTGCTAAAAAATTGATTGATCCTTGAAGGGCAGCCGAATGGGGCAGCAGGCGGCCGACAGCTGGGACCCCTGGACAGAGGATTGTATACCGTGGATGGGGAACTTGAAGCTCTTCTGGCTGCGACTGCGACTGGGACTGGGAGTTTGACGACATCATCTCGAGTGGGCTGTGGAGCGGGGCGTGGCTATCGGCTGCTCACCGTATGCATTAAAACAATTTAAAATTCCAACACTAGGCATGCCACAGTGGAGCAAAAGACATTATGCTAAATTCGAAATAGCCTTAGATGAAATCTTGAAATCAAATACAATAAATAGCCAAATATTTATATTTGTAATTTGTAGGGAAATATTTTAATACTACACAATATTATAATAAAATTTAAATATTCATCGCTATTCAAATATAAAAATTTTGAATTGTGATTGTGATTTAAAATAATAACTGTCAATACTTTTAAAGTATTACTGTTTGATATACCTTGAAACATTTAAAATTGAATTGTAATATTGGAAAATTACCTGTGTTTAATTCTACGAGTATTTGAAAAACTGTTCTTCAATACTTTGCACCCAATGTAATCACCATCGCGTGTAAGCTTTAAATGCATTAAATTGTCAAAACGTTTGCTGTACTTAAAGTTGCCGGCCATAAAATTGCTGCGACTCGGACAAAAAAGGAGTCGCCGCTGCCAAACAGCTCCGCCTCTTCGTTGGTCAGTCAGTCACTCAGTCAGCCAGTGCTGGCCAGAATAGAGCTGAGCTCTGGTAGACCAGGCCAGAACAGAGCACGACAGTCAGTTGGCCAGTCCGTCAACTGAACGAAAACCGAATGAATGATGAATTGCCTGTCACTTGCAATTTTTGTTGCAGACAAAACACGGCTCGTCGTCTCGTCTTCGTTGTTTCGTTGTTGCGTTGTCTGTCGCCTTGTTTAAATTTTTCATGTTTTTCTAAGCCGACTTTGGACACAGGACCTGGCCAAAAGCAGGCTCGGCAACTTCACTTACTTCACGTTGACATGCTGACTGCTTTCATGGAATTTGCGTTCCAGCATTGTTAACCATCGTCTGTCGCCTCTTTATTCTGGCGAAATTCTGTTTTGGTCACAACTTCAAAATTTAATTGGGCGGCAAACGTTGCAGAAATATGAAATATTTCTGCCAAAAATATTGCGACCAACGAGAATTTTGCGAAATGGATTTTTTTGTCAACCAGAACATTGCAGGAAGTCAGTTGGAATGCAGAGAACAAGACAACACATATTTTTAATATGTTTATAGGGAGTTGAACTAACTAATGATTATTTGTAAAAAAAATTTTAAGTTGAAAACATTTGTTGCACTCTAATGAAATGGCGGTTAAGGATAAATTACAGCTGGACTATGCATTTTTATTGCATTTTCAGTTTAATTATTTACAACTTTTTATTTTGGTTATAAAATGCAAATGTCACTATTGAAACTGTTTCTTAATGAGCTGGATTTGGGCTTATCGAAACGCAAAATCTTTCTTTAACCCTTATTCGAAAAAATAAAACCAACTCACCACCTGCTTGTGGCATAAACTGAAGCCTTGGAGTCAGCCAACTTTAAGCCAATTAGTGGCACTAATAAAAGCCAATAAATCAGCCAAAATTAACCGAAGGCGAAGCGTACAAATAAAACAGCGCAGTGCACTCTGCACATTTGTCAAAAAATTAACCCTTCTGCTGGGCCGAAGAGGTAAGAAAAAACGCAGCCAATATGAAAATGACATTAGCCAAGCGCCGCCAGACTGTGGCTAGACCGAGAGCAGACATCGCAGAGACACAACAAACAGGAAACCGTAAGCCGAAAACAGAAAACTGAATACAGAATACAGTCTACAGTCTACAGGCCACACATTCAGAGGGCCTGTTGTTGGCTGTCTACACGCAAAACCACTTTTAACTCGTTTACTTTATTTATGGCCATAATTTGTTAAGCAAAAGGTCGAAAACTAAACTGGCGACAAAAGGGCGCAGCTCACGGGCAGCGCCAAGGCGGACAAGGTGCGATGCATAATTAAGATAATAAAATATTAATTAAAATTAAGTTCATGCATATGCAAACACCAAGCGCCAGCCAAACTAAATCCTAACAGAATGAGAAATAGAAGCAACGCAAGCCAAGTACAAATATTTGCGTTTTGCTTTCCCTGCTCTGATGATGACGTTGATTAGATTGATGTTCAGGAGGAGGAGGGGAGAATGATAATACCTGGTAACACTGGCCGTTGATAGCCTCGTTATTGGCACCAGGCGACTCTCGCTGCCGAGTGACAAGACTCGCCTTAATTAATTAATTAAAAATGCACATCGAGTTTTTCCCTCATTTGTATTATTTTTGATGGCTTTATGCTAATTTCAAATGCCTTCACATGAGCACAAAACAGACATTGTTCCCGTTGTACACCTGCCCAGCGGAAACGTCCTCCCCCATCGTCGTGTCACTCCGACAAATAAGTAAGCCCCAAAGGGTTATTTTTTCCCCCGAATAAGTTGCGAAACGATGCCCGTGGGGGACAACAGACGTTTAGATATGTCAATCAAAGATGAGAACCCGGCTACTCTAAAGAACAAGAAGCATCCTGATTATGACAGCATTCGGAATGTGTATTTGCTTCAAAAGGGTGATACAAATGATTAGAAATATTTCTAAGAATTATGAATTTATAAAATAATTTATTGGAGTCAAAGCCCTAGCAGCTAGTGCTTTATATATTATATTTTAATAGTAGTATTTAAAACTAGATTCAATGAGATACACAAATATATCCATGAAAGCTTTAATAAAATGTTTGCATAATTTAAGTTTTTGCAAAATGAAATATAATAAAATGAATTGTGGTTCAGCTTGCAAAAGATAATAAAAGTGAGTTTTATATTTTACTTTGTTAAATTCATTTTACATAATACATTTTTCAATACTTTAAACTTTTGTATCAATAAAAACTTCTTAAATTAATTAGTGTTCTGCTTGAAATAAATAAATATAGTGGGTTTTATTTTCTAATTATTGAAAAATTATAGTCCATTTTATTTATAGTCGACTCACGTCTTGTAATAAATACATATTATGACTAACAATAAAAGATACAAATTTTAAATATGATCAATATTTGATTTTTTTGTATTGCCCACAAATAATTAGTCTTCAGAATTCTCGTTGCTCTTGTTTCTGAAAAAGAAGAGCATTGAAATTTCGATGTAGCACTCGCAGCAATTTAATTTAATTTTTTACAAATTCATTTCTTCTTATTGCGTATACCTCTCGTCGACTAATGGATGTTTGCTGTTTGCCATCGGCTTAGGGGCGTTTCAAATACAAAAAATCAAAAACAAACAAGCAAACGAAAAACCACAAAGCGCGAAATGTGATACATTGTGGTTGCCATCGTCGTCGTCGTCATCGTTGTCGTTGTCGTCTTGGCCTGTGCATAATTTATTTGGCCTTTCTGGTATTTATAGATAATATTGGGTTATAGCGCGGCGCTTAATCACTTTACCTGTCGCGCACATGTATTCTCATATGTGGGCATCTAATTGGTGAATATTTCCTTCCCCTGGGCAATTCAAAACGTCAATCGAAATGCGAGAGAAAGCGAAAGCATCTCGCAGCACATCGCATCAAAATATTATTTGACACACGCACAACAATTGAGCCGGAACCCAAACCAACAAAAAACAAAAAAAAAACCAAAAGCGACTGAGGTTCACCCCATGATTGATGACGACCCGCGTCCAGTTCTCAGTTCTGCTCGCCTTTGTGTTTGTGCTGCATTAATTAACTAATTTAGTTTGGAATTTTATTTGTGTTCTCTGCCCAAAAAAAAGTGCTTTCTAGCGTTCGCCTTCCAAAATTTATGCAGACACATTTTTTAATTTTTGTGTTGTTTTTTTTTGTATTTTTGCAGCAATTATTTACATGCAGAGCCCCCAGCTGGGTCCATATCACAGTCTTATCGCTAGCTTTCACTCTTTTTCCCTAATTTTTAATTTTTTTTTTTCGTTTTTTGTATTTTTGAGCGCATTGTCATAATTCACGCTCGACGCGCGCCTGGGGCAAATTGGGCTGGGTTGGGTTGGCATGTCAGTTCTGACTGAGCCTTCGTGGGTTTGTGGGAGTTCCGATCTGGGTCTGAGGTCGGTGCATTGTTTCTGATGGTCTTTGATGAATTTTGACAGTTAAAACCACAAAATTGTGTGAATGGCACTGGCAGCAGCAGGCAAATGTTTTGTGTGTGTGCTCTGGACTATAATTTCATGTCGTTGTGCCACGCAATGATTCAAAATGTTCAATTTTTTGCGCACTGCTATTTTGCATTTCTAATGATGCAGCTGTCCAAACATAATGGCAAGTCAGATTTCATTCTTCATTTTGGCAGTGGAAATTAAATGCTCTGGACAGTGACATTATAAAATATGGCTTATGCTATCGTAATCATGAATTGTGTTATTCTGTCACTCAAATTGACTAATTTTGATTTAGCGTAGCAATTGTTTGTCCGAAATTTGCAATATGGAAAGCTGTTCTACATATGTTATCATCGAAATTGATTGGATAGCACTTAACATAAATTTGGCGTGTTTGGAAGTTTTACTAGATTAAAAATGGATTTATGCTAAGCTGTATGACAATCCCTAAAATGAGTCACATTAGGTTTCTCACCTATCTACAAGCCAAGATCATTAACCTCCGAGGTGGGAAATCTAATATTGATCCATCGTTCGTTAGTCGATGTTAACCACAATACCTAAGGTAAAACGTAATCGAGCCGGCTACTGTGCACGACACCTTCACCAGAGCAGCGGGATTTATAACCCAGTCATATATCATATTGTGGCTCTAAGCTTTTTCCATATACGAGCTTTACCCCTGGCAACGACAATCAACATTCGAGCTGCGAGCGGAGATGAGAGAGAATTCGAATTCCAATTGAGATTCGATGTGCTCGTATTTCAATAATAACTCTCAACTCTTGACTCACATTTCATAATTCATTTTCGATAAACTCTCACTTTTTTCTCACCCGCTTTAGCACATTAACATTGAAAAACCATTAGTTGAAGCTCAACGCCTGCCTGCTTCGAATATGTTGAAGTCACTGAGGTGGAGCATATGATGCTGGGCCACAGGCATAAATATTGTTTACCACAGCTGAAAGTTGTAATTTATTACAAATTAAAATAAATCAAGTAGAATGCCAACAAACCATAAAACAAAAATCATCAAAAATAGATTGTGGATGGTAAACCAAAGTTCAGCTTTAGATTTTAAAATACTCTACTTTTTGGCTACATAAAGTGTTTTCTTTCTTTCACCGATATCGAGTTAAAATTTTGTATTCCGAGGTGTTGTTCACTTGCTATAAATTTGTGAAACGGTTGGAGTCAACTGGGTCACATAATGTCTCTATAGGGCGATACGTGCATACATTAGAGATAAATAACATTTGCATTTTAAGTGCAACGTTCGGCATAATAAAAATGATAAACGTTAATTTTTTTATCCGCCACTCGAGAGGAAATTGTAGCTGGAAATGATTTGTCAAAGTTGAAAGCTGATACCCAAACACACAAATAAATACATTTCTGTGGTATTTGTGCCGGAAGAGAAAACACAACAAATTAAATTATATCAATTTAAATGTAAAAGTCCAAATACAAATATCTCTCTCCAGCTCTCAACAGCTTGAGCTTCACACCGAAGTGGCATCGAGTTGGAGTTTTTATATTGAGTGCATTTCAAGCACTTTATATATGTAGTGCAATAAATGTTGTTTTATAACCAGACATTCAAAAAAAAGAGTTAGCTCTATACTCTAAATCGTGAACACAAATCAAAACTATTTACAGATGCAGCCCGATGAAGTCGCACGAAATGTTTTATAACTGCTTTTAGAATTCACCGCTGCAAACATCAGGTTTCGTGTTGTGAGATGCATTTCTTGGGTTGTCATAAATGTGAGGACACATAAATTTGTGCATCAAACGTATGACGAAGATAAATACACTTTATGATGCATAAACTACACTTGGCCAGAAATGTTACGTTTTGTAGATTGACTTAAGGCTTTTAAAGATTGATGTTATCCGCAAAACTTTAGCTTCTTTTGAATACATTTCTTTAAAAATAATTCCAAAATATTTGATAGCTAAAAGACGAGATTAATTGACTTGTTTTATTGTTGCAAGAACTTCTCGGCTATAAGCTGCATGCGGGTTTCAATCAGATGCGTAACTCCCCCCGGACTTTGGCTTCCACATACTGTTGAACTCAATATCAATATCACAAAGCAATAGAAGCTGCATAACAAATTGAAATTGAAATTCAATATCAAACAAAAGCAAACAGAGTGCACTATAACTGCCAGACGTGTCTGGGGAGAGGCTCCAACTTGGTAGGGCATCAATGGACTTGTTTACATTTTTATGTGTTAAACAAAGTCAAAGCATGCATTAAAATCTCGGCTCAGCTCAGCTAGAACCGAATTTCAACACTTTAAGAAATTCGAAGCTGTGCCCAAAAAATGTGAAAACCATAAATGCCATAAAAGTGAGTAAAGTGCTTTCATTCCATTCCATTCCACCGAACGAGTAGCATTAATTATGCGCGTGTGGAAGATGACGCTGAGGATGAAATGGAACCCCCGAAACTTCCACTTTTGGATTTCCAACTGTCAAATGTCGCTCGCTGTTCAATATCGTTTATCAAACGTTTTATCGCTGATTTTCATAAACTTTCCGCTTAGACAGAGGAGCGAACACAACGGGGCACGAGCATAAATCATTTCCAGCGGCCATTTTCAGAATCACGGTTCGTCATGCTGAGCAGTTGATGGTTCTGTCTCTCTGCATTCAAACTTTTTGGACTCCAGTGATGCCCCCCAAAAAACGAAGAAGAGCCTCCAGACTGAGGTGGGGAATCGCTGGAGTTGGGCGACGGCTGCCAAATGCGCAACAACCGCAGACTAATTAAATTAATTGAGGTGATTTTTGTCGCAGATACAAACACCCCCGTTACACGTGGTCTCGAACCCATTTGTAAAGTGTTCGCCAAAGAGTTTTGTGGGGCTTTAAAAATTGCCGACCATTTTTTGTGTTCTTACTTTTTGCTAAAGGCGAGTTTTTTGATGCGATTTCGTGGCAACGGTCATATCCGTAAATGCTCAACGCATGTAATCCATCGATATTAATGACTGGTCATATATACTTTTTGTGTATGTTGTGTGTGCGGATATTGTTCTTGTTTTTGCCGCTTGATTGAATGGTTATTCATATTTTTGCAGATACGGCAACAGGATTTGAGTGCTAGGGCAGTGAGGGGCAGAAGGGGGTCCTCTTTTTATGACCCATTCGTATTCATTACAATGAAATACCTTTTTTTCTGAAATGCTGATTTTCTTTTCCTTTTGTCTCTTCTTGGCGGACGTGTGTCGCGTCGTATCATATCTTGTAAAATATTAAATAAATTCAATCAGAACATTATTTTTGTGTTCATTTGCAGGGATCGCGGCTTGTTCACATATTTGTAAATACAAAACAAGAACATCAATTCATAAAGTAATATCTGCATATTTATAAAATAATCTGAGTTCTGTTAATAAATGCATTCACAATCAATTAGTGACAGTCAAGTTCAAATATCGCATATTATTTAAATTCGGCGCTGGCTGTGAATAAAATAGTGTTTTTGCCCAATTATGGAGATTGAATGATGAGTAGTGACATTTTTTTGAATAGTAATTCTATTAAAGCAGATCATCAGCAGTGCTGTTGAATTGTTTAATTCCGATTTTAAATATGTTGAGGATTCATTGGCATTTTTTTTTTTAATTGTAATGTTCAATTGTGAAGGTATTAACGCATTTACGACTAAATCAATGTTCGATCAGGCGAATGTGTTTTTTGTTTTGCCAAGTGTCAACAGCATTCGATTAATAAATAATGCAATTGAATTGCTATGGCAATTGGTGTGTTGCATGGCGCAGTCAACATGCTGCAACATGTTCTGCAGACAACACTGCACAACAGATCCCAACAACAGCAACCACTGGAAATGTGAATGTGAATACTGAAAATGTTTAGTTTTAGCGCTGCAGGTGGCCAACAGACAGCGGCCAAAAGGCACACTCCAATACGGCAATTCTGTTTTTTCCCCCTTTTTTTTGTTGGCCGTGTGCTGCAGGATAATGACAGCTCAACAACAACAAGCAGAGCAGGAGCAACGAAGCTACGAAGCATAGACATTGGGGCCGATTGTCAATTGTTGTTGTCAATTACGTGAACAAAACATGCACACCGGCGCTGCATGAATGAAGCCCACGACGGAGCTGCTCTCCCCAACTGCTGACCACAACAACGAACCAAAAATTTGTACCCAAAATCATCATGTCAATTGCCAGGCGACAGGCCGGATCCGGCCAAACAAATGCAAAGCGGCCGCAGAACAAAGAGCTGCCGTTCGCAGGAGTTGCCAGCCCAGCCATGTGCAATAGAGATGAGAACGCCTCGTTCGTTACACCTCGGGTTGCGATAGGCAACCTGGACTCGTGAAGCTATAAGAAGGATCATGATAACAGCAAACAAGATTTTTTACACCTTAATTATGGCTTGGATATTTCGGAAAATTTAACGTCAATACAAATACATTTACATCAAGTCTTAGCAGCCAAACTATAACCAAAAATTATGAATAAATAAATAAATACATAAAAATAATATACAAATATTTAAAATAATTTTTTTTATATTTATTCGATTTTTTGCATAGACTCTCTTTGCTGGCTCTAAAAAAGATTATCTCAACATCTAACTGCAGAGCAGTATAACAAAAATGTTACTTAATTCTAATTCTGTTAGTTGGCTGTCAAGTTACAGTACTGCTAGCCCTTAACAGAATTTCCTGCCTGTAAGTATATTGTCAGCCTGTTACTATGTTGCCAGCCCTGCCAACTTGTTACATTATTGTGACACAAATGAAAATAACTTAATACGTATCTCTAAATCTTTCACTGGTAACCCATAATTCCATTGGACGTAACTATCAGTTATGTTGATAAAATTTTACCTTAACGTCCTTGGTCCATCTCTAACTCAAAGTTAGCCATACTTCAGGCGTTTAATTGGCATGCCATTTGGCATGGGCATTATGTGTTTTTGGGGGCGCACATGAGATTAACGATTTGTGGCGTGTAAGAGCATTTGTCAATGTGTCACAACAATAAACAGCCATGAAGCTAATGCTGCTGCTGCTGCTGCTGATGTTGCAGCAACATGAACTCACAAACCCTAGCCACAGCACCAATTAGAATTGGTGCAATAATTGAAGGAACAATGGGGGCACAGCCATTGAAGTGAAGTGAAGTGGAGTGGGGGGGAGTGAGGGGGAGTGAGGCAACTAGTACAATGTATACTGCTGAGGCAGCTGAAACGTCTTTCTCCCAATTGCAGATTAGCCGATGGCCCGTTGCAACATCAGCATAAATTGAACTCGCTCTGACCTTTTTAATTAAAAACGAGCGCAATGTTGAACTGGAACTCGAACTCAACTTGCGACTGAGACGGAGACTGAGACTGAGACTCTGGCATTCGTGCCGCGTTCGCATGCTAAAAATTGCAACAAAATTACATGACCCCCAGACTTGCTTTGGTTGCCTGCTGGCTAGCTGGCTGGCTGGTTTGTTGCCGACAAGGATTTTGGCTGGTACACACCAAACACCAAACGGAAGAGAATTGTTATCTAATGTCTGGAGGCGAAGGGTCAACTGCAGGCACAGCGAAGCAGTCACGCAGTCGTCGACGCCGTCGGGGGATTGAAACACGAGCGAGAAAAGTGTTAATAAATTTCAGTCGAGACCAGTGAGAAATGTAGAGACAGACAGACAGACAGACCGGAGGACAGACGGAGAAACAGCAACTCAAGTTGCTATTGCCCAAAATTAAGTTACGTAGTCGTCGCGTCGCAGCTCGATTTGCAAATAAATTTGTTTAATTCCCCGCTCGACGTGAACCCCACAACGAGAAATATTTTATAACGCCGACACTCGGAGAGCCACAGCGGGGTGTGAAAGTTCGCTGGACGACAAGCTGGACAGGCACAGGCGACTTTGGCAACTGGGCAACTGGGCGACTGGTCGAGGGAGCGACGGATAAAACGTGCCTGGGATTTGCCGTCGGGGCGCAACTCAACCTGACTAATTAGACGCGTCATTGTTGCCCGATTGGATTTGCATTTGGATTTGGCAAAGACTTTTCGAATTGGCATTGTTAATGAGTTTGCCAGGGGAGCTCGCAAACGAGCAGCCCAGAGTGGAAGCCATTTCTGTGAGTGTCGCTCGAAGCCGGCAACTTCACTCCTAAATGGCAGCTAATTGGCATTTAAGTTGCCCGAAATGAAGGAGTTGCTGTGAGTGCACTTATAAGGTTGCACCTCCACACTTACGACAGTACAAGTCGGATATTGGAGCATCTACATGCAAATTAGCCAAGCCAGACTCTACTCAGTGTCAGCCCCCAAGGAGTAGTTGACATTTGAGAGCAGTGCTCAGAAGTGGGAACAGTGCAAGGACGCCCTGCAACAGCAGGTGGCAACAAAAACTAATTTTATTTTATTTAATTTTTAATTAAAGAATAAAATTAACTAAACCAACACAACTCTTTAAGTTAAACTAATCAAACATTTCATTTTTAAATAACGAATATTAATCACACCACAAAGAAATTATTCTTAAACACTTCTCGATGATATGAAAAAATGAACTCCTCATTTTGTGAGTTTAAATGGACTTTTTCTGCTGCTGTTGTTCTGAGTTCTTGAAAGTTTCTTGGCAATTGACATTAAATTGACTCGCCTAGAGTTCAAATTTCAATATGTTTCTATCAAGCCAGGGACGACAATGGCTTTCAGGCTTTGCTTAATTGAAAATCCATTGGGCGTACGACAGAGCAAAAGAGAGTTCTTTTTCATTATGGCCAGTACATATAAATAATGGCAATTGGTTTGTGCTGTCATTGTTTTTATCATGCCATGTGCATCCCATTTCGATTTAACATATCATTCATATAATATCAATTAGTTGCATATGTGCGCCATGGCCTGTCCAAAAGCTGCAAATTATTGGCCAACGTCGACTGGACAGACAGCCGGACAAATGGCAACGATGTTGTTCATTCTTTCGGCCATGTCAATAGCAAAAGGATGAAAGAGCTCACTCGATTGGCATTGCCTGTTTGTTGGCTGTTGATGATGACGACGATGCTGATGATGATGCCGTGGAGCATGACGTCGATATTGACAGCGACGACGACGACGACAACATCAATGTCAGCATAGCAAACGTGCTTCTCCTCTCCTTTCTTTTCTTATTTTTGTTGCTTTCAGCAGCACAAAAAGCTCATTTTATGCCAATTTTTGTGTCCTTCTCGTAGCAAGTTGAATGAAATTTAACGAGCTGGCCACACACACACACACACACACATACGCACGGCTTTATAGACATGCATACCATTTATCAATAAACAAAAGGAGTGCACATGTGTCCTGTCCATAAAAAGGATTCACATTAACGGCTCATTTGAGCTGATCACCAGAATGCCAAGATAGCACAAAAAGCTAATAGAATCTTATTACGTTTGTCTGTACTGAGAGCATTTTATTTTTGCGCACATAAAAGTTTAAGAAATAGCTGCCTACAATTAAGTAGCAAAAATTCAAAATTAAAAATTAAAGAGAAATCAACTGGAAAATTACTTGAAATAATATTTTAATAACCTGAGTTTAAAATGGAATTTCAATTATAATTAATTAATATAAGCACTAAAAATGCCATTTTCTTAAATATTTGTTTTGTTACAAATATGCATACAATTAACAAAAATATTAATATTAAATTTATAAAAAATTCAGTAAATACGAAATTTCCTAAAATTATTTTGTAATTCAAATGATATTCAACTACATTCCCATTCTTTTAAACTAACTCAACGTTTGCTATTTTTGAGGTTTTTCCCTTAATTTTTCTAAATATAGCAGAAGTCTTTTGATATTTTTAATAACCAGCAGTAGCGGTAGAAGAGTAGGTTATCGCTTAGTTATTATAAATAATTCTTAATTAAAATGCAAAGTTCAATGAATTAGTTAGATATCATTGCCAGTCCCTTTAAGTATGTCTTCTTTTAACTTATTTTCAAGGTTATGCCTAACTTATTTCTAAATATAGTAGCAAAGTCTTTTCGATGATTATAATAACTAGCCAGAAAATCAATGTATAGACAATCGAGCAGTACTAGTGAGACAGGGGCATATCGCTTAATTATGTATGCCACTAGCGTAGCAGCTTCAGCAACTCAAGGATGCCCCTTGCCACGCCCCCTGGTTTGCCGCCCCCGCTTGCGAGGAAACCTTGCAGCTGGTTGTTAGTTTTTCGGCTTAACCTTTTGCCAATTTTAAATTGGCTTGGCTTGGGCTGGCAAGTTCAAATATGCACAAACATTTGTTCAAAGGCTAAAGATTTATCTCGCCGGTTGTAGTACGTTAGACACCCTGTGGTTCCTTTCGGGTTCCACGTCTGCTTCCGTTTCGTGTTTGAGATTGGGGCTGGGACCAAGACTAAAGACAGAGGCTAGGACTCAAGCCGTGCTCCGCTGTGCACTGTGCTGCCGGGACCAAAGCTCTTTGGGTATTCATATGAGCGCATCGATACAAATCTGTGAATTTCAAGTGCAAAACTTGAATATGCAATTGCATTTTTTCACGAATTTTCTGCCTGCTTTGTTTTTTTGTGGGGTTTCTCGCTACCGCTGCTGGAAACTGTTCGATATCGCGCAGTGGATGCAAAATGTTTAAAAGTCAAATGTCTTTTGCTAGTTTGTACAAATAATTTATTGGTTTATCTGACCGAAAAGAGTCTCTGCAAGCAAAACAATTGAATTGAATGCCTTTTTATTTCATTTACCATATAATGTCAATAATAAATAAATAATAATACACAAAATAAAATAAAACTCGCCATCTATTACTTGGTTGTTTTCAATTTGAGACAATAGCAACCGTATTTAACACCAGTATTTATTAGCAATGATCTAATCAATTTGAATGCGAAATCATTGATAATTCAGACTCGCTCAAAAGTTACCCTAAGGCGTAAATTTGCATTTATTTTCTATTGCGTTTTTTTCTGAAAACTCTTGGCTTGTCAAATCACAAGTTTTTGGCCCATTGTTTACACTGGCATAGCTCAAAATTTCCATTTAGATTGAACAGCTTAGTGTGGGGTAAACTGGCTAACCTCGCTAATTTGGGCACATTGAATATGCTGCAGGGCATTTACCTAGACCACATTATGATTCGCTGGAGCTTGGCAATGTACCAAAAATCATATTGTGAGCCAGGCTGCACGTTTGATTGGCCGAAAAAACATTTGGCCAAAAAGGTTTTCGAGCTGAGAATTTTGAACTAACATAGTGTAGTTGAGTGGCTCGCCTTGTTGTTGGCTCCACTTCCACTTGGCAATTTGCATATTCACGCTGTGGATAAAAATCAAAACAGTGGGAGACACACAGACGCAGACACAGAGGAGCAGGAGGGAGCAGCAACCAAACAGCTACTACAGTGAGGAGGTGCAATGACAACCACAACCAACGACATCGACAACGACAACGACAACAAGGCAATCGATGAATGGCAGAGGAAAATGCAAAATGTGCCTGCTGGGCAACCGTGAAACCGAAACCCGAACACGAGAGCGGGAGTGAGACTCAAGCTGGAAGCTGGAAGCTGGCAGCTGAAAGCGCGGCCAAAAGTGTAGCCAGGCAAACAAATTCAAAAATGTTTGCTGAATTTCAATTGCTGACAAATTGTGAAAGCGCCACGCGATGGAAGCAGGAAGCAAAACGAACGAAACGAGCCGCAGGACAGGTTCAGAAAGGATCCGACATCGATGAATACCAAGACGATGGCGATGGTGATGGTGATGGCGATGGCGATGATGAAGCTGATGAGGTTGCTGTTGATAATATTATTAGTACCGGTGAATGCCAAATTGTCCTTAAGGATATAAATGGAATTTGAAATTATTTTATCAACATTTTTGATTGCTTCCAGCTGAACAATTGCCGCAGACAGGACGGACAGCAGGACAGCAGCCAGGACACTGATGGAGTCATTGACAGTGGCCAGACGTACAGACGAATTTTAATAATATGCACAAAAGTTATGAATTCGCCTGCCAACGGCCAACAATAGCAACAATGATGATGATGATGATGAACAGCAGCTGAGTGGCGCAATACGTTCCCGGCTTTTGCGAATTGTCGAAATGATAAATTTCAGAGTACTTTCCTCCTCCTCCTAGCCATCAACATCGACTGCTGTCTGCGAGTTTTTGCAATGAGTTTGGAGTGGCTTCGTTCGCCCCTATGCTAATTATTATTGCATGACGGGAGACTCCTCGAATTCGGATTCGTAGCGCATCACTGGCGGCCAGGATTTCATCTAAGCTGATAAGGAAATTGCTTAGAATTCTTAATGGGCCGAATGGCAAATGGAGCAGAAGTTATAATGGCAGCTTCTTTTCGGTTCAGAGGTGTTAAGCTGCTGATGGAGATTTCGAATTTGACTTGTGGTCAGGTCAGGGTCAGGTGTTTTTTATTGAAATAAGTTGACAATTTTGGTGTGGTGGAGGGGGGAGAAACTTGTGGCACGTGTAAGCTGTGCTGCATATTTCAATTGATTAGCCATTGATGTATATACTGAATTTATACAGTACTAATGGACACTTGAGGTAAGTTCGAGTTTTGCGTCTTTGTGCGAGTTGTGAATAACACTGGGGGAGAGTTCTTAATGGTTTTGGCAGTTTTCAAATGAATTTCAATTTTCTCAGGATTAATGCGCTTGGGTAATGAATGAACGATTGGGGTAAGTTTTCATTTTTATTTTCGCTTGGGAATTTTGTGGTCAATTTTTGTTTTTTCTTGATTTTCTTAGACCATAAAGTGGGATAAAATTTGAATATCTTAGGCAAACATATTTACTTTGAGAACGTAAATTTCAATTGACATTTTTTTGTTGATTTAAATAAGCCAAAGAATAGCAAACAATTTTTGCTGTTATATTTAATATTATTTTTGCCAAATTGTATTTTCTTTTTGTCTTGCATTTGAGTTTAAAACTTGCTTATAGTTTCTTTTTTTTGTACACATTAATAATAACAAAATTGACATTGGTCACCAAAAAAGTTTCTGCACAAAAATAAATGCAAGGTGAGTAAAAACTATCATCCATTTGCCTCAATTTCTATTTGGTCAAATATTCATGCTGACAGCAATTTTATTGACTGGATCAATGAAATTATTGGACAGACATCATTAGAAAACACTTTGCCATGATATTCGAGAGAGATTGCATTCATTGCGTATGCTCAAAGATATTTTGCAACTAATTTGTGGAAGAATTTGCGACAACATCAAAGAATTTTTATTCAACGTGTCGCATACGCAATACTTGCAGCTTGTTGCTGTCAATCTCAATCGAAATATTCGACTTAATGTACCACCAATTTGTTGGGCATTTTTGCACTCGATATGCACAAATGTGTGTGAGTGTGTGTGTTTTATGGCTATTCTATAAATGTACTCGGATACACATATCCAAACAGAGCAAGCGGGGAGGGGCAGAGGGAAGAAGACTCAGCAAATTTGTCTAGGCTTAATGCAATACAAACAAAACTCTAATTTAAATGGCTCTCTCATCAGTGTTATGACAGTTGAAGTTTTGACAGGGCACAAAACGACGAGGAGGCGAAGTAACGACTGCCTGTGTCTGTGTGTGTGTGCGAGTGTATCTGTGTGTGTGTGTGTATTTTAGAAATTCATTGGCAAAAGACAAATACAGATATGCAAATAGGCATATAGGCAGCGCACTCAAAACTAATGTACTATGCATAGCAATCAATCCATCTCGCTTCCTCTCCACAATGCCTGCAGTTGATTGTAAATGAAGTGCCGCCCACTCAAACACACACACACACACACTCGCACACGCATACATGCAAGCACAACATAAATATTCAATTTAAATTATTACCAAATTGGCTTTCGCAAATTTCCATTATGCACTTATTTCATTTTCATAGAGGATGACGACGCCTAAAAGCTGCCGACGTTGCAATTTCCACTCTAGACATGGCAAGGAGAGAGAGAGTCAGGGAGAGAGGGGTTAAGGGAAAGCGAGCGAGATTGTTTCCCGCTCATCAATAAGCAATTTAATTTGTCAATCGTTTCTCTCCCTACAATCAACAAAATCCATCAACTAGCAAATGTTGTCGTTGACTTGCCTTCGTCATACAATTAAAATTGTTCATTGTAGTCGAAGGACTTGGTCCTGGAAGCAACAGAAACAGCAGCAGCAGCAGCAGGACCATTGCCAG
Organism: Drosophila immigrans; assembly: GCA_963583835.1. Lineage (NCBI taxonomy): Eukaryota > Metazoa > Arthropoda > Insecta > Diptera > Drosophilidae > Drosophila > Drosophila immigrans. The sequence goes on from OY757141.1 coordinate 30,697,642, forward strand.
GCTTGTAATTAAAGTAAACACAGTTACACACACACAACCAAACACACTCTACAAATATCTCGGGCCATGCATATGTGTATTGTCATAAAATGCGCATATAAATTGCATGGGCATTAATAACGCGCATACGTCATGTTGTACAAGTGAGCTTAAACTATGTACAAACATTGCAACCAGAGCCAGTACGAATAATGTTTCGGAATTATTGCGATGATAAATTCAATTGTATAACTAATGAAATGAGTCAATCGCAGTGGCCAGCATGAAGCGATTACGAACATTGATATTGTTTATGAGCAAATTAAGACAATATCTGAATAATAAGTATCAAATAACAATTATCAACTGTTCGCAAATATTATTAAATACAAATAGAGTTCACAAAGGTTTGAAAGTAAAGTGAGAAAATAGCTGAATAATATGTATTAAATAGCAAATATAAACTGTACGCAAATATTATTTAACACAGAGTTTTTAAATTTTCAAGTAAAGGTTAAAATATCTGTATCTATCTAAACAATTTAAAAATATGACTTAAATTGTATATCGGTAATGAATTGTAAATAAATAATATTTAGTGAACATACTTTTGTTTACAGCTTTTTTAAAATATGTGATGCAGTTAAAAAATGTCGATTATTTTATAATAGATTAAAATAACTTTTATTTCGTTATTCAGCATATTTATTGTTCATAAATTTCATTCCTTGAATTCCACACTCTTATTATTATCATATTTTTAGAGAACATAATCAACAGCTTTTTAACTAGTAGTCAAAACCCCCCAAAAATTTATGAGCTTTAAGCTGATTGCATAAGGAATCCAGATTAAGAGGCCTTATGCAAAAATTCAAATACTGTGAATCATCCGTAACTTGAGCAATGATCAGATTAGACTGCAGACTGCAGACTGTCGATGTAAAAAGTGTTTTGCAAACATTCAGACCGAAACAGACTTTGCTCCCAATCTCGCAAACTTTGTGATTCGGATAACCACACGTACTGTCATTGAACCGCTTTTGCTTCTAAGCACCTGTAAATTTTACCAGCCAACATACAACGCAGTGACAACAATTATAGCAACAACAACAACGATGACGACAATAGTTTGGGCCAAGTTGGCAGATGGGGGCCAGGTTGAAGCTTCAATGCACTTGCTGAGCATTTGATTTGTCACCCAAGGCGTGCAAATGATAATCGAAAAATCACTCAACTGTGCGTCTGTCTCCATGTCCTGTGTATGCATGTGTGTGTGTGTGTGTGTGTGTGAGTGTGTAAAGCTGATTTGTCTGCCCGCTTGACTGGCTGGCTCTGATGTCCTGGCTAGCTGCCGGCTGGTGTCCTGTTTTGCCGTTTGCCGCCCCCTCTGCGTCTCTGGGCTCTTGTTGCCTGCATTTCCGCATCCGGTTTTGCATTTGACACCAGGTCCAGGAACAGTAACTACTGCCACACACACGCACTCACATAAGTAGACACACGCACATCCTTTTCGAGGCAAAAACTTAACTGCTCGACACTTGTTTTGTGGTGTGTTGCCATTGTGTGGCATTCGCCTGTCCCTGCGACTCTGTTCCTGCCTCTGCCTCTGCCTCTCGGTGTCTTCGATGCGTAGGTGTTGCTGTCGTGAGACTTGTTACTGACCCCCACTTAACTCCCCTAACCAGAACCGAGCAGTGTTGCCCAATCTGCGTCTCCGACCAGGCAAAAAGCTGTTGAAGGACATGCTGACATGTGTGCCATGGGGGTAAGCGCGTGGAATGGCGTCTGCTTCCTTCTTTTCAATCAGGCCTTTTGTGCTTTCCATCCATTCAGTTAGGTAATAGTAATCAGACCAGTCGTGTACTGTCTTCTATCCACCTGCCAAGGTAAACAACGATTAAACAGGAATTAGTCTAAGAATTGTCAACTTATGATCGCCGAACTAATTTTTATAAAATATAAAAATAGGAAGCAATCAAAACTCTACAATATTAATAAGAAAATATTTAATACCTATAAAAGTATTTTAAGAAATGCAAATGAAGCAAGCTTAATATATTATTCATAAATTCTTATTATGAGAATTAAATATAGTTCAGTTCATTATTTTTTTAAATATTTAAAGTTTAAAAAATAGTTTCATGAAATGCAATTAGAGAGCAAACCCAATATTATTCAACTTGTTTTTGTTTGTGAATGAATTTCCAAATTTCAGATGACATTTATGATAGAATTAAAATATTGATAAATCATTTTTATTTTTTTATTTCATATTTTATTTACAAATACTTACAGGGAAATTTCACTACTTATTAGTGAATTTTTATTAAATAGTTTAATTGATAAAATTAATGAAGTTTGAAAAAGGTTTCAAAATGACATGCTAAGTAAGACAAATATATAATAAAAATGCGAAATACTAGTGGCAAGCTGTTTATTTATAAGCTTCAGATTGATGAGCTCGGAATAGTAAAAAATAAATAACGAAAAAAATCAACAATATTAAAGACATTTAAGGATTTTGCAAAATACATTTAGCAACTTGTTTGGGCATTAGATACTTTAACAAACGATTTGAAATCCACTCGGATGTGAGCATGTGCATAGGAGAGTCCATAGGCCAACTAAGTAGTATTATGATGTTGCTGTTGCCTTGGGCGCATCGCTCTTGACCACGCCCAAGTAATCAAAAATGATGCGAGAGAGCAGCAAATTTATGTGCCATTAACTCAAAGTGCGAGTGCCACATCCACATCCATGTCCTGCGTCCTTTCAAACAGCCCCAAACTACGTTCAAATTTAGTGGCACTTTGATGGAGCCCACAGAGTCCTCTCAGTCCCTGTCGGAGTTCCAGTCCCGCCTGCCGACTGCCGACTGACGACATAAAGCAAGTTCATTACTTCAATATTTTGGCCACACAGGATGCGTATTGGTCTGGCCATTGTTTTTTGGGGTTTCGAAAACGTCGCCGGTTTTGTGATTAGGCGGCAACCTCGTTTAAATTAAAATAGCTACAGCCAAAGTGCAGCATCGCAGCCCCAGGGAAATGTGAAGAACCGAAGAGAGACAGATGGGCAGAGAGAGAGAGAGGGAGAGGGAGAGAGGCTATGTCGAACGGGAAGGGACCGACCTTTATTGGATTTTCAATTGTCACCAAGGCAGGCGGCCGGCAATTTTGGGGCAGGCCAAAATCCCAAGCCCCCAAAAACGGCAAATATTTTTGGTCGAAACAGAAACCGAAAACCCGTCCGAAAACCAGGTCTGTCCAGGACCCAGACCGCAAGTGAATGACATAGGACGACGATGCCTGAATGCTGGCATTCATTCATTCGGAATGAGGCGGGTATCCAAGCTCATTTGCTGAGCTGTTGCTGTTGCCGTTGCCGTTGCCGTTGCTGTGGCCTCGGTTACTGCTAATGACGATTGCCGTAAATGTGAGTTGTTGTTTTGGATGGAGGACAGGCTGCAGGACAACAGGGAAACCCTTCATTGATATGTTGGATCCGCCACTGCGAATTTCATTTGCCTTTTTCAAGGGAAATTATTGGCACTCTGCATTGCCCCCGTTTTGCAAATTCGTTTGAATTACAAAATGTCAAATTAAAAGCGAATTATTGTGTTTAGCATTGTCCTGACCTGAACCAAATGTTTATCTACTTAAACTTTACTTACTCTCTCTATTTTTTTTTTTGTAATTACTTCATAGTTTCTGTCCCTGTTTGTTGTTGTGGATTGTTCGTTTCTTCAGTTTAGTTATTTTTAGAGGGAAGGGGGCTTCACCTTGCTCGGCAAAAGTTGTTAATTAAAGAGCTGCCCAAACTTGGGAATGTTTATATAAGTCTGTTTGTGGTAAAGACTCGAAGATTGTCGTTGTTGTTGGGGCATTGAGGTAAGTGACACTGTGTTTAGTTTAAAACTAGTTAGCCAAGCTTACAGTAAGTGTAATTGTTTGCCTAAGTTGCATGTGTTGATTCTGTGGCTTAAATTGGAGCTTGTAGGTCGATAAGTAACTGTTAGATACTTTTAATAATTACTTAATTTATTTGAATAGATACATTTACTCATTAATAAACTACAACTTATTTAAGTTCATTAAATGTTTGCTGAGAAATGACAATATCATGGGGCCATTAATTTTCAGTGGAAAACTATTAATAAATAATTAAAATGTGTCTGTTATGTTTATTCATTGAATTAAATTTAAGATCAACTTGAACTTATTGCATGTATTGAGTAATTGTTCGATAGTTTTAAGATTGTATGATATCTCTACTAATATTAAAATACAAGTTTTGTAAGTTTAGGGCTTATAATATTTGTAGTCCTTTGTGCCTTTTGTGTTTATATATTGCATTTTATTTTAAAATAATTATGAGCGGATAATTGTATTTAAATCTAAGTTCTAGTTCTAATATAAATTTTAAAGATAAAGATGAAATATATAATGTCGGTATATATTTGTTTACTCAATTTATTTTATGCACTGTTGCTTGTATTTAATTGTCTACAAATACAAATTCAATAAGTAAATTTTGTTATTCATACATTTAAAAAATATCAATAAATCCCTGTCAAATTTTTGTCAATAATTCTTGCAATTTTCAGATCATAAACGAACAGGATTGATTATGGGGGAACTAGAGAATAATTACATTAAAAGCCCATTCGCTGCGTAGCTATAAGTAGACCTTTCGGAGTAACCCTATAAATCCCATCAGGACTAACCCTCAAGCAGTTGTCCAGCAGTTGCCTGGCCAGTCAATGACCTCTGCGGGCAATGCATGGCTCTAAAAGGATAAACAATTATGCGTCGACTGGCGCATTAGTGGAGTCCTGCTTTCACCCGATAGCCGATAGGAATAGCGCCCACAAACACACATACAGTCAGAAGTCATAACCAGCAGGAGACAGCAGCAGAGCAGCAGAAAAACTCATTAAAACTGCATGAATATAATAAGCATTCACTTGATTTATAAGCACTCATTTATTGCCCTGCCTGCGAGTCGCAGAGTCGAGTCTGAAAGTGAAGGCAAGTCGCTACCGCGACCCTTAGAGCCAGAGAAACTTTTCGGCATATGGTTGTCAGCTTTTGGTTGTTGGGGGAAGCATCTTCTCAGAGACAGCTTCCTGACTAACCGCAGCAGTGGCAATTTTCCTACATTATCCGTCCATTCGGAGCAGAGATCAGGCCCGAAATCAATTCCATTAGGATTATGAATGCAAACGGCAGGAAGCTGCGACTATAAACGCGCTTGTGTGCAAACATTTAAGCTGAGTTTGGGGTTCAGTTGGGTTCAAGCAATAAGCATAATGCATATAGCATCCCCGATGAAACGGACAATGCGTCAAGCTAAGACAATAATAAACATAATGGGCCAAGAAAAATTGCGTAAAAGCGTCGAAATTTTGGCAGGCGCCGAGCCCAATTGACGGCAGGACAGTGTCCTGTTTGCTCAGACCCACAAAGCCAGGACACTGGACCAAGGGCACATGTCCTTCGTCATATTTTACGGCCTGGCGTCGGCGTTCATTAGAGCGAACATTGATAATTATGCAACGGGAAGAACATCTCGAAGGGAGGCGATTGCTGCAGCTGAGTCCCTGGCTCCGCCTCCCTCTAAGGGTGAGGGCAAGGGCAAGGATAAGTAAAGGACGAGGGTGTGGGTAAGGGTGTCAGTGACAGAAAATCCCGAGCGCGTGTCGGCATTTGGCATTTGGCATTGTGCAAGCATTTCCGCAGCTGGAACCCACCACTTCACTCACCCCAGGCTGGTGAGCTGACTCCGTCAGTCAGTCCGACAGTCAGGAAGAAAGGAAGCCAACGCACTGAAGATAGAGAAAACTTTACTTTGAGTTGTGTTGCATTTAATGGTCTTAAGAGCGAGAGTAGTTGTGGACACTTTTGGCGCAGTTTCCTCCGCTCCACTCCTCTCCACGCTGACTAATGGCCACTGCGACTGACAACAGCTGCGGATTTACAAGCGAATGCATATGGGTGACAAAATTTACATAAAAGGTCGCTCCGTCAACAGCAAGCAAACAACTTGCCATTTCTCAAGCGCTTCTCTAGGCAATATTCTGGAACAACGCAACGCAACGCAAGGCTTAGATCCAATCAGCTTTTGCTTTTACTTCGCGATGCCAGCAGAATGAAAAAAATTCGCGAGGGAGTTGTGCCATATTTTACGCGTCCCAAGAGGATGAGTTGCCCCGCCGAGTTGGGGTACTCGAGAGAAAGGGAAGGTAAAGCCGCACTTTGAAAGCTACACCTTATTCAGACTGGAACGGTCTACTGCATATCCAGAGGGTTTCCTATGTAATCAAAGCATTACTTTTTAGTGGTAAGTGACTTCAGTAGCTATTTTCTTATGGAAATTAAATATTCCACTTGAAATCGTTACAAGGTTGTAGATTTTATTTAAACTTAGGGGTGGATTTCAAGAAGTAAAACTTTTCTATCTGAGAATCTGATTTGTGTCTTTTTTGATAAAAGAAAAGGTTAAGAAAAGAAGCAATTACTATATGTTTCTAAACATAGAAAAATAACGTACTAAGATAATGAAAGAATTCCAAAATTAAGCGCATATGATACAAAATTGAAACCATTAAATCAATTCTTAAATCATCACCAAAATTAAACAACAATTCTATTCTATTGGTAATTTATGAATATTGTTCTCAGTTTTTCTCAAGTCAAGAACTTATTCTTAACGAACGCAAGTAAGCAAAAATGAATTTAAAGAATGAAAACTAGATTCAAGAAACTATTTTAAAAATATAAATATTCTTAGTTTGAACTATTTTATTCTAGTTTTAAGCCGTAATTTTTCTATTCGTGGAAAGTCTATACCGGATTTTTGTATTTTTGATTACAGAAATAAATTACTTAGAAATTGACGCAACTACAAATCTTTTTCATAGCAACCTTGAATAGTTGGAGTTTGCAAAGCCTTTCTAACATCAGACTTGAAGAGTGTAACTGGAACTAACGATTTTGCAGAGCCTTCGCAGTGTTTGAGCCGTGAAAAGTGACACACGAAAATAATATTTAAATTTGCGTAGAGCAGTCGAGCTGGTCTGAGCCCATTGCTTTGATATATGAAGCGTAAGTTTTTGGTTGAAATAAATATGATGCCAACTTTGAATGACATGCAGCTGCAGAAAAGGGGGATGCAAAAAAAAAAAAAAACACAAGTAAACAAAATAAAGGCAGGTCCACAGGCACCTGGCTAAAAGCTCGGCATAATTTACATAAGCCCATCAAGTTTAAGTCGCATTAGATGAAAGCCAAGTGCTTGTAACCCTCAGTCCAAAAAAGCGAGAGAGAAGCGAGGACGGGGGACTGGGGACCAAGGACTTTGGCTGGCACAGCGACCTCTGCTTAGTTGCCCGTGGCAAATGCAATTGTAGAAGCGGCAATGAGGCCAATAAACAAATACACTTGCCCCCAACAATAACACACTCGCACACTCGGGGAAAAGAAGTCGCCAGCCGCTTTGTAACACGAGCTTTATGGCCACCGCCGGCTACACTTTAACCCCACCTGGTGTCGCCTCCTTGTGTCGTCGTCGTCGTCGTTGTTGTTGCTGCCCCACTCCTTGGTGCTTGGTGCCACGTGTCAGTGAGCGATGCCGACGTCGCTTGTTATTTTAAAATTTAAACACCCATGAAATAAAATATATTCCAGCCAGCTTCCCTCATCCCCATCCAATTCGGCGCTTCTTGGCCCTAAAATGCCGAACGGCGTCAGAGTTGAAGTATTGAATCCAATAGAAAAATGTTATTTTAATGCAGACGCTCGCCCGTTGCGTCGCATTACACAATCAACAACAACAACAACAGTAGCAGCGGGGGTTTTTCGAGTGCGGAGCGACAAAATTGGATCAAGGTCTGTCTGTGCACCCCGCATGGAGCAGGAAGCAAGCAGACAGACAGACGGACTGACGGACGGACACGCGCCGGCAATTGCCATCGATGTTGCAGGTAGCTTCGTTTTGCATGCAACGCAACGCAACGCGATGCGATGCGATGTGGCAAGGGAAAGAGTTATCGCTTGTATCGCATAAATTGAAATTGGTGCCACCCCGACGGATGACGCCGTCGCCCTGTAAACTGATGCTCCGACTTCGACTCCATCTCCAACTTGGGTCATATGTGGAATTGTATTTACAGTTCACTTAACAAATGCGCATATCACACGGGCCACAGCAATGGCAATGGATATCTGGATAGGGACTGGGGACTGGGGCCACTTCTAATAGCTGAGGGTAGGTAAAGTATGGCTTTATATATAGCGTGGCACTGTTATTCGGGTTTTATCCATCAGTCGATACAGATAAATATTCGAGGTGTGGTGTGAAGTGCCTCTCGAGTGGAGTCAGAGCAGCGCAGTGTTTATGCTACGTGGCCAACATAGTATTGTGCGAGGAGTTCAAGGACTCAATGAACCTTTGGCGTATAAATAGACGAGCGTGGGGATTCATTCCCATAGACGGGGCAATTTGAAAGCGTAAAGGGTGCAAAGTATGCAAAGTGTCCATTAAAAGCCAATGCAAACACAAGGGGAATCTCTGATGGGGTTGTCAAAGGCAAAGGCAATTATAGCGACAAGTTATGAGCTAGAACAATTTCAACAGTTGTCCATAATTCCCTTACAACTGTGTAATTTTAATGTGTAAATAATGGGTACTCATAGAAAAGGGGCTGCTCTCATAAATACATTTGACTAGCAGATACATTTCAATAACTACATAATTAAATTGTAGAAATTTTCAAATTTAATGCGCAGTTTTAATCGAATATTGACTCGAAATTGCTCGATTTTAGCTGGAATTTTGGAATACGCATAGAAATTAGCTCTTCTGTTGATCTGCACTCATATTTAAATCTGTGAGTTAGTCAAGTCAAAGAATTTAATACAGACAGTTTGTATTATGTTTGTAGTAAACTGCAGCTAATTATTATGTAATTGTTATGTATAACTATTGTTTATTATGTCCTGAACATTTAAGAATACCTGAAATTTATAAGAATTATGAGTCTGCTTGCAAGTCTAACCTGCAACTAATTTTGAATAAACATTTTGAACACAGATTTAATATAATTAGAGTTTGAATTTTAAGAAAATTATATCTTTTGCTACCGACAGCTCGTAGTTTCGATAATTTGGAACAAAAATCTTATATAAAATACTATTGATTTAATTAAAAGTATCTTTATCACACTCCTAGCTATATAAAAAAAAAAATATGATTATATTTCGGTTATCAACATACTAAATGCTATTAACTTATTTTATATTTAAGCTAAAATTTGAATATATTAATTTGGGCAAACATTCAATCAGCATTTAAATGACCGAATTAATCTAGAGAATTAATACCCGAATCAAACCTTTCATTGCTTATAAATTATGTATATTAAATTGCTTCATTTGTCGGCCCGTCAGCTCCACGTCTTAGCCTTGGCAACCATCAAACGGTCAAATGGTTAGCACTATTAGTCAAGTGACGCACCTCAGTTTGGCTGATAGACTCTTTTCTGAGCTGAGCTGGTCCGCAACTAATTACCAAGTTGACATTGTGGCTGTCTCCCTCTATCTTCATCACTCAGGCGGGCTGATCAATTAGCTTTGATATTATCGTGACATATTAATCGCCCTGCTGTTGAGACAAGATAACTCGCGCCAAAGTCGCTGAATTTAGCGGAGAGCAACTGCCAAACGGAGCTGTCAGGCCAGAACTCAGCAACTGCAGCAAGGACTCAGCTGCTGAGCCAGGACTCAGATGCTGGCTGCTCTTCGATTTTCATGGCTTACTCACGGCATTAACACATGTTGACAAAGTAAACAGGATTCTGATACTGTGGCGTACAAGCAATTTGCTAATCCAATCCCTCCATCCCTCCGCACTATCTATCCCCTGGGCGACTACTGCAGGGGAAAATGTAACAAATTGGCAGATTAGTTGTTGACATTTTGGAAAATTAATGAAACTGTGCTGCCGCCTCAAGGCCAATTGCTGTAGATGCAGCCACGCCCACTACCACTACAAAACTGAAGGTCCTTTGGCCATCTTCCCTATGTCCATTTTATTTACCGCATAATTTTGGTGTTTGGGAATTTCTGCAGCTTTTTGCTTTACATTCAACTGCACACATAATTTAATTAAAAACTTCTTGCTTTTTTGCACAAGCTCGTCGTACTGCTATATATAATATTTTATGCCTGGAAAATATCAAAAAGCTTTCCAAGCCCACACATATGAAAACAACCAGAGCATGGCGAAAAATGCGCCTGCATTTTATTTGTATATTTGCAGCGCCTTTATAAAGTATTTTCCATTATATTTAACTGGTTTTTCAAAGCAAAGTTAAATAGAATTTAGTAGGTTTATTATGAGCTGCAAAACATGAAATACTAACAAGAAAAAATTGCACATACGAGAGGCAAAATGGTCGTTCACTTACTGGGCAACTTGATTTAAGCCAGTTGCCGCGGAAAACAAGGACTAAGCACAAAAAACACACAAAGAACATGAGCGGGAAAATTGATGAAAGGCTGCACAATAAAAAAACAAATGCCACACAAATGCTAGGCTATTTTCTCTACAGCCTTTTGTTCAGCTCGTGGTCCATGTTGCGTTACTCATTAGTTAAAGCACACCATATGCGTTACTATAGAACGTAATTAAAGACGACTATGCACGACTATAAGGTCACTACGTATTTATGTGGAATTTTAAATATTAATTAACTTAATGAAATTTTTTAGTTAAATATATTTTTTAAATTTTATTAGCAGCACAAAAACACTTCGATTTGTCTATAACACTCAACATGAATTTTGTTAAAGGGCAAGACTTTATGCAGTTGAATGGGATTAGAAAAAATATCGAATTGCTTATCTCTACTCATTACAAAATTTAGATATAAACTCGAATATATTTTAATTCACTTATTTTAAGAATAGACACTGATTGACCAAAAAATATATTAAAATATATATCTTAACATAGCAAAATGTTGACATCAATTCAAATATATTTCTATTCGATTCTTTTTAAATATTAAAAAATTTCATATACCTTAATTAATTTATTAATATACATAAAAACAATGGAAAAATCATATTTTTCATTATAAATAAAAATATATTTTAAATTTGTGATAAGAAAATCATGATAAAAATCACAAGACTTCAAAGGGGATTATAACAAAATTGGTTGATTTATTAAGACATCTAAAAAGTGCACAGTTTATAGTATTTCTTGGCTTGTCTCATAATTCATCAATTAAGAAGCGAGTTTCAGTGGCGTTGAGTGGCATTTTCCAAAGTGACTGTGCAGCTTAACCCAAATATATATGGCTCAAAGAGAAATATTTCATAGAGTCGGCAGCTGTCAGAGCAGCTCCATCTTCTGACTCATCTGCAGCTTTATTATAAAAAGCGCTTTCGGTACACGTACAAAGCAATGTCCCCACCGGATCTGAAGGCTGTCCAAAATATTTGTTGGCTTGTTATTCAAATGAAAACGTTTTCTATACTCGACTCGTAAATCTGAGCGCGAACGCTGCTCAAGGACTTCTCGGGCTCGTGTTGTTGTCGTTGTTGTTTTTCATCCCGCTGCGAACGTGCGTTTATGCAATGAGGCAGAGAAAGAGCTATGCCTGAGAGAGAGGGAGCGAGGGAGAATGGAAAAACAAAACAACATGTCAAAAAATAAATGTACAAAAGACATTTCTGGTATATTTTTCAAATGAAATATTAGTTTACTTTCAGCTACGTCCAAAAAACGACAACAACAAAAGCCAGCGTCAAACCGTTGACAGGCAGGAAGAGCAAAGAGAAAAGCCAAGAGGGGAGAGAGGAAGAGAAGGAGTGTGGCGTCTTATTTGTCATTTCTTTAACGATTTCTGCAAAGCAAAGCACAAACAGCCAGACAAGCGGAAGGATAAGGCGAAGGATGGCACAAGCACGTCGAATTCAAGAATCTCCCAACGCCAACGCCAACTCCAACTCCGACTTCGACTCAGAGCTAGAGCCTCTTGTAATGTCTGCTGGAAGATGATGCCACTTTTGCTCAAGTGCCGCAATAAACAAATTTTGCGAAAAAGGGCAAACGACTTGGCGGCAATATCAGGATATCCTTTCTGGTCTACGTGTTGGCGGTGTGGCAGGTGAACAAACGTTTAACCACCGCGTTGCCAGGACATTTGAATTATGAGTCGCGTGCTAAATTTTACAACTCAATAGCTGAAGAAAACGCAGAGCGCAAGGAAAAAAAATTAAGTAATTTTCTTCATACCGATTGTTATCACCGAACGTAGGAGCGCGTAACGCGAAAGGGTTGCCACCCTCCGCGACAGTAGCAAAGGCGACAACCACATCCACATCGGCATATGTCACATGCCAGTGGGCGCCGAGGCATGTCAAGCGTTTAGATCAACGCGCGTTGATAGCGTCCGTTTTAATGCTAAAATGCCAGCACGTAGCTCATCCCACATTCAGAAACACCCACACCCGGTTCCCCTCCTTCGACCGCACTCTTTACCATTGTTGACATCAATAAATATTCGCGCACCGCCGAGCCGACCAGGCTGAGTTCCCTCTCTCTCTCTCCACTCTCCTCTCCCCATTCCGCCACTCGATTTAAGCCGCCTCTATCATCATAACGCTGAAAAGCCATAAACGGCGTAATAAAATTCCACACTGCCATATGTTCCCCAGCGGGCATTATTTTATTGAAGTGTTCGCCGGACGACAACGACGATGACGACGACGAGTCGTGGACACAATTTGTAGGCACTGTCGTTCTACACACAGCAACAGCAACAGCACCACAGCAACCCCTCCGCCAAAGCACCCATAAACTAAAGACTTTTAGAATAAATTCAACATATTGTGGCGTTTATCATATAATTCGGGTAAGACATAAAATTTAATTTTTTAAATTGGTAAATAAAAGCTGCAGACTCGTAGCGAAAATAATTCGACGAACATTCGTTTCTCTGGTGAATATCTCTTCTGAGCAGAACTAAAATTCAACACAAATATAAAGCAAATATGAACGACTACGCACTTCTCTGACTTATATATTAAAAAAGAACTAATAGTGAACAAGCTTAAAAAACTATTTCTCTCGAATCGATTTTCATTAGCAAGTACTAAATTTATATAGCATTTAATTAAATGATATAAACTTTTCCTATAATATTTTGTTATTAGGCAAATGTAACAATTCCGACATACAATATACCTTATTAATCAATAATAATTAGTAGAATAATTATTAAGGAACTATAAATCACACAGCGAATTCGAATAAACTGCTTGAGTACAAATGGGCAACTTTCAAGCAATTAATTTATTTATTAATGCATTTATTTATATATATTCATCCTAGTGCTTTAAGTTATACCTTATTATTTGACACTACTCAATATCAATTTGTAATAATAATTATTACGTTTTTTAATCTATTCATTACAATACTTTCTATATTGCCATATTGGTTACTAAAAATATTAGTTATTTTTTATAAGCTGCGCTTTTTGTTATATTTCTATAATTTTTTGAATTTTCATTTATTAGTACAAAATCATAGAAATATCAATTCATAAAGCTTTCAAATAATAATTCGTCCTTTTTGTTCCAATGGCAGCTCACAAAATGATGGACTCCTTTCCTTTTCTGCTGATTGTCAATGCGTACTATGCCCACGTTTTTGCAGAGTATAGAAATTCGACCCCTGTGTTTTCTGTGCGATTTGGCAACATCGATGCGGTTAAGCTGGCAGGCGAGCGACTGCGCTTTACTTTCACTCTAAAATTAGCTTTTAATTTAATTAGCTTTCTATTTGGTTTGAATGCATTTGGCCGGGATATCCAGCACTCCATGTGCACTAGCCTGGTTGCGGCCTTGTTCGCTATTAATAGGCGGCAGTCCAGAGGGAGCACTGAGCAGGGCGCGGATGGAGGCGGAAGCATATAAAAAGTGAGGAAAAAGAAAAACAATATGTGGCAGGGCAGGGCTAAAACAAAACAGGTCACGCCGGAGGGACGCAGGAGGTCGGGTCAGACAGCAGGCCAGCATTAACTGCAATTGGGTGGTCAGAAGCTCCACTGCCAGGACTTGGGTGTGGTCGACCCGACCCCATTTCGTATTCCCCGTTCTCCCAATTCTAGTCCCAGCCAGGTACCTGGGCCAATTGTGCACTTTGAAGTTGTCGTTTTGAAGCCGGGGCTAATTTGGCGAAAGCCCTTTGTAGGCTTTATAAACAACTGCAGTGCGGATTTAGATGGGACTTTAGCTTAAATAACATAAGCTCTCATAATGGGTCAGCAATCAAACAAATGAGTCCGAAAAGTGGCTTCAACTGGAGTGGGACAGGCTCAATAACTGACAGCAGCCCCAATGTGGAGGGATGTACACAAATTTATTCTGAATTGTGAAATAAAATTAATTAAATTGAAGTATAGAACTGAACTCACCATTATTTAAATAACTATTTTTGTATTATATCAACGAAGTTTGTTTCGCCTCAATTTAATGTATTCGGATAAACAGATTCATAATAAAACAAAAATTATTCAAATTTAAATTTCATATATTTGAGCTATAAACAATTGTTTGTGTATAATATTTCGTGATTTGAAATAGTTTTCAATATAAATATCCAAGACCAGTTTTGATAAAATTCCCTTATGTTAAATTGCTGCTACTTACTGTAAATCTGTTGAGGTAATACCGACATTACCGAGAAGTTAATATATATTTAGGTTATTAAGTATGTCAACAAATTAATTTCTTTTTCAAACTAATATAAATTACAGAAATGAATTCATGATTCTTATACACAATTTTAAGATCAATGAAAATAGCAAGTAACCATTTTTGATTTGGACATTTAGCTGCTTAAGTTTGTCATGTGACCAATCGATAATTTGTTAATTTCGGTGTCTATAATAAGGAGCCGAACTGATACTATGCACAACTATTTGATATGTCATCAGTTGAGTGGTAATTAAAGTGTCATAGAAATGAGAGAAGTTACATTGCAAGCTTCCTAATGATTTCGGCTTGGGGTTTAGTGAAACACAATCAGTGAGTGGGAGGTTTCCCTACTCTAATTCAATAAACATGCGATGCGAGCAAACGCCACTTATCGACAAATGCCTACAAATTAAACAAGTGAATAGTTTGAATGCCAGTTTATCCTTGAACCAGGCGAGGCCAGGCCAGGACACAACTGGGCAACACACAAATTAAATTCACATCATATGCCACACACGCAAAAGTGGATTCGAGAGACGAGCGGACATCGGACTCCCTATCAAATAATAGGCAACTTCGGAGTGTGTCCGTCACTTTGGTCAATCAAACGCATACACACACTGTCTTTGCTCTTGTTTGTAGTTGCTGTGTTGTGTTTATTGTTGTCGTTGTTGTTGTTGGGGTTGTGCTCCCGCAATCAAATTGGAATCGTTAGCGCAACAAATTGAATCGAATCAAAGCCCCGACGTGCTCGCATTTAAATAATAGCCAAAGATTATCAATTAAGCCGCTGTACAAATTGATAGTGCTGGCTCAATTCTGTCCATTCACTTCCATCACCCACCCACCGCCCGTCGCCCCCCTGTCGACTCGAATGCATCGTGCATCCCCCTCCCTGCCCCCTCTGGCCATCCGCACGCGTATTTCTCTGGCATTATTGCATTAAAATTATTTAATTATCGGCTGGTCAGCGTTGCCTTTGTGTCGGTGTCCAAGCCACCTGGACAAACGCATAATTGCAATGCCGGAGGGGAGTCACAGCACAAAGAGCGACAGAGACAGATAGAAGAGAGAGATGGAGATAGTGAAAGCGACAGCGATAGCTATATATAATTTATGTATATGGTTATTCATTTATGTGGTGCATGCACTGAACAGCATAATATGCAGATTGCAGTTATGAGGTTTCATTTTTATTGCTCCGTCGCACTAATAAGATTTTCATGTGTCCGAAACAAACAGCGCGAGGGGGAGGAAGCGAGTTCCCCAAGGCCAACAGATAGTGCAATGTTCATCATAATCGCCCTGATTTACATTATAGCAGAGTGAACTTGTTGGATAGGCTGCATTACATTAAGCAGCATTTTTATTACATCATAAAAGTTAATTACAAGTGAAAAACTCCAACAACTTTGACAACAACTATGCAAAGTTCCTTTGTAAAAATGCAAGCTAAAATTAAATTGTTAATTTGTGGTCATATGCGAGTATTAAGTTCGCTTTTTGTTGCATGGCAATGTGCAACATTGTCGCAAAGCTGCATACTTTTATCAAGTATTTTTAAATGACGTTGAAAGCCCTGGCTTTACGCATTATGCAGACAGCAAGGTTTATATAATAATTTTATAAAAAAAACCGATTATGTAACTAAACTAAACTAAACTAAACTGTTGACAGCTCGATTTTATAACTAACACGAGGCAGAATGTATAAAATAATTACTTCACAATTAAATAATTAAACAAATTTAACTCTAGCCAAATATATTCACAGTGAGAATTTACGTTCTAAAAATAATAATGAAATTCATTGATTTGAGAATTATTCGAACCTAAAATAATTTTCTTAAAACAAGATTTCACTCTGAAAACGTTTTTAGAAATATAACCGGAACCTTACTTTCCTTTTACGATTATAACAATATCATTTAAATAATTTGTGTAAGATTCAAGAAATTTTAAGTTCCAGAATTTTATTCTTGCCGTTCTTCTTTAAATTAGCCAGAGCGAAAGCTCGAGTTATACTGGGGATATATATTTTGCATAGAATCTTTTTATTTTCATTTAATTGTTTTATACTTTCATGTTATTTATTGCATCTTTTGGAATTAAAACTCAATAAAAATTCCTCTATTTCTTGCAATTGTTAGAAATATTGCACTGAAAACATTGTCTTCGGATCCTTTCGCGTTTCTTTCCATACAACATTTATCTTAACTTCTTTTAAGCACAAAGTTTGCTGGTGACAGCAACTCGCTGTTCGAGGAGTAAAACGCATCAAAGCATTAAGCTTCAGTTTGACAATTTTAATTTTCTGCAAATATTTGCATAAGAAATGTTGCCGTTGTAAAGGAAGCTGGAGGAAGCAGGAAGAAGAGCAGAGCAGCAAGGACATAGCACCTGGGAACGGTATGGGCGACAAGCTGCCAAATACTCGCCGGGCAATAAATCAAAACTCAGCTAATTACGCAACAAAGAGGCGACTCTTCGCCAGCTGAATGCTAATTAAAAACGAGAAATGGACAAGGACCATCCAGGGCCACATCGAGCATCGAGCATCGGGCATTGAGACTTGCAACCCCTGGAACGTGGCTGAAGGACTTACGACGCTGTCTCTGACGGAGATGGAGATGGAGACTCTGAGCGAGACTGCCTTTTTGGGCAGATCCTTATGCAAAGTCAGCAGCAAACGGCAGCTGAATGGCTAACAAACACAACTTGGCCATTAACAATAATACAAATCCGGGCCGAAATCAGTGGGCAATGAAACGCAGCCGAATCGCAAATTTATGTGGCACGAACAGGACTTTCTATGGCATCGAGCAAGAAGCAGCAGCATCATCAGCACCTAGGGGCGAGAGCGGCTCCAACTGCCAGCTAGACGTAATTAATTCGATTATATTTCATTGATTTGAACGCCCGGTCTCATAGAAAATAAAATTTAATTGAAATGCCGCTCGCCGATAGAAGCTGCAACGTAAATCAAGTTGCCTCCTCCCCTCGTGTCTGACCGACCGTGGAGGGTGTGTCCTTTTTTGGAGGCGACAACAGCCCGAGCTATAATGGTAAACAAAAAATCAACGTGACAGGAAAGAAAATTAGCAAAGTTCGCTCAGTGCTCAGCGCTTGGCGTTGTCCTTGGCCGAAAGTGGCGCCTTTGGGCTTAAGCTGCTTTATGCGGCCCCAGGACATATAAATAGAAGGCGATGAGTGTCGCCAGAGTTTGTCCCAAGGGACGTGAATTTAGGACAAGACCTGAGCACAGCCACAGCCTCAATTTGAGCCGCAGCCTCATTGGACTGCTGTCAAAGACACGGCAACAACAGCGGCAACAGGAATTTCGTCCTCTGGACATTGATTAATAATGTTTTATATATGTAAGTACAAGGATATACGATTTTTAAGCATTGCGCACGAATGCTCGTTGCCCGTTGTTATTGTTGTTACGATGTTATTATTATTTTGGCGCGTTTCTTTTTAATGACTTTGGAGCGGCAACATTGTTTTGCAAAAAGAATGCGACAATCTCAGGGATGATTGCTGTTTGCAGTCACTGTACTTTTGATTTGGGCAGCGGAAGCTGCTGAAATTGCAACAAAGGACGCTCATAATCAGTTTACGAGAGACACCTTGCAACAAGCGAACGTTAAATACAAATAAATTGAAAATGTTCACTTTGTATGAGAGATAAATAAACTCATTAATACTTGCAGGATATGATGAAAAATACATTTGCATTTATTTTATTTGAGTATTCAAAATTCCTTTTTTTACTTCAAATAATTTAATTACTTTCTTATAAGTATCCACAAGTTAAAGGGTATCTGTTAGTCGACTGCAGCCAAAGTTTCGTGACATTAGCGCGTTAATTTGATAAGTCGACGTGAACATAAATCATGCGAAATTATTTGAACGCATTTCGGTGGGATGTTGTTGCAATGAGGAAAAGCGAATAACCAAATAACCGAATGGCCGTCGCCTTTGAGATTAAATCCTATTAAAGCCTGCGGTGGTTGGCTATTAATTATGACCGTGGACAAATTAAAAGATGCCAAAGCCAGACGCCAGCGGGGAGACGGGACACACACACACATGGAGGAGTTTCAGTCTGATTTCATTATAATCAATGAGTGCATTAGCCATCGTATATCCAAACTTCTGGCCGGCGTCGTCAATGTCTACGGTCGTGTGCAATAGCTAATTAATAGGCAAATTCCATGAGCAAATTGTCCTAATAATTAGGCATGCACAAGTGCACCAAATGCCCTCCAGCCCCAGCTCGATTCCCTTCCCCTCATCGGCATCAGGGAGTGCGTCTGTATCCCAGGCACATCCACCTTCATTTGCATTAATTGCTGTTAAGTCGTTGTGACTGACCGGAGGCTTGGCCAAAACTACCCCTGGACTAAAGCCAAGACTGGGCGGGGAGGAGAAAGTATGGAGAGATGGACTGCATTTGTGTTCGGTGCAAATTTGTCGCTTTGCCGACGACCGACGACAACCAACGACGACATCTACCTTTGGCTATTAACAACATTGCTCCGGTCTGCTTTGGTTCGGTCTGGACTGGGCTCTAAGCCAGGGATATTAATAAGCCTTTGGGCGTTATTGGAAATATTAACAGACATGTTGCCCCACCATGCAGCACGCACTTCGAGTAGTCGCAGTGGCTTGTAATTGATATTAAAGCAGAAAAGGCAAAGACAGACGAGTACTGAGAATTGCTGGGGAATTAATGTTGATTACGTCTTTGCTGATCGGCATTAAGCGGAAATAAGCTAAGGGAAAGACACGTATTGAGGGTGGAATAGATAAGTAAGAAAATATAAAGCTACAATGAAATATATAAAATTCATATTGACCAAGTAACGTTGGAGGCCATCTATTTATTATATAAAAAGTAATATAAATATATATTTAATTTTCGTTCGCCAATTGTTTTATTTATCAAGCTGTGCATCCAGAACATTACTATTTCAATGCAATTAAAAAAAATATCAATTGTTTTGCTACTCTGATTTGTAACCACATTACAAGGGATAGTATAGAATAGAGTTTGCTTACCAAATTTTACATTATAACATTATGTATACAGCCAGCTCTCAGCAATTTTCTTCAATATAAAAGGCGACTTATTATTGATTTTGATCTATGTAGTGATTGCAGGAAGCTTCATACCAAATTGTGTATTCCTAGCTATTATAGTTATAAATCAGCTCGATATATGTATGCACTTCAAAGGTTTTGAGGCGTTTTCTCCTGCTTGTCACAATACCATATTTTCCAATGGGAATAAAAACTTAAATACATTATCAGCTAATATATTTATAAACATTTTGCTTTGAATACTATAATATATAAATAAACCATCGTATTTAAAAGGTTCTACTTAATCTTTCATTTAAATAAATAAGCAAGTAATTATAAAATTAAAAAGCTAAAAAAAAAAGGATAATTTATTCATAAGACATTAAGCCAAGGCCCAGCTGATTCTTGCCTTCTAATAATTTGTAATAATGTTTGGGATAATTATTCATTGCCACAAATTAACAATACAAGACTAATAAGTTTACAGAAGCTTCCAAGGAAAACAAACAATAACTTTTTTCAGACTGCCACAAGTTCCATTCACCCTGGCCAGGACACGAATACTCCACTTTAAAGTCGGCTACAATTATTACACTTGCACATGCGACTTCTACCTTTAACACCTGCAAACTTGTACATTGTACACTGAGTATGTGGAACAAGGCATTTAAATATGGCTAAGTACGCCCATCTAATTGTAAGTCAATTCCAACAATTACATAGTTCCAGTTGTGGTTGAGGCAATTTCTTGACTTGCAGTTGATACTTAGTTACTTTATCGGCGGAAAGTAAGGAGCATGGAAATTACAAAAATGAGTTGACGTTTTTGGCCCCCTCAAATTAGCGCTGCACAATTAAAACCCAATCAAGATGTGAACAACTGTAAACTTTTCCCACAGCTTTTACAAGTAAACTGTTTTGTTGTGGCTTACTCTAAGAGCCTTTGTGATTTGTCGTGGGCGATGCCCCCGAAAAACAAAAGACAAACTGGCAATTAGTTTACATATTTTTTTTCTATCATGTTTGTTTCAAACTGCTGTTCAAACTAATCAAGACAGACACCACGTACAAATCTCCAAACGAATAGTTGATCAAACACAAAACAAACCCCTCCATGAAGCATGTTTCATATTAAGGGGGAATTCTGTTCTTCTATGTCTCGACATTAGTTGTTGCCGGAGGCAAATGCGTTCTGATTTTTATGTATTTTTAATGAAACTTCAACTGGGAACAACTTGCAACTCGCAACTCGCAACTGCAAACACAGTTGCTGTGAGCTGTCGTCGTAGTTCTCTGTGTTTTGCTCTCTGTCGCATTGGGGATTTCCACAAGTGGGAACCAAAACATTTGTTCCTAGATTTTCACGTCACGGTCGTCGTTGGTTGTGGGGTCGTGTCGGGTTTTCACTAACAAGCCAAACGAAGAAAGGGGGGAAAGTTCCTGCTCTCGTTCTCTCTGTGTGTTATTTTTTGAGGGCGTGGCATGGAGAACATATACATATAATCATTAACAGTGTCACATGCGACATAATGAGACAGGGCAACGTTTCTGTGTGTCTGAGTGTGTGGCATGCCCCAAGGCGGCATAGCTCAGACAGGAGCAGAGAGCAGCGCATACTCCAAAAAAACTGTCTTCTAGCTGCTGCTGCTGCTGCTGCTTCCACATGTTGCAGTTGCAATCGCGCTGTCGCGGGCTGCTGCCGCTTAAGTAGTTTACATTTTATATGCAGCCCATAAAAGGAAACATTCGCTCCATTAATGGAACATAATTTTTCGTTTTCTGTTCGTCGTCGTTGTTCGCTGGGATTTTTGTCAAGTTTATGAAGATTGAAATGGTAGAGCGGCAACAACAGAGTGAGAGAGAAATAGTTGCTGGGGCTGCCAGCATCATAAAAGAGGAGTGCATCAAATGGGATTTTAAGTTGTCGCATTTAACAGGCAGCAGCAACAACTGCAACTGCAACTGCAACAGCAACAGAGCGGGACACTACAAATAGATCTATCAAATTTTGTTGCAGCTGCACGAGGGGGGCGGGGTGCTAGCTTAGTTTGTAGAGGTTTTGTCATAAAAAAGACTGTTCTCTCTCTCTCTCTCTCTCTTTCTATTTATTTTTTAAGTAGTTTGGCATTAAACATTGGGCTGCATTTTGTCATAGTTTGTTTTGTAAACCTTTTATGTCATAGCTCATTAGTTGGGCTGTCGTCTGCTGCATCATCCTCATAAGCGTTAATAGCTTTGAAATATTTATGGAAACAGTTGTCCAAGCGGCAGCTGAGTCACTCCGACCTCAGAGACTCTGACAGACTGAAGACAGACAACGGATATGTTTACTCAAGCGTTTCAAGACAGGAAATCAATTACATTTGATGCAAAGTTAAAGACAAAATCACATCTACTTTTGGGGTACGCACAAATCTAAAGCTGACATTGAGCTAAGCGATTTTATAGCTTCTTCATTAATCTGATACAGATTGATAAGCACAGATTGAAAATGCAGCCAAGACATTCAATTAATTTTTCGAAAATAGAATCGATTTTATCTACAATAATATTGGTCAAAATATCTTTTCATTTGTCATCTGCATTCTTTAAAAATGGCGAATAATTTTTCTGCTTTCTTATACAATTAAATAGGCAAAAATAATTCAACATTAAATTAATTGAAAGCGTGGTTCAAAATAAAATGTATTATAAAATCAGAATTTATATTAAAAGTAGAATTAATTTGTATTCAACAATTTATAGAAATGGCTTAAAGTAGTGATTAATATATATGCATTGTAATACATTTAAAAATATAAACAAATCAGATTTTATATCAAAGAGGCAAAAAGTATTCAACCCTAATTAAATTGAATGCATGGTTTTTAATAAAATCTGAATTTACATGTAATTATTTATTGATTTTTGTTAGCAATTTTGTATCTACAATTTATAAAAATTGATTTAAGCTGCGAATAATATATATGAATTTAAAAAACAAAACAAATTAAATGTGATATCAAAGAGCTAATAAGAATTCCGCCTTAACTTAATGGCACGCGTGGTTTAAAATAAAATGTAATATAAAATCAGAGTTCATCCAATTTTCATTAAATAATTTCATTGTGGCGTTTCTTGCATTGCGTCGCTTTAAATGCGGATAGACATCGACTAACAAACGTTAATTAACAGGTCGCTCTTCTTTTGATAGACTCCCCTCGTTTGAACCCCCTCAGCCCCCGGACTGCCCCATGTATGCATGTGATGTCAAAGGAAATTAAAATCGTCCCGAACCATCGATGATGATGAATTTATGCGAAAATTTAATTATTTAACAATAAACAGAACAGACGACGACGATGCCGACACAAAAACAAAAAGGATGGCGACCAGAGGGGAAATGATTGGGGCCAAATGGAGGGGTGGGGAGGGAAGAGAGAGGAATGCAGGGCAAATAACCGCTGAAAAATTAATGCCGATTGGAGGCAAACGGCAATAAATCAACGCACAAACAAAGGGAAAAAGAGAGAGAGAAGTGAAACGAGGGGAGCGGGGAGACCACAGCGTTTAATGAAGAATGATAAAAATGGTGAATGGTGTTAAATAAAAATATTAAATGGCAAGAGGCTAAGCACAGCACTTTTGGCCAACGCTTGCGATGTTGTTGTTGTTGTTGTTGGCCAATTAGTCGGGGCAAGGAAGCTCAGCTCAGTGTTGACAAGAAATTAACAAATTGCAAAGAGGTCAAAGGGGCAGCTATCATATCGATAACGAGACACTTTTATAAAGTAATTCAATATGTTTTCACAGTGGCCACAGGTTTGCTTGCCAATCCAAAATGAGATATCAAACGTGGCCAACAGAATGTCTCTCTGTCTGTCTGTCTGTTTGTTTGTTTATTTGTTTGATTGGCACACAAAGCGTGAATTGCTGAGGTGCCTGCCCCAAAGGCAGCGGCAGCTGTGGCTGCTCGTTGCAACGACACTTGAAACTTGTTGTAAGAAGCGTTTTTAATGTTTGAACTTTTTATTACGCGCCAGCAGCAGCAGCAGCAGCAGCAGAAGGACACTGATTGGCAAAAGCAGGGCGGCAGAGGGGGGAAACAGAGGCAGGTGCTTGTCATATGACACCAATAAATCGCTTCAATTGCTCTCTGAGTGACACCAGTTAACCGACGAGGGGAGCGAGGGGCATGTGGCAGACGCTACCCAACGAGCAACGCTCCACGTTCAATGTCAGAGGCGCCACACGGTAATGAAAAAATGCCAATACCAAAATGAATGTGTAAATGAAATGGCCATGAAGGGAGTGTGTGTGTGTGTGTGTGGGCGCAGCAGTGAGGCGTAAGTAACCCTTTCAATTTAAACGACACCAACGTCAACGCAGGTGAATAATTGGCTACGATGCTTTGGAAATTACCGTAAAATTAGCTGGCAAAAAGCTGACGCACAACATGAAGCAATGCCAAAGTGAATGGAGCTCTGAAAGCATTGTGTTTTCCTAGGCAAGGGGAGTTGGAGGAACCCCAAAGGAACTCTGTGCACTGGGAGTTGAAGAATAGTTTTAAAATCTCAAAGGAAGCCTAGTCATAATTATAAATTTATGGCAAACTAATGCAATGAATGGAGAAAAATAAGAAAGCGCTACAAATAAATGAGAATAGAAATAACTCTATTAGAGAATAAGAAAGGCAGCTTACAGATAATTATTGAAATTATTCATTTAAAAGCAAAACATTGTTGAGCTGTATTAAAATTTTAGAGAAATTCGGATTATACTTCAGATACATTTCTCGCTGCATAATTGTGCATGACAAAAGGTTCTTTCTTTTGAATTGCTTTTTTTTGTTAATAAATTTGACAGAGCTTTTCAATAGAATTAATTAATTAATTAAATAAGCAGCCCTATATATATAAATTTACGTGTTATTAATTTAGTTTGCATTTCTATGACAATCAATACATTTTAATGCACAGCAATAAAATAAGCGCGATCGTGCTTAATAAATAAATAGTAATAAATAAATAATATATTATATTAGTACGAGTAAATTAATCAGAAGTAATAATAGAGAATATAAATCATAATATATAAATCTTTAATAGGCAAAATACATTTCCTAAACTTAAACAAAAAAGTGTAAATCTGAACACATATAAATGTGCGTAAAAATTTACATAAGTTTCAATGAAATTGCTTTACTAATTAAGCAATTTAGCTGAGCTAAAAATAATCTAATAATTGTGGAATCGATAACTAAATAAGTGGGAATAAACATTGTATAATATCAATTAATATCAATCTTTGCAAAATTGGTTTTTGCTGCACAATAATAAAGTAACTGTGGAAATGTTAAAAAGTAATAGTAAATAAAAAAAAGACTACACAGTACCTCCTAAATTTAAAATATAAAACTGTTTAAACCTTTTTGGCCAATGCTTCTTTATGAGCGAATTTGACAGTTATCTTGTTTACTGTTTTCCTGGCCACAGCAGGCAGACGAGCAGCTCCAAGAAGCCACTTGAAGCCAGAAGTAACAGCTGCTGTGTCAATTATTGTCCTTGTGCTCGCCTTAGATAGAGAATAAAAAAGCAAGAGGAGCCGAAGAAGTATGTCACCTGACGCGTGCACTGAAGAGTAACAACAGCAGCTACCAAGTTTGGGCCAGTAAACTGAACCGGGCCAAATAAACAACAGCTGGTCCCAAAAGCTCCACACATGCGATTACCCAATGCCATGTGTTGCTTCAGCTTCAGCTTCTGCTTCTGCTCCATGTGCGCATTCAAATGGAAACTGTGAGCTAAACTGATGCCTCAGCCTCTGCCTGTCCATCCGCATTTAAACAAATGGCGTTTTTGGCAGCAACTCGTTGGGTTTCATATATCATTACCAACAAAAAAAAAAAGCAGAAGAACGAAAAGAGAGCAACTTTGTGGGAGGTGGAATTGTTTATGAGACGGATAGAGCAGAGAGAAAGTGGAAAAGTGGCAATGAACAGCCTAAGAACTCTTGTATAAATTGGCTCATTATGAAGCTCATCCATAATCTATGAAACGTCAAGGCTATGGGGCCATAAACTATGCAGGCAACCCTCCAGCCATTGCCAATCCCATTCGATTGCGCCCAAATGTATGCTACAGCACAGCACATGCAATGCGCAGGAAGACAGAGTCCTGAAAAGGAAGCCCAAACCATTTTGGACACGTGTTTAACTCGTTTTTCAAAGACTGCGCCTTCGACTCGTTCCTGGGCCGTAAAACAATTCACTTTATGCGCCCGAATTTAGCCATTTTGACCAGCATTTGAAGCGTTAACCGAAAGCGAACTGGACAAACCCTGAAGCCCGACAGGAAGCCAACCTCGAGGCTTAAGAGTTTTCCAACAAGCAGCTGCCAGCTGCCAAATGAAATCCCTCTAATGGCATCCTCAGACGCATTTATAAATTTTAAACAGTTCTTCTTTAAATAGCATTGTGTGTGGCTAAAAGATAGCCGAGCAGCTGCATTATTTAATAAATGAAATGTGCATTCTATGAATTTTAACAAGCTACCAAACATTTCAAGAAGTCTTTTAAAGGGAAAAAGAAAAGCTGCAAGAGGAAATCGGTTGCATCATCAACACTTTACAGCTGAGCCAGGTTTCGGTTTGAAGTTGCAACTGAAAATCCTGATTGATTATAAGAGTTGGTTTCTGCTCTCGATTGCCAAAGTTTCTCATCATCGCCGTCAAATCATGTCAAATGCACACCGAACCCGCAAACACCTCCCCCAAAATTATTGCAAGACACTTGAAGTGCTTCCCGACAACAAGTGGTTGCCTGATGGTTGAGAGATGCCCCGAAAGACAACAAAAATGAAAAGAAAGAAAAACAACTGAAAGGAAAAAGAAAAACACCAAACCACAACTTACACAAAAATGTAAAAAACAAGACGACGACGGTAACTAAAAATTGTGTATAAATATTTAGCTGCAAGCTATTTGCACTTCATGCTTGACATGCCACATGGCAGCAGCAGCAGCAGCAGCAGCAACAGCAACAACAACGACAAAGAAACAACGACCACAACAAAAGTCCAGCAATTTAGGTTTAAAATATGTTAATACCATTTGCTATTGTTGCTGTTGCGGGTCGGTTGCTTGCCCCAACTTGTCTTTGCCAGCAAATAGGGGGAGGGGAAGGGGAAGGGGTTTAGCTATCTAAAATACCTCACCAAATATTTCGACGTTCGGCTTTTGGATTTTGTTGTCTAATACCCTGCAGCGAAGAGTTGTGTGAAATGTAATGCTGCATCCCAACGGACTTCATTTAATAAATTGTTAGATTTAATTTTCACATTACAAATATTTTAATTTTTAAAAAATACATTTACAGACTATTCAATAAATTCTTAAAATAAATGCAATAATATTTAATCATTCCCAACATTTACTACATGGAATTGAGGTATGGATATAACAGAGTATCTATCAGTACATTACTCTTTGTGTGCTCGCAGTTTTGTTTTCTTTTAAGGAAAATAGTTTAGCCTGGTTAGAAAAGCTTGCGTTGTGTTTTTGGACAGGGGCCTGTCAAAGAGCAAATTGTTTTTATAAAATAAATCAAATTGCTTATCAAAGAGATGATTTAGTGGCCAACACGGGGGGACAAAGTGGAGACGATGGCGGGCAGAAAGCAGCTCAACTTTAATAATTGCACAAGTTGTGGGCTCTTATGGCTCATAAGTCAATAATGAAAGTCCAAAGAGTGAGAGGGGGGGAGCGGGAGCAGAGATTGAAGGGAAAGAACAAAGTTTTCAGGCAGGTATGCCACTAAAAATGCGTAACCTGAACGAACGCATATTATTATTATCTCTTGTGAAAATTTACGAGATCAAAAATTAAAATGCCCTTAAGCATAGAGAGAGAGCAGAGAGCAGAGAGCTGGCAAAAGAAAGTGGCTGGGGCTAAGAAATTGTTGCAAAATAATTTTATGGCTAGCCAAGGGTTAGGGCCAAGCAATCTATAACCGCATCAACGGCAGCCAACTGGGAGAACTTGTGGGTGGCTGCTGGCTGGCAATAAGGATAAGCAATGGAGTAGCATTTTGTCCATATCCTTGAGGGCATTTTCGGACGCTCTACGCTCCACGCTTCAACTACCAAATTGTCCATTTATTATGCGGCAACGCCTTTTTCACTTTTGCCCCAGCCAAGAGAAATGAAGTGCCCGAGAAAAGGAGAAGACCACAACTCCCTCGCACACTCGCTGTCTTGATGCTTCTGCATTGTAAGTGATGGCATTAAGACAAGCTGTGTTTTAGGGGGAGTGACCTGCACTTAAGGTGCAGCATCGGCTACATTAGCCGCACACTTTGCCACGGAAGTTGCACAATTAGAAAAGCAAGTCAAACTTTTTGCTTCGCTGCCTTGCTGCTTTCTCTCTGTCTCACTTTCTTGCTCGCTGTTCACCTCGCTGTATCTGCTGCACTTTTAACTTGCATATTAAAAAATAGTTTTACGCTGGCAATTTTTCAATTTTGCCTTAGCAGCTGTCTGCGGAATATCAAAAAAGTCGGCTGTCGATATGCATAAAATGCTGTTGCCCGCCATTATATTAGATATCAGTTCAGACAGAGTCAGAAACGAGAAACAAAAAACTAAGGTGCAAATCCTTCGACCAGACGTTGAAAAATTAGAAATGTTTCGCCAACTGAAACGTTGTTGGCTCCCCAGCTGGGGTTGGCTGAAGGTTTGCTTGGTTGCCTGTTTGGTTTGGATGGTTAGCTGGTTGGATGGTTGGTTGGTTGGATGGTTGGTCAGCTGCTTTGCATTAACTCAGGGTTATGCAAAGCAATTTTAAGAGTGCGGATTTACGCTGAACAGCTGTTTTCACTAACAAAATATGTAAGCCGGATGAAAGTAGGTCAGGTGGAATGAAATTAAAACGCAAGCATTAAAAACTTAAGGGGCATTTACAACAAAATCACACACTAAGTAGCTTTAAACAGCAATTTGTATTAACATTCGCCACATAGCCATAATATGCTACACTTAACAACAGGCCACATTAATAAATTATGTTCAATTAAAAGTTGCTTTAAGTTTCTACTGCTTAATGAAAATATTTATATTTTTAAGCATACTTTTAGAGTGACAGTGAAAAGAGATTTCGATTTATTTATTATTTGCATACATCAATTTATCAGTGGATTATGTAGAAAACTTTAACAATAACAGTTAGACACTTTGCATTTTGTGCGTTCTAAACAATTTAACCTATTATAAAACAGCGAGCGCAATGTAATATTCCCAATGATCCCCAAAATTCTGCTCACATTAAGCCAAGTACAAATTGCCTATCAAAGTTTGGAAAAAGAGCCTTAAGCAAGCAGCTGCCAAGGTTCCTTTAATACATATTCCTTATTTACAGAAAAACACTCAAAGAGTATGAGAGAGAGAGAGAGAGAGGGCTCCAATCATTTATCTAAAAACGCCTCAAAAGACAAAACCAGGAAGCACCAAAATGGGGCTA
Source organism: Drosophila immigrans (assembly GCA_963583835.1). Taxonomy (NCBI): domain Eukaryota; kingdom Metazoa; phylum Arthropoda; class Insecta; order Diptera; family Drosophilidae; genus Drosophila; species Drosophila immigrans. The sequence goes on from OY757141.1 coordinate 30,726,974, forward strand.
TGGCAGTCCAAATAATTGAATAAAAAGCGCAACACAAAGAGAAGTCTTTAAATGTGATGAGATGAGACTTTATCCTAACTTTTGGCGCAGCTGCGCGACGTGGCAGCAACAGCAACAGCAACAGCATCAGCATCAAAAGCCCGCAGAAAATGGCAAAGAGGCAACAAATAATTTGTACGCAAATTAAAAACAAAAAAGAAGCGAACGAAGAACCCCAATGAAAATTAAATGAAAGAAGCGTGTGCCAAAGTGTGATTAAAACTTTTTCGGGGCACGTGAACATCCTCGACTCCAGACCCAGACGTCGTCGTGTACTATATGTGCAAAATACTCGTAATTGGTATTATTTTTGCTGCTCATTGTCATCATGGCTGCTAATCGCGGTTGTCAGTATGAGTGTGGAAGGTGGAAACGGATTCCGGCGACTTTAAAGTGCACGCTCGATTGGTATAATGCCATAATAAGCGACATTTGGCACGCAATCATTAAAGCGTCGTGTTGCATAGGGGTGACAAACCCACGGCTGCCAGGGGTTGCACTTGCCACACAACAGCGACACCTTGCAACGTTGCTGTCGTTGCTGGGCTTACAAAGGATTAACACGGCGCCCAGAGGCAATTTGAATAGGTGGCACAATTGCTGAAATTGTTTCTCGCAATTGCCCACCAACCACCATCGACCAATAGACGATACGATAGACGATAGCCCAAATACAAGAGTCTCTCATAGTCAATCCGACATCGACATCGAGATGACTCGACGTCGTCTGCTGCCTTTCCCATCATGCGTAATTCTATTTGTCATTTTGATTATGACATTGTAATGCTTTAATTGATGCCACAGAGACACGGCACTCTGATGGGATTCTGCACAGACTGCAAAAGGCAATCAACCCTGTTCCTGCTCTCTTGTTGACTAGACGACAATGACACGGCGCAAAGTCCCTCAGCTTTTTGTGCTCTTTTTTTTTGTGTCGCACTCTGTGTTATGTGTCGCGTCTGACAAATCCTATAAACAGCCCCAGGCGAGGGTGTTCAGTTCAGTTCAGTTTTTGTCGATGTGCTGTTGGTGTCTGAAACGGTTTGGAAACTTCAATGAATTTTAAATTGATACCGTACAGTTATGCTCGACGGTATAGGGCAAGTTGTCACTGCCAGCAAGGGCAGGGAGATCTGATTGTCTAAATGGAAGTCAAAACTGGGAAAATCCTGATTTCCTGTAGGGCAAAGTAATTTAAAGGGTAAATTACGGCATCCGAAACAGCAGCGCGCAGTAATTATTAGAAATAAATGAAGTGACATTTAAAGAAATCAAAATTGGAATTTTGGGACAATACATCGTTAAAAATCGTATTTATAAATTTAGCATTTAAAAGCAAACTATAAAATATTTACATTTTAAATAGTTGACGACTAATTTAAAGGGTTAATTATGGCCTCCGCACAGTATTTATTTATTAGAAATAAATGAAGTACCATTTAATAAAATGACAATTAAATGGAGAATAGAAAAGCCACAAATATGAATCTTATTACAAATTTGAAAAATTAAGTACTCAACGATTCGATAAGTTAAATTAATGATTTTTCCATTGCTTAGTTTTAGAGACAGCTGCTCTTCAACTGAAAACATTTTTAAATTGAAATCTTTTGATATTTACTTTAGAGAAAATACTTTTTACTTGCATGCACAAAGGTGTCTATTGAAATACGAGGCACTGTTCGTGTGACGATGTCGCGTGTGCAGGACAATGGCTGCAAAAGGATATGGTTTTTACGTGGTAACAAATAAGTGTATGCAAAAGCCGAAAATTGCATTTTGGAAGCAAGTTGCATGGCAGTTGCTATGGTGTTTGTGATAAGCGACAACAACAAAGCAACTCGAAACCGAAACAGTTATTTTGTTGCACGCAAAGTGGACGACGAGGACGACGACGGCGACGGCGACGCATGAGCAAGCAACTGAAATTACCAAGGACATATGCACAAATTTGCAACGAAAAACGCACATGGCAAAAGGAGGCAGGCAAATTGCGGCAAGCAAGCGTAAATGTTGCACGCCGCTGTTGTCGTTGTAGTTGTCGCCGTCGTGGTCGTGGTCGGCGTTCCACCTGAGCGACGTTCTTGGGGCGGTTGTTGCGTGCTACGACAAGGGAGACTCGGCAGTCGGCAGTCCTAGAGGCAGGAGAAGAGCAGTAGCTAAAGCAGCAGCGGCTGTGGCAGCTGTTGTCGCATTCTAATGCAACGCACAGTGGGCATGAAATATTGTTGACAGGTGAAAATGTAACACACAAACAAGCAGACAGTCGGACAGCAAGACAGACGCAGACACGCGCGAGTTAACGACACTGGAACACGACAAAGACAAAGACACAGGCAAAGGGAAAGGAAAAGGCAGTCGACTTCCTCCGAAGCAGCCGCTGATCATTGTGAGTGTGCTTAGCAGGCTCTAAGCGAAGACACCTTCGCCTCCCTTTGGGGAGAAAGTGAGCTGCGGCACCAGCGGCCAGCTAATACGACAAGGTGGTGGCTGGAGCTGGAGTTGGAGATGGAGATGGAGATGGAGATGGAGATGGAGATGGAGATGGGCCATGACAGCTAAACTCATGTCGGCTTCACGTGCTGAGCTGCCATTTGGGCCGCCTCCCCAGAGGAAAGTCCCGGCAATAAGTGAAAGTGTGTGTTGTGTGTGTGTGTGTGTGGAAATGGGGGCACAAATGTGGCAAGTAGTTGCTTGAAATGAAGGGGTGAGCCACAAACACTCACACTCAGTTCTCCTGCCCTGCCACGCCCTTGCAGCTGGGGGCCTGGTGTCAGTTTGCAACCCTTAGGGCACATCATGAATAGCTGATTAGTTGCATAATAAATTAAAATATTTGTCACTTACGGCTTGCTTAAATGCTTTCGGCATTGTTTTCCCTGGAATTTACAAATTACAAATCTACAAAAAAAAAATCAAACAAGCAAGAAAGGCAAATAATTAAAATTCAATTAACAATCACAATGGCACAATTATACAACGCTCAATCATAATGCATCAGTTAATGCATTTGTTGACATACTTTTTGAAAAAGCTTTTGATTAAATGAAAATTGTTTAATTGCAAACACAACCGATTAATTCGCTGCCGGCGATTACGTTAATCGTGCTTATCGATAATTGCTCGCGTGCTGCGCTGCGATTGACGATCAACGCCAGTGTTGAACAATTTGCATAAAATTGCACTTTAGCCGCGTTTCCTGTGACGGGCGTTTTGACTAATTTATTAGCTGAAGTGAGGCCACCTGCTAGTTTAAAATATGTTTGCATATTTCTCATATTTATGAGGTTGAATATTATATTGTAGCATGTGCAACATATTCAGTTTCAGCAGCAAATTAGCTTTGGCAAAGTGAAGCGTACGATTGGTAAGTACATTTAGTTCTCAGTTTGGCAGCATTGTAATTTAGGTGCCCGCTGGTTGCCTTTGTTTTGAGCGCACGCACGTAGCCAAAGTCTCAACTTTGCCTCTAATGTTGCTGAAAATTGAATTTCTTATTACAATATTTTTCTGTGTGCCGAGTGTCTGCAGTGTGCCTGCAAGTGCAACGGCAACATTAACTAGTAAAGTTGTTAACGTGGTCGAAACGTAGATACTCTGCTGCGACTTTCAATTTAATTTAGCACATGCAAGCTGGCTTTAATTTACATTAAATACTAATGAAAATGACTGTTTAAAAAAAGGGAAATTAATTACAAATATTGTAAGTACTACAGACTGTTCTTTCATGTCGTGGTATCCTTTGGTAGGGCATCGAGCGCATTTGCCTGCGACTTCAGCAACTACAACGTAAAGCGTTTGCCGTTGTCTCCGCTGTTGCGTCGTGTTATTACGTGCTTACGTAAATGCTGGCGCCTCTGGGCAAATTTGTTGGCCTGTCTCTGACGTAAAAAAAAAAAGAAAAGAAAATGGAAATGGAGAGAAAGAAAATGCGCAGCGCGCTTTCTATTTATTTATTTGATTATTTTAGTTTGTTGTGTGCGGCGCACAAAATTAAATGAAATGTTTATTCAAACGTTTAAATTGCTTTAAAAAAGAGCGAGTCTCAGGACAAAAGGGGCTAAACGGGGACTCAAATGTGTCGCAGCCAAAGAGGCTGCCAAGTTGTCGCCAAGCTTGTTATTCTTGTTTTGTAGCTGCTTTTGTCCTTTTTATCTCGAACTACTTTCGGCCAACTTTGCGCCGGCTATCGTTATCGTTTATCGTTAAAGTGAATCATGTCAACCGCATAGAAGGCAAGTATTCGGGGGGCATCTTGGATTACCATAAAGGATTTCCCCCTTTCGCTCACTGCATGAGTCTAGGCGGCATTCATTTTTCATATATCCTGATCCTCCTATGTGACCCCCACCTTTGTTCAATTTAAAATGCCAGCAACAAGAATGAGAATCTCATACGACGAGTCGCCTCGACTGCGAGTTACGCTGTAGCTGCACAGCATGTGACCAGAAGTTTTCTCGTCTATTATACCCGATTCAGGCTATTCGAGTAGCTGGAATATAACAACAAAAACGATTTTATAAATGAGCTGCCGCCGCAAGCAGGAAACAAGCAAATCGTTCAAGAGGAATCCTTGCCAAAAAGGCAAAGGGATACCAACAAAATCTCTCGATGGTCAAAGCCAAAGTGCAATGTCCGTGATGACTTGGCAGCAAAAAGGGCTTCATTCTGGGCCAGGCGACAACTTTGACGCCGACAACTCCCCCTCATCCCTACCACACTCTAGTTTTGAAGCTCACTTTTTGTTTATATTGACTGTCAGGTCCCGTCACGCCCCTCACAACTCTCCGAAAATAAGACCCAATACAGCAGCAATCAATCATGTGGTTTAAATTGGGGTATTTGTTTAAGGCGGTAAATTTTCAGATATTTCCGTTCATTGCTGATAAGGCTGAATGTATTTGTGTGTGTGAGTCTGATGTGCCTGTCACTTGACCAGGACCCTCTTTTTTGAGGTTAGGTGTTAAAGCGTTGTGGCTAAAGTTTGGAGTGCAAATAGGCTGATTGCTTATCGAATATTTCGAATAGATTTGATTTGTTAAAACGAACTTTTACATCAGGTAGGAGAGCATTTTATTGGTAAATTCAACGAATTTTTTATACTTTGCATTTATAATCGTATCAAGAGATTTATTATATGAGAGCTGAAAGTTTAACTACTATCCATGCATTTCTAATCTTTTGAAGACATTTATTATATTATAGTCTAAAAGTTAACCCCATCAACAGTCTATAACGACAACTCCACAATTTCTAATGCTTGGCATTTCAAATCTTATGAAGACATTTATTATATTATAAGCTAAAAGCTGAACAGTTTTAACGACAACTCAACTTTCTGGTACAGGGCATTCAAAAGTGAGTTTCGGTTGCTCAATCGAGTGATACGCTGTTCACTTCTTTAACAACTTAGCAGAGTGCAAGATTGCTTGTCAAATTACAATCTGGCAAAGGCCGCTGGTCAATGGGAACAGAGGCGAAGGCAAAGTTTCGTTTCTTTGCTTAACGAAAAACTTTATACGGGCCAGAGGGGGACGAGGGATGGGAGTGAAGGTTTGCGGGTATATTGGATAGTTAATATCATGGGAGCCACCTTATGGCAGTCTCGTATTAATCATGCGCCTGTCACCTAACGTAAATATTGTAAAATGAGTGGAAAATGAGGCAAAGCTGCTTCAGCTCCAGCTCCAGCTCCTGTGCTGTGCTGCTGTTGTGACATTGTTGTAATGAACTTTCTAGCAAAAGTTTGTGCAAAGTTTTTAGAGAGAGATTTTGTTCCCCCGGGGCAGTTAATGAGGTGGCAACTGGCATGTGAGATGGGGTAATATGCCAGCAAGCCTTAAAATGTGTAAATTATCAGCAAGTTGATGCCCTTTTTTGCAACCGAGGCGACAACTGTACCTGCAACTGTCAAGATTATTATATTATAAACATAGTTAAATTGAACCGATAAAGATGTCAATGTTGTGCAGTGTCAAATTAATACCTTCAAGCAGGTAAAGTTCCAAGAGTAAGCTGCTTAACAATTTGGCAAATAATTGCATTTGCAAATGCATATCTAACGCCTAATGCAAACATATTACAAACTGATTTCTAACTCAATATTGGCCAGGCCTAATGCGGTTACTTGTCTGTGCAACTGTTTATCTCAATGAATGTGTGTCTGTGTGTTTGTGAGCGGGGAATTCCCCGCAGTCTAATAACATTAGGGCGTGGTGCGAATATTATGAAAATGGCCAGCATCAGAGAAGACGTTCTGCTTTACGCCATTTAAGCCACAAGTGTGCTGTAAGAAAGTATACTAAATGTTTTGTTATTGACCAAATACACACACACAAAGATTTACATATGTAACGCATACTATGTATGAAAACTGTTTGCCTTCGTGCGGCCTTTGCATTTGAGCATTTAATGTTGTGTTAAATTGAAAATTTGCATAAAACATTTGTTGTTGTTTATTTATTGGCATTGGTTTGTGTGTGTGAGTGTGTGCAGGTATTTGTTCAGTCGGCCAGCAACTAAATATTTGATGCAATTTGTGTGGCAATTTAATGGTTAACTTATCCATACATAAATTTATATCAAAGGAATTTGTCTCTTTATGCAAGTGTTGGTTTATTCAAAGACTAAGCATCAAAAGGAGCAAATCAAGGGAATTAAAAAAATATGCATTTAAGTCTTTTAGCACGCACAAGTTCAGATTTCAATAAATTTTAAACATTTGATACCAGAGTTCACTAATTGACAGACGCAATAAAATAAAGAAGTTATAATGGATCAAAATATGAACTGCGAATTGATGCAAACTTAAATAAATAAATTGAAATTCAGTTAAAGGAAATTCACAATAAATTAACTGTCAATTGATACATTTAATTAAATATATTTTTTGATTTTGAAGTGAAGAAAGCTTCACAAAAAATATTAAATATTACATTTACTCAATTTGTTAAAAATGTGTAAAGTTGTCTTTATGAAATTAGTTTGATAAACTCTAAATCTTTATTGCAATTTAATGAGGATTTAAGCAAGAAGTAACTATAAAAATTCTAAGAGAAAACTTCATCTTTATGAGCTGTTCCTCCCATTCGAAATAATGTGCTTGGTTAAACTAATTTCGAAGCACTTAATATATTTAAATATAATAGTACCGAATATAATTTTTAATATGCAGAAATTAATCATATTAAATATTAAATTTACTGAATGCTTTAAATTGACAAAAAGTTGTTGATGTTCGATTTATGAAATTAGCTTAATGAACAGAAAATTTCATTGCCATTTAATGAGGTTTTAAATTCAAAGTAATTAATAAAAATGTTATATAGAAAGCAATCGCAATTCAAAGGGAAAACTTCATCTTTATGAGGTATTCCTCCCACTCTCCCCAGTGATGTCAGTTCACAAAAACTTCAGATCACACCTTGGCGTATCTTCGAATCGCATAAAACAACTGCGAAGCTGTGAAGCCAAATTACATGCTTTAAAAGTTAAATAATGTGCTTGGAGAAACTAATTTCGAAGCACTTGCGCTAATCTCAATTTCTTTCAACTTTTATTTTATTTAAATTTGATGCTTTGTTTCGCAATGATAAAAACAAAGCTGAAACGGAACTCTGAATACAGTTGCCATTCTCTCTCTCTCTCTTCAGATCCCAGGCGGAACTTTATGTGTTGCCGCGAAATCTCAAAACAATCAAAGTGCGAGAGTGCAACAACAACAACAAATATATAAACAAAAAAAACGCGAAAAGGAGAAAAAAAAAACAACAAAAGAAGGGCCAACTCAAATAATATGCTACGGCTGTTGTTACTGGGGCTGTCGTGGGCGTTGATGTTTGCTTAACGAAAATACATAGCAACAACAACATCAACAACAACAACAACGAGAGCGAGAGCGAGAGGAACCGAAAGCCAACTTCAACTTTAGTGCGAAAACTTTTGCCACTTAACTTTTGTGAATGCTTGAGAGCAGGGGCAGAGAGGCGACGAATGTGCACGGCGCAGCGCCCCAATCTGAATCCCAATCCCGGGGCCAGTTCCAGTTTCAGTTGGCAGCCAACACATTCGCCCGATCCCCCCGAGAGTCGAGGCTGCCTCGCCTCGCAATGCCAAAGCCAAAGCAATTAAAATTATTGCTGGCGAAAAAGTAATATTTTTCAAGTGCTAAATAAACACACTATAAAAGCCGCGAACGCGAGCCGACAACCGAAGTCAATATAGCCCTTCGCCGCTAGATGGCGCTGCTTGCTCCCTCCCCACACACACACAGGCACACACACGTATTGCAGTGCGGAAGAAGAAGATGCGCACAAAAGTTGATTCAATGATGTTTTCAAGAGTTATTTACATATGCAACGCACAGCAAGCGAGAACTTTTCGAAGCGCCAAAGAAAACTCTCTCTCTCTCTGCTCAAGCTTTTTCTTTCTTCCACCCATCAAATATTTGGCCTGCGCCTTTTTAGCTATGCCAAATCGCTGGATGGTCTGCTTCCTCTTCTGGTCTAGATCTGTAGCCAAAGGGGCGAGCAGGGAGGACCGGAGATATGGAGATGGAATCGCATCTTGAAGAGGGTGATGCCTCTTCAAAAGTTGCTGGCGCCTGATGGGCCGCTTGATTGCCTGCTTCGGCTTCGACTTCAGCTTCTGCTTCTGCTTCTCGGGTTGTGATATGGCCAGAGAAGCCAAAGACAAGCCCAAGTAGTTAGAAGATGGAATGGAATTGTTATGTGTATGTTGGGTAAGAAGGCAATTATGATAATGTTAAAGTTTGTCAGGTTTTGCTACCTCAAAAGCGGCAAATACTCGTAACTAATGTTGACTCAAAAGGGATCTTCTCGCCACTGGCAAAGTACTTTTGCGCAGCCTCCATAAAAAAACTTGTTTAGCGATTGCATATGTGAGAAGTGCTAAGCAGGCATGCAAATTGGACATTTCTTTTACGACTATGTTATGGGATATTCTTGCTTAATTTTTCAATATTTCGCTAGCTTTTATTTTCTTACCTCAACTGCTGCTGTTTTATTGCTGGCTGACGTTGGAGTTAAACTATATTTCATCTGTATGGTATCTGTCATTTAGAGCTTTAAACAGGCATGACAGCCAAACATTTATCGCATTTCTCAGCCAGGACTCTCAGGCAATTATAATTTTGTATGTTTTTTATAGTTTTATGGTTCTGGCAGCAATTCACTAAACAATTTCCATGTCAGAACCAATTGCTGAACCCTTCGAAAACTGATGGTTCGCAATGGCACATATACTCGTAGTATACTCGTAAATTTGTCGTTTTATAGCTCACCCTAGGCTCTGGTGGAGAGAAAAGTTTTCGTCAGTTCCCTAATAGCGCTCCATTACTTAATGTTAAAGCTTTCGCCCGAAAGCAATGCCGATAAAAAGAAAGAAAGAAACAAAACTTGCAACATTTGCTGAAAATCTCAAAATACACTTTCACCTAAAAGTTGACAGAGTTTTCGAGGGCAAATTGCAGGCAATTGCTGGGTTTGCTGACTGAGGGGATAACGCGCCAAAGAAAAGCAGCAAAGTGTGACAAAGTATCAAATGGAGGAGGTGATCGGTGGGGGGGAGTATGTGTAAATGTCTATTCGAGTGTAGAATTTGATTGCACTTGGAAATGTCTTTATGCGAGTGTTGAGCCAAAGTCATCGATGATGCTCTGTCGATTGTCTTTTATGGCTTGGAAAATAAACTTTTGCCACGACGCGACTCGAGTCGAGTCGCTTGGCCATACGCTTCGTTGCACCAACGAGTTGCACTGAGGAGTTAAAGAGAGTCAGGCGTAAATTCACTTAAATTATGCGTGGCGTTCCCCTCCTCCCCTTTCTCAGCTTTGGCATTTTGAAACAATTTGCTGAGTCACACACGCTCTGTGTCTGGTGTTATGTGACCCCGCTGTGACCCACATTTATACGCTCGAATTGATTTTGTATGCTGGCAATCAGCGCAGGACAACAGAACACAACACACACACACACGCGGCGTATACGCAATGTCCAATGCGACCCCAAAAGCCACTCTAAAAGCTCCAGCTTCAGCTCCAGCTCGAGCCTGCCAGCTATTTTTATTTGTTGTAAATCTGTAACGAAGGCACGCACTATTTTCGGGCTGCTTGCCACGATATCCACGTATTTATGCCAAGTCTGCAACAATCCGCTAAAGCCCCTCAGTATGCGATACCTTCTCCTAGCTCCCTTTTTTTTGATAATTTAATGCCCGTTTGAGTTAAGGCAGCGCATCCTTTTGGCTATGAGTTGTAGTCGTGTGTTTGGTATTTGGCAGCCTTTCGACACATAAACTACAATATTTAATTGGTTCGCCAACCTTGGATTGGGATCACTTGGGAGCTCACGCGCTCACCGAGCACGTCCTCTGAATGCATGAGCAAATTTTTTGCATACTTAATGCAATTACGAAAAGGTTCTCCCATCGGAATTGGCCGCCACAAAAAACAAAACCCGGCATTCCTTGCACAACCACAATTGATTTACTTGACAGGTCGGCATTAGAACCTACCTCTAGCTGACACGACATCAATAGCACTCGAGAATGAAGAGTTACTTATGGAGGGCGCTACTTGCAAGAGCATCGATTACAAAGGCTTGTAATTAATAATTTTAAAGTAATTAAATATTTAAAGTAATGTAAATTATATACATTTTCCAAATTGTTTTTAAATTAACTTTCTTTTAGATTTATTTGGTATGAAATTTGAATTTTCAAAAATGTATTTGAATTTAATTTCAAATTGAAATTAATAGACATATGCTTTTTTTCAGTATGTGTTAAATAAAATTTAATCAAAAACGGAAAGTTATACTATCAAATTTATTTTTAATGTAATTCTAAATTGTGATTTATGGTCATTGGATTTTAAAAATGCATTAACTACAATTTCTGCAAAAATCAAAAGTCGAATTTTGACCAATCGCAATAATATTAGGCCATGAAAATAGAAGTTAAAATAAAACATAAATTACAATTCACAAGTTATCGCATTAACCAATTAAAAGATAAAAATTCTTAAATAAAAAAAGTATAAAGCAAATCATTTTGTATGAGTTAAGAGGACATAATAAACTCAAAATGTATAAAACCAATAAGTTGTTTAATAGATTTTTAAAACTCCACAAATTGTATGAAAAACATATTTATTTTTATTTATAAATTTCAATGTACCTCAACACTTTTACCAAAATAAATTAAAAATGCTGCCAATTGTCTTGTAAAATAATTTAAAATGTCAGAAAATTCACCGAGTCCCGCGAAACATTCAAAATTGTCATAGACGCTTTAAATCAAAGTGAAATCAATCAATATAATTAGAAATGAAAATAAAAAATATCGAAATAATAACTGAAGTAATGTTTTGCTATGAAAATTGTAGTTCGTCGCTGCTCTTCAACGCTCTTCACTTTCGTTAACAAGATCTGTTGTTCGCTGGGAACTGCCCAAGTCGAGCTGTTAACCCCAGCAGTTGGACTACGAGAGTAGTTTCTTAACCCACAACTAGCGTCGGGCTAACTAACTGCAACATCCCAGTAATCTTTTCTCGTTTCTCGCCGCACTTCACTCCTCTTGCATACATTACGTGCATTCAAAGGCCAATTTCGTTAGCCAAAACGCAAGTTATTTGCTCATTAAAAGGCCGGGCCAGAAGCTGCAGTTGTGGCAGCAATTTCAGAGTGCAGCAATTGTTAGGCACAGGCCAACTGCGAAGTCTTGAAGTCCCTTTTGCGTGTCCTCAACTACATTCGACTGCATCGCAGCACTGCCAATTTGGCCAGATGGAGGCGAGGAATTGTGAGGAATTTTGCTCCACTTGAAGCAGCGCCGCTGGCGATATTTCACTTGAGGCGCAGATCGATCCACATGGGCTGCCGCATCGGCTTATCACGCAAATCTGTCAGATAAAGTTTTGCATACGTGCATATGCACACAACTGGCACAGGAAGGCGGTCAGTTGGCCTCTTGGTTTTGGCCTGGCTAAGCGTCTTGCTGCTTTCCCCCTCTGGAGCATCTCACGTTCCGTTTCGGTTGAAGACAACGTGGCTTGCAATTAAATGTTGCTGCTGCTGCTGCTGTTTGGTTCTGTTATGTCCGCTTTTGTTGCATGTTGTACATGCTGCAGTACTACGAGTACAACCTGCCACCAACTTTCGTTGCAAGCACAGCGAGCTGTTGCAACAATCGTGATCTTATCATTTTCTTGCTTTGTTCATGTTCGATTTTGTGAATTTGTTTTACTTAAGAGTGCTACTATCCAACCTCTCGATATTGACTCGATACGTTTTTTTTCTTTTTCCCCCCGTTTCATGACATTTCCCGAGCGACCGCATTTGCAAACAGACCGCGTCCAGTCTCCAGTCAGAGTCTCGGTCTCGGTCTCTGATCTCTTTCTCTCTCTCGACTGGCCGTGCTTTATATACCATTTAAATAATTTATAAGTTAAAATCTCTGTACTCTGCATTGTGGCGATCGTGATAAGCGATGAGACTGTTTACTGATTTTTCTTTTCTTCATTGCATTTGCATTGTATTAAATCGGTAAGACAGCAAAAAAAGAATATAATAAAATGTATTTAATTTATTGGGACTTGCACCAGATTTATGGCCTTACATTTGCGCTTATTGGGCATTAATGTCAACAAATATTAAAGGATTATGCTGGCAAATAATGTCAGCAGAGTGCAGGCAAAAAATGTGAAATGCATTTCAATCCTTTGCGAACAAATTGTAAATATCGCGCATTTCTATAAAGTTTTCTAGTAGTTTAACGAAATAAATTAAATGTGTCGGATATGGATGGATGGATAAATTATATTTTAACCGCTGGCCAAACAGCTACAGCTCATTTTCTGTCGTATTCAATTCCAATCAAATTAAATTGTGACAGGCGAACTCAGTGACCCTTCGACAATTCAAATCAAGCTCAAATTAAATAAAAAAACTCTTTGCATACTAAATTCGTTATCTGTTGCCAATTTGCGGCAACCAAGATGATGGAATAAAAAATAACCTAACGATAATTAAATATAAAAACTGCATACATTCTGTACGTACGAATATGGAAAATGGAAAAAATTGTTTGCTTGGCAAACAAATTGCAATTTAGATTTTGCAGAACCTAACGAAATGGAACTATAACTATCCACAAATATATTTTAACGTTTTATAAATTGGTTTTGCAATTTGGTAGCGCATCGCTGCCATTGGTGCCACCGCAACGCTGTCGAGATACTCATACTTGAAGATACCTAGCACGCGATATGCAAAAGATACAACCCATCCGCATACACAGAGACTGCGACTGGGACTGGGACATGGGACAGAGCAAATAACGGTAGCTGGGTAGATGAATCCAACTGAATTGGTAGCTGGCTGGCATCGTCTCATCGCCAGAGTCAGAGCCATAGCCAGAGTCCTCCTCCTGCCATCTTCCGCCGTCCGTCAGGTCGTAGATGTTAATCGCTGCGGCACTTTGGAGTAAGTGGCATTTTGCAGCGTCCACGAGGGCAGCGGAAGAAGATGCAGATGGCAATTGCGCAACGAGACGGAGGCAACACCGCTCGAATCGACTCTTGCTCTTGATATGGCCAGCCCACTGTCCCTTACCTAGCCGGTTGGTTGGGTGGGCGTGGCCCATGTCAGTCCAAGTTCCAACGTTCGTGGCAAATGTTTGCGGATTTGAATTTAAATTGAAATAGGATGTTGTATATTCAAATGAATTTTAACTTAAGGGCAAATAGGAGGAGGGGACAGCGCAGTGCAGTGTGCGGGAAGCCGATGTTCAGATTAACATCATCAGTTGTGGCATTGATTGGTCGTAGATAGCACACGAAAGCGCCGCCGGGCTGCACATGTAACCGCAGCCGAAAAAATTTCACAGAAACTCGTCAGACGCTTTGCAACGATCCGTGAATACTCTAACACAATATTCAATTATATTTGAATTAGTTAATTTACTCGAAGAAAGAAGAAATAATTTATTTTTAATTATAATATAGATACATTAAAAATCTCATTTAATAAAACATTTCTAATTCGCTGAGCTTTAAAAATTGTTTATATATGTTTTAATACAATTTGTTTTTTTTTTACAATTGTTTTAATTATAAAACGTTTTAATTTGTTTCTATTTTTAGCTGTTTGCAAAAAAGTTTTTTTTTATTTTTGTATTGGAAAATATTCTGCTCCAATAAAAAATTTCAAATTGATGCTATTAAAAGTGATTGATATTAAATATTAAAGAAAATAAACTAAATATGGCTTTGGGCTGGTTAAAAAAATTTTTGTTTCTTTTTTGGTAATTGAAAAAATAAATAATTGATATATGGATAATATTTGTATAAACAAAATCTCGCTTTTGCGTTTCATTTTCCAATTTTCAAAGCAAATAAGTTTTCCCAAAAAATAGATGTTGCCAACGCAGTGCAGAACAAAAAATTGATATATCACAGTGATAAAACGAAACAGAAAATCTAATGGATTTTGTAATAAGTTTTAGTTTCCATGTTTATATTAGCATGCTAATAGTGGCAATTGCTCCGGCTCCGGCTCTGGTTCTGGTTCGGCACGAGGAAGCGGAACAGGTTGGGGAGACCCTCTATTAAAACAGTGGTTGGATGCCTCAATATTGGCATAGGCAATTTGCGTTTCATTTGATTAGTCGCTTGCTCCCCCCACCAGGTAAAAGGTGACTTGTTATCTAAGGTTACTTTCATGGGAACTGGTAACTGGAAACTGTTTGCTCGTCCGTGTTTTTAGACGCCCCCAAGAAACGAGAAAAACTGCTGATAAGCAACTAAGTCGACTGCATATTATAATAAACAAAATAGCTGACAATGTGCGCTGCACCCCCGGCAAACAAACCATAAACGATAATTAATAGAGAGATAATCTAAGCTGTTTGGGGGCTCAGTGCAATGGATTGGCTTTGACAAATCTCATGGCCTGGCAATCGAAATGAATTATTTTCCCAACGAACAGGCCCGTAGCTGCAATTTCCATGGAAATTCCCCCACCAAATGGTCGCTGACAGCGACTGAGAGGCCAACAAGAAAAACAACAACACAAGACCCTGTAACCATAAATCTTGTAGTTTTCGTTATTCTATTTTTTGTTGTTGTTGTTGGTTTCCCATTTACTAGAACTAGAACTCTTTGCCAGGGCAAAGTGACATTTTGCTGTGGAAGTCAGACAAAGGCTTCGTCTTCATTTGCAGCCCAGCTTCATTTTATTAAAACCATTTAAAAGTACACGATCTGGAAAATAAACGAGAGGCTTGTCTGGAGCGCAGAGCACAGCCAGGCCCAGGCACGATTTTTTCCAATCCAAATCCAAACGGAACCCAGACGGAACGAGACACTTCTGAAATGCAATCGAACTGAGAGTCAGGGACCTCTGGGGCACAAGCTACAGGTGGTTAATCACCAATTAAGCGCTACATCATACAAATTTGTAGCCCCAGAACTGAACCCTTTTTTTTTTTTTTGTTTTTTTGTTATTATGTCACACTATTTGTCACTTGTCGCTGGGCGCCAAAGTGACCCCAAAAAACGGGTTCCCAAACAAAATCTCTTGAAGCTCTCATGCCGAGCGGCAAAAATTGAATTGATTAATAAATGTGCTTGGGCTTACCAAGCTCTCTGTTGTTGGTTATTGAAGAACTTTTTTGGTTACGTTTTTTCGGTTTTTTGTTGAACTTGTACCGCATAAATCTCAACTAATTTTGTGTAATTAGTTTGCATAATCTGTCACGGTCGGTTTTTCTTTCTTTCCTTCTTTTTTTTTGCAGCCACATAATGAAGTTTCGTTTGGGTTCTGGTCTTGCATGCTTGATGTGATTATTTTAATAAATGATTTTCTATTGATTCTTAAATGCCGAAGAAACCGCGGCATTTTGTCAAAGTATAGAATGAAAGAAGAAAACACGAGGAACGAGCCAAGTTTCATGGAAGTTATGCAATTAATTTTCAACCTGATCAAAGTGTTCACAACTTATTAAGTGTTCAAAGTTCAGACTAAAGTCAGCTGCAAACTGTGGCCTCTTCGAATTCCAGAAGTTTGGGACACGCTTACCAAACGGTAGTTACGGTAGCTGGAGAGTTCCAAGAACACGTTGATTGGTAGATTGTAGCATGATATGGAGATCAATAGCACTGCCATAAGACAGGTGATTACCCAAGCCGAAGACTGATGTATTAATTTAGTCTTGAAGATCTGTAGGTATGACGTGTGATAGCTTTTTTTATGCTTTATGCTCGTAATTAAACTAATAATATTCATTTAAGTAATTAACTATTGTTTCAACTGGCTTAAATATGTTACGTGTAAAACATCTTTTCCTTTCCTAGCGAAATTACATGTTAGTATTAATGTAATTTCGCTATTGTACCTTACTGTACTAATATAATATAAACTTTAACGTTTTAACGAATCTTGAATACTAGATTAATATTTATTTAGATAAATGCAATAATTAATTATATACAATTGTTATTTATGTCTTACTATACTATAAACATTTTTTTGTATTTTGTGTAACTTATTATTAATTGTATTAACTATTGTGTCAACTGGCTTTAATGCCTAATACATAAAATCAAACTAACCAGCAAACAATTTTAATTCAAATGCTAGCAATTAACATTAGAGACTGCCATAATCATTATGGCAGACCATTATGATAATGACCATCAATACTTTTCGCTATACAACCTAATGATATTTACAATTCCATAGCGTAGCAAGGAAAGTTCGTTCAAAGATCTGAATGAACTCAATTTGGTGAAATGCGTCAAAACGGCAAACGGCAAAAGGCAAACAAAATTCGAAATTTATAGAATTTGAAACTCCATTTTCCATTTCCCATTTTTCATTTGCACAATCGCTATGGAAAATCAAAGGCCCAACGCACACACACACACACAAACACACACACACACAGCCAAAACAGACAAAATAAACCGCATGGCGAAAAAAAGTTAGAAGAGAGGAAAGAGATTTTTCATCTAAATTCAAATCAGCCGAAACGTTTAATAACGAATTTAAAAACTCATCAAAGCAGTCAAACAATGGCGAATGGGGTTAACACAGAGCTCGTCGCTTCTATGGATACATTTTTGACAAAACTCGTTCAAAAATAGCCGCCACTGCAGCAAAGTTGCACTTTGATGATGGCCAAACAACAGCGTCAACATCAACAACAACAACAACGGCAACAACGACTGAAACTGCAAAAACAACAACTGAAATGGCGAAACAATTCACATGGCGTTTCACAAATGTATTCGTCAATCAACAGGCCAGCGGCGAGTGCACTCATAATTGAATTTTACCTGCCCAGTTGGAGTCGGCAAGTTTGGCAAGTGTTTTGTGTATTATTGAAATTCATTTTGACGCACTCACTCACACTCACTCTCACACTCGACCAGAGCTAGACAGATCAAAACGCTGCTCGCACAAAGGCATAAAATGACCAAATCTCTTGCCAACTTAGACAACCGAATTCTGAATACTTTACACGAGGAAGAGCAAAGAATTTTAAACAACAAATTTACTTTATTTGCCTACGAAATGCAATTGGGTGAAGAGTAAATAAAATGCAATGTACATAAAATAATGTTCCTCTATTAAATTCTATTTGCTACAAATTATTTTTAAATGGAACAATGTACAAAAGATAATGTTCCTCTTTTAAAATATATTTGCCTCAAATTATTTAAAAATTGTTCAAAGAATAGACTTTGAGAAATAATTATAATTTATGCTTGCTAAATTCAAAAACTGTATCCACAAAAATTTTGTTTAACAAGCGTAAACAATAATTATTTCTCACAAGTCTTTTCTTTTGAGCAACTTCTTTTGCAATTTTATATTGAACACTTTTGCCTTTTAATTACTCTTCACATATTAAAAATATTGAACTATCCTAATGCATGAAGCATCGCCATGAGTGTGCAAATGTTTTTTTTTTTCGGTGCTGCAGATAATGCCCCAATGAATACTGTTTAAAATTCATTTCGTTTATCATCAAGTTTGACAGACTGAAGTACGGTGGCAACTACGACTCGTATTCATCAGAGCGGGAGAATGCCAGAGTTTGGGGCTGTTTTGCAGGATGCAGTCTATCCCCTCTCTCTCTCTATCTCTTTTTCTCTCTGTCTCTCTGTCTCTCTGCTGCCGTCTGCCCGTGATGAGTTTTGCTGCCGATGAAACTTTTTAAATGGAATTTGTGCTGCAAAATCGCGTTTCAACGAAATGAGTTTTAATTGCAAGTTTTCCTAATGCAGGCAACGCACGCACTCTCCAGCATTGCGTGTATTCACTTTATTGTCGTTGTTCCAGTTTGTTGTTGTTGCTGCTGGTGCAAATTCGATAAAATTTCTGTTCACGTTGCCCCTTAAATAGCGCAAAATTATGTTCTTTATGATAATTTGTATGTGTGTGCTCTTGTGAATTGCCAGAGACCCTGACGTTAACTCGTTAGCTCGTGTCCCAGTATTTCAAATTTCAATATTGCCAAGCAGCAAATGTTGCACCAGGCGGCCTATGTGCAACGTTTCCCGCCCCAATTTGAATTGTTAACTGGCCCAGGGACCGCATATTTTGGGGCATCAAAAATGATTGTTCACTGTGTTTGCCTTGGCGTAAAATGCCTCTGTGGCCGGCCAGCAAAATCAGCATAGTTAAAATGCACTTTCAATGATATGCTAGCCGCAATGAATTACAGACGCATCTCTATCGCCATCTCCGATGTCGGTGCAATAATTGTGAATGCATCAAATTCAGCTGGATTTATTAGCGCAAAAGCATTCCGAAGCAAAAACATTTCAATTACCGAACCTACCGCGTGTATTTGACTTTATGTATCTCGAAGCCAACCGAACGTAATTCAGTTAGTTTACTTTGCCAGCGCCAGCAGCAATTGCAACATTACAAGGGGCAGTTTGTGTTAGCTACTAAACAAAGGGAACATGCCTCCAAAACATTCGGCGTAGTTTGCATACAAATATTTTGGCTCAAACTCTATTGTAATAATATTAGTATCCAACGTGCAATTTAATTGCAAAATTAATGCAAATTGTCTGTTGTGTTTTTTTGTTCATTTCATTTGACATGCAGTTGTTATCAAATTGTTGTGGCGCAATTCATAATAAAGTTTATCATGGAACTCAATTGAAAAAGTTGTAGAGCTCTCAGCGCTCCTCTTCATTTTTGGTGTGCGCTCGTCCACTACCTTTGGCGCTGCGAAATACCATAAACAATATTCGCTTTGGGCCAATGTCCTATGCCCACCCATGCCCATAAACAGATCCAGCTCTCCACTTTTGGAGCTGAACACAAAACATTAACTGCTGTAAAATTCTCCTTTTTTTCTTACACCCGCTGAATATTGATATCAAGCCAAAGAGAGTATGATTTTTTAGGCACGAGAATTGTTTGTATCATTTAAATGGAAATAACAGTCTTCCGAACAGTTCGATACAATTATCGATAGTTTCCTCGATTGTTTTGCAACACTGTTTGCCTTGCTGCAAGGCGCCACCTAGTGTTCGTTGTCGGTAGAAGGTCCGAGTTTGTTGATTTTGGAAATCATCTGAAAACTTGGAAAGAGTATCTCGTAGTTGATCACCGCCGGCTTTATTATTTTTTCTTGCTTTCCGTATTTATTTGTTGCCTTATGTGTTGCAAATGAACCCAGTTTTCGTTTATCTCTTTTAATTTTTGTTATTTTTACATGTGCGCATTTTTGTGCAATGTGCACTGCACAAAAGAGCAACAAAAACAAAAGGCAAAAGCAAAAACCAAAACGAAAACAACAACAAAGGCACAAACAATAAACTGTAGAGCAGCATGCTGATGAGTCCTGCCTGGGAGCTGGGCGCTGGAAGCTGGGAGCTGGTCTCGTTTCACGTCTGCGAGTGCTCGTATTTGTTTTTAATTAAAATAAATATTACCATAACCTATAAAATAATTGAAAAACAATTTAACATTATTACGCGAATTTCAGCGAAGTCCCGCCCCACATAGACCACTGTCCACTCGACCCACTGTTCAACAGTCCGACAGTCTGTCTGTCTGTCTGTCCGTCCGTTTGGTCCCCTCGTTTCTGTTTATTCGGTTGGCTCTTTATGGCACTCCCGTTGCGGTTTGCACCTGCTGCATGTAAGGATGTTAAGGGTTATACCTTTGGCGCAGATTTACATGCATTTATTTGCCAACACGACCAGCTGCAGACGTTGGCCGTTGCTCTGCCCTGCTTCGAGAAGGGCTTACGGCACATTATTATGCGGGTTGTCGCAGATCCCCAAAGTTGCATTGAGTTCACTGAACTATCGCAATAACTCCAAGAATATATTTAACCAGTTGTCAGAATGAAATTGTATTGCATAAAGATATAGTTAGGAAGACAAGATTAAGTTAGTTTGATGACAATTAAAATTTTCGACAATATACCTTCATTTTGTCTGCATTTAATTTTATTTTTATTTTAATCATTTTTTTATTTAAATTTAAATGTATATGAAGAGTATGCAGCTGTTCTACTTACTTCAATTTGAAATCTCTCTTTAAAAATAGTCCGACAGACTCTTACACCCACATACACGCACTTCTGTAGACACACACGCATTTCGTAGTAAACTTTTTTGGTTTATTATATGTGTGTATGTTGGTATAATTATATTTTTAATTTTATTTTTATACGCTTCTTGCCATTAAGCAAGGCAAAATATCTCGTGCTCTTGTGCGAAAAATTAAAATGAAAATCTTCTTAAGCTACAACAACAATTATAATAATTATTTAATTAAAAATGTTGCACACTTTTTGCATTTTCATCTTTATTTTTTTATCAGAAAATTGCATTTATAAGTACGCAGCTATTTGGTTTTTGTTGTCTGCACTCAAGTGCTCGGCAAAAATAATTCTTTCTGAAGTGCGTCGAAACTGGACTGTGGAGGGGCGAAAATAAGTAGAACAGTTTCAAACAAATAAAGGTCATGAGGTCATTTGGAAAAGTGCGTTAAAATTGAAAGAGTAATTTTCGCAAAAAGTTAAGGAAATATCTACGTTGGCAGAGATACTTTAGGTCAATAAGTTGGCTACTCAAGCTTAATAATTCCCACTAATTCGCTCATAAACCGTTCACAATTCTTAAGCACAAGCTTGCACTACTTTTGAGACTTAAAAGTTTGTACCGTGAAAATGCAGCTGAAAAAACAAAATATGAACAGAACACAACAAAAAGTAGCAATGAAATCTATGATAATGAACAACAATTTCAAGCAAATCATTTGGCGGTTAACGGCTGATACAAATAACCAAGCCCCAAGCCTATTTATACAATTAAAAAGTCGATTGCTGAGCTGGGGGGAAAAAATGAAAAGAAAAAGTACAGAAAAAATCAGAACACAAGTAGAGGCATGTACTATAATAACAATAAATAAATAACAAAGGTAAACAGCGGCAAGGCAAAGCCTCAAATGGCCAACAATAAAAGCGGTTGGGTTGCGGTGCTTAAAGTAGCATTTCAGCATTTCAAGAATTCAGCTCCAGTTGACTGCGGCATTGAGTTGAGTTGAGTTGAGTTGAGCTCGGTTTGAGTTTGAGAATTCATCATCAAATTTCGATTAAAAGGCGCGTGGTGCGATTGTGTTGCCCCCGAGGGGCCAACGGCCAAGAGCCAACAACCAACAACCAACTGTGTGGAGTCATTCGCACTATTCAAGCTTCATTAGGAGCTAAAGTAACGAAAACATTTTGATTTCGATCATTACAATTTCCTTTCATGAAACCAGACCCAGTCGATGGCTCAGCTACCGAGCGAGTTTCGGTTACTGCGGATTGGAACTGGCACTGAGCATTTGGCCTGTGTTTGCATTAAAGGGTTACTGGATCAAGCCACAAAACCGGCCACGGCCCAAAACGTGGCCCAGCATTAACCGAGAGAGACAGAGAGAGAGAGAGAGAGAAAGAACGTAATCATTAATTCCCCAAAGCTCAGAGCTCAGGCAACAACGTCTGATGCTCAGAGATACGCAGCCGATACAGCTACAGATTGTTTCCGAGGCTTACGGTTTTTGGGGCCATTCTTATACAGGCAGCCAGACAGACAGACAGACGGACAGATGGCAGGCTGGAAGTCAGAATACAAGCGAAAAGAAAACTATGCTCAAGGCAGTAATTATGACGAGCCATGGTCCAAATATTGGAGCCATTGTAATGCGCTTCCAGTGTATGTATGGAACATGCTGTGCCTCAACTGGTGCTGCTGCTGCTGCTGTTGATGCTGATTGTATGATGACCATGTTGAAAATGCTCATTAAAGGTACTTCAGGAATTAAAGCATTTCACAATTGTGTTTATGGGCAGGTTAACGCGCCTCCATCGTCTGCTGTCTACTCTCTACTCTCTGCTCTCTGTTGGATCGCAGCTGCCTTCGATTTGACGCGCTATTTATCAGCCGTTGTTATCTATTGCTAAGAAATACAGTACAAAAAGCTTTGGGGGCAATTAAGTTGAACGTGCCACGATTTGGGGCAAGCAGTCAGAATTTAGGGGGCGTTTTGACACAACCGCTGAAAGATCTCTCCGAAAAAGATCTTTCTCTTTGAGGTCGGCAGCAAAAGAAATGGAAATTACTTTAATTTTGAAAAGTGCTACTCACATTTTTGAGGTCAATAAAATATACAAAATATTGTTTTAAGTCTCTACAAAATATGCTCAATGGAAAGTTTACTAATTTATTTATTTGCAGACACCGAATTAGAAGTCGATTTGACACTAAATATTCTCTCGTCTTAAATGCTCACATCATATGGAAATTTTGAGATTCATTATAATGTAAATGGTGTTATGAATCCTATTGTTGAAATGTTAATTTGTCGTATATCAGGCGATAGAAATTTATTTACCCATTTGAATTGTTAATTCCAAGAGCTCTCAAAACGATTTAAAACTGTTTAAAATTATATATATTTTGTACTAATTAATTGGCATTGTAAAAACGTGTTTTAGTTTGCGAATCTTTACTAACTGATTTATACTAAGTATATTTTAGTGACTTTTGAATTACGATTGGAGTAACAGGTAAATCAGAAGGGGCGTGAAAACGCTAAGCCGCAAGACGGCTCTGCAGATGGACACTTTGCAGTCGAAGTCGCAGCCGCAACCACAGCGGGAAAGACAACAACAACAGCCCATAAACTGTGCGCTCTAACGACAATTTTCATTTGACAAAATTGTATCTTTGGGTTTTTTGTTACACCTTACAATGATCGCAACGCTGCGGACCCCGTGCGGAGCGCCATGAAATTTCCCAACAATGCTTAGCACTTTGTCCCGCTGAGCGGCGCAGCCGTGACGCTCTTGCCCAGGCTCACGCTGAGCCTCTGCCTGGTTATTGGGCTCTGGGTCTGGGCTTAGGTATGCGACTAGCTTGGGTATCTGTGAAATTGTGTACGCACATTAATTTCTCATCATTGGCAATGGTCTGGCCGGAGAAGGCCAAAAACAGGGTGACTACCGCTGCGTATTAATGGAAATGTTATAAGAGATTAGAGAAGGCAGCGAGAGATACAAGATACAATTGCAACTGTTTGTGATTTTAATGCGAATTTTTATGCCTTGGCCATACAAAAGTTATTTACGAGGCATTGGGTTGCAGTTCTCTCCTTCTCTACTTCTCTCCTTCTCTCCTTGCGACAACACAACAAACACTCGTTATTCGTTTTTGCCCAAAAAGGAACCGAGTTCTAGGCGTGAGCTACCTAAACTCCTCTCATTATGGTCAATCTGAACAGATCTTTTTACATTTGCCAGTTGCCTTTAGGGCGACTTTCCCAAGGAAATCAATATCAGTTGCCCGTTTTGCACAATCGCTTTGTGATTGCTGCGTCTATGAGGCGGAAAATTCTATAACATAGAGATTAATAAATGCACTGACAATGGCAATTTTACCTTTTATCTAAACTACAATAGCTAAATCTTTTAATTACAATAAGTTATTCAACCAAAGAAAATAATAAAATAACAAGCAGGCAAATTTGTTGGTACGGCAGGCAAATCATTCTGATAAGGTAAAAGATATACGATATGCAACATTTCCATTTTTAGTAATTTAAAAATCGACTGAGAGTAATGTGCAAATTGCAATCAGAAAATTGTGTTACTATCTTTCTTTTAATTACCATAAGTTGTTCACAACCAATGATAAAATTATAAAATAACAAGCAGACAAATTTGTCGTTACGGCAGCGAAATCCATCAGTAAGACATTTGAGTGCAGATACATTTAATATTCCCATTTGGAATACTTTTGAAACCGTCTGAAGGTAATGATATCTTTTTTTATTGTAATCAAAAAAAACACAACGATAATTGCGTTATGCTTTAACTAAAGATAAATTCAAAAAATGTTTTCATCCTTTTTTTTAAGTAATTAAGTAATAATATTTCCATTTCGAGTACCTTTAAAATCATCTAAGTGTAATGTAGATATTTGTAATAACTTAAATGGCAGTAATAAATCAACAGCAGCCATAAAAAATAACTTTTATTTGTAATTACGTTATGCTTTCACTAAATATAAATTTCGAAAAAATGCTTTAATTCTTTATATGAACATATAATATTCTCATACTTTTAATATCAACTGAGGGTAATGTTAATTGTATTCAAAAAGTTAGCCGGCTCAAATAAATCAACAGCAACCATGAAGAATAATTATTATTTATAATTTGCCGTATACCTAAACTGCAGATACATTTAAAAAAGGAATGTTTTGATTCTTTTTTATAAATTGCAAACACAATTATTATTTAAGTTTTCAAAAGCAGAAGCTGGCAAAGAGAAGTTGTCAAGGCACAACCTTAACTTTTTTATGGGCACTCTTGCTCTTTGTCGTTGGCCCATAGAAAAAGCAACTTTAATTATGCCGCGAATGCCAACAAATAAACAGATATATGAGCATATAGTATATGCCGTATAAATCTGTACACTCATGGCTCAACTTTTGTGCTACCTTTTTGCCGTGTGTGTCAATTTGCCGTTGGCTTTATGTGCGGCGACATTTACAACATTTTCGCTTTTCATCTGGATGATAAAATGAGATGCAGCAACAAGAACAACAAAAAATGTGCGCAACTTTTGACTTTCAATTTAATTAAAAGTCAGTTGAGAAAAAGTAAAATTAATGCGCTATTATTCAATAGTAGCATGCGACTACGTCGACTACGACGAAAGTTTTGCCGAGTTGTGCGCCGCCAAGCGAGGCATGCAACAAAGTCCCCGCCGTGTATCTAACAGATACTATCTACAGCGAAAGAGAGCGCAGTGTGGAGAGCAAGTGCTGCTCGCTTTGTGTGCGTACATAATTTTCAATTCAATGCGTTGCACTACCCCTTTTTTTCCAGTGTGTGTGCGTGTGTGTGAGTACTTGCAACTGCCACCTGCCACACATAGTCATGGTAAACTAGGCAGAAAGTTGCAAGCTCATCGGTCGAACAACAGCGACAACAGCAGCTAAAAAAACAGTTGAAATTGAATCGAGGGAAACGAGAATTGTTTTCAGTTTTCAAAGTAGTTTTCTTTTGCATATATTTTTCACGATATTTGCTTAAATTTGAATAAATTTTGTAACTAACTAATAAATACATAGTTTGCTTACAAATAGTTTATCTCGTATTCTTTTTACTTGATGCTTGGATGCTTGCGCTAACAATAATTTCAATAATTTAAATTAAACTTACAAGTGACTCTCAGTGCTTTGTTGTGTTTGTTTTTGTTTTTGTTTTGTTGTTAATCTAACTTACGGGCTATATAAATACAATTCGCGTTAATGAAAAAATAGTAGTAGAAAGACTGTAAGTAGATAGTTTAGTTTAGAATTCGTGCTGGAGATCGCATTGAGTGTTTTTTTTTTTTTGGTGCTTATGTACAGAACAATAGAGTTGTTTTCTTATAGCTATCATTTTACGCTGTTCACACGTGTCAAATATGGTATGAAATTCAAATATTTTTCATGGCATGCTCTATACAAAAAATATCATCATCAATAATAATTCTATGCTTGAAGTATTAAGACTATTGAAATTCCATATTGAGCGTACTCATCGTGAACTGCAGACACGTGTAAACCCGCTCGGCTGTTGTCTTTTGCGCTCTACTACTACGATTTCTTGCATATACAATTTTGGCATCACAGTTGACAGACGACTCGACGGCCTAAGCGTAGATGCTCAGCTGCCGGCGACGATAGTGCTCCGAAGATCAGTGCGTGAACTGCCTCATCGTGCTCGTCGTGTTGTTGTTGTGCGTCGCCTTGTGCTGGAACGAGCGGCGTCCGGTTGTGGCACACAGTCCGTTGCGCAGCGGCAGCGCTGGCGGCAGCGGCGGCGGCGTCGGCGTCTTGCTGCGTCCCATCTGCTCGAGGGGCAGCGAGTAGTGAGCGTTGCTGTAGATGTAGTTGGGATCCATCATCTCGCTGCTGAGCGCGTCGTTGTCGAAGTCGCGCTGCTCGGCCTGAAGTGCTCGTGGCTTGAAGTGCTCGTGGGTGATGCGCAGCTGCTGTGGGGCATGCACCATGGGCACGTCGGCGTACGAGTAGCACGACGAGTCCGCCACGGTGGCTGTGGCCGACAGAAACTGTGGCTTCGTGTAGTGATTGAGTTTCTGCTGGTTCTGTGGCAACTGTTGCTGCTGCTGCTGCTGCTGCTGCAGTTGCTGCTGTTGCAAGGGATCGCGTCCCATTGTGGCGTTCTTCATGTGCAGCACAAAGTTGGCGCTGTCGTCGATGCTGCCGGCGAGACTCTTGTTGTTGTTCAGCTTCTTCTCGTGCATCAGCGTCGCCGACATCGGCACCTGCAGCTGCTGGAACTTGTGCTGCCCGCCATCGACCGCATTCAGGTCGTTGATGGGCATGGGGCACATGCCGTAGTGATGGTGAGCGGCTGCGCTGCCCTGATGTGGCGCCGTGTAGGTGTTGGGGAAGGTGGAGTGGATGCCCAGGGAGCAGGGATGATGCTGGAGCCGCGACATGTAATCCTCGTCGCAGAACGTCTTCTGATACTCGCGCTCCTTGCGGCCCAGCGCCGAGTTGCCCCACAGTCCTCCCTTCAGATACTCGCGAATCTTGTGGCGACAACGGTACAGCACCAAAGCCAAGGCGGTGATTGTGGCAGCCGAGCCAACAAGGAGGGCGCCAATCAGCGCCTGCTTGCGAGGATCGCTGTGGGAGCAGCCCATCAACGTGGGATTCAGATGCTTGAGGGCCTCGCCGCGCAGACGCTCGGGGAACTCGCAGAGCAGCTCCGACAGCTGATCCTCCTGGCTGGCGTTCTTGGCGATCAGCAGGTTGCGCAGCCACATCACACGGCAGTCGCAGGACAGAGGATTCTCGGACAGGTCCAGCGTGGTCAGATCCTTCCAGGGGAACAGTCCCTCGGCCAGCGAGGTGAGCGCGTTCGCTTTGAGCACCACATGCCGCAGATGGGGCAGACCGCTGAGGGCGCCTTCCTGCACCTCGACGAGCATTTTGTTGGAGGACAGATTCAGATACTCCAGATTGGCGTTGGCAGCGAAGGCGCCGGTCATGACGCGCTTCAGCTTGAGCGCTCCATTGATGTCGAGGCGCTTCAGCTGCTTGAGGCCCACAAAGGCGCCCTCGCTGATCAGCTCGAAGTCGTTCTGGCCCAGGGAGAGTTGCTCGAGGCGCACCAAGTGGCTCAGACCCACGGAGGGAATGCGTGCCAGGCGATTGTCGGACAGATCCAAGACGCGCAGTTCCTCCAGACCCTGGAAACTGTCGTGCGAAATGTTCTGCAGACTGGCGCCCTTCAGCTCCAAGCGCGTCAAACCCTTCAGGTCCTGGAAGGCACCCGATTGAATGGTCATCAGCGAGTTCATGCCGAGGAAGAGCTCAGCCAGGCTGGGCATGGCCTGGAAGATGACGGGATCGGGCACCGAGGTCAAGGCATTGTCATCCAGATACAAGATGCGCAGCTGCTTCAGGCCATCGAAGGCTTTGGGGTCCAAAAAGCCAATGCGATTCTCGCCCAAGTTGAGCTCCTCAATCTTGAGCAAAGGCGAAAATGTGCCCTGATGCAGCTCCGAGATGAGATTGCCGCGCAGATTCAACACTGTGACAGCGGACAGACCGATGAAGGTCTTGTTGCTAATCTGACCGATTTTATTGTGGTTCAAGTGCACTTCCTGCAGCTTCTTCTGGTAGGCGAAGGTGCGCTGGGGAATGGTCATCAGATGGTTCTGGGATAGATCCAGGAAAGTCAATTCCGCGTAGAATTGAATGGACGAGTCGATGGTCTTGATTTTGTTGTTCTTGATGACCAGTCGCTGGATCGAGGGATTCAGTGCGATGGGCAGCACGTCCAGCTGCCCCTCGCCGCACTGCACCACGAGCGTGTTATCATCGCACTGGCAGCCGGGCGGGCAATTAGCCAGCGCCTCTGTTTGGCTCACACAGATGCTGGCAATCAAGATGCAGATGCAGATCACTTCTTGGCGCTGCATTTTGCTTGTGTTTCGTGTTTGCTTTCGTCTTTCAGTCGCCTTCTGGCGTCGATTCACGTCTTGCGGTTAATTTCGACGTTTAAACGTTCTTCTTCGTGTAGATGTGTGTGTATTGGTGTCTGTGTGTGTGTTGACTGCTTTTAGTTGTCCATAATGCTAAGGGGGCGAGAGAGAAGAAGGAAAACCTCGTGATTAGCTCGATGCCACTATTTTTATGTGTTTCTTTCGGTTGCACTTTTAATTTATTGCATCTCAACATTTCTATCTTTAGAATTTATTTT
The DNA here is from genome assembly GCA_963583835.1 of Drosophila immigrans. Taxonomy (NCBI): domain Eukaryota; kingdom Metazoa; phylum Arthropoda; class Insecta; order Diptera; family Drosophilidae; genus Drosophila; species Drosophila immigrans. Next base: position 30,755,842 of record OY757141.1, read on the forward strand.
TAAAAGCAGCTCAATAAATATAGTTGTATTTATGGAAAATTGATATTTCATTTTCGTATTATACAATTTCCATATATCATTGTAATATTTAACGAATTTTGTATTTAATATTCTATTCTATTTATATTAGTTATTTTACTAAAAAAAATTGGTATTTCTTCTACATATTTTTTTTCTTATTTGCCTTTAAGTTGAATTTAACACTTTTTAGCTTTATAATTCAAAATTTTGTATTTCTTTAATATTTGTTTTTCTTTTTAATATTTCCATACTCTTTCTTGTTTCTAATACCTTCTGCATAGATACCAATTTCAACACAAATTTAATATTTCTAACAATATTACAGAATATATTTTGAAAACTAAAATATTGTTTCAAATATTATTTTCTATTTTCTGATTTGCAACATTAAACACACTCTTTAGATCTGTTCGCACTCAACTTACCTTTTGTCTTTTAGATATGTGGAGCAACAATTTGTTGAAGTCAGCAGCTCGTTGATGATGATTTTCAAATTATAAAAATAAAATGAAAATGTTGTTGGGTGTTTTTTGTGTTTGCTTTATTTAGTTGCCAATTATTTCACTGCACTTTTGATGATTTCGTATTGAAACTTAAAAATTGCACATGCAGCTAATAAATTTTATTTAGCCAATTCATAACTTTAGAGATTTTGTTGTTTGGTATGTGTTTCAAATAAAGAATATATTTCGTTTCTGTTTGTAAGTTGTGTGATGATTGGTTTTGTTTTAGTTTGCTTGGTTATATTATGAAAATCGTGCGCGATAATCCAGTGGCTCGCTTTGCTGCACGCTTCAAGTTGTTTTACTAGTTTACGTTCTTTTTCGATGTGGCAGAGTGGCCCAAACTGAGGGAACAGTCGGTGCTTGGCTTGGTCTACAACCGAACACGACGAAGCAACGAACTACACTGATTTTACAGAGCACGCAGCCCATTGACGATACCTCGGTTCGACTGTTTCTGAGTCCAGAAACCGACAGCTGCAGGCAGGCGTAAATAATCCACGACACGGCCTTGCATTGTGGCAAGAGCAACAACGAGATACAAAGCGAGAGAGCGAGCGAGCGAGATAAAGTGGTGCTCAGATAAACGCAGCTGAGAGCGAAACTGGTTTTGAGTTCGCTAGACGAGCGAGAGAGAGAGAGCGAGTTTGGAGTGGTGAGTAAAATCACTCAAGGAAACTCACTCATTTATCTGAGGCCACCCGCCCGACTCTTGTTGTGGCTGTTGCAATTGCAACACGCGGCACAGTTGAGGCCAGGCAGCCATCAACATAAACACGGCCAAAATGCTGCGAGTTTTGTGGCCAAAACCATAAAAGAAATACACTTAGTAGTCGCCAAATATTTTGCGTGCTTGCCACTTGGCACAATTAAGGCGCAATATAACACGCGAGAGTAGAAAAGATTTCGTTAGAAAAATCAACACAAAAAACCACTAAAAATGTGAAGAGGACATCGCTTAGTGCGGTTTATTTAAATGTAGCACTTAGGACCCATTCTTCTTTCACTGGTAATTGATATTCTCTAAAGTATCTCATGGATACGCAGGACACACTTGACGCAATGCCTGGTAATCGAAAACAACTTCAAATGCTTTCCATTGTCGTTGTAAAGTGTTAAACATATTCAAGTGCCGAAAACCTTTTTTACTTTAGTTTTTCGGCATAAATACTCGTCGCACACACAGAGAGATGACAGGAGGGAATAGCGAATAGTTATTTATAGTGTCATTTGATACTTGGGACATGGCTGTCCATTGCTTTGCTCGATGCATTTTTGAGTTATAACCCAGAGCGAGGCTGCAGAGATGCAGATACAGATACAGATACAGATACATATGCAGATACGTGCTGTGGAGAGACCGTTAAACTATTTACAAACACACGCACAACAACAGTGACAACAAGAAAATCAACTATAAATGGCCATAACTTTGTGCCAACATGCCGAACGAGTTGTTGGGTTGTGGCTGCGTGTGTTTGAGAGTGTGTTTTTGGGGGGTTTCGTTGCTATTTACCCGGCTGCATAACTTGCATATTTTTCCCATCTCTGCATAGCTGCAGAAGTATGCCAAATATTGGTTGGCTGCCATGGAAATCTCGGCAGTCGCAAATACACAAATGTATCTAAATCTACATTTGGCGTGTCCTGACTCCACACACACTAACCAATAATTATTTTTGTCCGTCTGTCGCCTGCAATCGTTGCCCGGCTCTGTGGTTACCAACGCAAAGTGTAAAGTAATTTATTTCATTTATGCCCAAAGAAATTGATGCGGCTGCAACTGCAATAAATACGTAAAAGAAATACACCGAAATCTGTTAATAGCATTGTCACTTCACTTTATAAATCTCTGCTTGTAAATCATTCACATTTAATGGAAATATTCAAAGCAATACTATTTGAAGGCATTATTAAGTATTCATGAAAATATTTAAAATTACTTTAAATATATAAAACGAGTAGAAAAAAACTACACAACATTTCAGCTAAGATATTTGAGTTATCAATTAGCTTCAAACATTTTATTCTGACAACATAATTGCAATAATTATTTGTAAATTTCGAAAGTTGTGCCCGTATATTTTTAATGTAAAGCAGACCAACCGAGATGGAATTGTTATAAAGGTTTCAGCAATTATGTCTTAATGACAACGGCAGGTTGCCACTTGCCACTTGCCACTTGCTACTTGCCACATAGGAAACAACTGTCTCATAACTAATTACCACTCGCTCCATAAAACTTTGCGCAATTTCCGTGGTGCATACAACACAAAAATAAAAAAAAAGCGATAGAAATAAAACCAGAAATGCAGCACAGCCAAAGAGTGGTGCTAGATCTAAATCTAATGCCACAAATAGTTGCAGCAGGTGTACGTTAAGTATTTGTTTTTGGGGTCTCACGTTACACATAGCATTAAAGCACCTCTCGGGGCAATACTCTTCCGTCTCTCCTCCCTCGTCTCTCGTTGTTGTGGCAACGTCACTTTGACGGGACTTTCAATTTGCGACAATGTGTGAGAATTTCTTGGCAATAAATTTTAACAACATTTGACGCAAGTTTCTATTGTGGCAACGAGAAACAAAAAAAGGTAAGGTAATCGCAACTAAACAATAACTGGAAATGTTTGTTTTCGTTTCGGTATGAAAATTGTTTAGTAAAATGCTAAAAGCACTTAAACAATTAGAGAGATTTTTTGGGGGAGCCGTGTGTAATTAGGTAAAACACAACTACCGTTGCATTCGACAAAGCATAAATGCAAATAATGCATAGACAATGACTTCAAATGCAGCCAAGCCAACAGGCGAAACAACAGCAACAACAACATCTGGCAAACAACAATAACAAGCAACGAGGCACTTTTAAGCAAACACACACGAAGGGCGAGGTAACTTATGGGAACGCTTAAAGTGACCAGCCATCCATCCAAATCTAAAACCCAAAAGCATTTGACCAGACGGTGAGATGCCCTGCGAGATTCAAAGGGTAGTCAACAAATGCTATGGTTAAATAAATTTAAAATTAAGATTAGTTTTTAAAGCTTATTTTAAAAATGTCAATATCGTCTAAATAAAATAGAATAAAAAAAGTGTCAGCTATCTTCTCCGAACTATTCATATTGATTTCAGAAATATCTGACGTTATTAATGAAAACATTGCTACAATGAATGTTGACTTCAAACTTCAGTACAACATCTGAGATTAGATATATATATCAACGGTAAAATAAAATATTATAAAAAATATGATTTTTGAATCACAACTATTCCAATTTGGATGGAATTTAATAAATATAAATATTATTTTAATTAACAATAAAATTGTACATGCATAAAAATTGAAATTATATAATATAATTTTTCTGCCAAATCTATTTCAAAGTAAATGAGAAAATTTGTGTAAATGAAAAATATTTATATGTATTTTTAAGTGCGGATTTAAATGAAATCAAATAAAGAATGTGATTTTTGTATCAAAACTATTTCAATTTGAAAGAAATAATACGAATGAGTTTATATTTACTTTGAATCACAGATTGATTCTTAAGATATAAAGCAAATATTTTCTTTAAACAGTTTGCCGAACCCTTCTAAAATGTTCGGTTTCTTTAACTCTACCCGATTTATTTACTTTTCATTCCAGGGTATATATCATTGCAGCTGGCTGCGCATGCGCCGCGAGCCGTTGCCGTTGTTGTTGTCGTTGCTGTTGCTGTTGCCGTCTTGATGTTGTTGGTTTATTAGAGCCGTTGTCTTAACAAGAAACTTGTTAGTTGCAACGGGTTAGCAGCTAACAAATAAAATGAGGAAAATCTTTGTTTGCGCGTCGCGACGACTTCGACTTCGCCTCATCTCGTCGTCGTCGTCGTCCCTCGTCGGTCACTTTGAACATGCATTTCAGCTGCCGTCTTGGCCCAAGCCTATTTGTCAGTATTTAGGCAAACATTTTAACAAGCTCAGCTCGAATCCTAGACACAAAACGCACAGAGTCAAAGACGGCGTCGCAGACAGTTCCGGTGTCAGTGTGGACCATGTTAAATGCAACTTCCGCACCTCTGCTGAGCCCATTTCCGATGGCACATTGTCTTCAATCCAATAAAATATCAATTGACTCGCAATTAATCATATTCCAAATGTGCAAAGGGCAGTTAGAATGCCAAAGAATAGTTTCGTATCCATTGCAATCTGGGCAACCGGAAAAAGTCTCATTGTGCCATTGTGCTTACTTCACTTCTTATTTTCCTACCATTTTCTCTTCACACTTTTTTTTCATGCTTCTCGTTGCCTGTTGTTACCTCCGCTTTAAAGTCGTCCTCCGGTGCTACTCGTTTTTAGAGAAATCACAATAAATAATGAATCAAAAAATGAGCGTTAAATGCAATACGAAACGAGTAAGGAAGAGAGAGAGAGAAGGATGACAACAACAAAAAGCAGCAGCGGAAGTGAGTACACAATGGACCAAAGACCTCGACACACAATGGAGCTCAAAGACTGGTACCCCGGTAAAGGTTAAGTTTAAATCGATGGCATGAACAGTAAGTAAATACCTTGCCCTCAGTACATCTATACATCTCATACATCTCATACATCCCACAGCTCTCGGTCTGTCTGTGATTGCTTTAAAGGTAGCTGACCGTTTGCTGACTCGTGATATTTCCCTCTGTCTTTTTGTCCGCTGCCCATTCAAGTTGTTTGTGTTGTGTTGAGTTGCGTTGAAGTTGAGCTTTGCTAATGCACCGCAGCAGGGTGGGAACCGAAAGCGTCATCAAGTGTGTGGCATTTGAGAGAGATCACAGAAGCTCTCAGAAAGTAAGCAGACTTTCAGTACTTATGTTAAGCCCTGAATACTTTACAGAATTATGATGAGCACACGTAGATATCAAAAGCGACCGCCGGATTGAAACCCACAGAATCGACACAGAATGCTAGAAAAATGGAGCACATTCTTTAATCATCTGTCGTTTCATACTTTAATCTAATTAAGCAAAGAGTTGTAAAATAGAATTAGAACTTAAGCTGAACAAGAACACTAAACGAATATTAAGGAAGAGTTCCCTGAAGAATAAATAATATATCGATACAATTCTCAATATTCGAATAAGAATTCTGAACTTATTTTCGGCTAATAGCAAAGAATATTTCCTGGAAGGATACTATACTTAAGAGTAAACTTAAATTCAATACAAATCTTCAATCTTAATCGATAAAATTCTCAACAGCTTTCGTTCCATTTGTTTTTATTTTTATTACTCAACTTAATTCGATTTTTTCTGTGACGTTTCTTCCCGCTTATAAACTGTGCTTATCATTTAAATAGCGTACGATAACTCTTCTTTTATAACATTCTCAATGGCGTGTAATCGATCCGAACTTAATAGAAACCACTTTGCATATTCGAGAGCTTTGAGATCTAGATACTTAACTCATCTTTGGCAGCTTGAAGAACTCACTTTCTTCGCTCAAAGTTCCGCCCATATCGAGGCACTTACCTCACATGATCAGCCCACACTTTTGTTTTCCGTTGAACTGTGACTCATAGGAAAAACTAAACAGAGCCTACACCTGATGTTGGAACTGATAATTTCAGTGTGAAACTGAAGATACTCTCGGGGGGAAATTAGAAACTTAGATTCCGAAACGATTAGGCCGCACAACATGCCTTTTACCACCGCTTGGCTGGTAAACTGAAAAACCAAAGAAATTAAGTTCAAATCTTGGGCAATTCCAATGAAATGAAAAACTCAGGCGCCAGTCGAAGATCTTTTTGGTTTTGTTTCCAATGAAACCACAAGTTGTTGACCACAGGAGTGTGCGCGCCATATAATTACCCTCAACGGAAAACATATATATACAGAGAGAGAGAGAGAGAAAATAAAAGCTGGAGAATGTCTTGGAGGCATATTAACATTGGATTCAATTAATAAATGACGTTAACGTGCTGTCAAAATATGAAATTGTTGTTGATGATGCAGTGCCATGTGAAGCCAGCATGTGGCACCAAAAACTATCTCTGAGATACACATACCAAAAAGATACTGACTGGCTGTGGCCGAGGCTGGCACGCAAAGTGCAAGCTGATACCGTAGACTTCATAAATTATAATTTGCTGGGGCTTGGGTCATAAATAGCCGACAGCAGCCTTAAAACCTGGACACTTGACTACCGATTATAATCAATCTTTGAGATAGATTTGCTATAGACCAGACCACAGTCAGACCACAGACAGGCAAATGATGAGACTGAGCTTAAGACTGATCACGCAATGCACTCGCTGCATAGCTGGCCCCCAATCAGTTTTTGTCCCGGCCGAGAACACTTGAATGTTACATGTGTCCATGTCCAGTCACTCGCTGCCTCGCTACGCCATGGACACACAGACGATCCTGCCCCGTCCGGTTGCAAGTATGCAAAAAAAGAGGAGAAGAATTCTTTATGCAAACATGTGTCTCCGCATTGTCTGTGCCTGACTGCGACACGCATTTATCAGGCGGCATTTATCACGATGATGACGATGACCAAGACGAAGAGCCAGCGACCAAGACTGGCATATCAAGTTGCAAGTTGCTGTTGCCACAGCCTGTTTTGGCTCATGATTTGTTTTTGCTCTGCCGTTCAGATAACTCAACTGCGATATGCGTATCTCATAGATTATATTTGCTGCATGTCAGTTTCTTTTCTTTGCTCTCCTGGCTATTTTTGGCATGTATTCAATTCAGCATTGCGTATAACATAAACAAATTTCTGGCTTTTCCGTCCGCACGTTCGTTAAGCCATCGACGACTGTTTTGCGTTTTGTCTAAACAAATCTCTCATTGATAATTTTGCATAAATTATGCGCGGCAAATTAAATGAGCACTGCAATGACAACAACAACAACATCACCGCGTACGATGAACGGATGTGAGGGGCAGTCCAGGATCTGCACAGAAAGAATTGAATGGGTAAATAAAATACTACGCACATCTGTTTGTGATTTGACTTTTCCGGTCCAAGATATGCAAATGTTTCGCAGATAATCTGAAGTCAATAGGAATGCGTGTAGACTTCTATAATGTGCAAACAATTACAGAAACAAATGACCGTTCAAAAGGAGGACTTGGACTCAAATTAATTATGAGATAATATTGAAATTAAGTAGAAGCTGTAAATCTATTTATATAAACGTTTAAATAAATATAAAAAAATAATTTAAATTATTTTTCAAAGTATCCAAATTTTAGACAGCTTAAAAACTAAAATAAAACACACCTACGAATTTAAAAAAATAAAATTTATAGAGCGAAATAGACGACACAAATCAATAACAATAAATATCAATTGCTTGTTAAAAACAAATAATAATAATTTTTTGACAAATCCCCAAAAGAATTTCAATTATTCTTCAAAACATGCAAATTATACGGAACTTTAAAAACTAAATTTTAATGTTTAAACAAGTATTGGCTTTGATTGCCGAACTATAAAGAGCGAAAGAAATTGGTCTTACTCAAATATAATAAAAATTAAGTTCCGAAATAGTTTTAATTAATTTATATAATTCTCTTTACGAATACTAAAACTTCTTATCACGTATTTTTCTATGTTTTCAAGTTGAGATCTTAGCAATGTTTATAGTCTCTACTATACAAATACACAGGAGTACTTATTTATTTATTTATTTATGGAATTTCCTTTTGCTACATGTATTAATACAAATTAATTAACGCGTCCGTCACTGCAAAGCTACTTAAACGACTTTATTAAAAATTAAGTCTTGTATTTCTGCACACCTGTCGCCTTAAATGATAAATTCGAAACTTGACTTAATTGTATTTAATCAAATCAGTTACGCAGGTCAAGGCGTCACTTTAAGTCAAGTTGGCAGCTAAGCTTGAGTGAGATTTCAGAGGCTATCCTGCTCATAATGGTTGTCAAGTGGCATTAGGTAAGTCAAGCGAGGCGCGGCTGAAAGTCTTTTCTGTTTTCTGTATTTTCAGCTTTTTCAGTTTTTTCTGTTTTTTGTGGCATCTGCATAGACGTAGCTCGTATAACCCGTTGCGGAACGCGAGTCAGCGACAGAGGCGCAGGTTGGCGTACAAAAAGCGAGCAGAGCAGGAGACAAGGAGGCAAGGGAGAAACATCCTCGACGGCAGCGATGCGTGTGTAAACATGGCCCAAAGGCAAGCCGCACACAAAACGCAGCTCAAAGATACAGATACAGGTCGAGTGTCTGGGACTGAGATGGAGACGGAGACCGAGAGCGAGAAGCGAGAAGCGAGACTAGGCAGACCAGCAGAGCAGGGCCAGAGCAGGTGTGTTTCTCACGCAGGCGAACAGAAGGAAGGCAAAGGTAAACGCAGGCAACATCCAGGCTTCAGTTTCAAAGTGTGGCAACGTGTGGTAATTTTTTGACCGCCGGCTAGCTGCCACAGCGCCACACATACGCCTGGCTGACTTCAGCTTCAGCTTCAACTTCAACTTCAACTGCTGGCCATAGATTTCGCATCGACTTTAGCTTCAGCTCATTTCGCCAGTGATTCGGAAATGCGTTTGGCTCTGGTTTGGTTTGGCATTACGTAGAATATTTTGCTGGAGCTCTTGAGTCGCCCTTTGCCGCATTCTGATGGCATAAATCAAATGGGAAAATAATTACGGCTGCTGGCTGGAGCAATTTGCACGTGTCCGGGAATATTGCGGGATTCGCATTGCCGACTGTTTTAAATCGTAGCAAAATGCTAGCCAAACTTGCAATTATATACTTGCCAGCAACTTTGTCTGGGGTGATTGGCAAAGGCGCGTGTTTCGCTCCGCAGCTTATCATTTAATACGCATCTCTCACACACAAAAAACACCAAGTCAAGACAGAGCCAACTTATAAAAAAATAAAGGTTTCTCTTTAATTGTAGTCTTCGCTATCAGCAAACAGGATACCGAGTTGTGGCTATAACTGGCTCTGTCTGACTTTGATTATGGCTTTTGGATTTTGGCGCTGCATAAAGCATATCTTTAAGTTAATATTTCTTTTATGGTAGGCTGAACCTCAGCCTGCTCTTTGTTTGTTTGCAAAGCATTATGGGAGTCATGGGAAATGTTGGCAATGAAAACATACAAAGTAAATTGCTTGTTTTACAAGCATGCACAATTATGCAAATCATTTGATACACATTCGTTTTCAATATTTTATTTTGACAAGAATTTCACTCAGAATCAAAAACCACCCGGCCAGCTGTCAATATAAATATTATGATTACTATGGGTAAAGGTGAAGTACTTTGCTGGCTGCATGCTGACCATTAAAATCACATTAAGCCACGAATCAAATGCGTTAATACCACGCATAATTGCAGCTCATTTGAGCCTTAATTAAAACGTAATAAATAAGTAGCAATGAAATCGTTGGATCGTTAATAAATCATTCGTTCTCCACATTTGCTGAATTCGATGCACTCGTAAATGGGAAAGAACTTTACGACGTTATGAAAACAAATTCTTCCAATCAAAACAAAACGCGATGATGCCACAAGATATAAAGATATAACGATTTGCCTAACTGTAGATACGAATGATTTTCACAGAATCAATTCTATTCCCCCATCGCAGCTGGTCGCAGTCGCTTTGTCGCCAACGGACTACAACTTATTTCAATTTTTATTATAATCACAAACGCTGACAATGCACATTAAAGAAAAGGAATCAAAAGGTGCCTCGCAGTGGGTTTCCTTTTCTCTCGCTCTCTGCAGATGAAAGATCGTCGAACAACGAAGCCCAGCAAGTGGAAATTTATAGAAGTCAACGCAGTCAGCGGAGTGAGCATTTATCTTTCATTAGAAAATTAGAATCTACGTGTGGCACACACACACAATCAATGACCACAATCTTCAGGTTTAGATTTTGGGTTTGGTCTTTGAGCCAATTGATTTGGTTTTTGGGCAGCAACAAAACCAACTCGGGATCATAAAAATGCATTTTATGTGATTCTGTGAAAAGAACCCAACCAAAAAATAACTGAAACTGAATCTCGGCCGCAAGTCGCAACTGATTTATGTGTGTCCTGAGATTGTTTTGTAAATGCTGCGACAAGTTCTGAACTAGTTGGACTCGCCTATCTGCACATCCTTGCTGTGGGTCCACTTAGCTATTTCATTATAAATTAAATTGTTATCGCAACAACTTAATCGTGCCATAAAGCTGACTGACCATTCGCTGCCCCTTCGCTGCCCCTTCGCTGCGGCCTTGGTGTGTGGCAGTGGCAAGAACAGCAGTGGCAACTTGATTCTCTCTTATCTCAATTTGAAATTTGTTAATTGCTGCGCACTTCAAGTACTTAGTTTATCTTTTGGGTCTTCATCTGTTTTTTATTTTTATTTATTTTTTGCTCGTTGCCTTTTCGCTTTTTTTTTTGTTGTTGTTGCTGTTGGTGATTTTGTGTTTTAATGCGTGTTCTAAATGACTTTTAAATGCTTTCAAGTGTAATAAAGTTGTTCGCCTGCCATTGCGTAATGAGTTATTTTTCTTGGCGAGCCACATTTGGTGGCAATCTGCGCCTTAGCATCGCTTTAGTGCGCCAGAGACACATTTTAATTAATTCTTCTTAAAGGCATACCAGCTCAAAGGCTAATAGACAACAAAGTGCCGAGATCACTGAAGGTGCTTTTTGATGGCGCCTTAGAAAGTGTTGCAACTCAACTGGGTCAGAATGCGGCAATTATAAACTACAAATTTTGGGAGCTTAATTACTTCTGCTTAAAAGGAGAACACTTGACTTCATAAATAATTTAAAATAAAAAAGAAAACATTTTTCTTAGAAAAAATTGACATATTTTCCAATTTTTAAATTTATTAACTCAAAGAAGCTCACTTTTATTTATATCTAGTTAAACCACAAGATTGGAGACTGTATTTGTAAAAATATTTCATTTTTATATTAAACTTTAGTATAAATAATACCATGCCCTTCTTTTATTTATAATATAAATCTAAAAATACATATATTCTTTGTAACAATTTTACCTATTTACAAATATTATAAATCCAAATCGATTAAGCATTTTTCAATCTAATCAAATAACCAAATTGGATATATAGTCTGGGAATATTTTGTGCTATTTTTATGAATAACGTAAAGTTTAAGGTAAATTCTTTAGAACATTTTTACATACACGCAAATATTTAAATTTTCACACATACAGAAATTAATCACTTTGAAATCTAAACGAGCAACAATATTTTTTTTGTTTGATAATATGAACATATGAATAATATGAATATATTTTATGTTACTATTAATTATTAATAATTAAAAAATAAAAATATTGAAGTATAAAAATATATCACTTTTCTATTTTACATTACAAACAACTAAAATCTATGCTATTTATATTTGATTTATGCCATTAGTTTGTGCTATTTATATGACCTCAGCTGTTGGCAGCTGCAACTTTGTCGGTTTAATTGACTCACAAAACGTTGATATCTTATTAATGTTTTTGAGCGAACGAGATGTTAAGGTCATGATGGAATGAAAATTAAGTTGCCGAATGACAGTTCAATCTGGATGCAACTGTCGAGCGAGCGATCGGCAGCCGAACAAACACGTTAAGAGGACGAATCGAACGTGCAACGTAAACTTGGCTCTCTATGCATGCTAAATAGCCCATAATAAATCAAAAATTTTATGATATTAAAAGCGAGAAGGAGCAGGAGAAGGAGAAGGAGAACTCACGCACAGCTGCCACGCGGAACGAAAAAGACCTTGAAGTTCAAAGGAAAACGAGAATCGGAGCAGGCAAAAAGAACGGAAAGCCAAAAGCCAATATTATACTTATGTATGTATTTCAGATATACAAAGCATAAAATATCAGGTCGAGAGTGCTGACAGGCCGCGCTAGCTACCAAGGATGTGGAGGGTAGAAATCGAAGATGCGATGAAGTCTCGATGCAGAAATGCCACGACTAAGCGCACTAAATTATGACTAGGTAAAGGCGCAGACAATTCAATGCGAGGCCCATAAGGAAATGCTCGTAATTCGATGGCTATGAAAATTTATGCAGCATGCCACAAGCACTAGAGGGGAGGAAAATAGTTGTAGTTGTAGTTGTAGTTGCAGTAGGAAAAGCAAAAGTCCTCAAATCGACGACATGCACATGTGGCAGCGAGTGCATTGCTGTTTGGTAATCCGTAAAAAATGATGTCATAATAAATTGTAATTTATGAGCGCAATGCACTCCGCTCGTTGCCAGAGTCTCCCTCTCGAGGAGCTGCAGCAAGTTGAAGTCTGGCAATCCGGCCAGCGACAAGTTAGGCCGTCCCGTTGACAGATGAAGGTTCGTTCATGAGAGTCTGATGAAGCCATTATGATGACTTAAGCCGAACGCTTTTGTACACGATTAATTATATCGGAACAGAACAGAACAGATACAGATACAGATAGATAGAGATGGCTGCATTTGGGCATATTTATAAAAATACCTGGCGATCTGTCTGTCAGCCAGCTAGTCAAGAACTCGGTTTCCTGTGTGCGCCAGTTTCATAAAACAAATGTCAACTTTTATGCTTCAATGGCCTGGGAAATGGCAGACTGGCAGGCAAGTCGCTGCCGTCTTAACAAGCTGACAAATAGATAAAGTGCAGCCAAGTTTTCTTAGCGTTCTTCAGTTCTTCAGAGCTGAGTTGATGTATCGGCTGGTTGTTTTGATCTGACACTGGACTATTTAGTATGCAAATGTATGATTGTGTCTAACGAACTGACAGCAGCTTGAAAAGGGAGAGGGAAACACATCAGAGCGGAAGACAGATAGTTCAGATCGGGGCGAGATCTATTTTAAATGTGAGGCTGAAGTTAAAAAATATTTGGGAAACTTTCTTTTGGTCTAACGCTTTTTAGATAAGTCTTTAGAGTTTTCTTCTGTAACCTGTAAATTAGCGTAAGTTTTGATAACATATATTATATAAACCTTAACAGAATTATAATTTTTTTCAAAATATAAATAAGTTCAAAGCTGAAAAGTTTCTTTTTGATTTTGGTATACTAATGAATTGACAGAATATTAACTCTTAAAAAATCATAAAGAGAATTATCTATGTACATATATATGTACATACATAGAACTAGAGTTGATAATATTTTGAACTACTTTCTTTTGGTTTGGGGTTTCTAAAATAAGTTTCAGAATTAGCATTTTTTTAAATATAAAAAGCTTAAATATATAATTAAATATAATGAATATAAACATTCATCAGACAATTATGTGGATATATCAGAAGTATCTCCAAATCAATAATGACAACATTTATTCCCTAAACCTTTTTTTTGGTAAATATTAAAAACGAATTCTGCCCACTTTAAGAACAGGAAATTGAGCAATTTCACGCGTAATGCAGCATTTAAACGGCCGTCGAGAGGCAATGTTCGAAAACAATAAATATAAAGTGGCTTTAATTAAAAATTACAATTTAATGCAACAAACAGTTGCATCTTATACGGAAAGCGGGGAGCCGGGGATGGAGACGGAAGCTAATATAAACATTTCTTGTTGGGAAAACTGCGCCAGCATTGAAGCATAACAAACATTTTAATCATGGCAAGCATGCAGACAGAAAGTATCTGTCAGATACCCGACGATGACAACAATACGCAACTGAATGCTGCAGCTCATTAGCGCCTGGCGACAACGACAGCGGCAGCGGCAGCGACGAAGCGCAACGAGGAGCGACAAATGCAACGAATGCGCCGGAAATCAATTTCCCCCACTGTGCACAGCTGATAGGCACAATAGTACCGTTTGGTTAGAAAATATGAGGTTTTTACTTTTGGGTTTCCAACAACAATTGCATAATCAAAAAGTGTCGCCCCGCTGAGGAAAGGGTATCGAAAGGGCATTCACGCCTGCGCAGTGGAGCACCGCGCCCCGCTGACCCCCCTGGGGAGGGAGGGCGACAAATTTATGGGCCGACAATATTTGGCAGGCACTGTAGTGGGAGAAGGTGTGCGCCACAGCATTATTACAATTTGGGCAAACGACTTGAACGACTTTCAAATTGAATTGTTATGCATTTTAAATTAAAGAAAATGTCGGTGAAAATTGTACAAGAATGTTGCGAGTGATCCAATTAAATAAAAGTCAATTTATGGTCGAGTAACGATGTGTGGCTGCTCTGCTGTTCCATCGCCTTTGAGGAGGATAAAGAAAGGACCACCAGGATGATGCGTTCAGCCAGCAGATAAGATGAAGCCACTTAAATTTAGTTGTTCTCTTTGTTGTTGACGGCCAGCATTTCGGGCAATGTATTTGTTATTTTTCTCCTCTCGTTTATTGTTTGCGCGACCAGCGAACAAAAGCTAAAATTGAAAATTGTTAAAATACACACACACACACACACACACAGATACATCAGTACATCGAGCTACTTTCTTTTCTATCGTGTCTGTATTATTCTTGGCCTTTTTGCCTGGTTTACTTTCCTTGCCTCCTCGCTGGATTCTGTTTTTTTTTTTTGTTGTTCGTTGTTGGTTGTTGTATTTTCTTGGCATCGCAAACAATGTGCAAGACGCCAATAAATAAGCACAGAAGGTTTTGGACACTGGACACAATGTAGGACGAGCACGTCGTAGATGTCGAGGAATGTGCTGCTGCTGTTTGTTTGTGCTTGAAAATGGTTTAATTGTTGTTGAATTTTTCCACCATCCCCTTCCGGGGTGCTGCTTCTGCTTTTTTTTGTGGTGGTCTCCTTATATTGGCTCTCGCACATTGTTGACCAAATATAATAAGATAGCCGAATGCTGGCTGCGTCATTTGTGTGTTTGTTTTGGTTTGTTTTGGCTAAAAGTAAATTAAGTGCCAATGTTAATGGCAGTTATGGCCGGCATCTGGATCAGGATCTCGCCAGGCAAACAAAGCTGGCCATTTGGGTGTCTTAATGTTGCAGTAATAATAGCTAAAAGTGTGTATTGTCCTGTGAGATGGTAGCTTAAGATTTATAGCTCTCCACGAGAAGAGTGGGAAATGTTTTGGGAAACTACGGGATGATCCAAATATCATTTGAAATGTATTGACGGAAGAAAGTGAGTCCAAGAAGGGCACATAAATCTTCAGTATATTAAAAATAAATTATTCAATACAACAATAATCATCAAACTGAAGATTGGCCAGTTAAAACTGAAATGCGCAATTAAATAAAAAGAAATAAAGATATGTTATTAAGAACAAGCTCATGAATAAGTCGAAAGAAAGGCTAAAGCAAAGTCCGCTCAATCTTAATCTGCAGCTGAGTCAAAGAACTGCAATGAAAATTCGTTTTTTAACTGATTTCAAATGCAATCATAAACATTGATGGTAAAGCAAAGTCTTTAAAAAACAACAAAACTAGCCATAAAAGGGCGGCTAGCCTCAGCATCATCTTCCTACCGCACCGCACCGATCCGCCCCGCCCCAAGACACACAATTCGATTAAAGTTAAGCCATTACAAGTCAAGACGCCAAGGAAGCTGTAGGTTCCCATGTTCCCAAGCTTTAGCTTCACCAAAGCCACAAATAATATAACAATTTAAATAACAAGCATGGAGCAGGCAAACACCAAACGCGTTAGTTAGATAGATTGATCTACATGTACACGACAACAACGTGGCCAAGTGGCTGCGGCTTCGACTTCGTCGTCGTCTTCGTCTTTGGCCAAGACTACGGCTCCATCTCCATCTCCAGACTTAGCCATGACTCCTTGCTCGCCGTTGCCATATAGACTGCTTACATTCTCTGTAAGTGTGTGTGTGTGTTTACTTGGCCCTGTCCTGGAGTACTGGACGGAAAGGCTGCCTGACTGCCTGGCTGCTGGTTACAAGACAACGAGCCAGGCCAAGAGCATGTCAAAACAAAATAACATCTTTAGCGCGCAAACATGACAAAACATCAGAATTCCAGCAGATTAACGTCAATTTTAATTGCATTCACTTAGCCAAGGCAGGCACACAGGCTCTGTTGTCCATAAGAGCCTTAGAATAGAGCCACAGCACCGAGACAACCCCATGGAAATATGCATACCTTCATAGAGAATAGGTAGACGGAAGGTTGCAAGTCTTCTAAAGCACTTGACGAAGTCTGGCTGCTCTTACAGCACACTTGAAAATTCGTTGGGCAAACAATTCCTCATATAGCTAAATAAATAATTCTATATTTGAATTTATATAATATTTGAAATATGTATTGAACTTATATAATTATCGAAATATACAAATTGAAAAATCTTTGGCATAAATATTATTATATTACCATCTCGAAATTCATAAAATATTTAAATTTACATTTTCAGACGAATATAACATAATATAAATTGATAATCCCTTATCCAATTATTTAGATAATAAACTGAATACGTAATACTATAAATAAACTTATATAATATTGGATATTAAAAACTTGAAGTTATTCTGTAATGTCTCGAAATTGTTTAAAAAGTTGAAAAAAAAAATGTAATTTGCATAATTTGGTAATACTTATTATTTTATTATTTGGGAATTGTTTGAAATACATAATTCGCAATTGTACGTTATATAGGCATACAAATGTAATACAAATGTAGTAGATATTAGAAATGATCAATGCGGAAATGTAAAAGTAGATAAACAATGTAAATAGATAATTTAATAAATGGCTGAATTAAATTAATGTAACTGAACATTTATAGACTAGCATTATCTCTGGTAAAAATATTTGTATACTGTTCAGTAGATCATAGTATTTTGTGCTAGTTACAGTAATGCAAAATGCATTAAATAAAATTGCATATCATCTCAATGCTTGGCTTGATCGCATTAAAAGGAAGCCAGCGGCTCATCCATCGCTGTAAATTGGACAGGTGTTTTGCTGGGCAAGGCTAACCTGGCAGCATAGTGATTATACCCCAGTGCAAGTGAACTGGAATATACAATATCCACACAACAAAAGGGCTTAAAGCAGGCAGCAGAAGCCGAAGCAGAAGCAACAACAGCAGCAGCAGCAGCAGCAGGAGCAAGGCAAACAAAGTTCCACAAGGTTGTGATTAACATGCGATAAAAAATGACCAGGCAGCACAGTGTACTCCATGTTCCATGCTCCATACTCCAAGGCAGCTAGGCAAGACTCCTTGCTGGACTCTGACTGTTGACTGCTGCCTGCTGGCTGTTTGGCTGGTTGCTTTGGCTCTGGTCAAGTTGGCTTACGTGTTTGCATTAGCAGAAATGCAACTGCGGGACCCTCTCGACTGGAGTCGCAACTCTCGACCACTCAGCGCACAAAAGCTAAGTGTCTGGCTGTCACATGCGATTTGCACCTGCCGGATGAGCAATGGGCCAAGCGCGAGTCTCGGCTTCAGTTTCAACTGCAGCTTCGACTTCGACTTCGGCTTTGCGTGGATTATTTATCATCTACGCCATATCACAGAACGGGGCTAAGTCTCGTTTTAAGCAGCAACAACTGCAGCGCGTGCAGTGGCTCAGATGCACGTTGCCAGATTCTTTTTGCCAGCCAGTCTATAATCAGGGCCGAGGACAGAACCAGGCGCAAACATTTGCACAACCAAAGTGCCAATGAAGAACGGAGAAAAACTCACAAAAAATTTGTGAGTTCATAAATTTTAATATTTTAATTTGAGCCAAGCCGATGAGCAGCAGGCAGCACATAAAACGAGTCATTAAACGTCCAAATGTGTATTCGTTGTGGGACTTTGTAAACACAAAGGCAAAATGCAATTTCTTGTTAAGCTCTGTTCCAGTTTTAGTTTAGTTCTTGTTCTGGTTTTGCAGCCGGACACCAGCAACAAACACCGTCGTCGTCGTCGTCGTCGCCGTTGTTGCGATTGCTGTTGTCGTTGCTGTGTTGCTGGGTTGCTGTTGCCGCAACGGGGTTTACATTTCCTGTGAATTTTGTGCTTTGATTTTAGGAAAATTAACAACAGCTCAAACAACCAAGCAACCAACCAGTCGAGTCAACATTACGGCCCAAACGAATCAGCGTCATCATCAACAGCAGCAGCAATTCAAGCGGCGATAACTACGAAATGAATCAAATTATCGCGAACTGCAAATGCCCTAAGCAAGCACATTATTCTAATGCACTGAGAGAAAAAATGCTGGCATAATCAAAATAAATAAATAGAATAGCATAAATTAGAATAAATTACAGCGAAAGAAAAGCTGATAGGAAAAATGGAAAGAAAAATAATATTAGAACAATTTTGGGAATTTCATTAAAGATGAATTTGATCAATTATAACAGCTGATAAAAATGCAGTAGAAATAATTATTCAATTTATTTATAATTGTTTTTGTTCCATAAATTTAATATTTAAGTTTAGAATTCATACAGCAAATTTGTATTACAACAACACATTATAGCCAATTTACTATTATTTAATTTGGTTAAAATAAATCGCTTTTTAGCTTCAAAATTACGTTTTAATGAGCTATAGTCAATAGTTATTATTACTCAAACGACCCATAACATAAGGCATTTAAAATAACAAAAAAATATTTAAAATTCCAAATTCTTTAAAAATAAGTATTACAATTAAATCAAATGCCAAAGAGCAACAAAATTGTCAGATTTGCAAATCACACATTTTAAGTAGATATTAAATAGAGACCTTCAGTTTGTAATTTTGTAGTCGTCGTGACAATGTTAGAGTATTTCTGCAGCGTGCAGTCAGTCGTATTGCAGCATGGCATGTTGTTTGCTTCGCTGGTTTCATTTGCCCCCAGCTCTCTGACTCTGAATGCGACTCTGCCTCTGCCTCTGACTCTTACTGTGACTCTGGCTCAGTCTGAGGCTTGACAACAGGCCCCGAACGATGCCACTGCCATGGCACGCTGACTTGGCTTTGGCTACGCTTGTTTGGTTTAGCTTGGCCGCAACGGCTAAACAGGTTAAAATGTCGTTCAAAATGTCAAGTCAACACTTTGATGTTGTCCGTGTCCCTGTCCGTGTCCGTGTCCGCTTCTGTGTCTGTGTTTGTGTGCGCTGCAGTCGAGCGAGCAGCTAAAACCGCTGCCAACGTTAGCCAACAGCTTCAGATTTAGCATCGGCATTGGTATCAAAGCAACAACTACAGAGAACAACCACAACTGCAGCTTCAGCTTTGTTTGCGTGTGATCTGCGCTTTATTTATGCAACATTCAGCACACGACGGAACATGCAACATTTCCCAAATTGTTAAGTGCAGACGTCGTGCTGTCGATGTCGCCACAGTCGTCGTCCAATGCCCCAAACATTGTTCATCTAATGCAGGAAGAACTTTTCGGCAATTGCGCAAAAATGAAAACAGTAGCGCTGCCTCTGAGAATGGGGTCATCAATTAGAAAGGGTTTTGGCCAATAGTGAAAGGCAAGAATACTAAAATAGTGCATTGCATTGTCCAAAGTTCACGGCAGGAGAGAACTGTGTCACAGGAAAATTAATAAACAACCTGAGTGAGGCAATCTATAAATAAAGTGCAGTATGAATTAAAATTTGAACAAATATTTGAATTTGTATTCATTTATATTTCAAATTAATGTAGAAATTATTATTAATCAGCTAAATTTGGGCAAAATAATTAAATACTTTCCAAAACTAGTATTTGATTTGTTTACATATTTCGAGCACAAAATATAATATCTCATATATCAACATACAATTAAAAAATCCATAATACCTTCAACAAATTCCAAACTAATCTACCCTGGTTTATATTTGTATTAGCTGCATTTTAATTAATATATTTTTTTTAAATATTTTTATTGTTTTTGATTTTAGAACCTAATATTCAAAAAATATTTTCAATCAATTAAATTTGAGCGAAACTTTAATAGCCCAATAATCGATGAGCATAATGCAATATGTATCAAATTAAAAGTAAATTAATTTCGAACAAAAGATTAATTAAAATCAAAATATAAAATAATACAATATAGAATTCAGCTGATCCTTACATAAGGTTTTAATTTAATTACTAAAAGTAGATGAACACAAATGCACACTATTTGAATTTAGAAAATATGCCAAATCACATAGTCGTAGTACAATCATATATAAAATAGACTAGTAATTCCGATTCTTTCCCATCGCCAACATCGGCTGATTCAAGCCCGCCTGCCGCACCGTCTGAGTCGGGCGCAATATTACAAAACTGACCAGCAGATCGGCATTGACAACCATTATAGCGCCGGAATTATCGAACATGCCACAATAGTTGGGGGCCGAGAAGACCGTAACCAACTGACGGCGGGCGAAGAACTCGTAGCCATCCTCGACCACTTGATGGGCCCGACAGATGACATCGATGCCCATGCGGTAGCAAAAGTTCTTCACCACATCCGGGCCGAAGGTGACGCTAACTCCGCGATCATTTGTACTCCAGCCCAGCACCCGATCGTCGGGATCGCTCCAGAGGAGGTCGCAGACCAGACCCTGTTCGGGTATTTCGCAAGGTCGCTTGATGGCCAAGATGTCGTCGAAACTTCTGAGACTCGGGCTCAGACCGCCATGCACACAAAAGATGCGGCCACCCACTAAGGCAGCCAGAGGCATGCAGTCATAGGTGTCCACAAAGTAACGCCACATTTTCACGGAGTATCGCCGCTTGCACTCGTCGTAGAATCCATAGATTCGATTAATGTTGGCGCACTCGTGGTTGCCCCGCAGCAGCCACATCATGTTGGGATAGCGAATCTTGTAGGCCAACAGCAGGACCAAGGTCTCGATGGACTGTCTGCCCCGATCCACGTAATCGCCGAGGAACAGATACGTTGTATTTGGCGGATATCCCGATGCAGCCAGGATGCGCAAAAGATCCTCGAACTGTCCGTGCACATCACCGCATATTTTCACCGGCGGATGGATTTCCAGCATGGTCTTCTCTCGCAGAAACAAGTTTCTGGCCTCTGAGCACACATATCTGATCTGAGACTCGTGCAGCTTAACTCCCTGGCTGGGATTCTCACAATTAATCAGTTGACTAATTATGGAATTGATATCGAGATTCGCCATGGGGAATTGCTGAAATTTGACGGACGAACGAGCGCTGGAATTTCCATCGCTTTTCTTACGCATAATAATTTCACTTATTTCTCAATTTATTTTCGACTACAAATTCGAGTCACTCTCGATTTTGAAAAAAAACTTTGCAAATTAAAAAAATCTCTTCTTTTTTTTAATATTTGAATATTTGAGGGTGATGTTTTGCCTTAATATTATTAAAAATGTCAAATAAAAATTATTAAAAATGCAAAAAAAAAAACTAACTTATTAACACAGAGTAATGAAATACCTTTAAAAAAGTTAAATAAACAAAAATTAATATATATTGGCAAAATCCAAAAAAGGCGCTTGGAAATAACTATTATTTTAATTTCGTAAAACAGTTTAAGATAGTACATTTGATAACGATATATGACTAACATTTATTTTTTGTAAAACTATCTATTAAGAAAATAAACCATTCAGGTAATGGGCACTACAAAATAACAATTCTTTAAAAACTTATATAAAATAATTTAAATTAATTTGGTGCCGAAATTGGAAGAATTGCGTATTTTTCTAATGGTCATATTCATATTTAACATTTATTGGGATTGAAAATAATTATCTAATGAGAGTAAAATTAATTTCAGATGAAACTAAATTTAAGTTTGTATTTTTCGCGCCCCTTTTGGGCGCCTATTGGCGAAGCGCGCCTGGATAATGGGCAGCACGAGGCCAATGCTTGTCAAAATGTTGCCCAAAAGGCTGAACCTGAACTAAAGTTGTTGCAATTCTGAGAATATTTTACGCTTGTTGAAGCTGACGACAACGTTGAAGCCACCGCCAACGACGACGTCGACAGCGTTGTCGATGTCGATGTTAGTTACTTGAGCTTGGGTTTGGGTTTGGGTCTGAGGTCTGGACGCGCGTCTTGTTGTGGCTGAGAGTGTGAGTGAGAGAGTCGGTGGAAGAGGCGAACGAAGTCTTGAGTCTCAGTACTATGGTTTCGTGTTTTGTTTTCTTTGCACTTCAGTTGTATCACATCAATGGCCATTGTGTACGTCAACTTTGATGTTTCGGCCAAAGTTGTGAAGTGTGAGGTTTAGACGTTCTTATTGCACTTTGCCGCATTGCCCCAGCGAGTGGTCAGAGACGATTCCCAGTGTCAGAGCGAGAAAGAGACTCTGGCATGACAGGTGAAGAATGCCAAAATCGTTTCAAGTGCCTCTGTTGGCCAGCCTGCCGTGTTGGCCACTCCAGATCCGACTCAAGCCTTTTGGATGGAAAGCGCAACGTCGCAACGCGCAACAGCTGAAGGCGGGAAAAATCGACAAGGCTGGCGAACGTAGCTGAGCTGAGTTGAGTCCGAGCCGAGTCGAGTCGAGTCAAGTCGTCTCTCGACTGTTGCTTGATTTTGTATTTATTTTGTTTACACGTTTCCTTTGAATTTTCTGTTCTAATTGAGTGAGAAGTGAGGTGAGTGCGGTGAGCTTGCAGTTTTCCATCACACATCCAGAGAGCCTCGGCATTGCCATCGCCATCGCCATCGCCATCGCCACCATCATCATTATCATCATCCTCATCATCTGTTGCTACGTTTAACGCGGCCTTAATTGGATTTTCATACCTGTCCCCCGTACTGAAGCAAAACCGAACCGAACTGAACTGAAAACGAACTGAACCCGCGATGTTTGATTGGTGTTTGTATAATGAACTTGCAATATTCTCCACGCAAACACCAACCAGATGAACAGCTGCTATTGTTATTGTTATTGTTGTTGGCTTTTGGCTCCAAATGTAACGCGTGAAATTTAACACACATCATCGCGTTTGCTCTTGAACACCACGAAATTTCCTCTTTTTCTTTCTTTTCTTGCCAACGCTAAGAAAATAAAAGTTCTACAGCGTGTATTATTGGTTGATTGTAAGTGACTTTGTTTATTTAATTTATGTTATTATTGCCTGATTAAGTATGGAAAGGCCAGCGGAAAACGGGTTTATGTTATTTCATTAAAAATTGATTAACGTTAAGGTACACAAAATTGCTGAGCTAAATAACAATGTAATTACGATTTCTTGGGTGTGGAAGAGAGTTCGAATTGGGAAGAATAACAAAGAAAGCAGCGTCCGTGAGCCAAGGAAGGGTCAGTTTATAAGGTACAATCTACAATTGAGGTTGGTAGCTCTATATACAGTCAGCAGGAAGATCAAGGTGACTGAAGGGAAAGGGGTTGGCTGGAAATTAATTAAGAATAATATACATCAATCTACTCAAACCAATTATTGGGTACTCCAATCATTGTATTGTGACCATCAAAATAAGACGAGATAATTAAGTAACTCAGCAATTTTAAAGGCATTTCTTATCTATAATTAATTTGTTCTCAACCTGAATTTTTTTGCATTACAAAAATTAATGAAGTATAAAATAACAAATTATTAAAGTTAAACCACAAAAATAAGATGAGATAATTAATAATTAACTCAACATTTCACATCTATAATTAATTGTTTCACGACCAGCATTTTTTTGTATTACAAAAATTAATTAAGTATAACAAATTAATACAACAAAAATAAGATGGGATAATTAATAAGTAACTCAACAATTATAAAGACATTTCATATTTGTAATTAATTTTTTCTTTACTTGAAATATTCCGTATTACAAAAATGTAATATTTATGTATGTAATTTATAATCAACAAAAGACACTAATTATTGATTATTAATTGCGTTATTGAGTACTAAAAATATTGTATTAATACCATAAAATAAGATAAGATTATAAATCAACATAATAATTTTGAAGACATTAATAATTCATAATTAATTTTATTCATAAGGTGTATGTCTTATTTGGTCTTTACAAATAAATCAATATTTTGTGAAAGTCACTTTTTATATTTTGCGCAATATTCAAACTGATTTGTAAATCAAAATCAAGAGTTGTAAGTCGAATGCCCTTTCCATTGGCATTCAAAATATGCAAAAAAAAATCATTAAATGAGATTAATTTGTTCACTAATTGTAAACTTAAAGCTTTAAATGAAAATAAAACAAAACCCAAAAGTTGTAAAGCACATTAGGCGTCTAATTAACAGTTCACCAAAAAGTTGTGGGACCTTAAACAAATGAATCAACAACAAAACGTGTAGACTGCGTATGAGGAGGGGTCTTTGGTTTTAGGCCCTTAGACCAACTGCACCATCTAATTGCAATAAAAAATAGTTAAACAAAACACACACTGAGCCGTCGGCAGTCGGAGAAAAAGTAATAAACAAGCTGCCTGATGGCCATTTTTACGAGCCTAATAAAGCAAACAGAAACAAAATTCATCATATCTGGAGCATTGAGACTCCTAATGAGCACAACTTGGCCAAGGAACTGCAACGGTTTTTAATGGACTCGTAAAAAATGTGCCAAGTGGGCAGAGCAGAGCAGCGCGGTGCAGCGGCGGCGTTTATAATGGAAAATGAAGAGAAAAAAAAGGAAAATTAAATGGCTGCAATAATTAAAACACCTGTTTTAATTAGATAGAAATGCATGTACATGGTTTTTTACATGGCTGTGAGAATGTTGAGAAAAGTGTAACAGAAACCGAGGTTAAAGCCGAAACTGAAGAGACGTCGAGAGCATGTTGAAAGTTCCTTGAGGTGCTAAACTGCAGACACAATTAATGACCCGTCGTCAACGGCGGCGGCTTCAAAGTTGCGAGCGGACAACTTTATCATGAGAGCGGCTAGAAGAAGCGCGGCTGGAAGTTGGTCGGAAAAGTTGGCATGACGATTACCGATTACCGATTTACCGCTATCGAGAGTTTTCCCAGTATTGTGCGACCACAGAAATGCCAAAACATGATCATCAGCATTTGTCATTTGAATGTCTTGGCAACTCGCAAACACACCCCCTAAAAACTAATCCTTTCGGTTTGACTGCCAGTCTGTCTGTCTGTCTGTCTTTTCCTCTGACTGCCTGTCAATGTCGAAGTCTAACAATGAGCATTGCAGTCCATTTGATTTTTGTTCACTCCTTTCTGTTTCTCTCTTTAGCTAGAAGTTGTTGTCTGCCTCGCCTGCAGCCTGCCCTCGGCATCTATATTTATGTCGGTTGTCGGTTGTCTGCTTCTACTTCTACTTCAAACGAAGTGCATTCATCCGGTGGCAATCCTTTTTTCTTTAGCTGTGTCTTGTGCATCATTTCACTTGAATTTGCGTTGACATCCTGCAGACGAATAGCCTCCGCTCCATCCCTGTGCTGTTGTCTGTCTTTATAACGAGCGTCGCTGACATATCCTTTAACCATGATTAAAAACGCAAAGTAAATGAAAATTGTTTTGTGCTTACGCCTCTTAGCACACCTTGAAAACAACAAAAACAACAACAACAACAATGATAATAAAAGACGAGCTGGGAATGGAACTGCACTGAACTTGAGCTCAAAAAAACAAGGAGAACAAGAAGAACTCGAACGGAGTTTCGCACAATAGACAACTGCGCCGTCTTCCTGTTTTGTAGGCTCCTCTGCTTCCACATGCACTTAAAATTCTACAGATTTTCCCACTTAGTGATAAAGTTGCCGCTGAATGGCCCGACAGTTGCCTTTTGTCTAGGACTCGCTAGGACGCCCCCTTGGAAATAAGCCCAAACAAGTAATCGTATGTTTGCAGGGGGCGAGAGGAAAGCGCGTCTTGCGATTTCATGCTTAAATGGAGTCGTTAAATTATTTTCTGAAATTGAGTCGACCGTTTGTTGTTATCCTCATGTGTGTGTTGAGTACACATATGTGCGTGTGTGTGTGTGAGTGGCATTGACATTGGCATTAGAGCTCCACTTTACTTGGAACTCGGCACATCGAGCTGTAAACGGAAGTACTTCCCACTCCCCCTAACACAAAGTCACTGCCAAGCATTAAATTCAAATATGTTGCGCGTACATTTCTTTATTTTTTTCGTTGTTGCTTTTTTTTCTTTTTTTGGTTGTTCTTTAATTAAAACCAAAATGTTATTGTCTGCGCTTGGAGTTTCTGGTTTCATTTTGTTCCTTTAGTTTTTTTTTCGTTGCTTGTGGCATGGGGCATTTAAATGCATTTTGTATGTGATTTCACGGTTTTATGGCTGACACTTTTTTCCTCCTGCAGCTAAATGGTCTTCATTCCGCACGAAGCACGCGCTCTTGAACTTGACATTGTTCTTGATTTCCTGGTGGTCTCTGCTCGCTATTTTAAAGATTCTATAGAGCAGAATAATCACATTTTAAAAGCATAGATTAGCTGAGAGAAATTCGTTGAAAATTCATATTTAATCAAATGAAAATAAATGAGCATCTAGAATAATTTTTATCGATAACATCGAATAACAAAATTTAGCCTTTCCCAGATATTTTAATTTATATATTTCAATTGCTTGAACTTCGTATTGCTCTTGGTGGTATTGTCTCCTGGTGTGGTAGAAGAACAATTAAATTTAAAAATAAATTATATTTACGAAAC
Organism: Drosophila immigrans; assembly: GCA_963583835.1. Taxonomy (NCBI): domain Eukaryota; kingdom Metazoa; phylum Arthropoda; class Insecta; order Diptera; family Drosophilidae; genus Drosophila; species Drosophila immigrans. The sequence continues at coordinate 30,782,802 of OY757141.1, forward strand.
TAAGACAAAAATCATTTTTAATCAATCATATTTTATCTTAACTTTTTGTATGTTTAATATTTCCCAACAAGCAATTTAAAAAATATATAAATTTTCAGTTGCATCGATTAAGTCGAGATAAAAATCTTCACTCCAACATGTTTTAACTTTCTGGATGTTTATCAAACATAACATCATTTTAAATTTGCTTTTATTGGCACAGCATAGCATGCAATATATTGCTTGCTCAACATGCTCAGCTTCCTCAAACACTGTTGTTTTGAAATGAAATAACTTTAGCAGCATCTTTAGTACATTTGATCACCTTGTTAGCTTGTTTTGTTTGTCTGCTCAGCGCACATGCAAACTCCCATAATGCACTTCAGAATCCTTTCTCTGGTTAACTGGGTCAAATTTGTTGCATTTTTACACCGTACTTCAATTTTCTCAAACAGCGTTTTCAACTTTAAGCCATACATGGGGCATTTCAGAGCGAAAAAAGTACAGAAAGAAAAAATATAAAAATGCAGAACAAGGTCAGCAAGAGCAGAGACTGCAGCAGGCCAGGCCAGAGGAGTCCAGATCAGGCCAAGCCCAGTTTCTGGCTTAGTCTGAGGCCCAGTTGCAGCCCCATATCCATGTCCAATATGGACAATATATCACGTGACGCCTACAATTTAAACTGCCAAAAAAATGAAATGCAAACAGGGCGAACGAAGAGAAATGACAAACATTTATATAAATAACACCATCGACTCCAATTAAAGCGGCTTCATGGCTGAGCCGAGCCGAGGATGCTGGCAAATGCTGCAGGCGGCTGCCTCTGTTCGCCTGTCTCTGATAAAAACCGCAAAGCGAATTGTTTCCATCTGTGTGTGTGAGTGTGTGAGTGTAATAAAAATGCAAAACAAAAGCGGTCAAATATGTTGTTTGGCGACCGCGTGGGCGTGGCAGCCAGAGCGGCCAAAAACAGGCAGCAGCAACAACAACAACAACGATGACGACGACGACGACGACGACGACGAACGACAACCGAACCACTTCCAACTGTCATTCGCATGGCAAACGATGACGTACCGATCCACGATGCACTGCACAACAACAATAACAACAGCAACAACAACAGCAGCTGTAACAGCACCACATCAACAACAACAGCAACAACACATCAGCAGCAGCAGTTACTCTGAATGGGAGCCAAGTGGAGCACACTTTGCGGAGATGCCCTAATAAATTCCAGAAATAATTAAATTCTAATAAATAATAAAAATGTACTGCAAAAAGTTTTAATTACGTCTTTATTTTTTATAAAGTAATTGTTTTAATTGAAAGAAACTAAATTTTAATATCCAAATAAATCAAAAATTCTCTTCAAACTAAAATGAAAATTTACTGTCGCGAATCTGCAGCAATAATTTCTAGCTGAACATTTTAATTTTGGTACGAAATACATAACTTTAAGTTAGAATTTTTTAAAAGTAAATTTTTTATCATTATAAACTCAGTTTTAATATCCAAAAATATAAAATATACTTTTTTTGGTAGTAATCTTCTTCAAATTAAAATGAAAATTTATAGTCGCAAATCTGTATGCTTGCAAGTTTATAAATAAAGATTAATTCAAAGACAAGACCCCAAATTGAAAATGTTATGAAAATAAATTAAAACACAGTTTTTATATACAAACATATTCAAGTTTTTATTGAATTTATAGAATTAATAAATATATTCCTTGCTACATATAGTTATCCAAAAAATACTATATTTATTTTTTAACTAAATTTAGTATATTACAAAAGACTTGTTTGAGCTTATCATGAAATGATTAATTTGGCTGATCTATTCAGATAGATTTGACATAAATACTACACATGTTTTATTTGTGTGTCTGCTTTTAAATCTGTTTGATGTATTAGCTGTGCGCTGATGATGGATAAATCATTGTAAGAAGGAAGTGCTAATCCACAGCTTGACAGAAATTGATAAATGGCAGAGCTTTAAAACAGGATTTTTATTTTATTTATTTATGAAGTGTAGAGTCCATGTCTATACGCGTATAGAAAGTGAAATGTGAAATCGCCTCCAATATAACTCTTTTATGAAGCGAACAACAAACTTACTCTACAAACTAATATACCCGTGTGTGTGTGTGGTGCACAAAACATTGCAGCATTTGGCTGCAAGTGGCGAGCGACGGCAAATAATAATTTATGCATGCGTTGCGGTAGCCGGAGACAGTTACTGGCTGGAGCGAGGGATGGAGAGAGGGAGGGAGGGGCAAGCTTGGGGTGAGAAATGTTTGCGGGGAATAACCGCAAAATGTTCGCTTTGCTCTTGTTATTGTTGTGAACTCTTGTTGTTGTTGCTATTTACTGGATCTGCCCCGCAGTCGAAGCAATATGCATGCACAACAATATGCAAGCAAAAAGTGAATCTGAGCTGCAGCCGGAAAACGGAAATTGTGGCAAACGCCCCGTTGCCCCTTGCCTCTTGCCCCTTCAGTCGGGCTGTGCAACGCTTTGTAGTTGCAGATGCAGTTGCAGTTGTGTCGTTCTATCCCGATCTGCAAAAACCACATGACTTGCGACCGCTGCACTCAAGGATTTATGCATCGCCACCGTTTAAGTCAGGCCAATCTGTTGGCTTCCTCAGCTGCCCCATTTTTGGGGGCACGGCGTTTTTGTCGCGTTCCTCGCGCACGCTTAAGCAATTTTTGGCTTCAGCTTTGGCTTTCAATTTGCAATTGCAATTGCGATGGCAATGGCTGGCAGAGAATCTGCAAATTACATGCACAGTGCAAAGGCGGCTTAGACAAATTGCCATTGTAGCGCCATGTCTCTGCCATTGAGTTACGAGAGCGCTTGGCAAACCCACCGCATTGTGCCAGCTGCCGTTTTTGCGGTTCTTATTGAATGCTGCCACACAGCGCGCGTCATCGACATCGCCAACGACATGCACATCACTGTTGCTGCCCCACCACGCCCCCTCAATACTGCCCCACGCACTCGGAGATTAATCGCGTTTTGCATTCCGCTCTGGCATCCGCACATTGACCACAAGCGAGCTGCGAATTTTACGATGGGGATTGCAGGAGACTTTTTAGTGCGGAATGAATCCAGGATCAGAGACAAAGAAAGCTGATGGCTCAGCTTAGCGGCAAAGATGCCAGCGAGGCTCAATCAAGTAAATTAAAGGAACCAATTTAACGCTTATATGATGAATTTATAATATAAGACAATCTTAGGAAAATTTAAATTTGAGAAAAATCTATAATAAAAAGAAGATTTATATATTTAGAATAAATATCACAATTACGTTTATGATTGTAATTAAGTCAAGAAGGCGAGCTTCAAGCATTTAAGGATTTATCAAAGGAATATCAACATACCTTTTTTGATTATGTATTTAATTTATAATATAATTTTAATTTGAGAAAAATGTATAATTACAAATATCAATTATCTGTGTAGATAGAATAATTCTGTATTTTTTTATACTTGCTGATTCAATAATAGAATCAGTCGAAAGGCAGTGACGAATATGTCTGTATTTAAGTATTTGTTAAACAAAACTCATTATCCCTTTTTTTTTATTAAGTGATTTAAAAAATAAATAAATAAAATAATTTAAATAAAATCAATATATAATTTTTATTAAACTTGTTATCCCTTTTCCGACAATCTTTAAAATATACACATTTTTTAAATTTGAGGAAATTCAAAATTACAGCGAACATTTTAATTCTAAAATTGTTGATACATAACAAAATATTTACAAAGGCAGTCGAAGTGGCGAGCATGACTTTGTCAAGTATTTAAGTATTTATCAAACAACACTCACTATATCCCTTTAAACATTATATTTCCGATATTACCGATATGATCTAATGAACAAGTTGTGTTATGGCTTGATTTTGCAATAACGTAACATTGACGGCAAGTTAACAGCCACCCCTTACTACAGGTCATTTAACACAGCCATTAAACCAACTGCACCCAGAGCCTGAGCCATTAAAACCTCATCATACAGGCAGCGCTAACAACGAAAAAAGAATGTCAAAAAATATAGGAAAATTGCGGAAAAACGACATATGAATTTAATTGCCTAAATAATCCTAATCAAAGCGCGGAAATCAAACCGAACAAATGTTGACAATTGACAAAAGGACCCAGAGAGAGAGAGAGAGGGGGGAGAGGCAGGGTGAGGCAACGCTGATTGCTTTTAATAAAAATATAATGTATCCGCACTTGAGGAGAGCCAGCGAATGCGCAAAACGAGAATGAAATCGAAATCGAAATGAAAATGAAAATCGACATCGACATCTCGGCATTGAAATGAATGCGAATCGTACAATGGCAACTTAATTTTTGCCATAGAAAGTGGCCGCAAAGGAGCAGCCAAAATTGACATATTGACAGCCAGACAAAAGGCGGCACACGAGCCAAATTCATGGGGTGGTTTTTTTCCCACTCCCATAAAACTGCAGCGTCGTCAGCGGTGGCGGCGGTGTCAAAAATAACAAACATTGCGACAGCAATAAAATATCACAAGAACATCAAGTCTGTGTGCTCTCTGGATGTCTGTGTGTTGCTTAATTGAAGCTGCAGCAGCTATAGAAAAATCCAATCAAAACGCAATGAAAATCAAGAGAATAACACTAGGCAGCTGTGCCTCAACTCTCTCTCTCTCTGTCACACATATACCCCTCTCTCTCTCTCGCTGTGTCACTTCAACGCACACTCGACATGGCTGTTGATGTTATTCTGGCAAATAATCACAACAAGGCACAACAAGGACCTTGTCAAATACACGTAAGCGATATATAGATACAGATACGGCCGCAGATACAGATACAGCTGTAGAGCGATATTGAGATATAGATATACAGCCGCAGATAAAGCCGGGCTGCAAACAAACATGAAGGGAGTCGGAGTCGGAGTCGGAGGACATCAAGGCTGCAGCCTCCAGTGGAGCGTGCATAAGCGCCTCTCCTCCCTTCTCCCTCCTTTCATTCGCTGTAACTCGTCCAAATTGCAGTCACCCCGCTCAGGGCAGCCAAACAAGCAAATCCAATTTGAGCCACAATACACAAATCCTGTTTTTGTTTTCTTTCCAGTCGGAGTCGCAGTCGCAGTCGCAGTCCCAGACTGGATTCCCTCACATTAATAAATCCTTTTGCGCAACAAAACATGCTAAAAACAAATACATTATATTTTACCCAACCAGTTTCATTTTGTGTGGTGCAAATAGTTTTCCCTGTGCCCCCCGACTAATGGTTTTTTTCTTTTTGGTAAAAATTAGCCAAAAATACCAGACACCTCTGCAGCCCATAACAATAGAGCGTCGAGCGTCTGCTCTACTTTCAGTCCCAGTCCCAGTCCCAGTTGCAGTCTGTCAGTCTGTTTGTTGTGATTATGATGATAACGCTCAGACAGAGACGTTCAGTTCGGTCTGAATGTTAAGGTTGCAGGACTGCAGCTGCATCTGCCTTTGCTTGCAATTGTTTTGGCCAAATTGGTTGGGTTTGCGGTCCAGTAATAAAGTCTTGGGAAATTGCGCAATGTGTTACACAAAAATTATGAAGCGAACAAAAACCAGCAGTAGTAAATATCTAAAAGGGTTTAATTGAATAAGCCTTGAATGCGATTGTTTAAAACAATAATTTAATTATGAATACTTCACTTTGGGGTATATTTGCAGCCATAAACTTCAAGCAACTAACAATATACACAATTATCATGAAAGCATTATTTACATCGAAAGCAATTAACGCGAATCGATAAATAAAAAAAAAAAATAAATTTTAGATTGTGGACAGTTGGGCATTATTTATTTGGAAGGCCAGCATGACGATGAGTACAACACTTCAAATAATAAATAAATAATAGTTATGATAATAAATAGAGAGAAAATTCAATAATTAAAAAAATATTAAAGAAAAAAAAATAGCAGAAAATATATCAAGAGTTTCCTATCTAAGCAAAAATAATCTTTAATCTGTAAATAATAAGAAACTCAATTAATTCATTTTGGAATCAAGCAATGCATTATTTTTGTATATTTTAGTCGCAAAAATTATATTTAATCATTAATTTTGGCTTATCATTTTAGTATCAGAAAAAATTTGTACATTTTTAATAATGACAAACTAAACCATTTAATTTGTGAATATCACAATAATTTAATATAGTCTTAAAAGAACAGAATTGTGTGATTAATTATTTTGAATTTCCCTGATTTTGTCTACAATAGTTTCGCAATATTCTTAAAGTAAATTTAAAGTTTCAGGGCATATCTACATAGTTGCCTTTAATTTGCCTAGTTAAACATGATTTTACTTTATGCGCGATCTTAGTCTGGTGCACTTCAGGAATATAAAGTTGTAATCTGTAACCACATGAGCCATTAAGCTGGCAAAGCTCTTAAGCTATTAATAAGCACAGCTCGATGTCGTAACCCCAAACTCCCCCTAAAGCTGACAACTAATTTTATGGCCATCACATCAACCAGCAACCAACAGCAACAACAACTACGAGGCCAATCAAACATGACCCCCGCACACTTAGACACACACTGACACCAGAGGAATACCCTCCAAGCACATAAAAAACGCCCACATGACAAATAAGACAAAGCACACATAAACCACGCCCCCTCCAATTGCCTAAAACTCATTCCGCCGATCAACAAGGGCAAAAGAAAGCAAAAAATAAAGGAAAATATAAGAATTTGTTAGCTGTGTTATGTAAATTGCACACAAGAGTGTCGAAGCTGAGCAACCAGAACAGAGTCAACCTACAAACTGACACATCCACAAACGTACATGAATATATATAAATATATATTATGTAAATAAAAGAAATAATAAGCTTCGCCGAGCCGCAGAAAAATCCTTGGATGAGCCGACAAAAACGACGGGGAAAAAAAAACAAAACCCAGGCCAAAATTATTTTCATGATGCGTTGATGATGTTTATATTTACGATACGACAAATATGCAGTAGGTGGTTGACACGCCATGATTGGGGGAGTGGGGCAGGAGTCTGTGAAATCATTTTGTAATATAATTTGTGTTGTTGTTGTTGGGGATACACTTTTATGGGCACCCGAGCATAATCAACATTATCCAAAAACCGCAAAACCGCCTACAAAATGTTCGAGGCGCGCCCTCCTGTGGCGCCAAAGCCTTGGTCGGCATTATCATCTCATTGCACAGGACTTAATCCTGCGGCAAGTTATTAAAGCGTAACGCAGCGTTTGCGTCCCTCGCTCGTCGTCCTTGTCGTCCTTGTAGTCCTTGCGTTGTCGTCGCTACCATTTTATTGTTCGCGCTGCGCTTAACTTGTTTCGCATTGTGCGGAGCTTGTGCCCGGCGAGATCCAATGCGAATTGAGGCGCTGCCTTAATGCTAAATGATCCAATATCCTGTTTCCTGCATTTGTCTGTGCAGCGCCAACGTTAAAAGGTCCTTTGTGGCCTCGCCGTCGCTTCTTGGCCATTATTTACCCGCTCCTCGCTCTGTGCGAACTTAAAGATGCCGCCACTGAGAGCAACTCCTTCGCAGTTCTTTCGCGAAATAGTATGTATGTAAGGCATACAAAGGGTCTGGCGCATAACAATAAAAAAAAAGATGATGTTGTACTCGCATCTCTGATTCTTTGCACACGGCAACTTAAATAGCAAAATGTAAAGTTTTTAATTATGCAGCTCGTCGTTGTCGTCGTTGTCGTTGTCCTCAGACTGGGCACTAAGTCTTTTCATTTCATCTACTAAAGATGCTATGCCCAAAAGTTAAAATACACATAATTAGCAGTAGTTTTCTGTCGTTTGCACAGCGCACTTTCCGTCTTTTACATTTTTATTTTTTTGTATTTTTGGCACAACTCCCAATTCAGCTGCTATTCATTGTGAATAGAGCTGTGTATCTTTGGGATTCAGCCTCCTGGTCCGCCTGCAAGCCCGTCAGTGTAGTGTCCAAAAAACTAGGCCAGCAGTTCCTATAAGCACTTGATGTTTAGTTTAGCTTTGCTGAACTGTTGACAAGGCCTGACGATGATGACAACGACGACGACGGCGACGACGTCGACGAGGCCTTAGCTAATTAAATGAAAATATTAATTATGACGAAGACATAAAATGGGCTTTCAAAAGATTTTAACGAACAGCAGGCAATAAAGTGGGCGGCTGGACTGACCACTTATTTAATGTAAATAAAATAAATACAATTTTATATTTATTCGCAAAGGGTGCCGATATAAAGTGGAAGATGGAGGAGCAAAGCTGAAAATTTTAATTTCAATTAATTACAAAAATATAATTAAATATTCTTTGCTGTAATTTGAGTTTATAGTGGATATTTTATATGAACAGTGAGAAGAGTTAGTTTCAATAATCCTTTTAATATTTTAATTTTAATAACATTGCTTCAAAATAATTAAAATTACAAACAAAGTCACAATGTTTCACATTTGGACATAGGACTGAGCCAGGCAAGAAAATCTTGGAACACAACTATATAATAATCTAAGATAATCAGTTCTCCAATTTTACAGAAATCACACTCCCTATTTTTGTAGAGTTTTTATATAACAAATCCATCAAGAGTAAACTACATAGTACAAAAAACTGGACACCTTCAAGACCCCTTTTGTGCTGGGTATAGATGTGATAACGAATGTGGACGAAACAATACACTGCCTACAAAAACACAAAAACGGCAATATAATGTTTTTATGTTTTTTATTTCGACAAGAACAGCAGTCCCAGCGGCAATAAACTTTGTCGCCGCCTTCAAGTATGCTTTAAAAAGCGCTGCAAAAAAGCCGAAAAGTTTCACTTTTGCCCGCAACTTTTTGACACCGTCGCCCTTTGTGTCGATGTGGCAAATGTGACAAAACACGTCGCCGAGCGTCTGGGTGAGGGAGATTTGCTCGAAGCAAGGCATGCGCATAAATGCTACATGTCGTAATATTCGCCACTAACAACAAGAAATTAACAAAACAAAAAAACACACACACAGGAAAATAAAAACATCGAAAACATGCCACAAACATGACATTGAAAACCGTTGCCAAAAAAGTGGCATAAAAAAACAGCAGCCGCAACGAAGAATGAAGAAGCAAAATTTTGCTTCATTTTGTTGTTGTTGTTGTTGTCGCCAGCCAAAACATAATCTTGTTAACAATTTCGGTGTGTGTGCATGAGTGTGAGTGTGTGGATATGACACATGTAAAAAAAAAAGAAAAGAAAAGCCAAAAAAAGGAGAGAATTCCTCAAGTCAATGCCAGCATTTGTTTTGTTCTACATAATCCTGTAGGTGTGACATTCGTATGTATAAATTTCAACTTTGATCCTTTAAGGATAACTCGAAGCGCTCAGGGACTGTCGCCTCTGAGCAGAGCCAATTGCCGACTGGCACGCAATATAAATAAACAACAACAACGAAAATATGTATACAAGAGAATTGTGGCCACATCTCTCCAGCCAGCTCAATCTTTTCCATCGTGTGCAGCACTTGAGGCGTTTGTCATGTTCCTGGTTCCTACTCGCCTCCTCCCTCGACGAGCTCTCGAGAAACTCCTACTGGCAACTTAAGTTGTCAAAATCAGCAACGTTTTTTCTGCTGCTGCTCAGAGGCCTCACACGCTCGTATTATTTTGCTTTCATTTAACTGTCATGCTCTTTGCATACTCTCGAATTTTCCTTCTGTTTGTCTTTGTTTGTCGGTTGCCAAAAAATTCACAATGTTCTGAATGTCGAGCGTAGGTGTTGTGACATTTGACCGCGGCACCAACATCAACATCAAAGAAGTTTCCCTGCCCTGGGCATTCTCTAATCACACCTACTTCTTCTATTTGTTGGTGTTCATTGTGTTTTTGCTATAGCAGTTGAAATGGGAATTAGCATAGGCTGATGAAGAAAGTGTCAACAATTATTGTGTCACACTCGCAAAATGTGATTTCCTTTGTACATACTATATAACAAAGAACAATATAAATGTGTTATTTGCGTGAGGCGGAAACCAAAAGAATTTCAATTAACACAAGCTGCAACTGTCATGGAGCAATTCTATGCAAATCATTTCGTTTCATATTATTCTCAAAGTTGATTACAATAAACAATAATAACAAATATTTTCATATATTTATTTGACAGTTTTTCGCATATTGCTTTCGCTTATTGTTTCTGATGTCTCCAATTTAAAAAAATATAATTTCAGATTGCTGAACTTATTTTCATATTATTCTCGTATTGGATTACAAAGAAACAATAATAACAAATATTTTGATAAATTTATTTGACAGTTTTTCGAATATTGCTTTGCTGTTTCTGATCTCTTAAATATACACATGGAAACAATAATAATACAAATTTGATCACTTTTTTTTGACACATATTGTTTAGGCTGTTTCTGGCTAAAATTAGTTAGTGATAAATGGATGGAACATATTTCAAAACTGTTTTGCTGTTCCTGATCTCTCAAATTTAATTCAATCCAAAATGGCTAGATTTAGATTGTTTCTATAACGAATTAACTTTTCACCTAAAAAACACAAATGGAATAATAGTATTAAATATATTAAAAAAAGAGTTTTTCTGTTTTCTCAAATTTGTCTTAATTACTTTTTTTATTTATATTATTTTATTCAGAATTATGATAATTTAAGGACTCAAATACATCACACAAAAAAAAACATTAATAATAAATATTTAAAGATACACACTTTTCAGATAATTTATTCCTGATTTCACAAATTTAATTTAATTTAATTGAACGATTATTAGATTTGATTTAAAATAAAAATTTTTCATAATTTTCCGTGTTCTCTCAAATATAATTTTATTTAAGATTTAGATACAATGATAATGTAATGACTCAACTTGGGGTACAATGCGAATGTCATGCAGAATGCATTTTGGTCGGTAATCCTTTGTCCTGCACAAACCCTTTTTCGGTTAAGCACCCTCTGCAACCGCAAGCACGTCAACACCTACTAACCTGACCTACCAGCACTATATAAACTAGGAGTAGTGCAGCTGAGTCCTTCGAAATCAACCCCAGAATCAAGTACAGCTAGAGACCCTTCGATAACTACACTAAACAAACAAACAAGGGTATCATGACAGCCCACAAAAAAAATAAGAGCACAGAATGGTTGGGAAAAGAACAACAACAACATAACAGCATGTACAAAAACAAACACAACCCCCAAAATATGCACTTGAACTGCCCGCAACATATGCACTTCCTCGTTTATTTAGTTTCTCGATGTCTTTTTGCAAAGTGTAGCAAATTTTGTAGTGAACAGCGGGGGCAAAAATATCTAAATTATGAACTATGACAAATATTATATTGTATTGTGTTTGACAACCCGGCAAGGATGTCCGGATGTGTGCAACAAAAAACGGCACATAAAATGGGCGCGTTCCTGGCTCGCAATCGGTGATTAATCATTGTAGTATATTGAAAAAAAAAGAAAATGAAAAAAGGTATATTGGAAAATAGAAATAGGAAGCGGCGAAAAAAAATAGGGGCTGCAACATGCGGCGGCAACTGTTGCCAGCAGATCCATTTGCTGGAAAACGTTGCATTTTGTTGGTCATTTTGTCAACTTAGTTGCCACGAAACGCGGCAGCGTCGCGCGTCCACGGCCGTGCTATGAAAAATTTATTGCTCTAAGCCGATTACGCCACAGTCCCATCTCCATCCCCCGTCGCCGTCCCCGTCTCCATCACTGTTGGTAAGTAGCAACATTTGCCAGGCTCCGTCTCCGTCTCGGTCTCTGAATCGGACTACGACGCTGACTCTTCTGGCCCGTTGTTGCAACGCGGTGTTGACACCGCTCAAAGTGGTCACATTAAGTAAGCTTAGGTCTTAGTAGTTTTTAGCCTTTGTTGATAGTCTCCGCCTCGTCTACGACTCCGGCTCTCAGCACAACATGGCGAAGAGTTAGTGCCGAGTTCACAACATGTTGGCGAATAGTTCAAAAAAGTCAGCGGAATGCGAAAGGTGTTGGCAACGCTTGTTAAGTCGCAGATTGCTGCTCAGGGGATTTTAAACGATTTAAGCGGAGTTTAGTAATTAAAAATTGTTAAATCAATGCCATAATCTACTGCACTCAGCGCTGCTTAGCTTGGCATTGCTTTTAATGCGAGTGTAAGTCGCAAATGTAGAAGGAAAGCAGTAAACAATAATGTTATTTAATCGAAACCTAATAAAGTTAACAATTTGTGAACGTATTTACATCAAAAATATCACAGACATCAGCTTAACAATATTGCCAAATAAATTAAACTATATAAAAGCCTTCCCCCGTAAAATTTCCTGTTTTGGAGCTTACATTAATTTCACATGTTTGCGTTATATTAAGAGTGGTATTTTTTGTAATAAATGATAAAACCTAAGTTACACATATAAAATATTGTAAGAAAAATTCATTGATGTGTATAATATGTAACAAAATATGATATAAAGAAAATACGGCAATAAATTTGAACTGAACTCAATAATGCTGCGAGTGTACATCAAATTGTTGGATGGATATCAAAGAACAGTAATGCTTTGATACTGATAAACATTTTGCATTCAGAAATTTGCTAAATCATAATTAATAAATAAATTACACATATTCAATATTATTCTTTCTGACTCTAGCCTGTTTGTAACAGGATAAATATACAAATTATTTAAATCCTGCAACAATTTTGTAAAAGGAAATGCTAAATAAATCGTATTATTCTTATGAAGTAAATATTAGAACCAAAGCTTTACAAAAAAAATTGCAAATACAAATTTTTTCGACTCTAGTTATTTGTAGCAGGATATCTGCCTTCAAGTGTACAATAAAATATACAAATTATTTAATGGAAATGCTGCACCAATAATGTAAAAGGAAATGCTAAACAAATCGAGCAAATCGAAGCACAACTGACCCTCTGTCTCCGCGTCTCATCCAGACAATCAACCCCCATCATTGGCCAAGCAATACAGCTAAAGTGCACGACATTTTTGGGATATTAAAAGTGAAATTATTGCAAACGTTGGAAATATCGACGGCTAATGCTTTACTGCACCATTGTTGCCAGCAGGGGAACTCATAAATTTGCTCAAATGCACTTCAAAAACTGACCATACTCAGCCATCGATAAGTGCCTCCATGCGGGACACATTTAATGTCCAAGGGGCATTTTTGGAGTACTCACTTCAGGGAAAATCGATACGCAATTTATAAAGTGCGCAGCGTAATGAAAACTGAACTGAAAAGTGAAAATTATTTAAGCGCATTTAATGCAGTTTGACGCATGCGCCACCGTTTGCCTCAATAACTGCGCAGTAGCAGCTGCTGCTGTGGCACAACCAGGGAGGGGCAAAAGAAATGGAATCGCCACCCCTAGTTTATCCCTCGCTCGCTGACAGTCACCCCAGCAGCATCATTATCATTATCCTTTTTTTGGCCTAGGCACACGCAAATGTGTTAATTCCGCTTGGTGTTCTCTGTGCTCTGCGCTCTGTTCTCTGATCAATCTGCCACTTTATCTGCCACTCGACTTTGCCTCGTGCAACATTTGTGTGCCACATGGCGAACCTTTTGCGCGTCCATTATGAATGTGTAATTTATGCTAGAAAAATACTCGCATCCATTATGAAAACATCAACACACGTTGTGCAAATCAAGTAATTATCATTAGAGACGTTCTACATAATTATCGGGCGTTCGCTTGGATTTTAGGTTTAACATTTCTGGGTGGGTCATTTATGGGTTTGGCAGAATGTTGAAATATTTTGATTTATTGCTGACTGGGGAAATGCAACTGCCACAGCCGATTATAATGCATGTGGTAGTTAAGCTCTGTGAGAAATTTGAGAACTTATTCAATCAGAAATTTACATTGAACAGTCATAAAAAAACATTTTTAAAACTACAAAAATTGTTTGCAACAAATTTGTTTTGTTCTTCAGCAAATGTGTGAAACTATCGAAATAATAGCGCCAAATGTGTGAGGATTGTTAAGAATATTTTCAAATATTTTTAGTGTGTGAAATTTGACATACTCATTCAAATATATTCATTTATTGTTCACAACGTTTTCTCAATGACTTTTCACAGTATTTTATTCTTTTACAAGCGTACTTTGAATGCCTTTGAGAGGACCACGTGCCGTAACTTTAATTCACATATTCGAATGGAAATTCCATGCAGTAGAATTTCACTCAAAGAAATATTTTATCTAGCCTTGAAAAGTTACTCAATTTACTTGTTGCTACAGATGATTTTATGTTTTTTCCCTTGAACCCCGCAGGCTTTTAACCTTAGCGCAGTCTATAACGACTCTATTTTGCATTCAACAAAAACACATTAAGATATCAGCATAAAAGTATTGCAAGTTTCAAGGATCTTTGCTGCAGCCTTGAAGCTGCATCGTTATGAGTTTATTATCAGCACACGCCCGAGGATCCTTGTTTCCTTGTTGCTTTGCGCATGCGCGACGCGTGTTAAGAGCAAACGGGCCAAGTCAAGCAGCGAAGGATAACGAGCAGGATGCGCTCAAGGTTGTAATTAGACCTTGACTCGTCCAAGGACGCACTCACGCATTCGGCTTATTTGTCCAACCCATTTTTGGCTAATTATGCGCAAGGACCGGCCATCCTTGGGCCATTATTGGTCGCGCATATTTTCTGTTTGTGTGTGTCCTGAAAGTTGCCATTGTTTGGCATTAATTGCACTTTTCCAGCTGAGTGCGTGTCCTTGGCCAGTGCTACTTGCTCAGCTGGGATAGGTCAAATTAATGCTCGGCGGACTCAAGGACATCGTCGCCTGTGTGTTTTGGTGTGAAAACTGACAAAGTGTGTGCCATCCATGCACGATTCCCAAGAAGGTTCTTTGACTCATATCGCCAAAAACAACAAACACCCAATGTACTGTGTCCTGCTGTGTCCAGCATTAGATAAAAATTTAATTTTGCTTCTTGCCGTTGCTGTTGTTTATTTGTATTTTTGCTGCCTTTGACTTGCTATGTCCTTGGTGTGAACTGCCAATAAAAATGCCTTGTGTTCGCTCGCTGTATCCTTGGACGGACATACGTTGTAAAAATGCAATTATGATTGTATTATGGTCGCCTTTGTGTTTAGTTTAAACATTTTGCTTGTCCCTTTTGTTGTTGAGCTGCTCTGCAGCCCGCATCGCTGTCATTGCACTCGCAGTCGCATCCTTATCCGCAAGCATCCTCAGCTGCACACACTTCTGCAGTTGTCATCCCGCGCCTGCACACGTCATCCACACACACACACACACACATCCATATATATCCTTCTCCACTCTGGATGCATTGGATGCTGGTCAATAGCTAATAAATTATCCTCGTATTATCCGTAAGTTGCCTTTTGTGCGCTCTTTACAATGCCTTTCGCATTGTCTGTGACTCTTTATCTTCACGTCTCTCTAGATATCTATGCACATCTCTCTATCGCTCGACCGCCATATAATTCGCTCCAGGTGCTTTAACACCTTGTGTGTGAATCTGTGTGTGTGGCATTCCACAATAAGACGGCAATTAATAGAGCGAATGCAAACTCACTAAATTTCAATCGAATTAAATGTTAAGAATTGAATTTGAAAAACCGAAATTATAGTTGAAAAAAAGAAATAGCAAAAATGTTCAGGCCAGCAGTATTAAGTAACTTTGACTAATACAAATAAATTATTTGTCAGCTTGAATATTTAAAATAAATTAAATTAACTCAAATTTTATTTAGTATTATTTTAAAGCATCAAATTTGCAGTAATAAATAATTGTATAACATCTTGATTTTATTATGCATTAAATCATATTTTTGTTAGCATTTTATTGATTAGCGTGCTTTAAAGCTTATGCAGGTAATAAAATTAGTTTAATACTGCCACAATCAGCTCTTATTTAGAGGATTATTTCATTAAAATTGAATGCGAATTATCGCTATTTAATTGATTTACAAACAATGTGTTGCATAACTAATTTCCTAATTGTTGTGTAAATATAAATTTCTAATTTATAAATAACATATTGTTTAGCCACAATTTTCGCCATTGAATGTGAACTGTTTAGCCCATTTGTTTGTTAGCTGCAATTTATTTTAGTTCAAAATAACCTTTAAAATAATTTAGCGAGCTGTGAAAAATCACTCATCATTTGTGTGACTATCTGAGAGAAATCCCATGACTCTTGGATCTTCGTGTACACTGAATTCTTTAATTGCATTGGCTAATGCATTAAAAGCCCTGACTAATCCCACAACAAACAGCAATCTCTTGGCCAATTCACAGGCTAAAATTCACATGACACATTCACATTCACATTCGGCTCGAAGTGGAAGGCCACAAAGTCGAATGTGCGACAAGTGCTGCACTTTTTGAAGATGCTTCCACTCGAGAGACGGAGCAAGAGAGAGAGTTCGCAGTCAACATACATAGTACTCATGTCAATTTTGCATTAAATAACTAAATCAACCTTAAACAAGACGCCCACAGACTCAGCTGTAGTCTCGTAGATTATCTGAAAAGATGCTCTGGCTTTGGGAGATGCGAACTGGAAGCTGGGGATGCTGTTGGGGCGTTGAGTCTGTTTCAAGAGTAGGTCCAAAAATGTTTGTCCAGCTTCGCGTTGCTGCGAGTGCAGCTGGTGGGCAAACAAATACGCGTAGTGGCATCCAAAGTGGATGCCAAATAACCATAATGGTGTTTATCCACAAGTTCATTTCGCTGTTTAAACATGCCTCCGAATTTACCGACACAATAAACAACGGCCAACGCAATGCTGGCCAAAACCACGCGGCGCCCAGTTTTGTTTTTTCTCTCTCACTCCCTTTTGCCTTTGGGCCAAGCCGCGGGCCATAGACGGCTGACGGTGGTCGAGGTTGAGTTTGGGTCTGGGTCCAGGTCCTGGGGGTACCGTCATCAGCAGCAGCAGCAGCAGCATCAACGGTAGCCACTCTTCGTCGTCAACGAAATCGAAGTGCATTGCGCTGTTATTTTAACGATTATGCTGATGAGCATCGAGAAAAGACGACTCCGTCGACGACGACGCGGGCGATGATCCATCAGAACTCTGGAGACATGGAAATGCAATTTGTGTAATTTATGCGGATGATGCCCGATGCTCCAAGTTCGAGCTCAGTTGTATGTTCGATTAGCCGAATGATCCGTCAGATACAAAATGCTCGTTATCAGATGGAGATGCCACAGCGGCACTTGTCTTCCAAACACACAACACACACACAACCTGACCGGGCTTGGCTCATTTTGATTTATGATTTCATCGGTTCAGCACAGTACAAATTAAAAGCATTCCAGGGTTAAGCATTCTACTACGGCTTATACGACTCTCGATGTGTGTATTTTCATTTATTCTTTGACCTGCAGCAAATGTTGTCATCATTGTCTAGACTCTAGACGTGGATGGATAAATGTTGCTTCTGACTGACTGACTGACTGGCTGGCAATCATCAATTAATAAAATGAGGCAGCTAATTGAGAGCTAAGCAGTCTCATAGAATCGTTCTTCTTTTTTGTTTGTTGGGCACGTCAATCAGCTTATCATATAATTCGACTTGTGCAGACAATTTAAATGTCAATTAAAGGCAGGAAAAGTGCATCATTAAATATAAATTATGAGGGTATTAGCCCAAAGCTAACTTTACAACACGGTAGCCATCAGTTCACAGTTGGCCAGCACAGAATAGAAGCTGAGCACATTACAATACTTGGCTATTACCAAACTGCGCAGCTATTTGGTTAGTGAACTCTGAGAAGTATAATGAAAGCTTGCTATTTAACAGATTAGTCATAATTATTTATTTTTATATTATTATTAGTATAGAAATGCTTCATTCACTTAACTTATTACACATTTTATTGCCTTGAAAAAATATAAATAGTCAAATATACAAAAACATTTTTTTTTCAAAAATTAATTTTCAAAATGAATTTTTTCATCTGTCGTAATTCTTATAGAAAATATCATTTTAAATTAGATATATATCAATAACGTGTTGACGATAAAATTTAACAGATTATTAATTTGTAATATTAAATGTAGAAAGGCTTCAATCGTTTGAATTTATAGTCATTAAATATTAAAAATATTTTTAAATGAGCAATTTAAGACAATAATACTTTACAACAGTACATTTATAATAGTAAATATTATTTTTAGTAAATTGAATTTTAATACAATTTTAAAGAGCAGCCAAATTTCCAGCTACTTTTTCAGTATAATATGTCTATTCATATTTCAACAGTTCCCACAGCCAATGTCTGGAGATCCTTGAGTAAGCATCGGGCAATTAGTCATTGCGCAATTTTGCACAAGTGCAGGAGCACTTCCGACTTTTGTGCTAACTACGATTGATTTTAGTGAGTCAAAGATTTAGTTCCCACACTCTCATCCTGGCACATCCTTGCCAGCTGCTGCTGCTGCGCGCAAGTCTGTGAAAAATTTGCCAACAAATAAAATTCCTGTACAGTAAAAGGACGAACAGAAATAAGCCAACAAAAGCAGAAAAAAAAGAGGGAACCAAGCCAGCCAAGGCAAAAAGGGTGCGACGCTGCAGTAAACTTCCGGCTGACCAAAAATGCAACAGGACCTGGTCCATCGCCTACAGTATACGAGAGAGAGAGAGAGAGAGAGTCCAGGACATGCAGTCTCTCTTTTTTTTCGGTTTTGTTTTTGCCGATTTGACGGTGCTGCTGTTGCTGTTCGTTAGTTTATTGCCACGCCATGGCAATGCCATACAATGTCCTTCCGGTCATTTATTAACGTCAATGAAATGGGTCCAGTCCAATTGCAACTATGAGACGCTCAGATTTTTTCTCTTTTCGCCTTTTTGCCTTTTGACCATGTTTGCCAGTGGGGTGACGCTCGAATTGGCAACGATTTGTCGCAGAGTCAACACAAATTTCACTCACTGCATTTTGACACTCGAAGGTTGTGACCATGTGCTGTTCCCGTTCACATCCGCATAAAGCAAAATTATGGCCATAAAGTATATTTTAGAAAACAAAAACCAAAAAAAAATAGTTCGATATTCTTTACAGTTTGCCCTAGTTGCTCAAGAGACGTGATTTCAATTCAAAATAAATTTAAAGACAGAAAAGTATGCTTCAAGTGAAAAGGCATTTTTAAAAAATTAATTTTTGTATTATACATATGTACTTTGGAAGAATAAATAAATCAAAAATAATGTGCATAAATTCAGCTCAAATATATAAATTATAAATATGAATAATCTGCAACGACAACGAATTAAAAATTACTTTTAAAAACAAGAATAAAATTTATAAATGTATGATTATTGTGGTCTTTATTAAAATCCTGAAACAAAATGTCATTTTAAAAAACATTCGAGAAACAAGATGACAATTTTAATTTATTTATAAAAAAAAAAAATGTTAGTTTTTTTTTTAAATAAGGGATAGAAACAATAATATGAAACCTATTGCAATTTTAAGAAGGTGTTTTATTTATAAAACCGATGTTAATGTATTCCAAAAGTAAATTTATATTCTTTTAAATATAAATCAAAATTATAAAGTTCATTGACTAAAGTAACAATTTTCGAACTTTGCTCATTTATCAATCAACTGCAAAATATTTTTCAAAAATAAAAAAAAATTGTTATTAAAATTCTGAATATACAAAAATAGTACAATGTTTTATTATTTATAAAAACTATAGCTTAACTAACCAAATCATGATATATAGTATGTCATCTTATTCAGCTGGCAACTTGTCTCTTTACAGTTCCGCCTTAACGATTAGTTCTTAGGGTTGTCCACTTCCTGTCTTGCGTTTACAAAAGCCTTCCGCAAGACATTAGACACGCTTATTAGATGTTGCTACCTGTAGCCTGCAGATTGTTGTTGAAAGGTGGTAACATCTAACCGAATACCGTGCCACAAAATAGGTTTTGTATGGCAAATCCTAGAGCAATCGCAATTGCAATCGCAATCGCATGACAGTGCATGGCTCATTGTTGCCCAATTTCATGACAATTTTTCAGCATCCGATCGCCGGGGGAGCGACTGAGAACGGGAATGGGAATGGGAATGGAATATACTCCCCGAGGATAGCCAGGAAATACAAGCAGCAAAGTCACCGTACACATTTGTTTCATATTTACTTAGAGCAGAAAGGAAGGAGCGAAACAGCTGGGCAATTGGATTTGTTGCCTTTTGTTGCTTCAGTTATTGTGGCTGTCAGCCATCAATGTCATGCATACAATTGTGAATGACTCATAAATATTGGCACAATGGCCAAGACGAAACCAGGCAAGGATTACATACACAGGCTGAGATTTTTGGGCTCGTACCCACTTCCTTACATTGTCCAGCTGGTTGTTGTTGTTGATGTTGGCCAATCTTGCGACATTTCCGCTTCCTTGTCTTGCAATATTTGTCTTCGAGTGAGTGACACTTTTAGCCAGGACTCAGCGGCAAACATACAAAGCCAAATGCTTGGGCTAATCCTCATGTTTACGGGGCTATTTACAGCATGCCCCTGACAATTTTAACAATAACCAAAAATCGACAACGAATACCAATTCGAATACCCAAAATGCCATTAGAAATTTTCTCTTTTTTTTGCCACTGTTTGCTTATCTTTTGCAAAAGAAAAACTACTTTTGGAAATTGCTTTAGAATAAAATTTAATTGAGGATTACGACAACATGTAGCGCTGACACTCCCATATGGGAGTGTAAGTGAGTGTGTATGTGTGTGTGTGTGTCTGTGTCACATATAATGCCTGTTATCCTGCCTTAAGGCTACTTAGGGCCTGTCTCACATATTACATATATTACATTAGTTTGCTACTCTGGTCGGGTCTGGTCTGGTCTGGTCGGGTCTGGTGTCGCCTCCTCAGCGCCAACGATGTTGGCTCTGCCTGGTTGCACTGCCAGCTGCCATTTGAACATGTGTAATCATCGTACGTGTCGGCAATTGACAATTATTATTACGTAGTTTGTTGCCATTAGCAGGAAGTGCTGCCAATTTCACCAGCAGCTGCTAAACCCGAAAGGTGCTCTCCATCTTTAAATTCACTATAGCTGCTTGGCGAGCATCAGTTTTAATTTCAAGATCTACCAACTAAATTGATGCGAAGCCAAGCAATTTGTCTAAAAGTATAGCTCAGCTCAGCACTCAGTTTGTACCCAATTAAAATACTTGTATATTGTTAAAAGTTAATCAACGGGCGCATCGATTATACATGATTTTTACTTGAAGCATAATTTAAATCAATTCTGCAATGAAGCGGAGAAAATATTTTGTTTTAGTTTACTTCAATCAAATATTAAATTTGCATAACTAAAATATATGTACATATTGATGATGTTACATTGTTACATAAATTTAGGTCGTTCAAATTTACTTTAAATGCTAAGACAAATTTCGAAGAAATTTGTTAGATCATTATATGATTTTATTTAGTAATAACCACACATAATTTTAAAATAAAGTAGTTTAAAGTAAAGACTTTTCAATCATTAATAAATAAATGTCTAAATTTAAGGAATTTCCTTTCATGTACAAATATTTATTAATTAATGCAATAGTTACTACACCATTTGGATACAAATTAAAATTTAGCAGATACAGATTATCTTTATAATGATGCATATTATGAATATTTTTTTATATTATTATTATTAGCATTATTATTTTTACCAAATCTAACGTAATTTTAAAACTCAGCACATTAAATAATTTTCAAATACTATTTTAATTTAAGTGCAGCATTATAATAATGATAAGTGATTTTTGCTGACATTCACAGTTATACATATATATTTTAGCATGCTGTCCTAGCGCTGGATCGATTGCTTGTCTTAAAGTCAATATAACATGCAAAGAAGTTCTTGACCTTTCGCATTGACTTTCAATATAATTATAATGACTTGCTACACGAAAATTCCTGAGCCCAACAAGCCGATCAATAGCTGGTCTTTTTTCCATAAAGTTCTGCATTGCCAACAAATTTCAGCAATTTTCCTCAATTTACTCAAGCAGAGCAGCGCATAAATAGTACTTCAGCAAAAGGTTCAGTACAAAAAAACAAAAATACTGAAGCACACACAGAGATAGTTAATCATGGTTCTGGGGCCAGGCGAATCAAACTCAAATTACATTTAAATGCCATGAAATGCTATTTGATTTCTTTTCTCTAAAACCCATAATTACAAACAATTGTCAGTCGCTTGTGTACTTCTCACCGCCGATTATGACGGCCCAAAGAGCTGCGTGCTGGAAAATTATACGTTAACCACAGTGGGGAGCATATTCGATATATAGCATATCCATAGCCAAGCATAAAACTCCAACCAATACTTGGCTGGCAACGGCATTTGGAGTGCTCTTTGGCATTTGAGGGAATTCAAAGTCAAATGACATTTGTCACGCGAGGCTTTCGTTTTCAAATGCAGACGCCTATTAAATTTGATTTCTTATTGAACTTCTTTAGAATCATTTGGCCTGACCTGCTTAATTATATTCACAGTTTTTCGGGGAAGAGCTCTTAGACAACGCATCGTTGGTTTTAATAACACTCAACGGGATGTAAGAAAAAAGTTGGCGACTTCTTTTTGCTGCAGTGCATTTTATGCGCTTAAGGTAAAACTTTTTAGCGGTCTTAGCTCATTAATCACACGGCACAAAAGCCCAACCAGTCAACCAGCATCGGAGGAAAGAACAAAAATTAAGAACTTTAGCAACGAAAATTTCAAAATGTGAGAACTCCAAAGCCAAGGCAAATAAGCGAGAGAGAGAGAGAAGAGCTCAAAGTCGCATGCATTCAAGTCTAACAAATCAACGTGCAATTTGCTCATTGAACTATGATCGCTTCCAAAATTCAAGTTGAAAGTCTTTACTTGGCCGGGACTTGCCAAACTTGATGACATAAAACTTATGCTGCGACTGCGTAAAGTTGGCAAAAACTTTACATGATTTATAACGTACGCGGAGGAAAAATGCGAATTGAGAAGCGTAAAGTGAGAAGCGAGAACTGCAACTGATGTGGGAGGTAATGGAGATACTTTTTTCAATAAACTTTTCGCGTAGACATATTCATATTTTATGCATAAATTCACACAACTCGCATTCAAACAGCACGCAGAAAGCTGCAATTGAAACATAAGACAGTTTAAACATGCCCAAAAAGTCAAACGGGGAAAATTAAATACGAAAATGATTAAACTTGCAAGTTTGGAAGTATCCATAAAATATAACCGAAATTATTTCAAAAGGCTTTAAATATTTGCTTGAATTTATAAATATTCTCAGTCATACAAACGAAAATTAAATACAAAATTATTATCACTGAAACAATCGATTCAAAGCAGGAATGTATTTTATTTATTTACAATATTTTTTTGTATACAAAATACATTAGCATATCTAGTTTAAAAGTTCTAAACTACGTGTTCGACTAAATAGCAGGAATATATCTTAACGAAATTCTCAGAATGTGGTAAATAATCATATATTTTAACAAAATTCGCTGAATGTGGTAAATATATGTATACGATCATAACATTTGAACACAGCATAGCGAAAATACTTTTCAAAAAAATCTATAAGTATCTTGGATTATTCACAAAGTAAGCAAAGTCAAAGTGGTGGAATTCGCCAATGATAATACCCGGATCGTCGCTGGCCAAGTCTTGCTTCTGGCGCCCTTATAACACCGCCTTATACACGCCTCACACGTACACAAAAGAACCTCTTTTTACATTCTCTTTTATTTCTCAAAAATCAGTTTCCACCTGCATCCTTTCGAGCGAAGTATCGCCGCGACAGGCAACTGTATCTTATACCTACATATATATACCTTTGCCTTCCCCTATGCCCAATAACTTTTCATGCAGGTATAATACGCGTGCCCTTGTCCTGATGTATGGCTATCTCTCTGCCTTCGCTCTGCCTTTGCGTGCGATTAGCATTTGAAATCATTAGCCAGGTTCTGGTTCGGGTTCTGATACTCTGTTGCAGTGGTATTCGGACTGGTTATGGGCTGCAAGGTGCATTCTGGAACCACATTCGTGGTCGACCAACAGCAACATCATCATCATCATCATCATTTTATCTGGCAATGTGCATCTTTCTTCTACCTTTTGTTTCATTCTTTCACTCGGCCTGTTTTGCCTTTGAAAGCCAGCGGCGTCAAATTTGTAAATGCACCTGGATTTTGTTCGTTTGTTCAGTGCCTTTGTCTGTCTTTCTTCTTGGACCAGACAGAACGATATTTGTTGATTTTTTGTTTCGTTATTTTCAGATATTGATGTTGTTGTAGTTGTTCTGCTGATATATGTGAGCATTACTCTACGTCTTGTTGGTTATCCTTTGACATTGTTGGACGTGCAGCCGTTGTGGGAATCATCATCCATCAAAAATGATTGCCGAAAGATGTTTCATGTGATTTGAAATTCAAATACTCTCCATTCAATTAGTATAATTGCAGATATTTCGGGCCCAGCAGGTGGAAACTGTTTCTAGCAAATATTTTAGTCCCAGCAATTTGCAAAGTTCCCCGAATTGTCTGTGCGTGTGGGCGTAACATCGAATGAATAATTATTAGAATTTTCATTAGTCAATTGAAATAAATTAATACTTTATTTTTTTTAATTTTTTTTTTTATACATTTATAAATATTATTTAAGTTTTATTTATTTAAAAAAAAAATTGTTCTTTTGGTTAATTATTATTTTGTTTATTTATTTATTTTTTTAAAACATTTATTGAATACTCCATAGCATAATATTATTTTCTATTTGAACTACTCTTGTTACTATTTATTTGTAGTTAATTCAAATATTATTTGAATATTTATATATTTTTTGATATGCTTATTTATTTACATATTCCTTTTAATTACATATTTTTTTTTAAATAATTATTGAATACTCTTTAGCTTAATATTGTTTGCATTCGAAAGTTAATATTTGTTTTTAATTATTTTTTACTTTTAATTTACTTATATATTTGATTTATTTGTTTATTTATTTATGTTTATTCACCTATATTTATTTTTCAAATATTTATGAAATTCTCTATAGCAGTGTCATTCATTTGAAATGCACATGTAAAGTGCCTGCTGCATCTAACATATAGCGATCCCATCTGATTGCTACCTTCTATGTTACGATATGTGTAACAATTCAAGCGGCCGCCCAACATAAATTTAATATGGAAAGCTCATGTTCAGCGGCAGATAGAACAACCTGTTTTCGATATCAAAAATCACATTATTAATGTCGCTTTGGGTCCCCACTAACTGAATTTCGGGTAAATCATGGTCGTATTTCAATGATAACACACAAGTGAGTTTATTAAATATATGCCCCCAACCCAATCAACTTGAAATTGTCGATGCTGTCAGTGTTTTGGGCCACTCTATCTAGTCGGGCTTATCTAAACTGAAGTTTCTTTTAATTAAAAGCCAAGGCGAAGACACAGAGAGCGAATGAGAAACTCTGCCAATGACCCGCATCAGTATCTCCAGGTCTCTAGTCTCTCGATTCTCGCTTCTCGCTTCTCGGTTTCGATTCGCGGGCAAAGAGCTGAAGACCGTGGGGCCAAGACAAATGCAGTAATGCACCGGCACATTATTCATGCCGTTATCAGTGGAATGGTCTCAAATGCGGTCAACATACACACACACATACGTTTACACACATGCAACTTGGCTGTGACTGAGATATGCGTGCCACGTTCGACCGCAACTCTTTAAATATTTCAAGCTGCCTACGAACACTATTGGATTTTAGTTTTTTAGTTTTTTATTTTTTGTGGGTTTTCGATTTTTTGTGCTGGCAATTGGCCAGCGAGCAATTGAGTTCTAAAATGATTTTGCAACTTTTATATAGCCCCCATGCACTTGGGCCAATTTGAAAAGTGGGCGTTGAGCGAGCGATAAGCGTTAACCGCGCGCAAAACGTGCAAAAGTTGTAACAGAAAAAAAAACAGAGTAAAATAAGGAAAAAATGTTTGGTCTGCTTAATTGCAGAGCGGGAAAAACACTTTCCCATTCGTTGAATCGCTTTGCGCTGCATCGAATTGCACCTGCATACGTCACAGCGCCAGGATAACGATCAGGAAATGCCTTCACGCATTGTCCTGCCCGCTGCGAGGACTTCGTTTTTCCCTCCCTCTCTTCTGTACCCTATAATTTGGAGAAACGCTTGCGTGTGCGCTGCAGCATTAAAACCAGTCTTTAATAACGGTCAGCCACTTTTAATTTATAGGCGTAACTCTCTGGACCAACATGAATCCTTGAAGGGAGCCAGAGTTCAGTGCAGTTGCGTCGTTACCTGTCGTCTAGCCATAAAAAATGAATCGTCGTTGTCTCTGACGTGCGCTGCCAAAGAAATGTATTAATTAAAGGGCAAAAAACAGGTTACCTTGGCAGGTGATTGTTCTCAGTCTTGAGATGAGCTGAAGAAAATTGTGCTCATAATTGCAGTGATTCTTTGCCCCTCATTGTTACAATTTACCCTTGATGAGTGGCTGTCAATTGCCGGTTTAAAATGATTGCCAAGTTGCTAAGTGCTAACAGTTATCGGTGGCCTAGCTAGAAAACTAACAGGAAAACGAAATGATCTGAAAATCACTAGTTTCCTTAATAGTAACGAGCAGGGTAGAGTAAATTTATTTATATTGGCAAATTGACAATGAAAATATCACTGAGATCAAGAATATTTTGTAGGTTTGTTACAGAGAATTTTACTATGCGAGATTTAGCATTTTTATACCACCAAATAAATAAAGTTTAATATTATTTAACGAGAGAGACTGAGACCATTTATAGTATTGCCAAAATAGTAATTTTTATACTTCATCAACATTTATTATTCATTTTAGAAGCTGAATTTCTTTCGAAAATGGTCTCAAGAGTTGTGCTACTGAGTAAATTTATTTGTCTATAATTTGATATGAAAATATAACTTATATTAAGAATATTTTGTCGGTTTATTTCTAAGAAGTTTACTAAGCGATATTTGGCATTTCTTAATAAAGTTTATTAATGTTAGATTGATAAATTGACAACCAAGACAGCAATGAAATCAGGAATATTTGATCAATTTGATCCCGAGAAATTTATCATTATTATACTACAACCAGATATAGTTTATTATTTATTTTAGAAGCCGTATTTCTTTCGAAAGACATCTCAGGAGTTCAGCAGAGGGGTAAATTTATTTACATTTAAATATTGTCAATCGAATTATCAGTGAGATGAAAAACATTTTGCCGGTTTGTTTTAAAGAATTTTACAACGCGACCAGATATAGTTTATTATTCATATATTTTGAAAGACAGCTCAAGAGCTCTGCCTCTATTAAGCCCCTCTTACGTAAACAATAGAGGTAATTAGAATAACTTGTTTATACACTAGTGTAAATTACATTAATCTCTTAAGCGGTTTAGACTTTTGAAGCCCTTGAAGCTTCTGTCTTTCCGATAGAACTCTGCAGCCGAACTATCAGCAGAACTTAAAAAAGAATCCCCGTGTTGTGCTAAGTTGTTAAGCGGCTGAAATTTGTAAGACGATTGGGGAAAAGTTTTAAGCTCTGCTCGTAAAACAGGCGCGACTTCTGTTCTCTTTGGTCAGTTCACAGCTTGGTTTTATGACTGATGCCAAGCCAAACATAAGCAATCGTTGTCTACGGCCGTGAAATCAATAACAATTTTTCACAACTTTTTTGGAAAACTTCTTCACACCCAACAAACGCTGGCCTTTTATAATGTCACACAAAGGAGTCCTAAATGGTATTTATGTTGGCATTTATGTAAAAACCACAAAAAACCAAAAAAAAAAAAAAAAGAAAGCCGAAAAGAAAAGTGATGCGCCTAACATGCGTGTAAATAAATGCGAATAAGCAAAGATCTGAAGAGTAAAGCCTTTGAGTGACGCGTAAATTAAATAATTTCTTTGTCCGCTTCTACACCAAATTTACATAATAGCATAAAAACTGTGTGTATTGTGCCCAATGTCAGCAGGAGGGCTCCAGCTCCAGCTCCAGCGAAGAGCTGCACCCTTTGATTAGCATAAAGTGTAGAGAGAGAGAACCGCAGACTTTGTGTCGACCTATTGAACCCGACAGCCGACAGCCCCGAAAGCCGAGAGGCTCAATGCTAATTTAAATTTCATTAACTGCAATGCATCGAAAATGCTAATAAGAATTCCTTGTGGCACCTGCCCAAGAAGGTCTTTTGTCCAAAAGTGCCGGCAGAAGACAAAGTGCAGGACATTGCACTCGTATTTTTAATAGCCTTTCTTTTTTTCGACTCTGCACTCGCTTTGATTTCCAATTAAATGTTAATAAGTGCCTGAGGTTGCCAACTCTTTTTGGTCTCCACACAGACAGCGAGACGCTTCGAATCGGAGCCGAGCGGAAATGTGACGGCCATTTAAATGCTAAGCAGCGCCCTCTAGTGTCAGTCGCATAAATTTTGGACTCAAATGTGCACTCTACCATTTCCGGCGCCCATAAAGATAACGCTCTTGTTTCGTTTCGGAAATCAAACAAAATTTCTTTTCTTTTGGTTTTTGTTTATCGTAAGTGAAATGCCGTGTCTATTGAACTATTTGTGTTGTCAAAATGTTTAAGGTTTCAGCTTTGTATTTCACTCTTTCTGATTATTATTATTATTGGCTTAAGTAACTTCCAGAGTTAAGAGCGCTTGTTTTGGGTTTGTCGGCTCTTTTTACAGTCTCTCAGTTTAATCAAAGGCAATTCACTTCATTGATTATCATAACAAATGTTCGTTTTTAGTAACTCAATTTCGGAGTTTGTTTCCCAAAAGTTTCACAGCTTGATTTGCGTTTTAAATGAAAATATATTACTTCTAAAAATAAAATATTGTATTTCTCTTAATGCACATACATTTTTAATGCATAACATATTTGGCAAATGTAGATTCACAAAATTGTAATATTTATTTAAATAACATACGCAAATTTGATGTTACGCACAAAAATATTTTAAAATACATTTTATTTGACCCCTAGAGTAGGTTTAAAAATGCAATTAAATGTGCGCTGCAGTTGCAAGCGAGTGTGAAGTTTTATACAAAATATTATTTTTAATTCAGATTCCAATTTGCTGGATTCTATTGCACAAATATTTCACCGAGTGAGTGGATGTTTGGTTTACCCGCATATTAATGTAATTTCAGTTTGCTTGTAATTATTATGATTTGCAAGCAATTTAAATTGGCACAAAACTCAAACAGACCTGGAGCCTGTTGATTTTCGCGACATTGGGCAGCTGCTTGGACTCTCACCGAGTGCAGGGAAAATGCAAACAAATGGGTATTCATAACAAAAGTTGGCTTAAATGAATGCCCTGGGCCCGGCTATCAGCTGCCGCTCGCCTGTCGCCGTGTGACACATCAAAATAATCCCGACAGCTTAATTATGTACGGTTTAATGTGCGGCTCATTGCCAGAGACAAACAATGGCCAAAATGGCAGGCAAAGCAGCCACATCCTTTCCTATGCTTTTTTGTGAAAGGATTTATGCACAAAACGTTGCCACCCGCACGTTGCCCAGGATAACCGAGGACATCCCAAATATGCAGGGGCAAAGGGAAGTTTTTATGAATTTCCATAACGCTTGGCTGAGTGGTTTAAGCGATGGCCCGTCGGCATGTGAAATTTCGAGGTAATTATTTGCAAACAAAAATTTAAAAAAAAAAAAAACGAGAAGAATAAACCGTCAGCACATGGCAATAATTTTCCGGCCGGGCCTCAACTTTTTAATGAGAAAATTCAGCCAAAGCGAGAAAAAACAGGAAAAGCGAAAATGTAAATAATTCTTATCACTCGACTGAGGCGGCAACTGTCAAATATCACACCCCAGTTGGAACCACAACAAAACGCTGCTCGGGGTGTGGAAACTAACACCTCAGGCGGCGTCTATGCAAACCTTGCTAAACATCGCTTATCAGCGAGCGAGGACTTCGGGATTCCTTTGCAGACACACAGCATCAATCAGGGCACAGGAAGTTGCTTATCATCGCACAAATAATCACACTTTAAATATGTATATATCAAACGTTTGAGAAATGAAAGCAAAAGCCCGACGCGACATGTGTCTCTTGTTTTCGTGTTTTCTTATTTTCCACGAAAAACGAGTGTAGGTGTTGTACAAATGTTTGTTGGGGATTTTCTTCTGTCTGTCTGTCTGTCTGTCTGGTTAGTTGACGCAAGTTTTCGTTTCATTTGTCGACTGCGGTTCGATTCAGTTTGGCTGCGAGCTAATCCCAAGCGATAATTTTGTGTGCCCCCCTGAGACGCGAGTGAAATAATAATAGCTGACATTGACATTGCGCAGCCAGCGATAAGTTTCGAGTAACACATGCCGGTAATGGTTCTCATTTGATGCTGATGAATGTGCTGATGTGGAGTGGCAACTTTAACGGGCACGCGTGATATATGTCTTAGAAGCGAGATAGCATCAGATAGCCGAGCTACTCGAGCCAGCCGTGGGTGTAACTGAGCTGAGTATTAAGCGCGCTAAGAACTGAATTCCGTGAGCTTATTTGCCTTTGCCGGCGCATCAGTTTCAATCAAAACCAGCTAAAGACGTTGGCATTGATATTTTATTTCGACTGAGTTTCATTATCAAAGGTGGCACAAGTCTTGCCTAATTCCCCACCAAACAATACAAATCGCTCTCTCTGTTCTCCCCTTGATCTTAGAATATCCTTTGTCTGGAGCGTTACGCCCTTCACACGTTTCCAATAAATATGTCGTTGGTTTTTATATGCACACCCTCGTCGACATTAATATCAAGATAATTTATAAGAAATCTGTTAAAGTCTTATTAACGCTGTAGCGCCATCTGGCGTCAGCTGCTTAACAAATTGAGATCTCTGCTCGAAGGATGGTTGCATGCAACTTGTAGATGACTTTGCACCTTCTCGCAAACCGCATCGCGACACGAACACGAACATAAATAAACGAAATGAAAAGCGCATCGAATGTGCCACAGCTGTGGCCATCAAACAATTTGCAATGCCTCGCGCCACGCCCTCCCCGCTGCATCATTTTTATTGCACAATCAGCGCACAAGTGTTGCACTCGAGGCGCCTCGCCTCGCCCCCTTTGATGATGAAGGGCAATGCCAATGCCAAAGCCATGGCCAGGGCCGCACACATGCATCCACACCCACTTCACACACACACACTGCCACAGTAACGAATCGGTATAGGAATCGGTGAGATCGCCCACCTTTTTTGGAAAATGTGCGGCACTTCACACCCGGTCCACAAATAGATCTGAGAATGGTTCAGGGAATGACTGTGCCTAATGCGCCTGCACTTGAGAGCGCGCTGTTTGCCCAAGTTCCAGTTCCAGCTGATGATGACGCTACGCTCCAGACGCTCTTCGCTGCTCTGTCTGCCACAAAATAAATTACGAATTTTAATGCGGAGAGAAAACAAAGGGATGCCCAAAAACAACTCGGTCCGGCGGCGTCGACACGACTTCATGCTTAATCAAAATGTGTTGTAGGCTCGCCGCTCAGATCCTTTTGAAATGCCGCTGCTGCCTCCGCTGCCTCTGCTGCTGCCACTGTAATATTTAAACCAGATCAGTTCCATGCCGACGCCGCCGCCAATGGAGACTAAGAAACCATTGAGAAGCAAGTTTCAGCTTCAGCTTGTTCTAGGGAAAATTACCACAGCTTCGCTAATGAAGGGCAAACGAATGAAATTTTAACGAGCCCACAATATCCATAGGGTTAGCTACGCATTCCTTTGACTGTCTGCCTGTGCCCAGGACCTCCTGTGTTGTTTGTCCTTAGAAGGTGATAACGCCGTCGTCCCTTTTCCCATTTCTTACGTAACGAATTTACAATTTATATGGCGCGCCATTGTCTTTTGCCGATTATTAACATCCTTTTAGCGCAATTGTTCCAAGACAGAACTCAATTCACGCCCTATAAAGTGGGCTCTTAGTTTGCTAAACGGTTTGGCTGTGGGAAAATTCAACTCCGACAGTAGCCTTGAGCTGAGGAAATCCTTTTCGGAAGTGCGTTTCCGTCTTAAAGATTTTCATAAATATTTTTAAAAAGGAAGATTGGAATTTAATCAAAATAAATAAGTCTTAAGAAAAATTAAAACTAATAGTAAAAATAAAGAATTATGAATATATTAAAGGGCAGTCTATAAATCTACTTTAGTAAAAACTTTATTCTAGTGAACATTTCTCAGTTTAGTTTCTAAACTTTTACAAGCTCCTACCGAGCAAAAATTATAACAATCTACAATTTTTAAATAAAATATTTGATTTACAAATCAAATTTGATTCGAAAGTAGCAGTTCTTTATAACACAATGAAGTTTTGTATTTCAACTACTACACACAAAATTTAAAAATAAAAATAAAATATTTGTATAATATTTAGATTTTTAAATTATAATTACATTTAAATATTTTGTATATCGAATAATAATTTTGATCCTTATAAAAAATACATATATCAAAAATAAAATAATATTTTGCATACCTTTAATATTTAAATATTGAAAAATATGTAAATTTTAAGTCATTTTGTATATTCAAGAATAAAGAATATAGAAATCACAGCATAACTTTAATTATTATATAATAGAGAAACACAATTAATATTCCATGAAGTACTAAATTGCTTAAATGTTGAAATACAAAAATAGTATTATACATATTAATAATAATAATATTTCAAGACCTTATATTAAACAAATAACGTATAAAGGATATGTCAAGAAAGACATCCTGATAAGGATCCCCATTAAAGAAGCTCTTACAACACGTTATAAAGTAACTCTGTTATGAACTGAAGATTTAATTAAAAGCCAAAGTCATGCAGAATGTGAAACAGCGGCTAAAAATAGAATCACCCAAGATAGGAGCTGAAAAGCAAACAGAGGCAACTCAAGCATAGGTGAATACGTTGAATGTGAATTTGAATGAATGAAGAGAAGGACAACGAGACAGAGAGCGAGAGAGAGGGAGAGAGAGAAGAGAGCTTAAGAAATGGGTAGACAAATGTTTGCATGTGCTTAGAAAATGCGCTGAAGTACGCAAAGGCTGAGGCAGGTTACTGAATGCCAATGACAAATTTATGTATAAACTTTAGCGCTAAAGTGCCACTAACTAACCCATACACAAACACGCACACACGCGCACACACTTGCAGGACATACAGTGAGCGACGAGTGCAATGGCACTGCCTGAGCCTGGGCACGGCGCCTGGGCGTAAGCTTTATGAATAGCGCATACAAAGTGCAATCTATGAATAGCGAGGGGGGAGTGGGGAGTGGCAGAGGCGGCCTCAGGCTCGCCTGAGCACTTACAATAAGCACTCCCGCGTTGATTATTATTAAAGGCGCCTTTTGAAAAGGGAGCGCGGAACCGCTCTGACAATGTCAATGTGCTCTGCGCTGCTCTGGCGCAGCTTTTAATGATTTATTTGAGAAAATTTACACGTGAGCGCCGGTCCAAAAGCAAACACACACGCACACACACACACCGGCCAGATGAATGGAACACACACAAACACACACACGTGCATATGAAAGAAGCACCTCTGACTGAGGCTGAGGCGTCTGTTTTTTTTTTTGGATAGAAGATACAGATATACGGAACGCGGCTGTATTAAGTTGCCAGACCATGAAATGCTTTGGCACGTACGTAGCGCCAATTTTGCGAAGCTTTTCTTTTTTTTGCATAAACAAAGGGCAGGTGAGAAGCAACTGAACCCCAACTGTTTGCTCCCCTCTGCCCTTTGGGCTCTCTGTATGTATTATTTCAGTTACAATTCGCGCTTTTTCATATTCTTTTAACGATTTATCATGCGAAAATTGTCTGGGCCAGGGCTACGCTCACTTTGCATATATGCAAACCAGAGTTGCTATTATTATTTTACTGCCCGCTTTCCTCGTCTTTTTTGTTTTGTGTGGCACTACGTAAATTTAGTCACGTTGTTTAAATAATAATAAACTGCAGCTCAGCCACCCACACTTGCACACGAAAATTATGCAAAAATATCATCAGATTCAGATTCCGATTCAGACAATGGGCAAAGTTATGATGACAATGCGCATACGACATGTGGTCGGGTCGAAGGGAGTAAAAGATTATCACGCTCTCACGGCGCGGAACTGAAAACTGATGCCACATCAGATACAACTTAATCAGTAAGCCGTTAAGCGTGTGTGTGTGTGTGTGTTTACCTGGGACAGGTGTATTCAGGTTCAGCGATAAAAAATTAAACGCAATTAATTATTCCACATATCACGAAGTGGACATCTTTGATTTCTAATTAGCATGAAATATACACACAAAATACACAAGATTTCGTCGATAAGATGTGTAATTTAATGGCTGCAATGAAAACTTTGAATGGGCAAATGAGTTTGATAAACCGTTAAGGCTGGCTAACGTTATCGATCCACATTTGGCGACGTGTTGTGACAACATAAAAAAACTGGTAGTCCCAGTCTGTAATCACATCAATTCGTACACATATGCGACTATTTATGTTTTAATAACGCACAATAAAGTTGTAAAAATGTTTTAAAAAACTACTTACTCGATGAATATCAAAACACGATGCTGATAAATTTATTTCTAAAAAAAAGCTAAAATAAGATTATATTCACATTAGCATTTTACGTTGTTCTTTTTTATTTGACATAATAATAACACAAACATTTTTTAAAAACCAATAAAATGTCTAACAATTTGTATTTTAATAACTTGCTTTAATTTGAGATAGTAAAATAAATCAAATTTTAAAACATGTGCAAAACACATAAAAATTGTTGCGATTTGTACTGTATAATTTTAAACATAATGATAGTTTTCCAAGAATGTTGCTCTTTTAAAGAAATCGCAACTACTTTTTAACTAAAGGAAACCCTTACCGGTAACATGGTAACCCTAAAAAGTAAATTTTTAAAAGCACTTACAATTTTACGAAATGCAATAAATTATTTTAAGATACATTTTTAGATGGGTGCTCATTATCATTTCCATATTTATATTATTTGCTTTATTCATATTTTAGTTAATAAAAAAAGATTATTTAAAACATCAACAAAACAGAAAAATTCTTTCAATTTTTATTTATTTTACTTGATTTAACTTACGATATTGAAAATAACAATTAATAAAATATGTACAAAACAAATACAAATTTTTGGAATTTTTTTTTTTATTGCTTTCTTTTGATAAAAAAAATAATAAAAAATATATCACGTGGGCAAAACACAAAAAATAATTATGGTTTGACAAGAATGTTTCTACGCGAGTCTACAGAAATTGTCACTACTTATTAACTAAAGGAACCCTGTTTAATCCAAGATAACCAAATATAGTTAATTTTCAGTACTCTGAGCATTTTTAGAGACTGCATTAAGAATCGTCATGAGCACATAATTAACATTGCCAGGGAGTCGGAGTTGTTAATTTACCATAACCAGCATTCACACAAGCAACTGCTACAATAAAGTAGAGAGCAAAGTCGGGCACCTTGAGTCCTGGTACCGGGACCGGGACCAAGACCGACCTCGACCTAAAGCTATTTGTTACATTTTAGCCAGAGAGCTAAAAATTATTACAGCCGTTGCCGAGTTTGGGCAGCAAGAAACAAAACTCAGGGACCTACTTTCGCCAGAGGCAAATCTAAAAGGGGTAACCAAAAATAGCCATGGACCATGTGCCATATAAAGAAGCGCAGAGTAGTCAGACAGTGTCCTCCTCCTCCGCCTCCTTCTCAGTCCGCATATAAGGTCATAAAATAGTTGTCGCAACCTGGCGGGATAAGCATCTGACTCTCTGGGTATTCATCTCTGCTATTCCTGCAATACACACACACATTCACACACTGATTACTTCGTTAAGTTGCATGTTGCTACAAATTGTTTCCAAAGAAAGGCAATGGAAATAAAAATTATTGCCCCAAAACAAACTGGCAAGGGTTAAAGGTAATCACAACAACCTGGAACATGAAACTTGTGAAAGGTGCGCTTTGGCTTGTGGAAACTATTAAGCTACACTACCGAGTAAATAACCAGAACTGCAGCATCGTCGTCGTCATCAACATCTCGCAGTGATTATCTCGAGCAGAGATTCTAGTTTATGGCGGATCCTACGATCCGAACGACATCAGACACATTCATTGGGCTCTCTAGACTCCTGTCAAATATTCGGCTCTTATCACATGTTGTCATCGCTTTCCGAATGATGCACACAAGTGTACCACAGTCTCAACAGACAACAACAAATTAAAAGCCACTCGCTGGGAACTTCATTAGAGAAAGTCACAGACGATGACCCGCAGATCCCAGAGGCAGTCTCTCTTGGTGCCTACTAATTTTTTAGTAGCTATGTTGTTTTGTGTTTTTTGTCAAAGCTAATTAGTACGTAACAAACATTAACAATGGATCAGATCGGCAGTGACGAATATATGAGCGACTCTCGACTGCATCTCAAGTGTGAAAAGCATATTTGAAATGTATTCAAAAGGCCCAAAGTCTCAAAGTTTTGGGCCAAGTCATTACCACATTGGCATTTGCATAATACGCGTATTATGCGTATTAATTACAGCGCGGACATTTGCATTTAAACGCCTATTTGTTGGGCCAGGCCAACAACAAAACTCACAGTCGGTGGTGGGTCTTAAGGCTAATGTAGTAGCTAATGCCATCCATGACTCCAACAATAATTATTAAATTAGAAGACAATGCATCGGCCATGACAGAGGCTAAAGACCTGCAAGATGCGTACGTTTTGATAGGTCGAAAAAATGGAAAATACAACAAAAAGAAGGACCACCCGAGCGTGGAGAAAGACCCCAAAGATGGAGTTGCGAGATGGATATGGAGTTTATAAGATGAGGCTGGCACATAAACAGAAAACAAAAAGAGTTATTATGTTCAAATTTGCATAAATTTCACGCTTCACAGTGAAATGATGCAGAGAGGAAGTTGTTAGAATGCCTGAAACATTCTACAAGGTACTCCTACCAATGCATGTAAGACTAATTTCTTAATCACTGTTTGCTGTTCAATGTGTGTGTTCTCCAGGGGAAGTTATCTATATTCTTCTTGTTCTCTGATAGATTACGACAATAAGGAAGCATCTGAGAAAAAGTTCTCAGCAAACAAATTTAATTACACGTTAGAAGTTGTGGTAATGACAATGCAGCCCCATAAATTTATTCTCTTCACTTACTGCCTTGTAATTAAAATGCTAAGAATGAATATAATTGATAATTATACATTACTTGATAAGATTAACCTACCTTGAAGACTAACACTTATATAAAGTTTATCAAAAGCACATTGACAAATTAAATAAAAATACATTTTAATGATAACTTTACATTACTTGATAAGATTAACTTAAATTTATCGAAAACACATTCACAAATTAAATAAAAATACATTTTATAACTGATAACTTTGCAATAATTGCTTGATTAGATTAACTTAAATTGGAAAAATATTTCTAAAATATATCAATAAGGATAAAATTCTATTTTAAAGAATGGATAATCTCGAATATAGATTGATGCAAGAATTTAATGTTCTTGATTTAAGAATTTATATTCTGAGGATAAATTTTAACAAGATTCATAAAGCAATTAATTATAAATGGCTTTCAAACTTAAAATAATATTTTATACTCAAAATATATAATATCTTAATATCTAACTTAATAATTAACATTATAGTTATGGCTTTGTAAAAAATTCAGCAAACATTAGTTTTTTCAAAAGAATTATTCTTTGCTAACAAGAAATAATTATGAATAATTCGCATTTATTATTTTATCAGCCCAGCATCTTGAGGAATTCGCTGCCCAAATGATGCACATCCGTGAAGTGCTCCAGCAAAGATTTCTCGCACTTTGGATAAACTGCATCGCAACTAGCGCCCGCATGGCCAAATCTTTCAGCCTGCAGATAATCGTTATCCGTGTGCTCTGAGAGCGTGTCCTTCGAGCTAGAAGGACTATAAATAAGCATTTAGTATGTGATACTTTAGTTGCTTATCTTTTGGCTACTCACGTTAGCAGTATGTGCAAAAGTTCACCCAGCAAGCCGTTGCGATCATCAAAAGGCGCTGCAGAACTCTCGCAAATGCTTTTCAGCACACACTGGCGTCCATTCAATTGCATACGCAGAGCCAGATTCTCGAAGCTCTGGTAAACTGCCCAACGATATCCATTCCAGGGCTGTGTAGGGGCTTCAGAATCTCTTGAAGCCACTCCCAACTCCTCATCGGACTTTTGCATCATCTGCTGAAATATGGTTGCATTATCCTTAAGCCCTCGATCGGTTATATCGATCACATTCTTTGTGCGTATTTGCTTGGCTCTGTTGGGCAAATAATACTGCGCCTTGAACACATAGCCTGTGGTAATAGACTCAATGTCGAGATCGTCTACTGGAATACCAAAACCAGCTATAAACTAAAAAAATTTTATTTTATTTTAATTTATTTGTAAAATCAAAAAGCACCGTGCATATATATTTTATACCCACTTTAAATCTGGCAGGATGAGTGCGAGGATATATCAGGGGCAGCCAACGCGCCTTTCGCACCAACAAATCACTTTCATCGTGGTGAGTAAAACTATAGCTTTCATTATAGGCCAATGTAACAGCCAAATATGCTAAGCTCACAATAACACAAATCTGAATACTTATAAACGTCATTATCCTTTTACAATTTTCCGACAGTTTTGTCAAACCGCACCGTCTCAGTGTTATTCTTGTACTATACAGCCGAATGTGCCAAATGATATCTTCCTACTTTCTTTTATCAGAAGCAAAAAAAGCGAAAGTGCCAAACTGATTGATTAAACACACAAATCCAATGAGACAAACAATAGCGAGACTAATATTTCGGACGCCACTGTGTGCTCATTTCGCTTATGACTAAAATAAATGAGAGTTTCGGTTTTCTTAGTAAAACCGTAGAGTTCGCGTTCTATCAATTAACACCTGACTAGACTGTAAAAGATTCAAAGTACACTGAACACAATTTTTTAAAGAATTACCATAAAATGCATTAATAAACTGTGAAGTTAATAAATTCCACAAATAAATAAAAAAGAGACTAAAGGATGTGAGTGAAAATCTAATAGAGCCTAAGAGATTATAATTTCTTGATCTTAAAAAACTCTTTCTTTAGACTTCGTTTAAATTGCAATAAATATTAATATTATACTCAATATTATGTGTTAAGAACAAATAAATACAAAATATTTAAATTATACAACGAATAGAGTTGAAGGCTTAACTTTTGTTAGTACTTCCTGCATAGTTTTTAGATTTAGATCTATCGGATTTGAACGAAAATAAACTGGCGCCTAACAATCCATTCTTTCTCGCCCTTAAAAATAAAAAACTGTCTTTTAAATGTTACTTGTCCTTTATTGTCATTAGCAGCTTGTCGATATTGTCGTGCAGTGAGCTAAAGTGTTGCAACAAACTGAGGCGACACTCCTTGAAGACACGTTCGCAGCCGGCGCCAGTTTGGCCCACCTTCTCGGCATAATAATACTCATTATCGGCATGCTCCGAAAGCTTATCCACCGACGACGAAGGCCTGTAAACAATTGTCAGCTCAGTGCTCAATTCTTTCAAATCATAAAAATCTTAAACTTACGTTAGGAGTATGTGAAGTAGTTCGGCAACTAGTCCGTTGGTGACGTGAAAAGGCTCCTCGGCTGCCTCACAAATACTCTTCAGCACACAAATGCGACCCTGATAGCCGAGGCGTTTGGCCAATCCCTCCAGACCCTTGTAGACTGTCCAGCGATAACTGCTCAGCACTTTGTTCGTTCTCGTCAGCAGCTTCTTGGTGCTCTTGCCCAGATCGTCGGCACCCACTAGAAAGTTCTCAAACATGGGTCGACGACGTCGAGCACCCACGGAACCCAACGTGGGCACTTGATTGATGGGCAGAGCTGTTGGAGTACGCAACGAATCCGGCGTCTCGGGCAGCCAATATTCCGCCTTTAACACATAGCCAGTTGTCACAGCCTCATAGTCGAGATCCTCCAGTGGAATACCAATGCCGCCAATAAACTGATTGGAGGTAGCAGAAGTTGCAGTTCTGTTTTTAAATACGATTACGATTACGCACCTGGACACGAGTGGGCGACGTTGTGGGAAAGATAAGCCAAGGTATGGGAGATCTTTTGCTGCGCTCGTGCTTTGAGAGACTGCCATAATCAGCTGCTACAATTGATAACAAGCTGGAGACTATGCTCAGATATAGACCGCAATTTATTCTCGATTTCATTTTCAATGTGTGTCTCTATAGAATATCACTTGACGAATGCGCACGTTGTTAATGCGTTGCCCAGCAGCGCGATACTGACGCTCTCAGCATACCAAAAAAAATAATTAATAAAAAATAGTAAGAATTCTATACCCGTGTTCTGGCTCACGCATTTATTAACAAACAAAAGTTAAAAGACGTTGCCATACTATTAATCGAAATTGGACAGCATCATGTTGATCTCTTGCTCAGAAGTTGCCACTACTTTCTGGTTGCATAGAGAAATGTTACAGATTCCAATAATTAGCACCAACCAATTGACGCTTCAGGCACAGACCCGCTAGATGGCTAGCTGGCGAGATGGCCAAGTTACTAGGCTAGGTCATGCGGAAACTGTGTAAAACTTGCATATTCCAGTTTTAGCTAAGCTCTGCTCTCGTTTGCCTCGACTCGCTTCTTTCTTCAGTTTCATTCATAATTTCTCCGCCCATACAGGGTTGGCCAAAAAAGACAATAAATTAAAAAAGTGCATGGAAGTGGACTTGATAATATTGTAATAGTTATTTGTAATTTATTTATAATTGCAAAAAAATAATAATTTGTTTTATTTTTGTTTCCCTTATAATATTACATTAATTATCCATAATTAATATAATGTAGATTCATTATTATTTACTTACTATTAATTATAATCCAAAATTAATATAATGCTGAGCTTAGCTAGCAACAGTTTTTCAAGTTAAAAATGTTTGCATTATTATTTACTTATTATTAACAAGGAAAAAATGTGGGGAAAAAATAAATTATATGAGTAAATAAGATCATAATAAAATTATAATATTTATGTGAAAATAATTGTAATTGGAATATAATCAATAATATGAACATGAACTTATTCGTATTTCAATTATTTGCAGAGTGAACAAATAGTTACAAAATCCGAATTTCAAACATTATTATTTTACAATTAGTACCATAAATATGCAATTATAGTATAAATGATTTATAGTTGGAAAAAAATAATCATATAAACATTTAAGAAGATCATGCTAAATTGTTTATATTTGTATACCAATAAGTTATTAATTGAAAAGTATGGATCTAAAAATCAACATTTTTACCACAAAAAATGGCAATCAGAATTTCCGGTCATTGATTTTGCTTGCAACTTTATCTGTCCATCCATCGCTTGAATTCTTTTGTTAGGTCTTCAAAAACAATTACTAAATATTAATTTTTGTCGTCATACTACAGCTTTTTGTAACTCCCAAATATCAACCTGCATAAATTATTTAATATGCTCGATAGTTTTGTATTATGGTTTATTAACATTGCACAACTTCAATTCACTTCCTCACCCTGTCGTTGAGTGTTTCTTCATATTTGTTCACACCTGCTTACGGTTAGAACATTTCTATTGTTGACTCTGCGGTTGCAGCAGCCACCTGCAAATTTGCACAGCTCGCGTGCAACTTGCAACCTCAAGTTGCAAGCAGTTAACTAAGCGCATTGCTAGCGATGAGTTCCAACTATTGGCGTTCCTCTGATTTCATCCTCCTCGGATTAGGATTACTCTTTGCCACTGTTAAGCTGACCAGTGCCATTCTGTTCTTTCCCCGTGGCGGTTCTATTGGAGTAAGCCAAGCGAATTGCCGCAAAACTCAGATTTAATTACGTGTGATTTCAGTTATTAGCCGCCGTAGCCATTCCCCTGGATCTCACATATCGCAATGTGTACATGGCGTTTAACTTTGAGTCCAACTATGGTTTGCCATCGAATAATTCGTACAACGAGTGGATTGATAGGGTAAGTCTGCAGGACTCAGTGGAATATGGTAATAATGCGCCGTCTCGTTTGACAGTGGGATCTGGACGAGGGATTTCTGGGCATTGGCAGCGATGTGACGCCCATAGATGGACGCAATGATGACGACAGCGATAACCTAGTGAAACGTTCGACTGGACAGCCGCCTCGCTTCACTCGTCACGACTTCTATCGCGCGATTGTTAACTATTTGGGTCAGTATGGCTACAATGGCAGCGCCTGTTTGCTGCGCACCATCTGCGAAGTGAGCGCCGAGCCGCTGGATGCCCACAACGGCGTGCTGGGCAGCATATTCAAAATTCTGTTCATGTAAGTTACTTATTGGAGCCAACACACGCGGAGCTGGGCCAGTTCTCGAACTAATTAGTGGCCTTTCACGCCTCTCACACAAACACAGGCCAACAACAAGCGCCGCCGAGCAACGACTTCAGCACGGGGATAGCATCTATGTGGCATCCGAGTCGGGCACGCGCGACTTGGACTGCGCTGATTACGTGGCTGGATGTGCTCACAGCATGCTGGACATGATAAGCGTTTTGCTGTAAATCTAATGTGTGCATGCCTGCACTCACAGAATCCATTTCTCACCAGCTCGAGGCGACTACATTGTAATAAATTTGCAGCGAAATTCTCTTTGCATTTAGTTTGGTCACAAATAAATAAACTATGCAATTGACAAATTAAATAAGATTTTCTTAAACAAAACAACACATATTTGACATACAAATATTTATTATATTTATAATATATTGGCCTATTAACTCAAAGCGATAATAGGAAACGTTAGTTAATCCAAAACACATTTTTGTGTATTATTATCTTAACCCAACTTAATGATTTATTACAACTTTATAATTCTGTCATAAATCCAATTAAATAATGTGCTTGCAGCATGCTTATTAATACTATATTTAATGCCGCATATAATTATAGAGAACAACGATTCACTACTACTACATTTATTAATAAAACCAAAATCCTTTAATAATTTGTTAAATAAGTTAAATTATGAAGCCAAACATTGTAATATTTATTTATTCAAATATACAGCCCACTAAAACTAAAACTATATTTAACACAATAAAAATCTCAATATTTCAATAACTTTTCAGTTAACTTCTGATGTCTTAGATTGTAATAATGAAATAGAGCTAACAATTAACAAATTTAGAATATTTTCAATTTTAGAAATTTGTATTGATTAATTCATACCTATTTCGAATATTTTATTTAACATATATAACTATAGGAATTTTTAAAGTCTTTTATTTCGTAATCTTAATTTAATAATACTAATGTTTTCTTTGCCGAATTTTCATGAATATTCGATTAGAATTACAAATATTTTATTTATTTGTGTATATATATGAATTTCTGAATATCTAGATATTCTT
The DNA here is from genome assembly GCA_963583835.1 of Drosophila immigrans. Classification (NCBI taxonomy): domain Eukaryota; kingdom Metazoa; phylum Arthropoda; class Insecta; order Diptera; family Drosophilidae; genus Drosophila; species Drosophila immigrans. The sequence goes on from OY757141.1 coordinate 30,826,313, forward strand.
AAGTTTTTTATTATTCTTTAATAAAACTGTTCTGTTTTAGAACAAAAGTTTTTAGATTAGTTGATTTTTTAAATCTTTTAATTTATATGAACACTTTAAATTTTTAAAATGGTTGCAATTTTTTTGTGCAGTGTTGCTACATTTTTTACAACAATAAACGCGCAAATCTGCGGCAATGTTTGCATAACAAGCGAGCGAGCGAGCAAGAGCGTGAGTAAGTAAAGATCTCCGCCTGCTGCGTGAAATGTTTTAATTTCGCTTAAAGCGCTTAAGACACCACAGCGAACATCCATGGCCAACTTCCATATCCACATCCATCGTCATTGCCATTGCCATCACCATATCGCCGTGGCAACAAAAGCAGATGATGTTGATGAGTAGGGTCCTAAGCTGGCCGCAAAGGAATCCGCAAAAAACACAGACACATGGGGATATATGTACATATGTATAGTAGGTATGTGTGTGGTGTTGAAGCCTCGCGTTTTGTTTGAGAACAAGGCGAAGAGTTTGAGCGACGCATCGGTACTTTCATTCAGTCATTCTTGCACTTATCCTCACTGTATTCTGTGTTCTCTGTTTCGCCTCTTTGATCGTTTTTTCCGCTCCTTTAGAGCACTCTTTTTGTTTTTTTCTTATTTGCGGTCTAAGGCTGTCAACAATGCGGCGTACTCGCATTTTGGGTTCTTTAGAGACCAGGATTTGAACTCCTTTTTTTATTTAGATTTTATTATTATTATTTTGCTTGTTTGTTGTGTCTTTGATTTGATTTGCCGCCTTAAGGGCACCGTGCCATTGTTAAACAACAGATCTTAGGTCTTTGATGGACTGGTGAGAGCGAATTACGCCTTCTTTGATTTCGCCAAGCCATTGAAATCATAATTAGAAGACAAATGCTTTACATTTTGGGCACAATGCTCTAAAGAACTGCTTATTTGCGTCGTTGCGTTGCGGGAAGGGTTCCCAAAACTTAAGTGCCAATAAAGCCAGGGGTTAAACAAAGATCAGTGGAGCTGAAAGCTAAGTAAGCTAGTTTGACAACAGCTCAAAATATGTACAGAAAAAATTATTATTGGCAAATACAAGTAGGCCAACTAAGAATTCATTTAATAAGTTGAAGTAGTATATTGAATAAAATATTTCTAAATGTTTTGTATGGGCAATTTAATTTGATAAAAATTCCATTTAATCGCAGCAAAATAAGAAAATCTTTTGATTTGTAAACTGTTTTTTAGCAATTTACTGAAATGTGTGCAGAAAATTATTTATTTCGATGGTCCAAAATATTATTGGCAAATAAAACCAGGCCAACTTAGAATACATTTAATAAGTTGAAGTAGTATATAAAATAAAATATTTCTAAATGTATTGTATGGGCAATTTAGAAGTACTGATAAAAATTCCATCTATTAGCAACAAAAATGAATATCTGTTTTTTTATAACATATTATTTGAATAATGTAGTAAAATATTTGCAGAAAATTATTTATTTCGGTGGTAAAGGATATTTTTGGCAAATACTAGTAGGCCAACTAAGACTTTATTTAATAAGTAGAAATACTTTACAATAGAGATTATTCTTAAGTTTATTGCATGGGCTCAAATTTCCTCACATTTGAACTCAACAAAATAAGAAAATCTGTTTTTTTACAATCAACTAAATAATTTGCAGATAATTAATTACTTCAGTGGTACAAATATTATGGACTATCAGAAGTGGGCCAATTAAAAGTTTCATTCATAAGTCGAACTACTATAAAAAACAGAATATTCTTATGTTTATTGTATGAACAAATTACCAACTGAAATGCCATTACATTTAGAATGCAACACGTTGTAAGAATCTGTTATTTTATAGCTGTATTTTTTTTAACAATCGAATGCAATATCTGCGAGGCCTGCTGAGAATTGTAAATTTACGCCTTGCGGCCTATTAAAATCACACTTCGAATTCATGCCTCTACTCGTAGTTGCACTTACCACTTTATTTTCTTGCCCCACACGCAAGTCATTCCGCTGATTTATGACTCTGTGTTTTAAGTCGCAGTTTTAATTTTGCCATACATAAACCATTTTAATAGACTTGTCACAAAGGAGAGCATACTAAATAAAAAAGGCAGGTGGTTGCCCCAGCCGCAGACACTTCCTGTGGGGAATTGGTTTCTTTTGTGGTCCTGCGACTGGGGCTGCTACAAATTGATTTGTAATTAGTTGCAGTTGCAGTCAACAGTATGATTAACTTGGCAGTCGGACTAGCCCCCAGCACCATCCAACCGAGAATACCACAAGTCAAAAAAAAAAACCAAATGAGATGCTGGAGAGGAGTCTAAGGTTACAGACCAGCTGTGCGCAGGCGTGGATGTGCCTCAAGGAATTACATATCCACTTGAGCATTGCCATGCATAAATTATACTAAAGGTCTGCATTATCCTTGCCACTATCCTAGGGCAATTGACAGTGCCTTTAAGTAGTGCGCTCTCAATGACAGATGGGGGCGTAAATGTGAGTTGTAAACGCGTCTGTTGAGGCTCCTGTGGTTTACCTCCAACCCCCAACTCCCGGCCAACATGTGTCAACAAATGTTGGACTCTTAAAGTATCCATAACATATCATTGCACACACATATAACACTCTCTGGCAGTTGACAGTTGGGCGCAGTTCGTGTCATAAATCAAGGGACGGATAAGTGTATTAGTATATCTCGATTTCAACGAATTCTCCGTCGATTGTTTATCGGGGTTTATTGGCAGAAATTGCACTAGTTAGTTATTAAATTAGACTTTAATCTACTTTGACACGCGCATATGAACATTAATTGAATTCACAAATGAGCAGTTTATATGAAATTTATAATTTAACTAATTACCGTGTCGCTTTTGTTATTGTTATTATATTGTTGCTGCTATGATTGCTTTTGTTGGTGTTGTTGTTTTTTGGGTCGCTATCGCAACGCTTTTACACGCCCCAACAATTGGATTAAGTGCATAAAATGAAATGGCATTTAAAATGCCGCTTTTAATAAAAACTCATTGCAAGCAATCCATTTCACTGTTTGCGGATTTTCAGGTTTATTTTAATTAAGTTAATGAAATGTTTTTACGTGTTTGTGGCCAGCGTGAGTGTGGGTGGGTGTGTGAGTGTGTGTGTGTGTGTGATACTGATGAGCTTTTCAATGGTTATGGCTAACCAGAGAGATTAGGCCTACAAATTGTTTGAGCTGTAGATATTAATTAATAGCTATAATTATTTATAACTTAGACACAGGATTAAGAAGCGGAGAATCAAAACTGAGCAACCAAAATAGTTGTTTTATAATTATTAATTCCAAAAGTAAATGGAAACTAAAAGCAACACAAGTTAAAAATAAAGCGTAGGTTAAAATAATACTACTAAAATAAATACTACATTAATTTTCGCCAAAAATATCTAAAAGGAAATTCTAATTTAAATTAGTTGATAATAATCATTTAAAAATTTAAATACCTGAAATAATCATTTGAAAACCTGCACAATGCTCTTCATATTTTATTTATTGTGAATTGAAGATACTCATATGTATTTAAATACCTGCAAGGTGTTTCTAATTAAATAATAGTTGATAATAATCATTTGGAAAACCTGCATAATGCTCATCAAATTAAAGTTATCGCGTATCCATCTTCATCAAAAACATTTTAAATAAAACTTGCATCCATGAATGCTTCGATTAGTTGCGTTCGAGTGAACTATCTAAGAATCTTAACTATCCTCTTCATATATGTTAAGCATATCAAATTGATGAGAATTTCTGCGGCGTCTAATCATCAGCTGTTGTCACTGTTCCCACAAAAATGAGAGTCTTCTTCCTACTTATCGCCAACATCATCACCTAGCTTCCTGCTTAATCAAAAGTCATCATTTAGTTTGCATAATTCAAGTAAAAAGGTCATAGCCAAGTCATCATCATTCATATTCATGTATGTCATACGAAAACTGCCCCATAATTTTCATTGCACCAACATCAACCCCGTCTCCTCATCGCACTGCATTTATAATTTGATCGATTGCAGCGCTTCCAAACTGCTTTGACATTAATTGACTCCAAATATGCACAAGCGCATGAAATTATGAAAATCTTATTAAAGTCAACCAGCCTTTTGTTGGATTTTGTGGTAAAGGAATAAAAGTAGGAGAGAAAGAGGAAAGAACCGAATTCACCGGGCAAACTTCATAAATGCTAATGTGGCTGGCTGCCTTGACGGGTCGGCTAAGAAATGATTGATGGACTTGGCCAAGGCGATGAAAAAACTTTGGTAGATTCGTCTTCTGCTTTCGGGGTTTGAGGTTTCTATTTACAATTGAGTGCAAAATTATGCGGTGCACACCTACCGCCCAACAGCTAACTGCAAAAGGGATCAATTTCCCGAAAAGAGAATGAAATAAAATGAAAACCGCCTTAGGCCGAAATATTTCACCTTTTACCTTTGAGGCGTCTTTCCACAACTCGCTGAGCCAATTTAATCCCCACGGCTTAGAGACAACGAGCTGGGCTTAAGTGCCTTAGCGCATGTTGCAACATGTTTACTAGAACCTACAATAGATTTAGCTGTTATACCTCAGGGGCCGGATTGCAAATATTTTGAGGTTGCCGCCTTTATTTGCAATTTTGTTCCGTAAGACCGGATTTCGCAATGATCTAAGGTCAGGAAGAAAAACATCTTAAGCCGATGTCTCTCTAGATTTGTGGGTGTATTTTTTTTAATGACATATATTTTCAAGGGACCCTCACTTCCTACGAAACTCTACATTGTAATCCAATTTTATTAGATAATAATTTAAGGAAGGACGATTGTTTTTATCTTATGAAAATATTTAAAATGGCAATATTTTAACTCTACAATGTTTTATTAATATACATTTTCATTGACCCTCACTTTCACAGTAATTCAATTATATTTGATCTATTTATACATCTTCACATTTTCAAGTAAATTTGGAATCTCAAATTGTTAATGACATTTATTTTCACTTTCCTAGAAAGTCTACCTTGAATCAAATTTTATTTGATTTATGTGGTGAATTTTATAATGACACATATTTTCAATTACCCTCACTTTCTTAGAAATTGTTCATTATAAGCCATTATTTTTTACTATAAATTAAAATTCTATAAATAGCATTTCACTATTCACAGCTATAGTGAAATTTAATATTACTCCCCTTTTACTGACCCATGTAACTCCGTTTTTAATTTGACATCAAATACATTAATAAAATTCAACAATTTAATTTTACAGAATATTTTCTAATTAGAAACTAGTAAACCAATTTTATAGATACTCTCAAAGTATACTTTCTAAAGATTAGATATTTTTGGCAATTAATTTATTGCTTTGCTGAGCTACACCCAAAAATAATAGTAATGTCCATAATACGTATATGTGAGTCGTACTAACTTCTGATTTAGTAAGTGGGCTGCACTTTGTACTATATTACTCAGACAATCCACACATGGAAACCAATTTGCCTCAACTCGCACGAATGTCTAGAGCAGAATGAATGTGTTCTCGACTCTTTTGTACATTATTCGTATCAGACAAACTGTCTAGAGGTTGCTGCTGCTTTTGTTTGGGGATCCAGATCCAGTGCGTGTGGCGTCCGTAAAAAGCATTTTGTGTAAATGCGGCGCAAACAAGCTCGAGACTAATTACAGCAAAAGATAACACCAGAAAGCAAACCGCACCAGGATAATAATCTAAGCAAATTTATCAACAGTCGAAACGAAACGAAACGAAACGCACAAACACACACGCACTTCAAGACTCAAATGGAAATGCCCATGTGGGTGTGCACAACAACAAAACAACAAGGAAAAAAGGCAGCAAGCATAAAAATAAAAGGCAACATAAAAATATATGAGCCTGGTGCTTTGCATGTGTGCAACGCAAGACATAGAATACAAAAGGATACAAGTGAAAAATTATGCGATAGAGAATATACTTGGTAACACACAAAAGCAAACAAGCGCCAGGCTACGCATAGAATACTATAGGCCAAAGGGCAGGCCGAGCATTCAGTTCAGTTGTTTGTTAAGTGTGAACTTGAAGCAAAAACATGCCACGTGCCGCAGGCCAACAAAAAGGACGCATCAAGCTCACGAACTGGCAGCCAAGAGTGTTGGAAAACGGGGAAAAACACAAGCTTCGAACGGAAATACGCTTCGAAAACTGAATACGCTGAAAAAGTGTCGATTATATAGGATATATTGTATCGAAATTTAAACAATTAAAAATGATCATCAAATTAACACAGTGATCTTTATATTTAGTTTTATCAATATCAGGCTCAAGAGCTGTATCATTATTACGAATTATTACTATTCAATTATGTTGATAGCCGATACGAAATCTAATAAACTGGAAAAGTGCTGATAACAAAGGTAACAAGAAATTTTAATATTTCCAAATTATCCAAATTTCCATTAAATTAAAATTTTACTCATAATATTCAATTCTTTATTTAATAACGGGCTACAAAGATGTATTACAAAAAATTTAAAAGAAATTTTCCTTTCAAAAAGTTAAGAACCTTTTTTCAATGCGACTTCCTGAAATAGAAACTAAATAAGCAAGAAAAATCATCAATTATATAGAAAAATAAAATAAATGAAATACATTTGTGAAAATTATCATCAAATTGACACACACATTAAAAAATTAATTTTATTGTCAATCGAATTTAATAATTTAAAAATAAAAACATAATTTTCACCGATCACAGCAATACTTTCCCCAATGCTATAATACTTATAACACAGAATTGCCAACCGCTGTCACATTAAATTCAAGAAAGTAATCGTACCCTTGGCAATAAGGGAAGCATTGATATGACTACCAAATCGCATGTTACTTGAGTAAATCAAGAAAAATTTGTTTTTCACATAAATAACTAGAGGCTGAAATGTGAGGAGGCCGCCGTGTAATATACGAGTACAAGTCTGGCAGCCTGGCAGCCACCTTATTTGACCCTGTCGGAGTGTAACAGCTTTTTAGCATAAATTTCGAGTAACACGGCAGGAAGTCGTCGTGCGTCAGCGTCAGTTTGCTTGCCACAATTTCCATTAGCGCGCAGCGAGCCCAAGCGCCACACATGTGACGTTCTGCCGAGCGTTTGACATTTTAAGGAGCGCCAAGCGGGCAAGAGACCCACAGGTAAGCCCCAGAAGTCGTGCCGTACCCTGCCCGGCCCTGACTGACATGTCAACTGTGTGTGTTCAGCACGCACAATTTGAGGTGAAATTCTCAAAGGCAAAATGAATATATAAACGATGGACTAGCGTTAAATACACATAAGTGAATAGCGTGGCCAAAGAGCAAACAAATTGGTTGGAGAAATTCAGAACCAGCCAACGATGCCAGTCACAATTCCAAGTCCCCAATGCTCAGCTCTCACAGTTTACAGTTTACATACAGTTCACCCTGTCGGCATCCTCCCTGCCCTGCCCTGCACACCTGTGGGAAGCTCTCAAATTTCAATGCAATGTTGAAATAGAAATTAAATGCCAGACCGCATTTTAGACTAATGCCAAAATTGCGCGCTGCCAACGTGTTCTCGTATCGGCTTACAGAGGCAGCAACAACACCAGCATCCCCCTCTATGAGTCTTCCTCCTGCTCCTGCTCCGCTCAAAAGGACAGGTATCCTGTTTGTGAGTGTGTATGTGTATCTGAATCAACCACAACATATACACCTACTTCCTCTGTGCAGCTATGTCACATGAGACGCTTGCCAAAATACAAAAATTGTTGAGCCCAAAAACATGAGCACCGAACCCGAGCCCAGACCACAATGCCAAGGAAGTGGCTGTGACAGTGGCGGTGGCCCAGGACGAGGCCCAGGCGCAGGAACAGGAACAACCCAACACTTAGTTTCGGAAATGGCTCATAGCTGAATTACCTCTTGATGTATCTGATAGATAGCTGTTAGTCTGTGGCCTGGAACTTCTCTCCCACCCTCTCTCACTCTCCTGCTCTACGACTGGCTAAGTGTTTTTGAATTTGCAATGCACAAAGGTCCTTTTGGCATGTGCAAAATTTTGATGGTTTCTCGATAAGTTACCAAAGCGATTATAAACGATTCGATTTTGTCAAAGGCAAATGGTAAATTGAGTGCATGCAGGCATTGAACATAAGCCTGCAAACCCGACTCATCAAACTAAACAAAGAGCAAAGAGTTAAACTGAAAATCAACCATAAGATAAGGTAGGATAAGTGCACTGAACCGATGCTGATTCCGAGAGAAGGAAACAAGAAAACAAAAAAGATACTTGTATGTAAAACTGAAAATTATTTAAAAATTTTTGCTAGACAAATTTAGTACGATTATTCCTTGTCAATTTTGTTAATAATTAAATATGCAAAAATGTAAAAATTTTGTAAAGCCTGCATTAATGTTACATTTTAATAACTTAGTATGATTATGGTTCTTAAAATGCGATAAGGGACTGCTAAATATTCAGAAAGACTTATATACATTGAAATTTTGACTAAATTAAAGACTGCCGAATATTCAGAACGATTTCAATGTATTGTATTTTAAGTTTATTTTATTTTAATTAAGACGTATAAATTTATTCGTTCTGCCACAATAATAAATTGGTCAAATTATTTGATATACAGAAGCATGTGAATTCTAGAGAAGTCGTTAATCAATCGCCAAACTCTTAAGTATTTTCCACGTATTTTTAGCTGTCAAATCATTCCCAATCGCACAAATCAAACGTTGCGCTGCCTTGGGAACTACTATACTTTTGGCCAGTGAGCGACCAACATTAATAACGCCTCAGTAGCGCCGCTGGATTGACAATAGAGACCCGGACTTGGAATCCAGAACAAAACTACCCAAAACCCAAAGCCAATGCCGATGCCGATGCCGATGCTTTTCAATAAAAGTTCCGACAAAGGCGGCCAAAACAATTGAACGCTGCACAAAAGAGGCACAAAATTACAGCACACCGTTGTGTCCATGCATTTGATTACGTGGAAGCAAAGGACTCTGGACACTGGACACGGAACATTTTGGGCAGAAGTCTGCAGTGCGAGTCCTGCCCACTGCATTTGTCATGCGTGCCGATAGAGAGAGACAGAGAGGGAGAGGGAGAGAAGAAGTCCTGGCGCATTTCGCAAGTTGAACCGAGTCGAACAATTAGTCCACGCCCTTGAGCATTTTTACACCTGGTAATTGCTCCACAAAACGATGTGTAATTTTTCTTTAACGAATCTCAAATGACTTTTGGCGTTGACCCTTGGCCATTGTTCAATGTTGACTGACCACAAGAAGACGACGAAGACGATGCTGTGTAGAATTCAGCTGCACATTCGCATTGCTTTACTTTATTAAGCAGCCTTGGAGACATTTATGACCTTGGCTTGGCTGCATTTTCTTTGGCTCTGGGTTTTGATTAATGCTTCGTCGTCGTCCTGCCACAATGCGCCGGCAATTGGGTTTTGTTTCTATTGAGGCATTGTGCAGCTGTAGGCGTTCTGAGCTGATCTCTTTGTCGGCACAGCACCTTTCTTTACACCTTGAGACAATCGTCGCTTCTTCTCCTGCTGACTCAAATACATTTACAATGAGCTGACTTTTGAGATATTGTTCCATGGAATTGGCGGCCCTTTTACAATGTGCGTATTTGGCCAGCTGAAAAAATGGGTCAGTATGACTTACAAAAAATACGCTTAAGTGCACAGTGTATTATAATAAGCACTGTGCAAACTTTTACCCACTCAATTGATGGCTTTTCAATAAACCATTCAGCTAAACGCTCTCCCATCAGCCTGATGACGACACAGCCTCATTATGGACCACTTTCCGCGGGCCCAATTAGTGAGATTCGAGTGGCGAGTGGCGAGTGGCGAATGGCGAATGGCCAATGGTGCAAGTGATCTTAAATTCAATTTAAAATGCATCAGCCTGTTTACCGTAATAATATCAACACATTTATGGATGCCTGCCTGCCTGCCTGCCTGCATGCTCGCAGTTTAATCTTATAAATATCCACAATATCACCCTCAAGCGCTTCTCCATTCGATTGATGCGTTCGCCATTTGGCCATATATCCATATCCAGACTGGGTCCAAGTCGCAGGCGCACAGTCCACTCCAGGACCAGTTTCGGTTTCAGTTTAAGCTCTTCTCTCTTTCAGATGCACCAGGTGCAATACTTTAATGAGCTTTTGTTGTTGCTGTTGTTGTTGCTTTTGCTGTTGCTGTCGAGCTTAACAAGTGACCGACGTCGCCTGCGCCTGCGGCTGCTGCGTTTTTCTGCGTGGCTGCAGCTTAAATAAATTTCAACTTGGCACTTTTTTGCGTGCAATGCGAAGGATTTTTTCAGCGGAACAGCTGCTTATACCCTGTTTCTCACGCGCAAAAGGGAAGGGCGACTTGGGGAGATACCTATTGATTGGTATAGAATCCACTGAACTTCGATTCGTAATCAAAGACGTTAGTATCTAACACAAATATTATGGAAATAGATGGATAATAATAGAAATAGTCAATATTGAAGATTACTTCAAGTTCAGATAAAGCGAGTTGGTGAAACTGGTAAAAGAAATAATATTGTGCAATTATAATAGTAATTATTCTCTCCGTGGAAAAATTTTTCGATCTTAAAATACAAGATGCGAATCTTTTAAAAAAAAATGCTTTAAATAGCATTTAATTATACATTTATTTAACAATTTAATATTTGAACCATGTTGTAATGAGATTGAAATCTCAATTCAATATTCGTTTAAGTTTGAACAAATAACATGAATACAAAAAAAATAAATATTGTAAAACAAGAATTTTGTATACATTTGTGGTAATTAATAATTAGTAAAACTATAAAAAAAAATAATTTTCTTGACTTTTTCTAAAAATGGTAATTCAAGAACTTGGTCTTGATTTTTTGCACCCGATCCAGTTTTGAAACTTGCTGTCTCAAATTTAGAATAAGTTCTTGAATTGAGAATGGGCAAGTCTATTTTATTTCAACAATAGCCAATCAAAATTTTTTTCTAAATTTTGGTTTTGATTTATAAAATATTAAATATTAATCTGAATTAAATTTTCTTTGTTAAAGGTAATAGTTTATGTTATTCGTAGTAGTTGCAGGATTAGTAGCTATATCAGCCTTGATTGCAGAACATCTTTTAGTCGAGCATTTAGTCTTTCAGCCTCTCTGATGCATATTATTTATGATAAAGTCTTGCTTAAATTTTATTTTGTAGCTGTTTTGGCTGGCGCAGTTCATGTTGTTAACTGATATTTTTGCATGCGAGACGCAAATGCTGTGCGCTGAGTGTTGTGTGTTTGTTGTGTGCTGTATGCTGTGTGCTGTATGCTGTGTGCTGTACCTGTGCGCATCTGTTATCCTGACAGCAGGCAGGTGGGATATGAGGTTGATGTGCAGCGAGTCCTGTGGACGTCGATGTCGACGTTGCTGTCGCTGTCGCAGCTTGCTGCTCGCACGCTGGGGAGGTAATCGATCTCTTGTGGTTTATTTACATCCGTTATTGAAATTCGCCTTTTTGCCTTTGTTGTTTTTATTACCGCTTTCGGTTGGCTTTGTTTTATGAATTGGCTTTGTAGTCCTTGCTCGTTGCTGTTCTTGGTGTATTGATGACAATTGCAGTTCGACGTGCAGCTGGGCTCCTTTTACATCCGGTGCGCGCTTTTTAGCAGCAGATTTTTTCTTCCGCTTTTATTAGTGTATATTGCAGCCGGCGGAAGTAAAGCACATCCCATTGCTTTCATATTTATATCGATATTAGTTGACTGATAAACATCACAATAAAGATAGCATGTGATTTGTGCAAAGACATATGATGCAAAGTGCAAAAACCACCAAATACAGCATCAAAGATTTAATAGAAAAATAAAAAAATTTTAAATTAAATTTACCATCAAATATCGTATTATATATTGATTGATTAAATTTGTAAAATTAAATTCAAATATTAAAATACACGCGCACATTTTTCAAAATTAAATAACTACTTAAATTTCTTTGCACATTCTCACGATCTTTCATTATATAACCTTCACCTGTCCTTGTATTACCATCTCCTTGCATAATCTATACAATTTCTTTAGCAATTCCAAATTAAATGTCTGCTGCGTGGCTACCATTAAAGGAAACACGTACGTAGGGGCGAGATATTCACCTGTCCACACGGATTTCTAACTTTTAATACATAAATTAATGCTTTAAGCAAAACACAAAGCAATCCACGACATTAAAAAGATAAAGACCTGCACACACACACACACACACAACAGGTATGCATTGAGATTCCACCTGCAGTTCAACATTCAAGAGCAACATATAATAATCCCATCAACATTTTTGGATACGCTTTGCAAATGAATTGTACCGCGGACCGCGTTCAATAAGTGAGCGGCAGAGGCGACCAAAAACTAAGCCCAGGTTGACCAGAGAAGCGGGAACGTTAATGGGAACGGGAACGAGATCGAGAACGGGCCGCAAAGCGTGGATAATAATAATGTGGAACCGAAAATGAGCTGGGATCGCTCAGGACTGACGACTGGCGACGACTTCGACTTCGACTGCAGACTGTGAAGTTCTGCATTTGCACCTGCAACGGTTGCTGCAGAAATTTTGATGAGCCGTGCGTGGCTTATAATTAAATTGAAGTTGTAGATACAATTTGATATCAGCGCCGTTGCGCTACATAAAACTCACATATGTAGGAATGTATGTATGTATGCAGTTCTGTAAGAATTGTATAATGGCTAAGCGCGAGTTTTAAATGCCTTGCCCTGCCATTTACATTTCTCGAGCTGGTTCAATGTGAAAGGAAATAAAAAGGAGATGCCGCAACACCCATAAAAGTTGAAATACTTGAACAAACTGTAACACAGCGTACTAAATTACCTTTTTTTCACACATTACAAAATGCGTGAAAGCACAAAATATATTAAAAGGCCTCATTTATAGTTTTATCTACCCTCCCACATTTGTTTTTTATGGTTCTGGTTCTAAGTTATATTCATTTAATTATTTTTACAACCAGTAATAGTTCAGCTGAATATTGTGGATAAGAATATATCTCAACTTTTATTGCTCATTGAATTTTTAATTACTCTATTGTATACAATTTAAAAGGAATATACAATTTCTGTATTAACATTTGTGCTGAATATTGTGGTTAACAACATATCTCAGCTTTTGTATTGTATTTATATTGACGTAAAACTGATTTGATCGTTAATTACTCAATATGCATAAAATTTAAAGGAATCTGAGATTTCTATGTGGAAATAATAAGTACTTGGAAGTTAAAAATCTACAAATACACATTTTTATGATTTTAATAAAATAAACTATGCATATATTTTTCAAAAATATATTTTGAAACTACGATAAACATCCTTTTTTTATAAAGTGAATACTCTTTTATGCCCACGCTATAAGCCGATCGATCCCTCCAAGCACTCTTAAGCCACACAACAATTGAGCCGTTGCGATTTCTATTATGAAGTCCATTTGACAGCTTATTTCGTTGCTTTACATTTACATTATTATTTCGCAGTGAGGGAAAAAAAGAAAAACTGCAAATTTAATGTGAACCTCAGACGAAAATAAAGCAGAAAAACTGCATATTGTAAATGCCGTTGTCATTGTCGAATAAATCAAAATTCACACAAGCTCTCTTGGCCCAGTCGCGATTGTATGCAAAAAACCCGAAAAATAAAATAAAATAAATAATAAAGAAAAATTCCGCAGGTGGCCACAAACCAGCGGCGGCCGGACGTTTGTCCGCCGAACGTTTCAAGTGTTTGTCTTTGCATCCAGTTGGACAAATTTACATGCGCGCCTCGCACACAATGAGACAACAGCAGCAGCAGCAGCAGGTAGGCCCGGTTGGGCATTCCAGTCTGGACTGGACTGGACGGGACACTGTGGACAATGGCCACACGTCGATGTCGATATTCAAATAGTTTTTACATTTTTCTTTTGATGTGTGTTGCTGAGCTGCCTTGAGCATTGCGAAGGCACACACATTTGGGTAAATATGTTTTAAATGAGAAAAAAGACTTGTACTCATAAAGGATGCTTCATCGTGTGATTTCCGCCTTTGTAATGGTCATTATCCTTTCAGCGTATGTGTGACAAACGGGCTGCACACAGCTGTAGGACAATTCGTCTGTGTCTCTGTGTGGGTGTCCTTCCTATTGTTGAAAATATTTTGTAATTAAAGTACGGAGCCCTTAAGCCCTGTGAGAGAGACAGTTGCAAAAGTGAATCAATCAACACAACCAAAAATCCGTTGCCCATCAATTCGGTTGACACTTTTCGTTTAAATCCTTTGACAGCTAGCCAAGTGCAATGATCTGGCAACGATAAGCACTTAAGCACAGCCTTTGATTGGCATGGTAAATACAATTTTAAATAACACGTGCATTTAAAACATGCAGATGCATATCTAAAATCGAAATTGCAGCGAAAGAAAAATAAAACAATAAAGAATACCCTAGAAAATTGACATGCCATCCAAATTGGCAGCCACGTATTTCGATCAATTTTTGAAATAATATTAATCGATATACCGATATGCGAAGATCGATTACAGCAAGCAGTAATTTCCGTTACGTATTACATGTTATTATTAAGGTAGGGAAACTGACAGCAGGCAAACAAATTGCATATCCCCCTTGTCAAAACACTCCACTCGCTTTCGTCACAGCGACAGGAGTGCCGTTGTAATTGCAGGCTGAGTGCAATGCATTTGCATGCTGCTGAATATGCAAAGGACACTTCAATTTTCGCAGCATAAAACTAAAAACGTAAAACGTTCACACAGCTCCGCATTCAAAAACAGCGCCACCTGGTCACACCTGGGTGCAGAACGCTCATTTGCATGCGATTGACAGACCAGACGACAGACGACAGGAGTGCGAGGCGTGTGGAGCGGAATCAAAGTGCAATACGAATCAGCATAGAAAAACAAAGACAACAACCAATTGACAGCAGATTTTTGTGTTACTCCATTTGGCGTCTATAGATGCGGGCGGATGTGGCAACGGGGGAAGGAAGCAAGGGGGAATGGGCTAATTAAAAGCACATCAAAAGCGCCAAATTTGCATAGCAAACGAAACGAAACGTAGCAAAAATTAAATAAAAATTGTTAGTTTCACATTTTTTTTCGCTTGTTCGTTTTCTTTTCACTTTTCATTCTGCCAATGCCAAAAAGTTTTTGATGAGCGATGGAGTGAAAGAGGGGGAGAGATGGAGCTGAGCTTATGGTGGCAACACGCCCAATAAATGTCAGCGAACAAAACTTTTGTTGGCAAACTATTTTTATAATTAAACAAACGCAATCTGATTGCGATAAGTCGCCAAATTACCAATTTCAAAAATGTTTCTTCGCCATAAATTACACAAATGTCAAATTTTCAAGTTTTCGAGTTTTGACAAATGAATGTCTAACAAAATTATAGTCATCGATATACAACAGCGTCTATTAAAGCAACTAAATCTATTAAAGCTTCTTATATAAGCATTTAAAATTTCAATTCAAAATTTGACAAAGATAACAATCGTTTGAAATTCAAACGTAATAAAATCGTTACTTTTAGAGTTGCCAGCCTAACGCAATAATCAAAGTCAGACGACAAGAAGGTTGCGTCCCTAATGACGTCACAAGTTATCGATTACAATGGGAACATTTACTGTTCTACATAATGAAAATGGTGCATTGAAATTAAACAGTCTTTAATTAATTATATGATGTTACTATTTACAGGTACAATGCGGTTATTATACAGTTTTGCTTGTGCTTGCTGCTGCCGCAGCTGCTGCTTTTGTCCCATGATGTTTTGCCACCGCTTCTTGGGCTTTGCTTAGCTGAATGTAGCCTTCATGGGCACGTGAGCGCAGCTCGCTTTCAACGCTTTTGTTGACCGATTTGGAGATGACCGCCTTGATTTTCTGTGTCTCATTGAACTTGCCCTTCTTAGCCTGAATCGGTGCATCTGGAACCAAATTAAAAAATGTAAACAAATTGCGCACAACTTGTTGCCCTCATGTTGAAATTACTCACTTGATCTGCGTGTGAACGCTGCTTGTTTCTGCTGCTTCTTTTTGTTCTGTATGGCAGCAGGCATTTTAGCCTTTTTAAATTTACCCTGCGGCATTATTTAAACGTTTAATTTGTATAAAAGTAAACAAAATTGTCTGCACACAAATAGCACGTTTTTTAGAATTGTTTGGCAAACAGCTGATGGGAGGTGTGACCACAAGCCAAAATCCGTTATAACGCCGATAAAATATACTAAAATACAGAAGTTGCAACATGGCCACACTCTATAGAGATTTCGATAAATTTCAGATGAATGGCGCGTCGTTTTAAACACTTCGTTCAAAACATTTACACACCGAATACAAAATTTGTATCCTCCCTTTGATCAGGTTTCATTAAAAACATTACTGCCTTCATATATGGATGTTTCTTCACATTGTATTTTTGAAATTTCTTACCATTTTTAATGTTACTTTTGCTTTTAACGCAATTTGGAGCTGATGTTAAATATCATAGCAAATAACATCCTCATTTGGCGCAAAGTTCAAAAACCAATATGCATGGAATGGATTTAATTAAAAAAACGAACACAGATTGTCGCTTTGGATTATATAAATTTAATTTTTGATTTCTTAAGCAAATATACCGATAAGCTATCAACCGAGAACAGGGCGATTATTCGTTCAACGTATATTATTTGCCTGCTTAACTAGAAAAACAAATTGTACATTCAATGCAAAAACCGAAATTATTGTATTGATATTTGTTTTAACAGGAAATGATTTAACATTTAAAAGCGTTTGGATATTTGTAGTTTTTTGTTTATGTAATTTTAAATGGGATTTTCCTTGCTTGTACATATGTATATTTTATAAGTATAATTAATTATTTTTGTTAATACACATAACTAAAATCTACAACGCGCTTCGGGATTTAAATCTCGAATTTTGTATTTAATTTGTTTTGCCTTTTTTGTCTTTGCTCGCTTGGCGCGCGCTTTTTAACTCACTTTGTGATTAATGCATTATTATTTTTTTTTTGTGTTTATAAAAATAGTTTTACAAAACTTTTAATTATTAATGTGTATGTGTTTAGATGTATGTGTATGTGTGTGTGTGGTATACATGTATTATTATAATATATATATATTTGTATAGTATATTTGAAACAATTAACTCAATTTTCCGACTATGATGCCAGTTACAATTAAACCTATTATCACAGCAATCACTAATAGTATCAATATCTTCTTACGATGGCTATTTCGACTGACAGCCGCCTTCTGAAGATGACTGCGTCCCTCCTCCACCATGGCAGCTGTGTTGTCAATATTGGTTCCAATAGTTTCTGAAAAAAAAACCGATAAAGAAAGCTACAGTCAAGTTTCGGACGTTGGAGTTTTGGTCAACAAAATAGTTTCTTCAAAAACATCACAAAGAGTATTTTAAAACTGCATTATATTCGACTACACGAATTAGCAACTCAACACTATTCATTTCATTGTCTGTATAATTGCCATGCATAAATTATACACAAATTAATAGTGTTGACGACATGCGACATATTGTTCAGAGGAATCCCGCTGCAGTCTACTTAAAAACTACTTGAAAACTGCAACTGGTTCGTGTCCGTGCTTAATATTATTTGAAGTACGAGCTATTGGTTAGTGACTTGGACTTTGGATCGGCAAAAAGGCTTTTCATACTTTTTATTGATTAAAATAATTAGAAAACGAATTTTGAAAGTGATCGGGGAAATGTCGTTAACTATTAAACCAGACGGACATGAATAAAATAAGCCACTTGGATCAATTGTTATTAAAATTCGTTATGGTAAAGATGGAATACTTTTATATTACCATTCGGATAGATTACTTACCCACAATCTCTCGCTGCTCCACCACCATAGTGGAGATCTTGTTCATAATGACATTCACATCAATCACATCCGCCGCGATTTGTTCCATCTGCCGGTGGCGCTCCACAAGCATATCGTGCTGCCGCTCCAGTCCAGCCTGATCCTGACGCTGTTGCTGCAGCAGCTCGGTGCGCGCGGACAACTCCGCCTCACGTTCCGCTTCCGCGGCAAGTTGATAGCTCTGTCGCGTCGCCTCCGAGATGCGTTTCTGCTGCTTCGAATACTTGTCGACAACTGCGTGAAACTCATGCATTAGCTTCTCCAGCTGCAGCTTCTGCTGGCGATCGCCGTGCTGCACCACCGCCTGCAGACGCTGCAGATCCTGACTGGTGGTCTGGACGCGTGCATTGGTCTTGGTATTGATGGCGTGAATCTTTTCGCGCAACGAGGACAAATCTTTGGCGGTGCCTATCAACTTCAGTTGCTTCTCCAGCTGCTTGGTGCTGGTGTTCACAGCGGTGATATTGTGGCCGATATCCTCGCTGAGCGACACAAACTCGGTGGGACTGAAGCCGGAGTTGCCGCTCGAGGTTGCCGCAAAGCTCACCTCGGGCGTGGCACTCGAGGTGGCGCCATAATCACGATGCGAGCTGCTCGTAGGATTGTTCAATGCCTGCGACATGTTTCCTCTTGCTAGATGGTCACTCTGTCGGGGGTGGTGGTGGTGGTGGTGCTCTGGTCACTCTAAAAGGTTTCACAAATTTGATTGCTTTGCTTGTTTTTTGTGGGTGTTGCGCACTCGTTGGGTTCTATGACGCGACTGTCTGCGAATGCAAAGAGCTTAACATTTAGTTAGGCCAGCGCCACAACTCGTATCTACAAACTAATGGGCCTCGGGTTACACAAACAAGCCAACTCAAAACTGGAGCCAAACAAATGATTCACTTCTTGAACTCAACGCACAGTTTATCAGCCGTCCTAACATATGACAAACACACATACACATGCACATGCACACGTGTGTGTGTGCAATTTGTATGCATATGCATGTATGGGTGGGGGTATGGGGGCAAACACTCACTGTACTTATTATATGGGTGACAGCAGCTATAGGGCTTCCAATTATTAGTATAAGTTACCTAGGATTTACTTCAATGGGCGAGTTGATTTCCAGTTTCTTCTTAACTAATTTGCCCAGTGCGCAAGCCTTTCACTGCACACACAACACACAAAGACACAAGTTATTGTTATCGATATTCGATAACGAGCAGCAACTGTCGCTTTGCAGCCCTACTGCTGAAATTAGGGAACACTGAGCGCTGATAAGCAAACTAAATTTGCGCGCCAAACTTCACCTCACTCTAAATCTTCAATATTTCAGCGTTGCAGGCAAATATTAAATCTAGCTATATATATTATTTTTGAAAAGTAAATTGCTTTATGCTTTAGTAATAAGTCGAAGTTAACTGAAGAAAGGTCAGCCCCTATGAAATAAATTTATAGGAATTTAAGAATTCACAAGGATACGGGTACTGTTCCTAGGAACAGTTATTGACTAAGGTATGCGAAAATGCAGCCAAATGTGTAATGTGGACGTTGCACAGTCGGTGCAGCTAACACAAGACCCCTACTTTACAAAACAATCACAAACATAAAACCTGATGGAGAGAAATAATTTGTAATTGCACAAAAAAGTCTCTGAAGCGACTGATCATATTGGTATTAATTTAAGTTTAATAAAAATAATTAGGCTGAAGTGGTTTTATGTTTACAAAAAAATTAGATTTAATGTTTTCCTGCGAAATTTTTTTAAATTTTTAACATTTGAGAGATTTTTCAGGAATGTAACTCACGTTTTAAACGTCTGCCAATTGTGTTAGGTTTATGAATAAATGACATATTTATTTGTAAATAAAAAATTGTGTTTTTAGTTAGACAGGGGTCTTGTCATGTCGAAGTACCCTATGGATTTCAATTATTTGAATGTTTCGTAGGATATACTTGTATATGCGAGTTGATTTCCAGTTTCTATTTAAACGCAAACCTTTCACAGCACTAAACATAAAACTTTGACATCGATATTCGATAACTTCCCGCAGTTGTTTGCAGCCCCACTGCTGGCATTAGGCAACACTAAACGTCGATAATAAATTACGCGCGAAACTTTCCCCAACTTCAAACGATCAAGTTTTTTAAATTATTAAATATTATCGTTATAATAACAAGTTTGGTTTAATAAGTGGAAGCTGACTGAAAAAAATCACACAATTAAATGAAAACTATGAATTCGATACGGATGCGGATTTTGCTCCTGGAAATTCTTGTGATGATTGATGGATAACCAAACATCAATTGAATTTAAGCCATGCGGAAATCGGGCATGCTTAACTAAAATAAACAACATTTCACTCGCTTCCGGCTGTAAGACAAAAAGACAAACAAATACTTTTTCTTGACGTTGATTTGTAATTCCGTAGCTTTAACGTACAGAGTTATGCTAAAAAGTAAAAATCCTCATTATTTATTACTTGTCTCCCCTGGCGTTGTTTAGTGGGTCTTGGCGGCCAAACGCTTGTCGCGCTCCTCCGAGATGCTCAGCTTGACACCCTTGCCCTTTGGCAGCGAGATGTAGGGCTTGTTGCCCTTGCCAATGATGAACACGTTGGTCAAACGCGTGGCAAAAACATGACCCTGCGAATCCTTAATGTGCACAATATCGAAGGAGCCGGGGTGACGCTCACGGTTGACAACGGTGCCAACACGTCCCAAATTCCTGCCTCCGGTGATCATGCACAGGTTGCCTGCAGAAAATAAATATTTATTATTAAAAAATGTAATAATAAAGTTGGTTTAAATGTAATTGCACGTAAAAGTTACTGAATTAGCTGGTAAAATGCTTAAAACAGAGACCGTCGTATCAAAAATTGCTGTTGGCTTTTTTGTATTTGAACCGCGCAACTTGGATTAAAAAACTCGTTTTGCGGTCTTCGAAACAGCCAAAAAGATCAATTGAGACAGATTTGTCGACGTACCGGAATCGAACTTGATGTAGTCGGTGATCTTGCCGCTGGCAATGTCCACCTGCACGGTGTCGTTGGCGTGCACCAGAGGATCGGGATAGCGGATGGTGCGGCCATCGTGTGTCACCAGGAAGGGAACTCCCTTGGCGCCCAACTGTGTCTTGCGGACCTTGCACAGCTTGTACTGCAAAGTTAAAGCAACAAATTATTAGTTTAAAATGTAACAAAATTTCAAATGTAAATATAATTGAATTGAATTGTAATTGCACGGAAAAGTTACTGAAACGGCTGGTTGAAGTGCACAGATCAGAGACCGTCGTATCAAAAATTGCTTTGGGCTTCATTTTGAACCATTTCACGCACTGCATTTTAAGCGCCAAACGGTCTTCGATAAAGCCACGAAGGAATGCCCATTAATTTATGTATACAACTTGGAATATACCTTAGCTTCCTCAGCGGAAATGCGGTGAATGGTGAAACGACCCTTGACGTCATAGACCAGACGGAAGAACTCGCCGGTCTTCTCAATGGTGATGACATCTGTCATGCAATAAATGGAATATAAATATATTTATTTTACATGATCAATTATAGTATAACTTACCCATGAATCCAGCTGGGTAGGTGGGATCGGTGCGCACCTTGCCGTCAACCTTGATGAGACGCTGCATGACGATCTTGGTCACCTCAGCGCCGTTCAGGGCGTACTTGAGACGATTTCTCAGGAAGATCAACAGCGGCAGCGACTCGCGCAGCTTGTGTGGACCGGTTGATGGACGGGGGGCGAAGGCGCCTCCCAGTTTGTCCAACATCCATGCCTTGGGTGCGGCTAAACGCTTCAAATGCTTCTTGGGTCCACGAGCCTACAACAAATGGTTTATAATACATGATACACTAAACTTTATAAATGTCTTCTTGTGCCAATCAACAAACAAAAACTCGCAGTTATTTGCAGTTATGCACTCGCACTTTCAGTTAAATGTTCACATATTCAACATTGGCACAGTTTGGCGCGTAGTTTTTATTACATTTCACTGGGTTTTTGCTTGTTTAGCGCGTCGATGGCAACGTATTTTATTTGCATTTATATTTTCGGCCTTACCATCTCGTACGATACGTGAAAAAGGAAAGGAAGTTGATGCGCTGTCAAAGCACTTGACAGCTGCTCGCGGCGTTGCCACTTCTGTCAGTTGCGTATTGCCGTATCAGGGCGAAACAGTGTTGGTAAGTGTTTCCGGCATCAGGGTTGCTTGAAGCGCGCGAACTTTTATGTTTCAAATTCAAACGAGTAATCAATTCTTTATACAATTGTTTATTTTGGTTTTCATATATTTTTTACGAAGGCGTAGCGATATGTTAGTAGCCATATAATAAACGATGAATTGGACATTATGACCAAAAGCGAGTTCGAATGAACTATTGCAATTCTCGCTTGGCGATGAATAAGATTTTGGAATATCATATAACTCATAACACCACTTTTCTCTCAAGCAGTTGAATGCAGAAGTGAATCAACCAACGAAAAAAGCAAAAACAGTTAATTCAGTTGGAAGTGATGGCAACAGTTTTTTGGGCTTGTTATACAGTAATATATACCGACTATCTGAAGAAACATAAATTGTAAGGCTAGCAACATATCGGACCGCCCTCGTATAATAATGTTCTCAAACGCACACAGTTTTCGTTCAAGACATTGTTTTAATTACAGTCTGTAAAACCTACTTAGACATTAAACGGTAGTGTTCTAAGCAAACATTGTTGCCAATTTAACTTTCTTTTTTTTTTTTTGTTACCAAAAACGTTTTGGTTTTCATTAATGTATTTTTCTTATTTTTTTCATGGGCATTGTTTTTGTTTCATAATTTGTTGTTTGTTTTAAGCACATGTGCTTTTTATTTGTAGTACTTGTTTTTGTGTTATTTTTTTTAAATTGTTTTTTGTTTTTGGGAAAATTTCTTGTTTTTGTACATAATACAAATTGCATTCCATGATGCATTGTTTTTTGTTGTTGTTGTTGTTGGTTTTGTTATAATAGTTTTCTCGACGCGCAATGAGACTTAAACGTAAGAAATAAATTGTTAGAAATATTAATTAATTAATGTATGCAATTATGAATGTTACGTTAGTAATTAAATGGCTACACATGTCCGTCCGTCTGTCCAACCTGTCTCTCAATGTATGCATGTATGTGTGTTTGTTGTATTCATATCAAATTATGTTTATGAGGGGTCTTCTTTTATTAATTTTTTGTGTTTTGCTTCTACTTTAGTCAGTTTATTGTAAGCTGTTCTCAGTCCAACTTCTTCATGGATTTCAGTGCACGCTCGCGCAACTGTTTCTCCAGATCCTCATTGATGCCCGGACCCCCGGTCAACATCAGCGGCAGTTTGCCATTCCTTTTGCCCGACGTCGCCGCCGCCGCCGCTGCCGTTGAAATCTCTTCGTCGTCGTCGTCGTCGCTGCTTTGGGAGCTGCTCTCTTGGCGATGCTTGTTGCTGCCGCTGCTCTTTCGCTTATGCTTCTTATGCTTTTTGCTCTTCTTGCTGTGCTTCTTATGTTTCTTGTGCTTCTTCTTCTTGGACGATGAATCAGCCTCCGATGCCGAGTCGCTATCCGTTGACTCCGCCGCCTTCTTTGACTTCTTGCGTTTCTTTTTGGGCAGACGCTCGTCATCCGATTCGCTGACGTCGCCGGCGCGAGATTTCTTATGACTACGCTTGCGACTGCGATCGAGGCTGTGACGCTGCTTCTCCTCCGCCGGCTGCTCAGCGCTCGATGTGCTGCGCTGCAGTTTCTTGTCGCCACCGCCACCGCCGCGACGCTTCTCCTTCTCCTTGTCGGCACCCTTGCCCACAGTCATGGATTCGTCTTTGCGTTTCGATTGCGACTTCTTCTTGTGCCGCTCATCGCCGCCGCTGCTGTCGTCATCGCTGTGCTCGCTGCCGCTGCTGCTGCTGGAGCTGCGCGACGCTTTGCCTTTGCCAGCTTTGCTTTCGTTCGCAGATTTGGACTTTAGGCTTTTATTGGCGGTCGCCGAGCGACGATTCTCTCGACGCTTTTGCTGCTGCTGCAACTGCTGCTGCTGCTCCTCGTCGTCGCTGTCATCGCTGTCGGAGCTATCGGAGCTGCTGCTCTGACTGTTGTCGCGCGTCTTGTTCTTTGGTGCGGCAGCAGCCAAGGCGCTGCGCTCATGCGACTTAAGGAACGGCGACGGAGTGCGCGACAAGCTGGCCAAACTGCGATGCACCGACTGCGTTTTTGGCTGCGCCTGTTGAGCTGCTTGTGGCGCCGGTTGAGACTCGATTTTGCGCACTGCCGGCGGCTGGGCAGCCGTCGGCAATTGCGGCTCCTCTCGACAGAGATCAATGGTGTTGACAGCCGGTCCAGCGTATTCCACCGAACGTCTGCGCTGTGCCGGCGCCGCCGGTCGCGATGCCGAGCGACTGCGACTGCGCTGACTACGACTGCGGCTACGGCTGCGACTACGCTTGGCGGAGCGGCTGCGACTACGACTGCGTCGCCTGGGCATGGGACTGACACTGCGCTGCTGCGGCTGGCGACGCGGCACTGGACTGGCGCTGCCCGAACTGGAGCGTGCCATGCGCTGCTGCGGCTGCTGGTTGCGTGCACCGCCCAACGCCGGCCGCTGCTCGGTATGATGCTGATCCCAGCGACTGAAGTTGGCCTGCGGCGAGCCGCGCCTGTCGAAGCGACGCACTGGCGAGAACTGCTTGCGGAACTGTTGTCCACCCTGACCCCCGGCAGCTGGCGAGGGACGGCGATCGCGCGAGAAGCGCGGCGGCTGATTGCCGCCCGGCGGCGACTGGCGACGATCGAAGCGTCTGCCGCCATTGGGACTGTTGTGTCTGGCCTGCCAGTGAATGCGTCCGCCACGCTGATTCGGACTCCCGCCGCGATGCTGCTGCTGCTGCTGTTGCCACATGTTGCGATTGCCGCCGCCACCGCCACGTCCACCACGTCCTCCTCCGCCGCCGCCGCCGCCACCACGGAAATGCATGTTCGGCGAACGTCGACGATTGTTGAAGCTGCAACAAAGACAACACAAAGTAGGCAATGAGTTGGAATTCATGTGTGGGAGACAATTCTCTCTGCTTACCGCCTGGGTGATCTGGAGTAGCGCATGGGCGACCTGGAGAGCATGCGTGAGCGCGAGCGACGTCGCGAATTGGAGCGTTGAAAGCGTCCCCCGCCACCGCCATTATCTTGTCGCATCGGACTGCGTCCGCGTGGCGAGAAGCCACGTCTGCCATGCGGTGGCGGTCGTCGTCCTCCACCACCTCCGCCGCCATTCCCACCAAATTGTCGCGCACGCGCATCGCCACGCTCCATGGAGCTGGCAGAACCGTCACGATTATTGCGATACTGTCGCTTGTTCTGCACACTGTTCTTGTTGCGACGATGCTCAAAGTGCTGGTCCTGTTGCCGTTCCGGCGACAGCGAAATGCTGCTGGCCCGCGACCGTGAGCTGCGACGCCGCCGATTGTTGCTGCGCACCGAGGAGCGTGAGGAACTGCGCGATCTTGCCGCGGGCGAAGCTTTGCGGGATCTGCAAAACGGAGAGTAGTAATATTCATCTGCTTCCTGCATGGTATCAAGTGTCAGCTTGTCAACTATAAACTTTTGTTATGGTCTTTGACATTCGACAGTTGACATACCGAATATCGATAGTCAATCCTCTATAACTCAAAATGTCCTCGACTTGTCAAGACGTGTCAGATGCAATTTCTTGTTTGTATTTTCTTAAAACTGTTTTAATATGACTTTTCCTAACAAGTCGAAGACATTTTTAGTTATATATATAGGAAGTAATGGCATTTATAAACAACAACTTGGAAGAGCTGCATCAACACTTGTAATTACAGCTTTTTTTAGTTGAATCTTCTTGTCCGATTGAATTAATAACTAAACTATAAAAATAAAACCATAACGTTTAGAGCAAGAATGCTGAAACTTTAAGCCTTTTTTTAAATACATATGTTAATTAAATCGCGAAAAAGCAAATCTAAACGGAACACAATATTCAACCATCTTTAAATCCTAAGTATAAAACGATAATTTCACGAAAAGAGATCAATGTACTTTATGACTGCATTATCCACAATTTTGTGTTGATTTTATTACTTGTTTTTTGCCAAAATTTTAAATGATGAAAGATCAATGTGCCTCGGTTAAAGAACATACATCAGAGAATGACTGTAGGGCTTGTTATCACAAATTAATAAAACTGATACGGTTAATCGTTTAAATTAAGCATAATGTTGAATCATCTCAAACTTTGAAACCAGAATAAATAAACCTAGCTGATATTCGTTCTAAATCATAGCTATCTGTTGGGACTCAGTTAATTACAGGTATTTCTATGCAGTATCTGGACCTTTCTCTACAAGTGTCGTCAACTTATGCATAGTTAAATTATATATATATTTTTCTTTGGACAATAATATCCCTTGGAAATGTTGGTCCTCTATACCTGGAACGACTGCGCGTTGAACGCGAGCGTGAACGTGAGCGCGATTTGGCCTTTGATTTGGATTTAGATGCAAGTGCAGCTGGCGACGCCTTCTGCACGGAGTGGCGTCCATTCAGAGCCTTTGGCGCATCCGCTGCGGACGCACCACGCTGCGTGGAACGTGGAGAGCGGGAACGTGAGCGTCGGCGACTTGAACGTCGCTCCCTAGACGCAGCGCGTCCTCCACCGCCAGTTGCAGGCGCTGCAGCAGCGGCACCAGCTGCCGTTCCACCAGTTGCTGAACCGGAACTCGGAGAGCCGGCGCCACGCTTGCGAAGACGTGCAGCGGCATTGGCGGCCGCTTCTCGGGCTGCACTGTTAATGGGCGCTGCTGGACCGCTGTTGCTGCTGCTGCCGTTGTTGGCCGCGCTGCTGCCCAACTTGGGAGCAGAGCGGGAGCGTGAACGTGACTTGGTGCGATCGTGTCGCTGTCGCTGTTTGTCGCGGGCACGCGAGTGGGAGCGTGAACGGGAGCGGGAACGTGAGTGGTCACGTTGACGTTGCTGTCGCTGCTTTTGCTCCTCCTCGCGCTTGAGTATCTCGTCCTTCTTCTGCTGTATGAATTCAGCGGGAATGCCGCTATCGCTGTCCTGTGCGGACAGCAGCAGCGCCCACAGTTCGCCCATAAATTGGCGAGCATTGCGACCGTTCAGGAAGCCAGTCATATTTATTTGCATCTTCTTTGGGCAGGGATATTTCTCTTCCTCCAGCTGATTGTAGACAAACTCCACAACGACATCGTCCTCGATGTGCAAAATGTCGGTGATCTTTTTGCTGATCCAGGGACGCAGCACATCCAGTTTCACCTTGGACATGTCCACGCGCTTGTTCAGGCAGTCCCCGAACTTCATTTGCTTCATCAGCTTCTTTTCCTTGTCGCTGAAGCGCGTGTCCTGCTGCTGGTTGGTGCCCTGCAATCAAACCGAAGATTAGAACAAAATTAATCGAACTGCTATTCGAAAGCTCCCCATCTCTAATAAATGTTCAAATTTAATCGAACTGCAAATTAAAAGCCACCCGTCTCTAATAAATGCTCCACTTTCGGCATCCCTAGAAGGAAGCCCCTTAAAGGCGGCGTGCAAAACTTATACGTATATCATAATAAGCAAAACAATCAATGCTGTTTATCACACAAATAAAATGCATTCTTTTTTCCTGTTCTCTCTTTTTCGCTCTCTCTCCTGTTTTGTGTGCAGTTTCTCTGCTACAGCGGCGTTTATCGATTGTCCATCGGCCGCCCAACCCCTCCCCTCCCTTCAAACAACCCCATAGAAACGCGTAACACAACGTACCGTGAACATCATTTTGAGATGCGAACGTAATTGCACTTTTTGGCGTTACGTGGTTTATGAACTGGGCCGGCGAATTTGCTGTTGTTTTTATTTCATGCCACAATCGCTGCGCGCGCTCTCCGCTAATCAAAACACACAAATGCAGTAATATTTAACTGTAACCCGGCACCACGCAACAAAATTGTCGTCTATACACACGCACACACACACAGCACAGCACACGCACACTCTAACACAGCACACTCTCGCACACAAACACTGGACTCGCGTGTGTGTGTGTGAGTGCGATGCGACTTTAGAACGCGCCTCAAATAAGCTGTGAAATCGGCGTTTTAATAAGTGCAATCACTTAGTGTAACTATTTGTCTGGTTGGAAAACTACACTTGCTGCGTTTTTGCCAACTTTTAATGCTATTTTCTTAATTTTTCGCAAGAAATTTATGCGTGTAGCTAGAGCTGGCACGAAACAAACGATATACGGCAACAGCGTGACCGTATACTGAATACCAAATTATCCTTTTCAATGTTGGTCAAAATATACCGAAACACAACACTTGCATTTATTATCATTTTGCTTTCTGAAATCTATCTAGAATGCTTAATCATTTTTTTTAATTAAAATTAACGTCATATTTTAGGTAGCCAGATTTACCTTCATAATATTTTTTCACAAAATCAAGACATGGTTGAATTTTTAAATTTGCTTTCCGGTATGTTAATATCGAAATGGTCACACTGCTAGGCGGCTGGTTATGAAGCGATTGTCAAATGCCGGCCGATACAATCACGGTGGCGCGCGATGATTTTGTGCAAAAAACACGCCTATTCCCGAAAGTTATCGCATTCGATTGCAATCGTTGCGTATACGTTTGACAAGAGTTATTTATCGGTGCATTCGCATTAATTCAATTAATTGCTTAAAATTATTCACAGCAAAAGACAGAACATGATTTATTTAAAATAATTTAATTCATTTAAAATTAGTACATACAAATAAGTATTTTCAACAAGAAGTTAAAAACGGCTTTTTATAATTAATTTATTATATGTAAATCTAAACTAATATTGTTTTGCCATGTGAACTGCGTGTGTTTTTTCTATGCAAGTGTTTTTCACTACAAATCTAAAATTGTGCACTGTTGCTGTTGTTGCTCGTTTGTTTTTGTTAATTTAAATTAATTTAAATGCATTAATTTTAATTTTTAGCTTAATTTTAGCATTATTTTTCGAGCAAAATTCCATTTTGTTTTTACAGGATACATGAAAATAAAATTGGGATTTACATTATAAACTCGCTTTGTGTAGTTTTTGTGACATTATAACCACAAAAGCCACATAAAGTATCTTCATGGTGTAAAACCCAACGAATGAAGTATGGAGAATTTAAAAAAAGATTAAATAACATTTAAAATTTGATTTCGCTACAAAAAATAATTCCTCATGTAAATGTGTAAATTTAGATGCTCCACCTCGCAAACTCGCTCAGTTCTTTTGGTTGCTGTTGTGTTACCCAGTGTTAACACACCTATCGATTCGCCTATGGTATCATGTTGGGCTCCTGAGCGGCTCCCGTCGAGTACTTGGGCTTGCAAACGCATCCGCTCTCTACGAGCACATAATCCTGGCCGGTTAGCGTTACTGGACCCAGCGGAATGACCAGGAACAGATACGGGACATATGTTTGCGTGCATTCACCACGTACCACATCACATTCAGAAGATCTGTAAAGATTGTACAAATATTTTTTTCAATTAAAAAATCATAGTTTTAACTAGAATAACATAAGCTCAATAAAATTATTGTAATTTATTTTTTTGGGAATAATTTGTACACATAAATGTATACATAAATTTACATATTTTTTTTTTTAAATCCACAAGCCGTTCGGAAAATTATATTGATCATTTTTTTCGCCTCAATATGCTGTTATTTAATTTTTCTGTTATTATGTGCAACTTTTATTAAATGTTTAAGATTAGTTACAAAATGTAAATTCTAAGTTTTGCTAGTGTTGAACAGTAGAGAAAATATTTAAACTCCTCAGCCGAAAAATATGCAGCACAAAATAATGTTTTAAACGGAATACAGTGCGCATTGACGATAATTTCAAAAGACGTGGAATTCAAATAAAAAACCTATTGGGTTTATTTTTATTTTAAGCGGATGTGGACTAACTTTAAACTAAAATCAAATAGTCTCCAGTTTATCTTGGACGTCGCAAATCACTGCATTAATTTATTAAAGTGGGCCTTATAGTTCATTCAGTTATTTGAAGAAAGTGATCAACAATGAATCAACTCAAATATTTGAATACTTACTCGCACACTTCGAAGACCACCTGTTGCAGCAGATCAGGGAACTTTTGCACAATGGTCACGGGTTGACCAGAGGTTAAACTAACACCATACATGGGCGCTGTGGTATTGTAGCGTGTTTTACAGAGCCTCGCCGGAGTATCGCTCTTACATTGTTGCGCCGGCGAAGCGTTCTTCAGAGAACGACCTGGGAAGTGAGAACGAGAAATGATCACTCAAGCGATCAATCGATCAGTCAGTCAATCAATTGCGGCCACGCCACCATTAGCATTAAGCATTCTGCGGCTGCTGACCGACTTACCATAACGATTGCTTCCGATAGCCTCATTGTTCACCTCATCGTAGGCCCTCAACAATGCACTCGTGGTTATTGCTGGATCCAATGTGCTGGGCAATTTGCTTTGACGTCCACGTCGCGAATTTCCGTTCCAATTGGAGAATGTACGCGCAACAGCCGCACTGCAATCATAGATGGACAACACAAAGTTGAAGACGACGACGAAGAAAGTTTTTTCTTTGCTTTGCATAGCAAGCAAACGTCTAATGAGTCACAAGCGTGTGTAACACAATACATACCTGGGATATGGCGCATTATTGGGACCCAAGCAGTCCAGTGAGTCCGTCAACGCATCGCCGGACAAATATTTAAGTCCGCGCGCACCGGCGCATTTGCTGGGCGGCGCATCATCAGCGCTGCTGCTGTCGCTGCTGCTGTAGCTGGGCCACAACGCCGCATTGGCGCATGTGAGTGCGATGCTGATGACGCAGAGTGCAGTTAGCTGCTGTTAAGAAGTGAAGGAGAAAAAATTTAAAATAAATGAATGCTTATTCAATATGCATATGAATGTACACAGAGAGAAAAACGAATCGTTAACCTAGAACAGATCGATCCATAATACAAATATATTTATTTTAGAACAGAATACTTTTTACATGATCAATCTTAAATACGAATACATTTATTTTAATATAATGCTATTCGAAATATTTATGTTGATTTAAGTACTAGATCGATTATAAATATATTAGTTAGAAATTTGTAATATTTTTGTTTTATTTCATTACTTATATGATTTAATTTCAATTTGTTTAATGAGCCTTGGAATTCTAAAAGCTGAGATCGGACACCTTTACTCTAAATTGAAAGTACAAAAAATACTCAAGGAATTAACAATTATGAATTTAAGCTCGGAAATCTTTCTCAAAATTTGATTCTCTACATCATATTTTTCAACTTTAAATTATCATTGTTGTTTTAAGTTAAATTTTAAATACAATTTTTCTCTCTGTGTAAGTATATATTCGTATGATCAATATTGTTGGAAGCCAAGCCTATATTTATAACGTGTAGCAAATTTTGCCGCGTCATGAGTCACAGGCAAAAAACTAATTGAAGACTGCTCGACTGTAGCTTTACTGCTTACATACTTATCATATCTATATGCATAATGAGCACATTCAGATTTATGCTCATAATTAGAAATACAAATAAGACCGTTAACCAACCGTCTTTGATGGGCAAAAGAGACGTGATATTGTTGTCGGCAAATGCTGTAATATCAATACACATGGAACTTCTAACATGAATCATGTCTTATCTACAAAACAAAATAATAGTAAAACATATGCAGACGGCTAATTGCACATGTTTTGTAATGCGAGATCCATATGAAGACTTCACATTAAAATTCCACAAGCTCAATAAAAAAGTTTCTATTTTCCCAAAAACGAAGACATACAGTGCTCGACTTGACCCGCTTCAACTTCTTTTTTTTTTTTTTGTTTTTGTGGATGCTAAGCAAATTAGAAGATCTCATAAATAACCACAGCAGCAGTAACAACAACAGCTCAGCGGCGACCACAGCTTTGGCCACAACCGACCGCAATCGCCCCCATAGCCGTACGTGAAAGTAAAAACAAAAGAAGAAATTCCCAATTGGCGCGGCTAAATCAGACAGCAGACGGAGTAACAACAAGAAAAATGTTAATACATTTTTCAACAACATGCAAAGTTGGCTTCTAATACGGTCTGAACTTTTTTTTATTGCTACTTGTGGTTTTATATGGTTGCCGTAGGTTTTTTTTTTTGGTATTTTCTTTCACTTTCTCTGTGCAGATTTTTGTTGATCAAGTGTTGGCCTGACCAAAATAAAAGACCACTGCCGAAAAACCAGTTTGGATTGAATCAAATTGCAGCAGCACATAATTTGCTTTTTATCCCAACAGAAAAATAAAAGAAATAATGCGAGATGCCCGTTGTGAAAATCGTGGCACGTATGTCATGCGAAAAAGATAATAAGCCAAGTTTGACAGTCAGACAGTCGCTATCGCTGACAGGTTGTAACACACACTGGCCTCATCACCGTTTGATGTTTATCAATAAAAAAAAAAAAAATAATTGCACGCCAGTGCGAAAATGCTTTTTTCTTTTTTTTCTCACTTTAAATTGATTGAAATATTTCTTTTGTAATTTCTATTACACATGCCCATTATCTGAAACTTTCTTTTCAATTGCACATTTGACGAATGTTTGAAGTGCCAACCGGACTCATTAAAGCCCATTGCGTGTTTTGGACTGTGGGAAGCAAACGAAAGCGAAATTCTATTATTTAATTCTTTTCACATTCATTACAAGAAATTAATGAACTGGTTGCCACTGTCGCGGCTTTTGTGTTTTGTTACTTCAAATCTCACAACGACAAAACTGACAGACTGTTGCACAGGTTTGACAGTGGTTTCGGGGGCCACTCTCACCTGAACTTTAGTTGGCCCTTTTGTCCAATTCTGGCAAAGTTAGTCATTAAACGCGCCATTGTCAATGCCGGTTTGAAAACTTTCTGTTTTTTAGGCTCCCCAACAATTTCATTTAATGCTCATCATAAAATGCACAGACCCTCCAACGTCCGACACTAAACGAATTTGACATTAAAGCGCACCATAAAGCCATTGCCATTTGAACCTGTCTGAAGCCTATTTTCTTGTATTAATACCTGCCACCCATATGATTAAAAGGGTATTTTACCTTTGTGTCTGCCCAATATATCAGTGTTTTTAAGAGAGACGAAACATTTTTGATCGAATTTCCTTAGAAAATTTAGGTACGTCCCCTACTCCCTTGCCAAATAAAACAAATTCAATTAAAACATCCGACTATTTTAGAAGAATATGTAAACAAATCTAAAGTGACAGCTACTATATTAACCATAAATTAAAACATCCAAGAATATTAGGACAAAATTAATCATATTATAAATGACTTCTAACAGTATAGTGATTAAACAAATATCTCGGCGAGGAAGAAGCCACAAATTTGGGCACAATATTTAATTTTGTTGCACATATCAAGTTTTCTTACAACCTCTTAAATTAAAACAAACTTAATTAAAATGTCCAAATATTTTAGTAATGTAATAAACACATTTTGAATATTTTCTTTCGGTAGATTGAAAAACAACTAAAGCTGCAACGGCTTTAATCACAATGAAATTTCTTTGCGTTGTCTAAAAATGCCTTGCGGGTATTGCAGAGTCGAGCACACTCGACTTTCTTAGTTGCTTTTTTTTGTCACTCGATTCGATGTGAACAATTTCAATTGGTTGCCCGTGATGCCTGCGAGGCGAATTTTGGTAAGGAGAGAAGCCTAATGAGGGGGCAACTTTCTTAAGTAGCCGGCTGTCTGTCATCTCTGTGGGTTCATTGAAATTGTCGCGACAATGAGTGGACGAAAATAAAAAGATGCAAATAATTATCATAATTATGATAAGCGCTTTTTTTTTTTTTTTGCCCATAATTGGGTTAGAAATTGTAAAATCATGCATTAATCAAAAAGCCATTGAAGGCGCTCACGGCGACAATTTTAACTTTTCGGACTAATGCGCAGTCATTAAGCGACGGCGAAAGAGCGCTTACATAAGAGCAGCAACAACAAATACAATAACATAAAAAAAGTGGCGACAACGCACTGAATGTTATGTGTGGTTTTTGTTGTTGTTGCTGTTGTTGTTGGTAACATAGTCGTAACAACAACAAATAAAAAGCAAGGTGGGCACGTTAGAGAGAATAAGAATCAAAACTACGGCAAAAGAAACAGCGAAACTGTCAAGATCACACATAGCACACACATGTTAACACACACACACACATGCGCACACATGCACACACACATGAGTACATATTAGGTGCCGTTATAACGAGGTTAACGACCTACATTCATCTCTCTCTGTCGCTCACATGTCGCCAGCTCTTCGACTCAACTGAAGCGTTTTGGAAAAGCATCAACATTTAATAAACAATATTTAATTCGAATACAATGCGCAAATTGGCCCAGACAATATGGGGCGGTGTTCTACAAGTTCTACCACAAGTGAAAATCGGTATTTGGAAAGCATGGCAAAGCAATAGAGCAGCGACGACAAGTCTATTGACAGAGCAAATGGCTTAGAACTGGTTTATTGATAAGCGTTCGCCGCCAGTCGGCCAGTATTACACATATTCTCAATGGGTGTCATTGATAATGCCTATTGAGTGAAATAAATTGCCGATTGTTCGTTCGGTTTTGTATGACACAATTTTCAAGGCCTTTGTTCCTAGCTTGTTGCTCTGATCTCAGAACGTATAGTAATATATATAATGGAACAAATATACTACAAGAAGATAATAGATCAAATATCTTTTTTGTTAATCTATTTGTTTATTAAACTGTATAACGTTGCAGATTGGTGACAGAAAGCTTGTTAAAAACATTTACTAATAAAATAAAATATTAAATAAAAAATTTTTTGATTTGTATGAGACCATTTTCTAGTCCTTTATTGCTGTCTTGTTGATCTGATCTGAACATATATTAAATAATTTAGTTGCTATTTAGTTGCAGTATACATATATTTTATCCATGAACTCTTTTGTTATTCTTGCTGCTTATAAATCTGGATAAGGACGCCAAATTGGTTGCCACAGAGCTAAAACATTTACTTATTTTTTCGAATATAATAAAATCAATTAAATTAAAAACACATTCATTCCAGGTGTTTGTTTGCTGACCTGTTGATCTGATCTCAAGATATAATTGTAATATAATTACATTATAATAGCATTTAATTGTTCATTAGTTTTTAATCCATGATATTTTTTATTCTTTTTGATTGTTTTTCTTTGGAAAACTTTTACTTCTTTTATCAAATAATATACAAAAAATTCTTTAATTTGTATGACACAATTTTCAAGGCCTTTGATGCTGACTTGTTGATTTGATCGGAACATGCGAGGATCAAATGGAGATCACGTCAGTCTGCGCACGCAAAGTTGTTGCATGTTTTACATTTGTCAATCGATTACGATGACGATAAATTAAGTGCAGCGCTGCAACGGCTCTTTTTGATTTTTAACGGCAATCGGGCCAGTTTCAGTAGTTTTCCTGCAGCTGCCAAGACAACACACAACAAGACAGATTCCACGCTTTGGCGTGATAACCCCAGGCGACAAAACTTTCAATGCTTTTTTTTTCATCTTCTTTTCTACTCTTCTACTCTCCAGGTATGCAAAGCACGTTTTCTCAGACTCGGCGAGCACATGAGTGAGTTGCTGTTGTGGCTTTTGGCTTCGAGGCATAGTTAGACGTAGCTCCGTCCGTTGTGTGACAGACAGAGAGAGAGAGAGAGACGGGGACGAAGACAAAGACAAAGACAAGTGCAATGCGGTTGCTATTTGCTGTAGCTGTTGCTGTTGCCCTCTGCCTCCCACACGATGACAACCACCGCTTTCATTTTGGGCTACTTCGCATGCTGTGTGCGTGCTTTTGGCTTTTGGCCATTGTCCGGTTCAGTTTTGCGATCGTGCGTGGAAACGAGGTTAAGAGCAAATAAAAAACAAAAATTTCGTTTGCTGCCCCCAAGTAGAACCGAAATAATGATAATAATTAGCCACAGTTTCTGACACTTTTACTCATTACTCTCATTATTGGTTAGCGGACAAAAGGGTAGCTCAAAAAAAACCAAATTTTCACTTGACTATTCAAAAAAAAAAGAAGAATCAAATCATAATTATGTTGGAGGCAAGCTGGGGTTCAGTCATCAATTACGGGCTCTGTTAGCAAGTACTGTTAGTTCTTGGCGCTACATTAAATAAAACAATTAACACGAATTTATGACAATTCTGTGAGGTGCCATCAGCATTAACAATTCTTTTATCTGTGTGTATTTTTTTCTACCTATTTCTAACTATTTAACACCAGCAAAACGGCAATGGCAGCATTTTGACCTAGAATCTGAACAGTTCTTTGTTTTACAGTTTTTTTAATTCCGCTTTTATGCCGTTTTGCAAAAATTCAAATTGTTTTTAAGGTTGGGTTCTTCTTCGTCACACTCAAGATGAATAACAACAAGAACAGCAACAGCAACAGCAACAACAAAGATCAGGGGGCATGAAGCTGGCCACGCATGAATGAGATTGCCACGCTCACACTGCGTCTGTGTGTGTGTGTGTCTGTGTGTGTGGACTGCTTGCTTGTGTGTGCGTGAAAAGACCGGCTCCAAATACTACCAGCAGCAGAAGAAGAAGCAGAGCAACAACAACAACAATCACGGGACACCATAAAAATCAAAGTATGAATATGTTTAGCCTACTTTTTATAAACATTTTTATTTGCCTCTGGGTCCACAGTGCCCGCGGCTCATTTTCGAATCAGTCTGGGAATTCGTTTTGAATCATCATAGTTTTTTTTTTTCATACAGCTACTGGACACAAGCACCTATTAAATCTCTTGGGCAAGGCGTTGAAGGGCTGAGAAGGGCAAGGGGAGCGAATGACAGCAGCACACGCGAATAGAATTTGGTCAAAGGTTCTGCAGATTGAGATCATCAAAATGGTTCAAAGCCATTAAGCCAAACCGCTATCATACAATCAGGTGTAAGACGAATTCAATTCTCACTTTAGATATGCCAATTTACATATTTATCGCGTTACATCTAAATGGTACTAAAGTATGTAAATAATAAACCAAACTGAGTAAATTAAAAAAAACACACAAAAATTAATAATATTTTTAAAAATATTTAATATTATATGTTAAGAACTATGTCCAAATTCAAGTTGATTTTATTTTGCCAATATAAATATTCTTTAAAATTTCACTAACCGAGATCTTCAAATAATAAACTACACTGGTTAAATTACAAAAATAAATTTAACAAAATATTTAAATTGAATTGAAAATAAAATATTAAAAACTGTGCTTTTATCTTTCCAAAACAAATATTTTACTAGCCATATATTCAAATAATAAATTAAGTAATTAAATTAAAAAAATATGTATATTAAATTTGCAAATAAAATAATAAATACTGCGATTTTATTTTACATATTCCTCAAATTATGAATTTCAAATGAAGAAATGAATTTCACTAGCCGCGATCTTCAATATTCGCTTTGGCACACCCGCATATGGCAATTTGTAAAATCTATTAAAGGAAAACGCATAAATGTTGCTTGGAGAGTACGTGACGCGACTGATCAACAACAATAAAAAAAGAAGAAGAAGCGACTAGTAAAAGTTATTTGACCAAAGTAAATTCATTAAAAATTCGTTAAGGCTCAAAGCTGAGTGTGGCACACACACAGCAGGCAAAAAGAAAGTCAAAGAAAGGTGCTAATTTCAGCGAGTGATTGGCTTTGTAACAGAAATGGGTCGTCGTTGGCTATGACAGGCAGCTGGCAGTCAGAGGCAAGGCAAAAATTAAATTCCTGAAGAATCAGCCAAGTATAAGGTGGGAGGGAAGACAGCCTAGCAGTCAACCAAGCCCAAATATCGCTTAATCTTCAATGAAGACCACCAAGGTGTTTGTGGTGTTGTCTCTCCGTCTTGCAGTTGGGGCTGAGTTGAGCTGATATGATGGTGGGTTGGGCCAGCCAGGCTGCAACTGCAAGAATGTGAGTAAGCACATGTACATACACTACATACATATAAAGTTTAATGGCATACTGATACTGGTTTGCAGCGAGCGTCAAAAGGAATACAGACACACGACGATGCGACGATGAGACGATGAGTGAGAACAATGCCAAGTTCAATGCAAAGAGACAGACTGAGAGTGCAGGCTGAGAGCAGAGCTTGCGTGGAGCCGCAGCTTCCTTGTGGGCGCTTTATTGGCTTTATACCCTGTACTTTTATAAAATGCAAAAGAGTTTCCACTACCCCTAAATGTGTCTTCAATCCTACCCATTTTTTTATTTTTTTATTTTTGGCTACTTTATTTTTCACTAGGACATTTTTGTAGCGCAACTGACGGTCGAGCAATCTTCGCCTGGCAAACTCTTATTTTATTTTTTATTTTTTTTGTGGTTTGGTTTATTGGGGTCACTTACTTTGACAGAACTTCTACTTAAGCACCGGTATTCCATTTTTAAACTGTGTGTGTTGGTGTTAAAGTTGTTTATTGGATTGCTGTACTTTCGAGGGAGCAGCCAGCAACGTTGATGCTTAACGTTTTATTTTGTTTTTTATTTTTTATGTATACAAATTTAATTTGCTTTCTTCACACAACACTTGGGCCTCGAAACACGTAACTGAGACGACAGCGACGATGACAGACACACACAAATGCACACTCGCACACAGATACACTAGACAAGAGCACAAAAGAATCTCAATTTGAAACGACGTCTTCGTCTTGGTCTTGGTCTTGGTCTTGGCTTTTTGAGTCGCAGTCTTTTTCGGAGGAGTGAAACCAGCGCGGCCAAATAACAAAATCAAGTGGCTTGAAAAGTGGCAGAAAACCAAACCGTACAGCTCGAGCGCTCACCTTGGACTGACGTGCACAGGTAACGTTTACCATTCCTTAAGCACTCGGCAGCGGCGTCTGTGGCTGCCACAGTCACTGCCACAGCAACAGACACAGCCAAAAGCCACTGCCACAGTCATTGCGACTGCGACTGCGCAGCTAGCAGCGACGCATCGCTCGTAACCTGTTGCTGTTGCTGTTGTCGTTGCCGCCGCCGCTGTTGTTGACTCTGGAATTGGAATTGGTCTGGTCTTCGTAGCGGTCGCGGTCGCGGTCTCGCTCTTGCTGTTGCTATTGCCATTGGCCACGGTCTGGGCCAAGGCGGACGCACAAAACTGCATCAAAAGCGAGTGACGTACACCGACAACCGTTGATATCGAGGCAACGACAGCTCAAATAATGCACAATACAAGTACTGACACCCAACTGCGTGAAATATGTTCAATGCACCTTGAACGATTTCATAGTTGTATAAGATTTCTCACCTGTTCACCTGTCGGTTGTCAGTCACCGACAGTCTACCAAAGAATATATGTAAAGTCGAAATCCAGAAAGAAGTCGATTTTAGTTCATTGATTTAATGTTGAAATCTAAACGAGATGATTCTTCTCACTTTTTAATATTTAAGTTACTTTTTGTTAAATTAGTACTACATGACGAAATCGGAAAGTTAATTCTTCACGGCACCCAATAACTGATATCTGCATAAAATAAAAATGTCCAAGTATTTTATTTTTAATATTTTATTTCTATATAAAAGTGCAACTATTTTATTTTTATTATTTACTGATTTCGAAATATAGTAGGTGGTATTAAAACGTGGTGAAACTTATCTTTTGAAGCATTCCATAGATTGCTCTTTTCTCAATAGTTTCATAGAAATACCTATGTATATGACTTGACAGCAATTTTGGCGGCAACAAACCCCAAATTAAAAATAACAATACCACAGATAACAAGAGGTAATTAAATTTTAGAAGTAAAGTCAAGAACATCCCCTACAATATTTTAAAGTCCCAAAAGTACTTCCTAAATACGACTATTGAGATCTGTCACCAAAATCTTCATTTAAATCTTCAAAAAAAAAAACAAAGTATGCCGTCACTTTTTAATTATAATGTTTGGTTAAATATTAAAAACTTTTATAAGTTTGGACATAATTTCGAGTTGTGCGAAAATTTGCTGTCAATTTGATCAAGATGCCAAATCTGACTGGACATAATGTAACAACAACAGCTCCCAAAAATAGTGGTGGGAAAGGTTTTGGAAACAAAATACTAATGATTATAGGAATTGTAGCGCTCGTATTATTTTTGTGTTGCTGTTGCATTCTGCTAATACTCTGCAGCCCTGTTCTCGGATTAATGAGTTGTTGCACTATGTGTTGTGATTCTGAAGACGGCATCGACTAAAAAGGACAAGACAAGGCGTTGAATACAATTCTAACCAAACCATAGTCACAAAAGTTTTTTTTTCATATATAACCAGAAAATGTCGTTTTCAATTGGATACCTAATGTCCCATAAATTTTGCCTGGATGCATATGTCACTTACAAATTAAATGTTTACTCGAATAAAAATTCAAACTTTGTTTTTCCTAAAAATTTAATGTGTGAACTGTTTAATATTACTATCTGAGTGTCTAGAATTAGTTTTTCTGTGCTCCGGTTAATATTGATATGGTTGGATTTTGGTCACAATTTCATTTTAAAATCAATCAAAATGGATATTAGAGAGACCGATCCTTATGTTATTATTTTAATTGCGATTCTCTTAGCTATTTTAATTTTCACATTCTGCTGTTGCTGCTGTTATTATATAATAATATGCGCCTTTTGCCCTTTTAGACGTGGCTCTGATGACTGACGACTGGATAGATTAAAGCAACTTAGTGAAACTTAAAATGTAAATTTATCAGTAATGCATTGTGATTGTTTAAAAATGTTGTGTTTTTATTGATTGATCAAAATACGTGTTTTAATTACCAAACCCAAAAAAAATGATAGTGTTGGAATTTGCAATAACGGCAATATAACTTTGTATCTTTTCGATGGACTTCGTCTTCAAATTGCAGTTTGCAATTAGTTGCTTAGTTAAGCATCGAATTTAAATGCCAATTTTAGAGAAGATTTATATGTAACCGGTAAAAAATAAAAGAATAATTTTCTTTTAAATAGGTAGATAGTTTACTCCAGAATAACTTCACATAGAATATGAAGCTTGCACCAATTATTTTAGAAGATACAGAGCCGAACACACTCAAATTTTTGCCTGCTTAACAAGCACAACGAGAACTTTAAGCCGCCTTTATTCGACTTTTAAATTCAGTGTTTTGTCAAGATTATGGACACGATTGCAAATAAAGAACCCTACATATCCCAATGATTTTAATTAAATTCTTTTTATAATTAATTTTCTTCTATGTGAACATAAAAAACCTGTGGTCTGTTACTAGTTCTTGTTCACAATTTGTTTTCCGAAGTTTTCCCTCTTTCTTTTTAATTTGTTTTTTACACTTGGATCAGAATTTTTAGGTTCTCCGATCTCCGTCATTCATAATTTTGTTTTTCTTTTTGGAAAAAGTATTATATATATGTAAATGCAGTTTCATGATAATTGATACATTCCTTGCATTAAACGCTTAATTCTGTACGATTTACATGTAGATCCCCATAAATTAGCATTATCGGTTTGAAACTCGATTACCGATAAGTGTGAATCATCGATTAATGCTAAAACTTGTAGCAGCATCGAAATTGCTATCACGTTTAATAATGGTTAGATATGTTAAATGCGTGTATTGCTTGTTCCTTTGACTTCCAAGTTTTCACCAGCACTAAATTTAAAAACCGAAAGCATTGCGAAATGGCTGAGCCTGCGACTGCAGTTAATTGAATTACAATTAATGATATTGCATAACAGCATATTCTGTAAATATCTGTCTGCTTGTGCTACGTTTACATTAAAGGCGCTTTTCATTTTGGGAAAGTTGCCGTTGCCGTTGCTGATGCCAAGCTACTATATTAGTTTCAATTTGTGATGGTTATTATCAAAAGATGGAAGAAAAAATAAAATACACACACATTCACACACGTGTAGATGCATACGCACACACGCATACACAGTTACAAAACTTTCAAAGTTGTTGTTGCTGTGTTAACTTTTCTCTTTGGTTTCATGCAAGAAATTTGAAGTCAATTGTCGTCGCGGCCGTGCAGAAAAAGTCTTTCCACTGTATGAGAGTATAAATAAAATTAATAGTAACAATTGAAACAAATGTCGCACTTGCCACTACGCGCAACAAAAAAACATTGTCAAACTGAAATACGAGTAGCCGTTACATTTATTGTTGTTGTTGTTGTCCAGGCAGGTGTCATCGACGTTTGTCATCGCCGCACAGTGGACCAAAAATGGTAATCGCTCCACAGCCTTGACAACGTTATCGATTTTCTTAATACGGATCCGATAATAGTCCAATAAATCCAGAATTTAAGGGAATCAGCCAACAGCTGTTATAATTGTGGACAAGATTAGACAAAGTTCAAACAGCGAAATTCGTTTAATTAAATTGTTGTGAAATTGCTCACTGTGCGGCGGTCACTATTTTTCAGCGAAAGTAACTGAACAAGTTCCAATGCCAATTGTGCGATACTTTTTTTTTTGTGTGCTTGTACATTAACTGTCGTAATACTTGGATTGCCAAAAAGAAATGAAAACTCTTTTAAGCATTGCGCATAGAATTTGATATACAGAGAAAGTCAAGTTGCTGTGAACGAAATCAAAAACAACAACAAAGTCTTTGTACGATTCCCTTCGCACACACAGTTTGCCTTGAAGTCGGAGAATAGCAAAATTCTTTACTCTAAAAATGTTTTGAAATTCACGTAGAGCATAAAATTTCGTTGCAGTTTTTGAATACGTTTGGTTGATGTTCGTTTTGCGCGCGCCCAATGCATGTTGCTTTTGCGTTATCGATTACACAACAATACAACCGTGCGTACACAAACAACTGACCAACACTGCTGCTGGTAGTGACCGTGTGTGTGTGTGTGAGAGATCGAAGACAATGGCTGCGGCTGCGGACGGTGCTGTTCCTACCCTTGCAAGTAAATATCCAGCGTATAATATGCAGTTAATTTAATACAACACGCTGCCCAAATGCATCGTTGATGCCATCAGCGATATTTGGGTACGCTGTCAATTGCCAGCCACAAATTTTCTTTGATTTGTGTTTGTCACGACCGCGTGTTGTATGTGTGTGTGTGTGTTGGTTAATACATAAATTTTTCCTTCTCGCTCGCAGTTCGCTCTAGCGTGGCTGTTGAGCTGTGGTCGTCAGCTGGTGCAAAACAGCCATTCGAACACAAGCCCAATTTGCCGCGAGAGGAGACGAAGAGTTCACGTTCAATCTGCTTCAGTCCGGATGGACGTTACTTTGCCTACTCGAATGGCAGCGAGGTGAAGGTGCTGCGCGTCGCTTCCAACACTGGCGACAACCGTTGGCCGGAACAGTGCAGATTGCCGCGTCCGAAGGCCTTTTATTTGAGGTTCTCGCCGCGTGGCAATTATCTGTGCACCTGGGAGCACTATGCCATCACCAAGGATCGTCCCGAGGGTGCTGCCAATCTGCTCGTTTATGATGTTGCCACTGGCACAGAGGTCTATGCCATTGTACAAAAGAATCAAACGGATTGGCAGCCATCGTGGTCGGCGGATGAATCGATCTTTGCCTTGGTCGTCGGCGGCGAAGCCCTTTTCTATGATCTGACCGCTGGTCCCGAAGGATTTGCCACAACAGCTCGCAAAATTGGCGGCAGCCGCGGCGGCATGTTATCTCTCGGTCCCGGCAATTCTCCCCCCTACCTGGCCTTCTATACGCCCGGCGCCAAGGGCGCCCCATCCATGTGCAAGCTCTACAAGTACCCGGCTCTCGGACAGAATCAAACAGTGGCCTGCAAGAGTTTCTTTCAAGCGGATCGCGTCGATATGCTCTGGAATAAGCGCGGCAGTGGACTGCTGCTGCTGACCAGCACCGAGGTGGACAAGAGCGGTGCCTCCTACTATGGCAATCAGGCTGTGCATTTCATGGCCACCAAGGGTGACACCTGCTCGGTGCCACTGTCCAAGGAAGGTCCGGTGCATTGTGTTAAATGGAGCCCCAAGGCTAATGAGTTTGTGGTCGTCTACGGTTTTATGCCCTCGAAAGCGGCGCTCTACAATCTCAAGTGCGATGTTGTCTTTGACTTTGGGGAAGGTCCCCGCAACTGTGCCTATTTCAATCCGTTCGGTAACCTGATTGTGCTTGGCGGCTTCGGCAATCTGCCGGGTGCCGTTGAGGTCTGGGATGTGAGCAAGCGCGAGAAGATCGCTAATCTGAAGTGTGCGGATACCACGCACTTTGAGTGGCATCCGAATGGCGAGTGGTTTGTCACAGCCACCACAGCGCCTCGACTCCGCATTAGCAATGGGTAAAGTATACCTTTTATA
Organism: Drosophila immigrans; assembly: GCA_963583835.1. Lineage (NCBI taxonomy): Eukaryota > Metazoa > Arthropoda > Insecta > Diptera > Drosophilidae > Drosophila > Drosophila immigrans. The sequence continues at coordinate 30,870,653 of OY757141.1, forward strand.
TATAAATAATATATATTAAGTTTCTTTTGTAATTTTTTTATAGGTTCAAGGTGTATCATTATTCGGGCGCCTTGCTGCATGAGACGTTGTGGCCTCAGGGTCAGGAACTGTTGGGCATTGAGTGGCAGGCGTTTGCGGATAATACATTTGCCGAGCCAAAGATCACCAAGGCCAAGCATGAGGGCATCAAGTCCAGTCAACCGGAGGCCAGCAAGAAGGCCTACACACCGCCCCATTTGCGGCTGCTCAAGGAGGGCAAGAATCCGGAAAAATATTTGCCGCAACCAACGATGACGATACCGGGTCTTCCAGCAGCCACAGCAGGTAATAGCAACCGGAAATTCTGGCATAGACAATATGACTTGGATAATCCGATAATGCGGCGAAGCCAGCTGGGACAGGGCGAGCAGCAACAGCAGGTTCACAATCACAATCAGATAATTGCTGGGCAGCTGGTGGCAAACAGCGGCCACAGCAGCTCAAGTGCCAGCTCAACGCGACCCAATCGACGCTACCGACCCTACCAGCATAAGCGCTACTAAAACAAACAGCAAAAATTACAAACCTAAACACCAATTATAAAGATTCATCATCAAATTCCATATTCCACTCATTCTACATAAGACAAAAAAACACCCCAAAAGTGCAAAATTGTGTAGGATTTTAGAGCACGTGGCTTTGGCTGTAAGTAAACAAGTTCATTGCCTATAACATTACTATGGTTCTATTTAGGAAATTATACACATATATTTGTGTTCTGTTTCGTGATACAAAAAAAAAAATGAAAATTGATAGATTGTCAAAAATATGTTTTATATATTTTATTAGCCGACAGACGAAACGCTAAAATGAATGAATGAAAATTATAAATAAGACAAGCAAAAGTGTTTAAATTGAAGTAGCTTTTCTTAAGTGGGGCTTACAGTAATATAGCACTTTAGATGGGCTGATAATCATTTTATTTATTCTTCATTGCACTTTTTCTAAATAATTTAATGTAACGTAATCTTATCGTTATTGTATTTTCCGCTTTTAGGTGCAAATAAGAATAAAAAGAAGAACAATAACAACAGCAACAAAGCGAAGGGAAACATCAACAACAAGCGTGAAGATGGCGATGCCACACCGCCAGATGCAGCTGCCAACGCAACAGCTCCCAACGAGAGCCGAGAGGAACAGCAGCCACATCATCATCATCAGCAGTACCAGACCGCTAATCATTTTGGTGAATCGCCGCGCCGTCAGGCGCCCAACAAACCACAACAACAACGTTCGCTGCCAAGACATCTGCAACAACAGCAGCAGCAGCAGCAACCACAGCTGGATCAGCATCCAGCTGAATTTGGGACACCGCGTCATCATCATGCCAATGGCAATGTTGCTGGCTATAACAATAGCAACGCAGCTGGCGGCGGCGGCAACAATAATAGCGACAAGGATCGCAAGATACGTAGTGTGGCGAAGAAATTGTCCGACATTAAGAAGCTCAAGTCACGCCAGAGTCAAGGCGAAACCCTGGAGTTAAACCAGTTGAACAAAATTGAAATGGAGGCCAAATATCTGGAGGAGCTGAAGGCGCTCAAATTGTCCGCCTAATGATCCGACCGACCCAATGCCATCATCAACTGTTAAATGTGTGATACAACAAACAAACGAAAACTATCTATCGAGTTTACTGCAACCGAGTATAACGAGAATTGAGTTGGTTTATTTCTGGATCCCTCCCCCTTGTAATTTGTGTAATTTCGAACTTCTCCCGCATCTATTAATTTGCTATCAAACATGAAATGTTTAGTGCTGTTTTCTTTACGTGCGCAAATTTTTCAAAGTTATCAAAAAAAAAACTTAAAAACATTTTTTACTATTGTGATTTTTTTATAATATATTTTCGGCAGCCACAATAATAACAATAATAAACTCATTCATGTACCAAATTGTGCTACACAGTAAAACAGAAAAAATAAATAAAAATTTCAAATTTATGTTTCCCAATTGGATTTCTTTTTAACAAATTCTTCACGTCCGTTCTCTTTAATAGCCACATAATAGCCCATATCCTCGTACTTGTGACGCATATAGGCAATATAGCCAAAGACTCCCGTAACCGCGACCAAGCCGATTCCCATTATTATTTTGTTCTACAAAAAAAAATTATATATATATATTTATTTTTTATATATAAACCTGTATGCTTACCGGCTTCGTGTAGAGCTCAAAGTTGATCAGTCTAAAAACGCTGGTGCTGCGAATAGAGCGAATGCCCTCACCGGGATTTTGCTTTTGTGGTTCACTCATTTTCTCAATTTTCAATAAAACATTGCACAATTGCTGTAAACAAATGGCATGTGTTTGGCAAACCGATAAAACAGTGCTGTGTAAAATATCGAGCGATAAGCGCTAGTATCGATTTAAAAGCATTTCAAGTGTGACCTAACATAGGAAATCAATTTCGAATTTATCAATTAAACTATCGAGTTCAAAATTGAATATATATATACATAATTATACATAGCCGTTTCTAAGTTAACTTTTCAGCATTGTTCTTTTTCGGTCGAAGCTCTTTAGTTATATTTTCTACGTCTCCCAGTTGGATGTCTTTTTAACAAACTCTTTGCTGCCATCCTCTCCGAATGCCAAATAATAACCAAGACGCTCGTATTTGTGGCGCACGTAACTGTTGTAACCGAGTACGCCGGCAGCTGCAGCCACCGTCAATCCCAAAATAACTTTATTCTACAAACATAAATTAAATTTTTTTAGACTGCTTGATTTATTTAATTGTCCGCTTACCTGCGTTGTATTCAGCTCTGCCTGAATTCGTTTAAAAACGTTGAAGCCGCGGAAAGCCGTTTTATAATTTTGAGGTTGCTTATCTCCCATGTTTGTTTAAAAGAATTTAGAAGTTTGTGTAATATAACATATGTGGTGGGCAACAAATTGTATAGAAAAATTACAGATAAATGACGAAACACAGTAATATGCAACGACATAAAATTCAAAAGCGATGCGATTTCAAAAAACTACTTTCTTTTTCTAAGGATAATAAAACTGACAAAAAAAAAATGTTTTCAAATGGTAAACATTAAAAAAAAATATATCGCTATTTATCAAATACGACTTATTTAATTATGTGTATTTGAATTGCTATAGTGTCCATAAGCTTGATAAAAACGAAAAATTAAAAGTCGGCTAAAAGCTTTTGTGCAAAGTTCAGAAACTTTATGGAATTTTTTATTTATTCAATTAAGAAAACAAAATCCGATTTTCGAACCCTTTTGTATGTATGAACCCCTAACTTATTCTCAATAGAAAACAAGTACATTTACCGTTTGTTGCATTCAACTTGAACTTTAATAAGTTGTACATAATTCTTTATGTACACATACAATTTAAAATTAAAAGTTTTGCATCCATGCAATTGTCCACTAGTATTTGTCTTTTGCTTAACACAAAAACATAGAAAAAATGTACAGCATATGCCACGAAACTAAAGAAATTTACAGTTAATGAAGTGATTTTTTGTGATATATACAAAAAAAAAAAAATAATAGAAAAGCGCAGCTCGTCACTTCACTCAAATTCAAATTGGTAGCCCCGATCCACAAAGCTGAGACCTCTCTCAGAGCTAACTGGGAACTCATCCATAAACATAATGTAATCCTTGTAATCGGGCGAATTCTTAAGATCCTGCAATGACAAAATTACATAAGTGATATTTCAATTCAAAAAAACCAATTGTGCCTACCTTTAAATCAACATAGTCCTCAAATCCACAGAGAACATAATAAAGAAGCAACGGTCGCTTAATCACATTTCCTGTACGCTGTTTATTTGCTGCTCGCTGCTTCAATATCCCAAGTGCACGCTCCAAGAACTTGGGTGTTATCTCCCGACAGTAGGAAACATCCAAATGATGCAGCAGTGGACACGACTCAATGAACTTTACCAGCGTATCATCGCACAGAAAAGTCCAATTGCGCAGGCAGAGCATCTGTAGATTCGTCATGCAAGTGTATCGCTCCAGAAAGTCAACGGAATGCGTCCAGCTGCAGATGGCCAAACGCTGCAGTTTGTTGTGCGACCAAATGGGCAAATCCGCATCCCAGCCGGGCTCCAGCGGCATGTAATAACCGTCCACAGCAAAGCCAATGATGTCGGGCGCCTTGCGCTCCATGATCTCATAGAACTCGTGCACTTCGCGTATTTTGTGATCGAAACTATCCACGCTGGCCAGCGGCGGAATGGACCACTCGGTGTCCAGCAGGACGACCAATTGCTTAAGCGCTGGCAGTTTCAAAACCTCTGGCAATACCGATTTAAGCGTGGCCAGATTCAATTTTAAAATGCTGAGATTCTGCAGAAAGTCGACGCAGTTGTTCAAACGCAGCCGGCTGATGACATCGTACATGCGGATGTCCAGCACCGTCAGATTTAGTAGTTGACTAAGAAAGCATAGGATAAGTAAACAGATTTGTATGGATTAAATTGTTGACTCACCTGCAAATCTCGTCCAGATATTGCTGCTGCAGTTCGTAGGCCTTGTGCTGATCCTCGTACAAATGTAGCTCCTGCAGGTGTCGGAAGTACGAGAGGTAACGCCCCTGAATGGGTGTGGTTAGACGCAATCGCAGCAAGTTCGGCATCATTTTGGCCATCTTAAAAATGCTGCGATCCGACGGATAACAATCCATATCCTCGGGATCATAATAGAAGCTGATCACATTGGGTAGCACATAGATCTGCATCTCATCGAGGTCTCGCATTAGCGTGCACAAACAACTCGATACGTTCACGTGCTGAATATGCGGCCGCATCTGTCGTATGAAGTAGCACAAATCCTCGTAGTTTGGCAAAAGTTCGCGCCACTTTTCAATGTCCAGCTGATCGTAAGCATGCGAGCTGCGCCAGCGATTTAAGCAGATCCATTGGAAGCGCTGGCAGACCTTGGCGAAGGCCACCTCGCTGCGCAGATCCTGTAGCCGCTCGAATATGCAGTCCAGACAATCGTTGTTCAGTTTGAATATGTCGGCAGTTTGTTCATTGGGCGCTGGAGGCGTGGCAAGTTCATTTGTCGGCTCTTCAGCCATGATCGCTCCGATGTGGACTGCAAGAGATTTTGCATGTTTCAAGTGTTGCTTGCTCTCATTTCAACATTGGCACATACCCAATAAAGTTGTGATACACAATCTATAGGAAATTTACAATATGTTCGCTGCTGCTTTATTGCAAACTAAATTTATGAAATTCGCCTCATAACAAACAAAAAATTTCAGACAGCTGTTTCCAGGCAGTGTTGGTAAACTATATTTGAACACAGAAATGATCGAACCAGTCGGCGGAACTATTACATTAAAATTGCATCATTTCGCATGCCAAACTTAAAAAAGAAACTAACTATCTATTGCTTTTGCGTAATTACTTTGTATTTTAACTAATTGTTAATTTACACAAACGTGTCTATCGAACTAGTTATCGCTGACGTCCTTGTCAGCGTTTTGCAGCACTGCACCAACATTCACATGACAGCGCGATAAGCAATCGAAACTTATCGAAATAACACGTGTGTGTGCGTTGCCGAAATTCATTCCTTTTTCTGCGACTGCAATGAGTTTGTCGCTGCAAAGTTTTTTGTATTGTTGAAACTTGTGAGAAATAAATACAAAACAAAAGTAGTAAATAATGTCGCGGGACTGTGAACAACTTGTCGATGCCATAGTGCATGAATATCTCAAGACCAAGGACAAAAATCTAGCACGCGTTTTCGAGCAGAAAGCCAATGCGGTAAGTTTACAGTTGCATTTCTCTCTCCACTCTCTTCGCTTCTCTTCTTTCTTCTCGTTGTTGGTTTTGCAGTCGTATTTTGCTTACAATGTAATCGATAAATTGCGTTGGGGCTCCAAAAGCCGCCTACAATAAAAAGCGGCTCCAAATTTCGAATGCCGCATGTCAAAAAAACACGTGTTTTTATTAACCAATAAGTTTTCTGTTTTTGCATATTTTTAGCTGACTGTGGCTAAAAATACGCCAAATCTGAAGGAGATCTTGTCGTTCTATGTGGTGAAGGGTCCCAAAAAGGTCCCGCCACCAAAAAACGCTGCCAACGGTAGCGACAGCGATGACAGCGAAGACAGCGATGATGATGCAGCTGCGCCACAAAAGAAATCGCCGGCTGCTGCTGTGACCAATGGCAAGAAGGCTGCCGAGTCTTCGAGCAGCGAGGAGGAGAGCGAAGAGGAAGCTGCACAGCCCGCCAAAAAGTCACCAGTGAAGGCGGCGCCGGCCAAAAAGGCAGCCGCATCCAGCAGCGAGGACAGTTCAAGCGAGGAGGAGCCCGCCAAAAAGCCAGCGGCAGTCAAGGGCGCGCCTGTCAAGGCAGCGGCAGCTAAATCCAGCAGCGAAGACAGCAGCTCCGAGGAAGAGACCAAGGCCGTTCCAGCCAAGGCCGTACCAGCCAAGGCTGCGCCAGCCAAGAAGGCAGCAGCCGCCTCCTCCAGCAGCGAGGAGTCCTCCGATGAGGAGGAGGCACCTGCAAAGAAGGCGACGCCAGCTAAGCCAGCTGCAAAGGCGACACCTGCCAAGAAGGCGGCATCGAGCAGCGAAGACAGCTCCAGCGAGGAAGAGCCAGCGGCAAAGAAGGCGCCAGCCGCAGCACCAAAAGCAGCCGCTAAGGCCGCTTCCAGCAGCAGCGATGACTCTGAGGATGAAGCTCCTCCCGCAAAGACAGTCGCTTCCAAGCCACCGGCAAAGGCTGCGCCAGCAAAGAAGGCTGCCTCGTCCAGCAGCGAGGATTCCTCCGATGAGGAGCCCGCTCCCGCTAAGAAAGCAGCGCCGGCCAAGCCAACGCCAGCCAAGAAGGCAGCATCCAGCTCCTCCGATTCATCCTCTGAGGAAGAGGCACCCAAAAAAGCTGCTGCCAAGCCAGCTGCTCCAGCAGCCAAGAAGGCCGCTGCTAAAGATGAATCCGAGGACTCCTCGGAGGATAGCGACAGTTCCGCTGACGAAAAACCCGCTGTCAAGCCGGCTGTGAAGAAAGCAGCAGCACCAGTAAAGAAAGCAGCATCATCATCGTCTGAGGACGATTCCGATGAAGAGGAAGCGGCTAAGCCAGCTGCAAAACCAGCTGCCAAAGCAGCTCCCAAGAAGGCTGAGAGTTCGTCGGACAGCTCGTCCGACGAGGATGAGCCACCAGCCAAGAAGAAGCCAGTGGCCGCCAAGAAGGAAGAGAGCGATGACTCTGATGACTCCGACGATGCCGATGAGGCGAAACCAGTTGCCAATGGCAATGGCCCCCAAGCGGGACAGAAGCGCAAGTTCAGCGGCGGCGATGATGAGGGTGCAACACCCAACAAGAAGTACAACAATTTCGTCAAATCAGGAGAACAGCAGGTAATTTTTATAAGAGGGAAATATGAGTAGTAGCAAAACTTTATAGAAACGTTATTAACTGACAATTTAGTCATTTCCATTAAACAAAATGTTTAAAAACAATAATTTTGCTAGGCATATAACAGTAAGTAAGGGAAGCGTCGGTCTGTTAAACTAAAATAATTTTTGTTTGTGATATTTATATTTTGTGAGTATTTTATATTATAATTAGATGACTTAAGTCATTTTGATTTATTGTAAGCTAGCCATGAACTAAGCTTACGAACTTTGCTAGTTTTGAGCTACTCGTTTTAGACTATATAGAAATTGAGTCTTATTGCACGATGATAACTTAATATCTGTGCTGTTGTTGTCGCGCTCTTAACAGTTAACGTTAGGACTGTGCGATATCAACTTAAATCGAAGATAGCAAACACATTTTGCAATTAATTAGAGGAATTCCTGAATCTAGTAGGTAAGATTTTTAAATCAAAGAAATTGCGACGATAAAATCTTAATAGCTGCTTTAAAAACTATTAGCTCTTAACGTTTAGACTAAGCGTAGATAGTTCAGATGGTTAATTATCAGTCAGAAGGAAAAGTGTAGCTTAAAACGAAGATAAAGAATTTAAGTCGGTGCAAGACACTTGATTGTGATTAATTAGAAGAATTCGAAAATCTAGTGAATCTGAAATTAATTGATTTATTAAACACACGATAGCAAAACGGTTTCACGTCTACGCCCAATAATAACGCGAACAACAATCAGTTGAACAAGAGTAATGGCAGCAATGGACGTCGCCGGTCGCCATTCCGGCGCGTGCGCACCGAGGAGGTCCTTGTAGATACGCGCGTTCAAGACATGTCCTTTGAGGCGAAGGTGAGTGCCACAAATGCATTTGAGAGTGTGCAGCGCTGTGTGTGCGAGAGTGTGTGTTTTGGAAACCAGCTTTGGGCCCCCCTTCTGACAGTTCTGGGCGGGATCGGGAAGTAAGCAGCGGGGTTACACACAAATTAGCAAACAAAATTGAAAAAAAAAAAAGAAGCGCCAAAGAAATTTCTCAAATCATTTGTGGCACTTGCCGTTTTGTTAGTGCAAATTGTTCCTGTTGTCATTTGACTCGATTGCTTAGCTAATTTGTGTTTAACCTTCTTGCTCGTTTGCTTTCCAGGAAGGAGGATTCCAGAAGTTCAGCAATGGTCGCGGACGCGGCGGCTCTGGCTTTGCCGGACGCCCCGATAGAAGTAAATGGGAGTCCAATGGCGATGGCGAAGGAGGCTTCAAGAAGTCTGGTGATCGCAAAAGCTTTGGCGGCTTTGAGAACAAATCCTTCGATGGTGGACGTGGTCGCGGAGGCGGCGGCCGTGGACGTGGCGGTGGCGGTGATCGAGGCCGTGGAGGCGGCGGCGGCTTCGGTCGTGGTGGCGGCGGCGGCGGTTTTGGTCGTGGTCGCGGTGGTGGCGGCGATCGAGGAGGACGCGGTGGCTTTGGACGCGGCGGCGGTGGACGTGGTGGCGGCGGAGGCTTTGGCAATAAATCTTTCGACTCGGGGCCCAAGCAAAATAAGAAAATCACATTTGATAATTAGTTAATAGATTTAAATTAGATACCGTACACAAAGCCCAAAAGAACGATTTCCAAAAATTCCAATGTTTTCGATTTGAATTTGTTGTAATTTTTGGATGTTTATCTCTTGGGTTTTGTGTTTTATTATAAGGACCCCAAAACAAAAAGAAAAAAAAACAGACAAATCCAAACACACACTCGCAAAACACACTTTACACGCAAATGCAACAGAATATTTGTTAAAAATACAGAACTTTTATAACAAATTTTGTATACAGAAAAACGCAGCCGGCTCTTGGGGCGAGCGCGCCAACAAAGATTTGAAATTCACCCGCGGCAAATCGTTCAAGCACGAGAAGACCAAGAAGAAGCGCGGCAGCTACCGGGGCGGTCAGATTGACACGGGCGTTAATTCAATAAAATTTGACTAGATTTATGTTACCACATAACATATACAACAAAAACTTAATAAATAATTAGCTTGTAAAGATGCCAAACCACCACATGTGTAAAGCAGAAACACTTACAATATTTACTACATACATACATTTGTACGATTCGTCATTTCGTTGTTAATGGTTAATGTTTGTGTATCCAGCTTATGAACTGATCTTCAGCTGAGCGCATTAACATATATATTATTGTTTCATCGTTCCAATTGGATTTTCAATGGACAAATTATTATTTTGCCTTGTAAATTCGAATAGTTTTTGTCGCCCTTTGCTGAATGTCAGTGCATAAACCCATCTATAAATGACAAGCTTAACCATTTGGAAACAACGTTATTTTTATTCTGTTTTACGACATGTAACTTCAATATACATATTAACATTTTAGATAAACACAGCTTGAACACTACTATCAATTTAGCTGATAGTGTAAAAACAACACGTGAATTATGTACTCTGTAATAAACGTATGAAACAAACAAAATTTGGTATTTCCTCAACTATCCTCAACTAAGACTTCATATGAAAGGATTAGAAGACTAATGATTATTACAAACATCAAAAGTTTCCAAAAGACTTTATATTTATTACGCCGATTATCCGGCGCTGCGTTTTCCGGGCGCATTACCTAAATGGAAAATGGAATATATTAAAGTTATATATTATTTGAGACAAATTGGAACTTACGTGTTTAGGATCCCCAACATCCTCAGCACCCGCATTTGGATGAATCACATGGACGGCATTACTTGCATCATTGCAATATAGCATCTCAAATAAGTCAGGCTCACGTTTCACATTGCGAGCAGCTGGACGCATGGCCGTTCTGGACCGAAACTGATTGCGCTGGAAATTCATTTTGTTTATTTCTTGAAAAAAGTATAAAATATTTGAAAAAATTTGTTTTAATTTTCGGGTTGTGTTTAACAACGCTGCCGATGGTTGTCTAAATAAAATAAAGTAGTTTGCTTTCGAAGCTGACAAAACAATTTATTTTTTGCTCAGGTAACTATGCTTTGGGGATAAAGAGACACATTTAATAAGCAAAAACTATATCTAAATTCATTGTTTAGTATTGTAAAGAAACTAATGAGTTACGCACTGTAAATGATATGTAATGATATAGTAATTACTTTTAAACCTATACTCCCCGGAATTAAAAGAATGAGAATCTAATTTGTATTTCAATAATTTTGCTTGTTTAATTTTATTCGAGTGAATCTTTTGAGTTTTTGTAAATTTGTTTCGTTCTTATTCTTGGTATTCTTCATATTCAGTTTACACATTTAGTATTCAATGTATTGTCAAGTGGTTTGCTTGTATGTATGTATATATTTATGTATATAATGCATGGGCAATTTGTTATGTTTATATATATTGCAATACATAGTAACTATATGTAGGTTTTATAGTTTCAGCAAATGACACAACAAAGCAAAACAAAAGCAGATAATTATAAATTATATAATTAAATAATCACAATCTGTTTTACATTCATATTTAATTTAGTAAGTATTTTATATAATATATTTCGATCTACATTATGTTTGTGAGTGAGATTTTAAATGTAATCAGCATATCAATTTACAACGTTTCGTGTCATTTGGTTGTTCGAGGCGACAAAAATACAGCAGATTTGTTACAATATTTAACTACATCAATATATGTATGTATCGGTTAACTAGGGGGGAGTGTAGGGTGAAGGGGTGCAAGATTTAAAATTAGTTCAACAAAAAACATATACATCTTTGTTTATAATATATAATTCTTTTTATAGCTTGAGTAGTTTTCTTCTTTTTTTTATGAGATTCCTGTCGTTTTATTCAGATTGCTCCTTCACGCTCACTCCTTATTCCGACATATAGGGATAGTTGATGTCACGCAAGGGCACGAAAGTCTCCTTAATCGACTGCGGCGATGTCCAGCGGAGTATGTAGTGGGGTCCACCTGCCTTGTCGTTGGTGCCCGACTTGCGACCACCTCCAAATGGTTGCTGTCCCACCACGGAGCCTGTTGACTTGTCGTTGATGTAAAAGTTGCCCGCCGACGATCTGAATTCTTCCAAAGCGCACTTGATGAACTCTCTGCAAGATTGTCAAATATTTATAGTGAATCTTTTCAAATTCTGCTCTTGCTTTATAAACTTACTCGTCCTGGCCAAAAACGGCACCGGTTAATGCGAATTGCGTTGTTGTATGCACCAGTTTCATTGTGTCAAACAAATCCTTGTCTTTGTATACGTAAACCGCCAGCACCGGGCCAAAGATCTCCTCAGTCATAATGCGATCTTTGGGATCCTTGGATTCCACAATCGTTGGATTGACAAAGTAACCTTTGCTGTCCGAATACGTGCCGCCAGCAATGATCTCCAAATTCGAACTGCTCTTGGCATGCTCAATGTAGCCGGTAATGCGTTTAAATGCTACCTTATCGATGACAGCCGATGTGAAGGTGCTGGCGTCCTGCACATCGCCAATTTTCAGTTTGCTCGCCTCCTTCACCAGTCCTTCTTTGATCTGTGAGGGTATTAAATTCATATATCAGTTATATTCATTACGCATAAGTAATAATTCCTTTTACCTGTGGCCACAATGACTCTGAAACATACATGCGTGAGCAGGCGGAACACTTTTGACCGCTATACTCGAAGGCGGAACGGATTGTGGACGTGACAACGGATTGCGCATCCGCCGAGGAGTGAACAAAGTGGTAATTCTTGCCACCACATTCGCCAATAAGACGCGGAAAGTTATGGTACTTGTCGATATTGTTGCCCACCTGCTTCCACAAGCGACTGAATGTCCTGTGTAAACACAATGCATACAAACGAAATTTCAATTATGAAAATCAATAAAGCGCTTGTAAGAGAGAGAGAGAGAGTGGAAACCTACGGAACCGAGCCGGTGAAATTGATGGCTGCCAGGTGTGGCGAGGCGGTTATCGTATCACCAAAGACGGGGCCATCGGCGGGCACAAAATTAACGACGCCATCGGGCACGCCAGCTTCGCGCATAATGTTGAAAATGCGCCAGTTCGACAGCAGAGCGGTGGACGAGGGCTTCCACAGCACAGCGTTGCCCTGCAAAAGATAAATAGATTGAATAGAGTATATAGTAGAGTATGATATCGGTTATGCTATTTTAAATTACATTCATAACATGATTTAGTTATTTTCTTGTTTTCTAAAACAGTTAACACGATAAAGACTTTTCCAAACAGATAATACAGATAATGATTGATATGTATAAACAATAATTGACAGCCTTTGACAACTAATTGGAAATATTTTAATTTTTAGTGCAGTACAATTACTTAAATTATGTAAGAATCTATTCTGATAATAGATTTAAAGAAAAATATTTATTTTTTCTATGAATTTGATTTTGGTTTTAATACATGAGGTTCGATTTAGATCACTAATACAGGTGTTATAATTTTCCTGATGATAATCTTAAGTATAACATTAAACTATTTCCTTTCAATTCAAAAATTAATAACAAAATTTTTTTTTTACATTTTAAAAATAATAAAATACTTATTTTTCTATCAGTTTTTTTATTCATCCAGTAAAAATAGCTCGAAAGTGCAATCGTTGCCTTAAAACGTCTTTCTAATTAGCTGTCAAAAGCTGTATACAAATTAAGCGAATCTTTATAGAACCGATTTTCGATTGGTTTAATAAAAGTTCGTTTAACTTTTTAAATTCCACTAATTGCACAGTATTTTGCGGAGGCATGCAAATTGTACTTAATCGAGTTTTGATTAGTTGCAAATTATTTACACTAAAAGCGCACGATAAATTAATTGTCTCATATATCCCATATTGCGTATACATAACATATAGTATAACTTACCATCATGGCGGGCGTGTAGGCCAAGTTGCCACCGATGGCCGTAAAATTAAATGGGGCGATGGCGGCGATGAAGCCATCAATGCCACGATAACGCATCGAGTTCTTGGTGACCTTCAGGTTCTCGCTGATGGGCTGATACTTGACGCACTCCTTGAGAAAGTAGGCGTGAATGCTGTTGCCAAGACAAAGACAGTTATTAAGGACTATTTTTAAAGAAGGTCAACAAAATAGGGTGTCTGTGTCCGTTACCGTATGAAGTCAATCAGCTCGCAAGCCGCATCGATTTCCGCTTGAATAATTGTCTTAGCCTGGCCCAGCATGGTGGCAGCATTCAAGTCCTGTCGGTATTTGCCCGCCATCAAATCAGCGGCACGCTCCCAAATCTGCAGACGCTCCTCGAACGGCACTCGATCCCACTTGGTTTGCGTCTCCACCGCGGTTTTGATGGCCAGTTCCAGCAGTTTCTTGTCCGCATGGTAGAATTTGGCGAGCTTGTGTTGATGATCGTGCGGCATCACCTGATGCATCACCTCATCCGTCTTGTACTCCTTGCCGCCAATCACAATCGGCACTTCTTCGCATTTCGCAGCGGTCGCTTTGAGTGCCTGCTGCAGAGCTTTGCGCTCTTGTGAATCTTTGCGATACGCCAAAATCGGTTCGTTCGCAACGCCCACGTCTGGCAGATTGGGACTGTGGACAACGCTGCCCAGGCTCCGCACACAGCTGTTAAAGGAGCACAAATGTTAGTGTTAATGTTAATTAACAGGTCGTTAACATACCTCTTAATGGCGCTCTGTGGGACAGCGGAATTACGCATGAATCGCAACATCGTGGAACTGGGAATGATAATTCTGTTTCGGTGTTGGGGCCTGTCTTCGTTTCTTCACTAGAATTTCGATGAGAGCTGCGAGATAATAAAATTCATTCCATTTATCAGCAACCTTGAGTTATTCATTGGGGGTCTGCGCTACACATCGCGTGATTTGAATTCGAATGTTGATAAGACGCCAAACGTGAGCGAGCAGTGACACACCCACAAAAGCGAACTGGCGATAACAGCAACTACTGCTGATTGCAAACAATTTAATCTATACTAAATATTTACAATTAGACGTGTCTCGTGCACACAAATGCCAACTGGTCAAAAGTGTTGTGTAAACGTGCAAAGCTCGCTGCTCACACACACACACATGCGCACTTATGCAATGTATGTGTGTGTTTTTGACAAGCATCAGCTGTTTTTGCAGTGCGGCGGCAGCAGCTGTGGAAAATTCCTATTGCCAAAACTTAAGCACGCATAGTGCGAGGGGAAGAAGGAGAAAGATGCGCGTCGCTTGACGGGGGTTGCTGAAGCGAGACAGAGAGAGCGCGCGCGCACGCGAGAAAGAGAGCGAACGAAAAGCACCCCAGTGGAATTATAGTAAGTAAGCGCTTTTTGAATGCTATTGTTTAGCACTAATTCTCAACAAACAAACATAACTACAATACATACGAACACATATTAAATTATGTGCTGTGTGCTTGTATGTGTGCAGGTTAATTGATTTTTAGCGGCATAGATTGACAATTTTTTAGTATGTATGTCAGGTACGTGTGTGTGTGTGTGTGTGTGTGGCAACAAATGGTCACAAGTTTTTGAGGCCAAGTAAAACATGCGCAAAATGAATTGATTCTCGGCTGCATTCAGATACATACACACACACCCACAGATACACAAACACGCACAGACACAAACGCGCATTTTGAATGCAGTCAGTTTGGTTGGCGGCTTTGTTGTATGTATGTGTGTATGTATGTGGCCCCCATTACGCAATGTTTTGTTTTTGCTTTGCTGCCTTTCGCTTTTGTTTGAATACTTGTTTAATTTTAATCTAATCTATATTATCACTTTTTAATTTTAAAGGTTACTTTCATTTGTTTTGCTTACTTTGATTTGTTGTGGCGTGTGTGGCGAACGAGAGATACGCGGTCCGGTCCGTCTATTTGTTTGGCCTTAGCGAGACTACCTTCTATGTATCCATCCGTTAGTCTCAAATGTATGTATGTATGTGTTCTTGTGCCAAATTTTAAATATTCATTACTTGAACAGCTGACTGCTATCGATATCGATACACTTGAGCGCTACGATTTAAAACGTGTGAGCGGCTAGTTTGCTACTTTGCATAATCCAAGACAGTTTTGAATATATTAAATTCAAATTGTTTTGTAAAGTGTGTAAATTAAATTGAATATACATTTTTGTCCCAGTCGCTTGTTTGTCGCTTCATTGCAATATTTATCGGTTGCCAAGCAATTGCTGCACACAGCCGGCGATATTCCAGCGATGGCATGCAAATATTATATCGATATATTCATATTCGATATTTTTCACATTTAACAACACCAAGTTTTAAATAATTTGAATGGTGGCGCGAAACGTTTGAAATATGGTAAATCAAGTACACTTTGTACATAGTTTAAACAATAAGAAGGCAGTCTATGTTGTTTTAAAAATAAACAATGTATTTAATTATTTGTATTTATATACATCAGCTATTCTAAAACACTTAGTGCCTAAATAAACAATAAACTTAAATATTTATCCAGTTCTGCGCTTAACCGTAGTAGCCGCCTCCTCCACTACTCGCACTTGCGCTGGCGAATCCTCCGCTGCTGCTTGCAAACGCCGTATCTACAGAAAATAACAGTACCAAAACACTAATTCAAAGAATTCGCACAATCTAAATATTTATTGGAAAGAGCAGCGTTATACTCACTCATGCCATTGCCATAGGGATAGCCATAGTTGTAGCCTGGATAGCCGTAGCTAGGATAGCCACCGCCGTAGCCACCACCGTAGCCGTATCCAGGATATGTATATCCATAGCCCGGATAGCCATAATACTGTGGATAGCCATAACCATATCCATAGCCATTGCCATACATGCCGCCTCCATATCCAGATCCAGCGCCAGCTCCTTGGCCGCCAAAATAAGGATAACCACTGTACTGAGATTCCACCAGTTGACACTGAAGCAACGTTGCCAAAACAACGGCCCAGCACAGCCAAAACCCACGAATTGTTATTGTATTTGCGAACGACATATTTTTGATAATAATATTCCGCGTGTTGAATCTTTCTGACATTCCACTGAACACTGAATGGCAAATGTCGAGTATTTGCCGTTTTTATACGCCATAATCGTGTCAGTATTATAATTTTGATATGAAACCATTGTTAATGGCGCCTAATCGTTCACCCATCAAATGCTGTTCAATGTTGTTGTTTTCAGTTTTGCGTATTGTTTGCTCATTGGAGCGTGCTTCACATTGCGTATGAGCAATTTTTACACATGTAAACACTTTCATTACATTGTTATGAGCTCATTAGCATTTCATTGTCAAAAAAATGGAAATATTTAGATACACATTTAAATACTATAGTTTAAATACTACAAATGTTTGTGCGCATACCCTGGCATTAGAGTAGGAAAGTTTATGCTATACAAACAAAACAATTAAAATTAAATTAATTTTATTAATCACATAAATCATACTTAAATTACATTATTTATTTCATAAAATGGTAAAATGATAAAGACAGCTTTTAATGAAGGAAAGTTTACTCAAAACTTAATTAGATGAGTATGGATCATATAAATTTCATTTGAAGTAAACGATTTATTTCATAATATGGCAAAAACATTAAATTGTTCTGGACATTCAACTCTGGTGTTGTCTAGTAATGCGGGGTAATACTTATCATATGACTCAGAACAGCTTTGTTTACCTAATAATCATTTAAAATCGAGGCTTTAGGGGTTCACCAGTGTCTACTACAGCTTTAATGCCTAAACACAGTCATTAACCTTACAATTTGATGACATGACATTAAAAATATATGTATTCGGGGTGATTTTATTTTTTTCTGATTTCTAACTCTTTGTGGTCCAATAGTAAGTATGGTCAATGGACAACGCCGCCCTTCAAATGAGGTCAGTTGTCGAAGCAATTAAAACTTACCACACTATGACTGCCAGATAATTATAAATGATTTTCGGGGTTTTTCAATGCAATTCGAGTTCATTGTGAAGGATTTTTATTTGTTTGCGCTTGGGTTCGATTGCCGCACATGTTCGATTATAACATCTGATCATAATTGTTATTCTGTTGACTCTGACAGTTCTAGTTGGCTTGGGAGGCAACCAATTAATGACATACTTTGGATAATTAAGAGATAAATAATATTGTGGTTCAGGTATTTTTGGGAAAAGGGCTATGAGCAATATCAAGGACATAGGTAAGAAATTAAGTAGTCATCACCAGCAATTTGAAGTTAGAAATGATTATAGTAAAGGTTTTTAGTTTTGATTATACTGTAATGTTGTCAATTAATAGTAATTGATTTGTGTTTAACTGAAATTAGTTTTTGCCTACAACTTATTGAATTAAACAAGCTGGAAAAACCAAGCGCAAAAATCATTTAGTTGAAATCCAAACGACTTTATAGCATAAATAAATTAAATTAATCAAAAATTGTGGGGTGTAATTTTGTGATCTATAAGAATTCGATCTTAGAAGCTTGAGAAAATAAATATTCTATGTAATCAATATTTTTAATTTTTTTTTATCATAATCATGTTCAAAGTATTATAAAATTACTTAAAAATAATCATCATATTTATAAATCAAAGAATAATCATCTTCATTAATTTTGTTAAATATAACTTATAAAGATTACGGTCCCTGCTTTATAAACTCCCCAATATGCGCAGGCCAATTTGCTAAATTATTTTCAACTAGATTGTCATCTATTCTGCTGTCAATTTGCAGTTTTGTCCTTTGCCCTTTTGCTTTGACTCTGACATTATTGAAAAGTACATCGCACCGAATCTTGCAGAATTTTCGTGGAACGTTGACAAATTGCACTTAAAAATACAACTCGCACAACTTTGACAATTTTTGTTGTGCACACACACACACACACATGCTCAAACTGTGCAAATTTGTGCACAAAATGTGTACAAAATTTCATTCATAAATTTTTAAATCTAGCCCATGCTTTGTGTGCTGGTGTGTGTTATTACACTGCCCAACAATGGCAAAAAAAAAACCTTGTAGCGACAATTTTGTAGCGTTCATATAGCCATTGTTGTTGCTGTTGTTGGTTAGCATTTCACTCCAATGCCATTTTGTGCCTTAAGCTCTGTATGCAGCTGACGTTTGTGTTTTTACCTACATTGCTCTCTCTCTCTCCCTCTCTTTCTCTCTCTGTCGTTTTTTGTTGCTGGCTTGCCTGTCTGCAATTGCATTCGTTGCTGTTGTTGTTGCTGTTGCTGCTTTTGTTGTTGCT
Source organism: Drosophila immigrans (assembly GCA_963583835.1). Classification (NCBI taxonomy): domain Eukaryota; kingdom Metazoa; phylum Arthropoda; class Insecta; order Diptera; family Drosophilidae; genus Drosophila; species Drosophila immigrans. The sequence continues at coordinate 30,889,220 of OY757141.1, forward strand.
TTACACTGCTTCCAGGTGTTGTATGGCATTGTTGTTGCCGCTTTGAGTGCATTTTAGTTGAGTTGCCGCTGCTCTGCGCATGCCTCAACTCAACTGTGTTTTCTTGCCAAAGGCACCCTGTATGTCTAGGTAATATTACTGCATTTGGGTCCTGGAATTTGTTGCAGTGTATTTTCGGAAGATCTACTTAGCATAATAATTAAATGTCAAGGGCATATTTTTAACGAAAATTAATTCTCAGAAACAATGTTTTGTTTGTATTTCGCATCTTTGCAGCGTTGCATCCAAAAAAGTGACACAATTTAAATAACTGTCTCATAGTTTCTTTTTCTCTCTCAGTTTCGTAAGTAAACTATTTTTTAATTAAATTTGCAATTTCATCAAATTTACAATTGACAATTAATTCTCAGTAACAATGTTTTGTTTGTATTTCGCATCTTTGCAGCGTTGCACACAAAATAGTGATACAATTAAGAAAGCTGTATTATAAAGTTTAGGAAGTAAACTATTATTTCATTAAATTTGCAATTTAGAATTTCTCAGCGCTAATGGGTATTAAGTAGTTTTTAAGAATTTTAATTAAAATGTATATGATGTTGTAGTATTTAACAGGAAATGAATAAAAGTTTCACATTTATTTTAATTGTTAATCAGCGATAATTTTTATAGATAACTAGTTACATTTTAAAAACTTCTTTAATTTTCTGAAAAGAAAAGAAACCACACCAAATAATACAATTAAATTTAATAAAATTGCTACTAAACTGAAACGTAGTTAAGAAGTACAGAAAAAAAAGATTAATGGCCTTGTTATTTACTTGTAATAGAGTAATTTAATTATTCAATACAATAAAATTAATACAGCTTTAAATAAATGATTTAAAAGTGAATGTTTACAACTTTATGAATTTATTTTAAATTATAAATTACATTTTCTATCTAATATGTAAAATTTCACATTGATAATCACTGAATTATTTGATGGACAATTTGTTCTTTTTAATAAATTTCCATAATTTTCCTTTCAGAAATAAATAAATGAAAATAATATAATATTATATATAAATAAAAATAAATAAATTTTAATAAATTTTTCAATAAACTGAAACTAAGTTAAGAAGTACAGAAACAAACAGTTTGAAGGCCTTAGTTCGTCTGGCTATCAAAATTGTAATAGAGTATTTTAATTATTTAGTACAATCAAATAAATAAATAAATTATATGAAGTCAATAATCATGACTTACTGACTTCATATAATTTATTTATTTGTTTGATTGTACTAAATAATTAAATTACAGCTACAAGTGAATAATTTAAAAGTACATGAGGAAACTTTCACATTTATTTTGAATTTTAAATTGCAATTGCTCTAGAAAATTAGAAAATCCATTATCCTTCCATGTTAAACACTTAATTTCAAAGAGATTTTGGTTCAAGCCATGCCATTATTTAATAGAATAATCTGTAAAGTTAATGTTTGAATTCCACTGAAAATATTTGCAAAAGGCATTCAAAGGGTGGCCGGACACCTTTTCAATTCGCTGAAATTGGGCTCAAACATTGTACAAATATTACAATTAAAATACAGTTATCATGGAAAAACATTTGTTTGAATTTCGCATTTGTGCAGCAGAGAACAGAGAACGAATGTCTTTTATGTTTCCAAGTTGCCAGTTTGTGTAGCCAAAGAGTTTTGCAAGTGCGTCCCGTAACTTTTCCATTTGTTTGGGGGAGGGCCAAAAACAATCAGAGTCAACTGCCAAAAGCTGACACAATTTTATATCTGTCTGAATGGAAATTTTCAACTTAAATGGTTTTTTTTTGCTCGACAGTCGCCGCCAACCCTCTGCGAGCACATTATACATATTTTGCTGCTCACCTTTCAAAACGTTTGCGGGCCCCTTAAAAACACTTTACATATTAAAAAGTTTTTCTACTATGTGCGAGGGTGGGGAGAGGGAGAGAGGGGAAGGGAGAGGGAGAGAGCATCCTTCAGCAACTTCATTACACTTTTTGTTTTTTTTTTTGTTGGATTGGTAAAAAATGCTAATTGTTTGACCAGGTCGACACTCAAGCGTGGGCTTCTCTCATTTTGGTTTGGATTTTTGCATGTAATTAATTAAAAAATTGTTGCCACAGCAACTTCATTTATTTGTTGTTGTTATTATTTTTGGTGTTGTTATTTCCCTTTGGGGCAGCTGTCGAAATTGAAAATAAAGCGGCTAATTAAAACTTGAAATATATGAGAGAATTGACCTAGAACGAACACTACAGAGTGATCTCTTTGCAAAAAAAAACTCACTCAACTCGCCAATCGGGTAAACTCACTCAAAATAAGATGCGTGTAAAATGCAACTGTAAATGTTACGCATACGCCGCATGTAACAAAACGAGTAAGTCTCCCTCTAGCTGTCACTCTCTTTCGCTCACGCTGAGGCAAATTGCATGTGCAAAAAAAAATCAATTAAAATGCACTCAAGTGCATTTTCTACTGAGCATTGTTGTTGTGTTGGTTATCGTTGTTGCTTATTTCGTCTGTCCGTGTTGCCGAAAATAAGTAAATGGCAAATTGGCGGTCCCTCACCCCACTGTGCCCTTACTCATGCTGCTCGGTGCGGCATAATTTCAATTCAGTTATTTGTGCAGTTTCGCTCAGTCAAGTTGTGTGTGTCCTGTGTGCGCTTCACATCACATCACATCACCAAATAACGGAATCAGAATCGACAACCAAACCGATAAACCGAAAACTAAAACCAGCTAAACATCCGAAAGGTCTGGCGCTGCCTGTTGTCCCTGCATATCCAATCGCAGTCCAATAAGTGTCGTGCACCCAAAACAACAAACTGCATTAATTACCTGCCGCTGCCTGCTGTCGCCCCCCCGCCGTCCGTGACAAAGTGACAGACGCCGCCGCCAAACCGCAACAAACGTCATAATAAATACGAGCCCGTGACTCTTCTCCACTGCGAGAGACAGATAGGCAGCGAGAGAGTGTAAGAGCGAGCAATTGCGAGAGCGAGAGAAAGTGTCAGTGTAAGCGGTTGTTTATGTATGCGTGCGTACGTCAGTGTGTGTGTGTGTACGTGTATTTGTGAGTGCATTCTGACTGTACTTTGGCGCCCAAATCAACGGGCTAATAACGAAACCAATCAACAGTCAACAATAACCAAAAACCAATCAGAAAACTAAACCAAAGAATTTATAATTAAACGCGAAACTCGTTGATTCGATTAGCGTCACAATTTACAGAGTAACACAACCAAAAATACCGAAAAACAAATAAAAATAAATGTCAGTTGCGACAGGTGAGTTCTTTGCGTGCTTGATATAAAATGTCATTATTTTTATTGTTTGTAAAATTTGCTTATATGCAATCAAAAATAGACCGACATCATATTGAGTTGGTTTAGTATTCTTTACCAACAACAATGCAAATATTTATTGGTTGGCCACCACATCGAAAATTGGTCAAATTTACACATTTCCACAACTTAAAATATGCTATTTAATATATAGTGCGTTTATTCGCAATATTTGGGGCATCATTATTTAGCGATAAGACGGGAAAGAGTAATTGAAACATAATGCGCATCATAATTAGCTAAACTTATATTTGCATAGTATAAAAATTCCATTTCATCGTGAATAAATAATATTATAATATTTGACGGAGGTTTATGAGTATTGAAAGTTCATAAAATTAGTGGATTTATACAATGCGTGGCATCTATAGTTAATCCATTAAGTATACGCCGGGTTAGTTTTGGGTTGCACACTTGAGTTTATTAATTTGTCCAAAAAATGTACTTTTCATTTTATTTTTTTTACGCTAATTTAAATTTATTTTAAAGGAAATTTATCAAAATTCTGCGCTTTAGTTGTCTACCCAATTACGTTCCCAAATTTATCTCTACTTAGTTTTCATGTATCCTGTTGCGAATGAAATGATGTTGGGTGAATCTCTTTTTAAGAGATCAATTAAATAATCATCTCTATATTTAAATTGTTGACTTTGATGCATTATATATCGATTATTTTATTACTAAAGGCATTTCCTTAAATGCAAATCTGGTTATCTCAAAGCTATTTACAGAGCAACTCGTAGTCGATCAACCGATCTCAATGAACTTGTTTTTCTCACAGCTTTGCTGTGGAGTATTCATTTCTGAACATCATTAAATAGTTCTCGTTTGATTGGTTTTTTATGAAAGTCTATCAGCCCTATATCAAATACAATTTTAATTAATGGCAAGCACTCTGCAAGACTGAGGAGCAGCAACTTCTGCTACTTCTGTTATTTTCGCTCTGGCTCCTGTTCAGTGAGCTTCTTTGGATGGCAACCATTTTGACCTGCTCCCATTTTCTTTGCGACTCGATGCTTCCGATAGTCTCCAGGCGCTGGAGCAATGTAATTTAAAGCAATTCGGTGAGTAAATCCCATTAAATGTTCAACAACTTTGCTCCGGCTTCGTTGCGTCATAATGCATTGTTCTCCATCAAAGAGGACAATGGGTCCAGACAAGGACACACAAACACAAACACACACACCCATACACACACATACACTCATATAGAGGGAGAGCAAGGATGACTAATTATAACTCCGCTAGACACTAGAAAATATGGAAATGAGGGAATAAAGAACTTGGCGTAACGGCAAGTAAATTAACTAAGCAAAGATTTTGACAGAGAAAACACACACAAAAAAAAAAGCGATGTGAATAGAAAATGAAAGACAAAAAAAAAGTATTTAAGAGCAAAGAGAGTAAAAAAGAGACGAACAGCAAGCACAAAGCAACATGCCGCACATTTGCACAGTGAAAATAGAAAAAGTAAAATAAAAATGAAAAATAATGAAACTACAGAAAACAGAACAAAAATAATATTTTTTACGTGCACAGTAATGAAAGGCCTCGGGCATAAGTTTTAAATAAATATTTGACTGTGTATGTGTGCATGTAATTTAACAAAAAAAAAAAGTGAAAAATAAATAAAAAAAAAGAACGACGAAAGAGCCAAAGAAACGGACAAGGGTTGTGGGCACTGTGGGCGGTACTAGAAGAGGCAGGGGGCGGGACAGCGCGTGGACAAACTGCTGCATATGAAAATTATGACGGATGATATATACACGCAAATATCTTATTCGTAGCGAAGTAAAAATACTCTTAAGTAAATAGGCGGAATGTGGGCAAAAAATATAATAAGTTGCAAAGAAGGAATTGTAACGTTTTCATTTTGGCTTCGTCTAGTAAATCGGCTTTAATTGTTGTTAAAAATCTGGGATACTCAACCAAATATTAAACTTGTTAAACATTATTACTTTTAAGCATATTTTTTATGAACAATTTGCAATATTTTAAAATTGAGGTTTTTTTGTGACCACACATTTTTGGGTTTTTATTTTTATCTATTTTGTTTCAAAATATTTATATTTATTAATTGATTAATTAGTCAAGCTATGAAGGGCAAACGTTGTTTTATTTTCCAATATTTATTTTCAATTAAAAACAATGTTTTAAATCTGAAATATTTTTTGGCGTGGAACTCAAAATTTTATATTAACAAATAAAATCCAAAGAATTCTATTTTTAGCATGGAATCTGATTCCCAATGTTCAGCAAAATTAGTCATTAGATTAATGAGCCCTTATATTCGAAAGAAGATTTTTAAGTCTTACTTCAGCTCTATGCTATAGGCCTCATACCCGGGCGGCAAGTAAATGCTGCTGATGATGTGGACGATGAAGAGCAGGCTAGGTAAATATGCACAACAACAAAACTGCCTGACTGACTTGCCTCACTGTTGACTGGCTGCACATCGGGGGATTGCCTGAGGGGGGTGAGAAGACGGGAGTGCGGAGGGGTGGCGCTGCTTTTTCAGAGATGGGCAGATGGGTAGATGGGTGTAGGCACTATTAAGGTCTTAACGATGACGGCGACGCAGTCTGGCCCCGAAAGTAGGTTGAGGTAGCCGCCAAGCGGCAAGTTGAGCTCAGCGCCGCCATGTTTAGAATATGCACACAAAGCGTAAGGCCAACAAAAGCTGCAAGAAGGGTTGCCAGATGATTATTAGGGTGGGTGGGGGCTGGCTAGAGAAAATGGAAGCTAGGGGCCAGGCTTGTTGCTGTAGACAGTGTAACAAAAGATTTGCTTAGCTTTCATGTAAAGCGTAAAATACAAACAATTATGCAGCTGGTTGGTAGCATGCAACGCATCCTACGCCATGGCCATCTCATACATACAAGCCTGCATTTCCTATTTAGTAGGCCGTCGGAGCCACTTGAGCCCGAGACTTTGCTACTTGAAATTTTGGACAAAGGCGCCTCCGTGTGGGCGTGGCATGCTGTGACGTGAGCGCCGAGGCCTACGAAAAATATATATGACAAATTACAAAATAATTGTGCGCACAGTCAAAATGTGTTGTCCTCATTGCATTCCGTATTCTCATTCTGTTTTTCTCGTCGTCGTCGTCGACGTCAGTTCACCTTGCAATATTAATGAACTCTTTTACATCGTCTGTCATTTCCACGGCATTCGTAGCGGGGTGTGGCGAGGCGGAGGGCAACCGCAATGTTGCGATGATCTCCAATCCCATGCCACGCTCAATCCCGATACGTATCCAGTCCACCGTCTGCGCCTAACTATTTGCATTACTGTCGCGCACTGGGCGTGGACGTAGACTTTACCAGAAGGCAGTCAGAACGCCTGTCAGTCAGTCAGTCCGACAATCCGTCAGTCAGTCAGTCCTTCAGTCAGTCCGTCAGTCTGGTTGGCAGGCAGAAGCAGTCTGCCAGCAAGGCAACCGGCAACATGATGTATTTACTTAAAGCCACGCAAATAGCAGCCACGTTCATGCGGCTATCGATTGTGAATTTCCAAATGCGTTTATTCAGTGTTTTTATGCATTTAAAGCTTAAGAGAAAGATATATATTTTTATTTCAGTTATTGGTACGCAGTGCTACGCACACGACGGCAACGCTGTACTAAGAACTCTTTAATTTATTTAACTTGAATGCGAAAAATACGACTTTATTTGAAAATATTATTTCTACGAAATATGTGATGTATACGTTTGCCTTTTTATGAACGTACAAAAATGAACATTGAATTCGTGGAAAAAGAAATCGACATTTTCTGAGTATCTCAAATATATATGGTATGTTACATGATATGTTTGTCTTTTTATGACAACTACTACAAACAAAACTACTTTTTTTAACTGAACTTCGAAGAATTAACTTAGTGTGGATTCGTTGACAAAATTAAAATATTTTTAGCATCCTACATTTTATTGGTATACTAAGCATTGCTTATCGAACCTGACAGATATATCTGCAATTATATATTGCTAAAAAAATTGTGAATTTTTTAAATACATTTTTTTTTAATTTTAAATTATAGTTTAATATTTATAAAATGGTTACAAATTTATTTATTCCAAATCTTTATTTAAATCAGTAATAGAAAAGTAATTTTTTCATTGTCGACTTTTCATAAAAAAAAAAACAATTTTTATCTGCTGTGGTATGACCAAATGTTGAACTATTTCTGATAGTATAAGATAATATAATATTTATTCATTTTTTATTTTTCTTCTGTTGATCTATAAATATTGTAAATAGTTTGTTTTACTTCCGGCAACGATTCTAAAAAGAGGAATTATGTATATTGAAACCTATCATGCAAATCCTTTAAGCTCCTTTTCAACGTTTATGCGTGATTCTCTCGTTCCAATGAAAGAGCTCTTATCACGACATTCGCTCATGCATGAACTTATGTTAATAAAGCTACTTACCTGCTTTCGAGCTGGTCGGGGCATTGACAATCCCTCAACTATATTACTATTTTCCTTCTTTTTATTCGCCATGAACTGTGGCTGCCTCTGCACCTGCTATTCCGTATGCTGTTGCCTCTGTCCCATGGTGTACTAAAAGATTGCGGGGTTGGGGGGGGTGGAGAAGTCAAGATAAAGGCAAAGGGGGGGGGGGGGGGGATGCCATTACATTCCCAAATGAACGCGTTCTCTGTGTTTAAAGTTAGTTACCCAAATGCATTTTATATGGCCCGTTGGCCGTTACATTTGTGTTTGCATAGTCTCGTGGGTATTCATTAAAGTTGGAGGATATGCATCACGGCTTAAAGCTGACTGGCTGGATTTTTTAGTGCCATACCAGAGGATGAGCTGAGGCGGCAAGATGAACAGATGAACAGATGAACAGAAATTTTCGTGACGAGATAGTTGGCGTTCAAACTAAAAAGGAAATTAAAGGAAAATGTGCGTCGCTCTATGGGTTTGAGTAATGGAACTTTGTCGGAGGCTATACAAACAGTTGCCTAGAAAGATAGACCCCAGTTAACAGGCAGACAGAAAGACAGACAGACAGTTAGACAGATGGATGCCAGTTGGACTTGGCTTATTACATGCCACATAGAGTGTTTGTGTGTGACTGTGTGTGTGTTTGTGTGTGTTAGCCAAAAACTTATTAGACAGTCGGAAATTGAATATTGTTCCTGTAAAATTGTTAAATGCTTTTTCGCTCAGAGCAAGTCGCTAGTGTCCGGACTGCCGTTGACGTGTCCTTTTATATCATTTTCAGAGATTTATTTTATTTCTTTTCACTTCATTCTATGTGACAAGTGTGTGGTTTTCACTTTTTGTTTGACTTTCGAATACGACATGTAATTAGCAAAAAAGTTATTATTTTTCGAGAGACTTCATTATGCAGTTTATATAAAAGTATAATAGCTGAGCTTTCATATCTTTTAGTGGTCATAGAGATAACTTGTTGAAATAACTTTTTGGTGGTTTCATTAACATAAAAGCAAGTGTAAACAATTATGTTCTCTTTACATATGTAATATTTTAGATTTAAAATGCAAAAATATCTACAAAAAATAAGTTTTCGAAATTTAGTCTATTAAAAGTCGACAAAAATTTAATTGTAATTTCATTACAACTTTTTTAGGACTTTTTAACGTAGTAAGAAACTGATATTAACAGCAAATAAAATGTTGTATCTAACTATATTGGTAGTATAAATTGTATAACGATGTATTAAACAAATTATTGGGAAATATTTTATTCATATTTATTTCATACTTTATCAAAATTGTAAGTAATATATGGAACTATTCAATATTTTAAATTTAAAAGAAAACGGAAATTGTTGTTCGGCATGACAGCATAAGTACAGTTGACCCAATTGCAAATATGTATGTCTCAGAGCAGGTCGTTAGTGGTGAAGCATTATATTTGTCGCATGTGCCTTAAAAGCATACAGCTTTAAATGGTTAATTTGCCTTAAAAAATCGCATTACGCATACGACCCGTTGCCGTTGCCGTTGCCAGGGCACATAAGCTGCCACCCACAAGACAATAAACATTTGAGCGCAAGTCATCATTAGTTACATTCTGTACGTACGATAAGCTCATTAGCCTAATGTAAGCAACAATGTCAGTTAAGTGGCATTACGCATACGCCGTGTCTGTTCTGTCACAGAACTTTAACAAAATGCTTTTAAATTGTAAATAATCCATAGAAAGTTGCACTTGTAGCTCACCTGATTCAGCTGCTCCGTCGGTTTATTGAAGCTGCTACCAAATTGTTGTCTGCGGCATCTCCTTTGCTGAGTAGCAGCATCTCCTGTCTGTCTCTGTCTCTGTCTATCTCTCGCTGTCTCTGTCGGTTAATGCCACTTGAGTGCATCGCTTGGCTGGGCTTAAACTCTTTGCTGGCATTTGAACGCAGCTGCAAAACTGAAGGAGTTGCAGTATCTGCAATACCACTTTGCATTTGTTCTCACTCAGACACAAGCTCGAGCACACAGATATCTACATTCATACATCTTTGAACTTGGAATTGAAGTTCAATCCTCGTTTTCATCTTGGCTAAAAAGCACAAACGCATGTAAATTGGCCAATTTCGTGCTGTCCCTGGCAGGCCAATGCTGTTTCCACACCCACAAAAAGTGGGGGAAAAAAATTGCATCGCTTCCTGCACGAAATCCTTTTCTTTTCATTTGTCCTTTCTACTTCTGCGTCTGCTGCTTTTTCCTCTTTTTTTTTTTTTTTGTTTTTACATTTGGCATGCACATCTTTTGATTTGCTTCTTGCGCACTTTGCTGAATTCCTTTTTTTTTTCTTTCATATTATTTGTTACTGCTTTGACAGCCGTCGAAGACCTTCCGAAAACTGCAAAAAAAGATATGCATCTCCCCAAAGAGTTTTCATTCTATTTTTTGTCTGTTGAACTGTCGTTGCCATGTCAAACGAGTGGAAAATTAAAATTGTAGCTAATGACATAGCGAAATTTATAGTCCTTGGCCGGCGGACAAACACAAAAAGACCATTTTTTAATAGTTAGCGATCTAGAATGAAAGCTGCAAGTAATTGGATAGAAAAGTGTGCTAATTGCAACAGTTAATACATTAAAAGATTTACGTGTGCTGAGCATTGTTTATTGAAAAACTTTTCCACGTATCTATGGCCAATCAAAAGTAAAGTAAAGTCGAATATGTTCAATATATCATGTTAAATCCCGGGAATCAAGCGACAAACACATTGTTTTTCTTGCGAAAAGAAAACTTTTATCGTTGAGCTTTTTGTTATTCCTTGAGATATGTTGTATGATATATCTAATGGCCATGTAAAGAGCATGTAAGCTGTGCTGCCATGTTGGAAACGTTTTTGGCTGCTTCTCCTGCCTCCCCCCGCCCCATCGCTGCCACTTCACGTCACATCAATCACATGCCGACTTTCCTGCATGTGCAGCACAAAAAAGTATGCTACATCTTTTGCACTTAAGTAGCTGGCACTGCGACGCAACGCTGCTGCGTGTGTTTTAGTTCTGTTCTGCTGAATTTATTGTTGCTGCTGCACAACCGCACCAGTTGGCAATATATTGTGGCATGCCACCACCACTGCGATTTGTCAAGGCAACCACAGCAACAGCAGCAGCAGCAGCAGCAGCATCGCTGAAACCCATTTCGAGACGACTTCTGTCGCCTGCTCATTACAATTTTAAATAAATATTATGCTGAACACAGGGGCGCCAAATAATTAATGATAAGTAATATCCAAGACGCTGCCTTCGTCAAACTTTGGTTGACCGCAAAAAGCAGTTCCCTGATAATATCCACTCAAGGTGTGTGAGCCTCGCAGCTCGGAATTCTAATTTGATTAGCGCTAAGCAATCTCCATCAATACACACACACACACACACACACAGACATATATATATATATACACAGTGCTGAGATTGATGCTCGGCAATCGCTTGCAGGCGGGCTTCATTAAAACTTTGGAGGAAACAGCGATTGGTTGTGGTCGCTGTCGAGGCAGGTAGACAAAGTCTCAGCTACAGCTTGAGGTGAGCTAACCGCAGCGTTTCATTTAAACTGAGGTTTTTAACTTCTAGCAGCTTCTTCTAGAGAAATGCGAGTTATTTATTATGCTCAAAAGGCGGAGGAATCACGACAAATTCGTGCGAAACATTGGCTAAATTGGAATACTCTTAAAATGTGTTAACATTGTACAACTTTTTTATTGCTCCAATTAGTTTATTTGGGTTTAAAGTTTAAAAATAATTTATAGATTTTTCTAAATTCACACTTTTTAAATTTTCAAAATACTTTCTCAGTTCTTATGCCGATATTTAATTTGAATTCATTTTTTTTGTTATAATTAAAAATATTCTTTAAAGTTATCATACATAAAAATCGATATGTTATTATTATCATTGGTCCATTTAAATTTTAACTATGGAAAATGTTTCAAGTTAAATCAAATCTTCACATTCTTTATTCATTTTGATATCTGTGATGTTATTTTAAAATTTTATTTCTCAATCTATGTCTATGCCTATTTTCAATGCATTGCTATTTATATCTGTTGAATTTAAATGATACATGGGAATGTATTGAATATTGTTCGTATGTTAATTTTTTAATAATTAAAAAATTAAATAATGTTATTTTATGAGAATTATTAAAAATTAATATCTGTTTTTGTGTTCTTAGTTTATTTTAACTTTAGAAACGTTTTGTAATTAATTAAAAAAAATATAAATTCTTTATTCCTTTTGTGAATGTATGTTCAAAATGTCGATGTCTATTTTCAATGCATTGCTATTTATGGCTGCGTTGATTTCAAAAACCTCCCAGAAATTCCACATCAAACTGTGCATAATTGAATAATAAATTAATGACATAATAAAACTTGTCATACGCGTTCCAATGCCCAATTAGCCCATTTTAATGTGGCACTCACAAAATTGCCAACTTGTTCGTAATGTTCAACTAAATATCAGACGGCAACATTTTGCTGGCTGTCCCCGTACAATTGAATTAACAATCTTTTATGCATTTCAAAATGTTGGTTGAAGCGGATTTCGGCAAATCAAAAATAATTACAGCAAATATATATTTTTTGTGCCATCGGTTGCAACAATTTCGCATATTTTTGCGTAGCATTGTATCGCTGTGGAAACGGCGACGGCGACGGCGACAGAATAGAAGAAAAAGTGCGGCTAAAAATAGATGGCATCAGTGTGGCGAGTGGCAACGACAACGTTGGCACTGCAAGTGCCTCCTCATCGGCTGGCTGGGATGGCTGGTTGAGCGTAGACGAGTGGCTCGGCCAACGGATTCGCATCGCAATGCCAAATGCAGTGGCTGCCTGTCAGCCGATCCCTCGCCTGAGTTGCGAGGAGGAGCGAGCTGTGGTGCGCGGTGCAGCGATGCAGCAAAAAACTCGGTGGCATCTCTCGCACTGTGGATGTCACAGGGCTGGCAGCATCTTGCAAACTTTCGCTCTTCAAGTGCCAGTCCTGCGCGCACTCAGCACAAATATTTATGCAGCTCGATAAGTGGGTCTTGATAGTCTTGGTCGTGGCGACATGAATCCCTTCGAGTGACAATAGCAAAAAATATCAAGCACAATAAACTAGGATTGCAAACGTCTTCATTAGTGTGGGGAAAATATTTGAATATGGATGCCAAACCTTATTGGAGTATTTTAGTGAGACAAAAAGCATCATTTTTTTTTTCAAATATTCGATTTACTTTTATTAATTGTGAATAATTATTTTATTGCTTAGAATTTTGATTATTTTTCATAACTAAATGGCTCTTTTAAATAGTAGAAATAATTGTTATACGAAAATCTATTGGGGATTTAATTAATTACATATTAAAACAAAATGTATTAATTATTTTTCTGGTTAGAATGCAGATTATTTTTCATAGTTAAATGACCCTTTAAAATAATCATACAAATCATTTATTTGAATATTTGTCAAAGGAGAATGTGCAAGAATATTAGTATTTAAAATACTAATATTGCACGCTATTCTTGATTATAAATATCGATTGAGGTTTTTAATGATAGTCGCTGAAGCAAGCGCATTTTTGCGCAATATTGAACATTAATTTTGTATTACACATATCGATTAGGCTATTTAATTACAAAAGTCTTCTTTGTTTGGAGTCTTTGTTAGAGAAGTATGCGCAATTTAGTTTACAAAATTCGGTTACATTTCACTATTTTCTATTTATTTTTTTTCTGTTTAGAATGCGTATTAATTTCCATTTAAAATGATAATATTGAACACTATTACAAAATGCTGTTCCTTTTTATTATTTGTCGTGTTAATTATTTTTCGGTTTTAATGTTCACATATCGATTTCAAAAAACCGTCATTAATTGGAGTGTATGTTAGATTGTATTAATTGGATTGTTGCTTGGAATACAGACTAGTTTTCATAGCTTAATTGCGCTTTTAAATAATATTATTTATTATGTGGAAATTCATTTCGTTATAAATAGTTTTTAAATTTGCCATCAGAAGGCAAGCACTTTAATTGCTATTTCTGTTTAGCTACAATGCATTTCAACCCTAGTCCATAGCATCAGTTGCCTACAAGACTGAACGCTGCATATATGTTGTCTATATATTATGCACTAAATCTGTCGTTTTCCTTCAATATGTCAACGGTGTTGGTCGTTGACGCCGTCGACATCGTCGCAGTTTTCCTTTCTTTTCATTTTATTTTCTTTGGGCTATGCTCTCGGCTGGGCTGTGTTTTGTTGTGTGTGTGTGTGTTTGTGTGTGTGTGTCGTCGTCGCTAAAATTTAATTAATGTGAAAATTTGCACAGACTGCGGCTATTTATAAGTTGTTGTAAGTGCTCGCTATCGCCTGCCCCTTGCCCCCAAAAACTCTTGCTCAATATGTATGCGATGTGCAACGTAATTGAAATTTTGTGCTGTAAGTCGAAAAAACCGAACCTCAGCTGAGCGAAACTTTGTTTGGCTTTGAGTCGAGTTTATTTTCGAACTGACGTTGCATTTTCCCATTACTATCGATACACACGAATTGTTGTGCCGTTGTTGTGTGTGTATTTTGACGCCATTGTGTTGCCGCTTTAATATGCAAATGTGACATGACGGCGATTTTCTTGTTTGCATATCAAACAAATTGACGAGTTGCGAATGTTCCATTTCAGAGTAGGCGTGTCCAAAACATCCAACAAACGGAAAAATAAAATAATGCCTCATGTTGATGTTGAGCATACGGGCAACAAAAGCACTCGAAAAGTTGAATACACGGAAAGCGGAAAGCTGACAACTGAATGCTAAAAATTGAACTCAATGTCAGCAGGTCGACCACTAGACATGCTTTTTGTTGTATCCTGTAGAACTAAGGAGCTGTGGATGTGCCAAGCATTTTACAAACACTTTAAAATTAATTCATAATATTATATTAAAATTGATGTAAAAATACTTGTCTTGGGTGCTCTCGATTAGTTAGTGTTTGAAAACCGGCTGGTCTAGCAAAGTTTTCAATAAAGTTTCAAACTTCACTTCCGTTTGAATTTTCCACAGGATATCCCATAGTCGTAAATATAGAATTACCTGTAGTGTGTATTTTCACTATAACGTACAGGTGAAAGGTTCAAACTCGTTCGCCTTCCGCCTTCCGCTTCCACTTCCAGAGTTGGACGTGGCTGCTGCTCAAGTCTTGAGAGCATCAATGAAAAGTGTAATTGAATTTTGATTTAAAATCCTTTGATATCAGACACAAGACACCATACACTTGGGTCGCCACATGGTTATGGGGTTATGGGTTAGGCAGCCACTTCAATTTAGCTGTTTTGTTGCGCCCTCCTCTCGCCTTATTGTTGTTGCTGTTGCAATCATTTTGTGCTATGCTTTTGAAAAATTTATCGGAAAAGTAAATCGATAAACTAGCATCCTTGTGTGCGTATACTACATATATACAGTGTGTTTGTGTTGTCCAGACTTTCAGCCAAAATGGCAAAGCCGAGTGAGGCCAAAAGCGACCAATAAAAATAGTCGCAAACACAATAGAAAAGTTCCTGCAAATTGATTTGTTGCAGATGTTTTGGGGCTTTGCAACTTTTGTCAGGGATTGCCAGACATGTGGTCTCGATGCTCGTATTTGGTCTTTTACTTTAATTACTTAGATTAATTGAAAAATCTTAGTCCCTTTCTCTCTCTCTGTCGCTTTTTGTTTGTTTTTTTTCTTTCTCGAGCCAATTGTAAACTGCAAATTGCAATTTTAATTAAGCTCCAAGTTGAATTGCGAATCGAAGTTGCTGTTGTTTTTTTATCTAGTTGCGAAATATTTCAGAAAAGTAAAGTCAAAACTTTTGAGGGCTACAAACATTTGCACTTTGATAATGTTTGGATTATCATTGTTCAATGTCCAAACTAATGCATTAAATATGTATAAGTACGGCATTTCGATGAATAAATTTCAAATCAATTTTCTGTAAATAACAAATTGCATAGCATTAAATAAATGTGGGTAAAAACACATACGAGTATGTGTTTGAGTATTGTTATCAGAGCCAATTCTATATTTTGCCGTCATGTTTTATTTATAGCATACCTCTGAGCGGTCTAGCATTTATGTGTTAGTAAAATATTATTTGAAGTAGGTGTTTGATATTTCAATCGAATTGATGGATTTCGAATTGTTGATGTTAGAAATTATTATAATAAGTCAAATTGAGTTAAAGTGCCGTATGAAACAATTGATTGGAACTGGATAGTCTATTGTTTTGTAAAAATTTAACTTTTCAGTATTTAATTTTTTGTTTAACCTATTGTGTAAATTCTTACATACTTTCTAGATCTATTAAAATAATTATCAATTTTAATATTAAATTGACTTCAAGTACCGTATGAAAACCTTAATTGCATCCGGATATTTTTTATTTGTTTTTTGAAAACATAATATCTCAATAGCTAATTTTTTTTTCCGATTTTCACTAGCTTTAGTGACCCAAGTTTTTAACTTTTTAAATGAACAGTTTTGAATCTGTAAGCTGTTAATTTTTTAATTTATTATAATATAAAGTTGATTGCAATACAATTCCCATGTTTGAAAATATTCCTTACATTTATTGAAATAGTTGTGTAGCGCAATATATGTGTTCATGTTTTGTAAATTCTTATTTGTTTTATATTTTTTTTAATGTCTAATTTTATTAACATTAACTATCGTATAAAAAACTTGATTACTCGACAGCGTAATTTTTTAACAGTGTTGGTTCCGCTGATTTTTATTTATTTAATAGTTTTATTCTAATGTTTGACATGATTTCATTTTGCAAACTGCATTCTAAATTGGTAATTTGTGCTCTCATAGTATTTCTTAAAGCTTTTCAATAATCGTTGAAATTTCAAAATTCTTGTCGGCAAATCGATTTGAATTTGCCTCGATTGCCTCAACTGTTGTGCCTCTTTAAACAAACATAAACTGTTACCCATTTGCAATTATGGTGGAGGGCTGCAGTTGAGCGCCTTTATATTACTAAAATCCTTCTGTTCTCATACATAATGAGCTCTTAATCCTCATCACAATTACACGCGCTTCCCACGCGGCTAGAGCAGTTAGAGCAGCTGACAAACTGGCAACACCCGTGGCCCAAACTCATTACAACCTCATTAAAGCGCAGCCTTGTGGCGAATTTGGCAGAAACAAAAAAACAAAAATGAAAATAATCAGAACGCTGCTTAAATTTGATGCGCTGCCTCCGCCCCACTTCCCCCACCCCCACCCTCCTCCCCCTCGGTTTGTAGCGTGTACTCGTAATGCCAAAAACTGTGCATAGCCCTTTATAATTGCCGCATATCGCCAGCCAAAAGCAACTCTAACGGAAAATATTTTGTAATTTAAAACGCGCGACAGACCCAAAAAAGTCCACCACACACCTTTGTGGCAAAGATGTTACCCAGGCCAAAATGTCAAGGGGGCGTGGCGCGAGAGGCGGGCGGCAGCTGCAATGTTAGCGCTAATAGATCCCAAAGCTAAAGCCCAAAGCCCAAAGAGCCCCAGCCATCATAACCCCAGCCACACAGCCAGGTAGTCTGTGTCCTCTGCTCTTCGTGTGTGTGTAAGCGTGTGTGTGTGTGTGTGTTTGAGAGAGACTAGAACATGAATAACGCGCCAGAATTGCCGGGCGGGGAGAGAGATTTGGGGGGGCAGGGGGTGGAGCAGCCACACAAAGTCAGCCAAAAATGTGTTTTCGAAACGAGCCAAAAACCAAAAGCAGTGCACAGTTATTTTAATTAGAAACGAAGTAATTTGCATATTAAGCGCACGCTCCCGCGAGTGCGAGCGAGCGAGCGAGATAGCGCGAACGTCATGTAAAATTTACAAAAAAAAAAAAAGAAGAAAATTCTCTTTTTTTTTTTTTCAATTTAGTCGAGGGCGTATTTGGACTCCTGGGAGCCGAAAAAAACAATAAGTGAACTTAAGCGCACTTTAAATGAGTAATGAGAATGTTTGTTGTTCGCGAAACACTTTGAAAATAAAACAGCTTTGAAGTTGAAATGGCTTGAGAATGAAACAACAGTTAAGCATCGTGGCGAATGAAGCGGCGACACTTAAGAATTGAAATTGAAATTGAAATGGATTTGGGTGATAAAATTAAAATGTAACAAAAAATGCCAAAAAACTCTAACTGTAACTTTAAGTTTGAAGAATACCCTATCATTTTATGTTTAATTATTTGTCATTAATCAATAATTAATTCTATTTTTAAAATGATATTGAAAAAATGCATTTTTATTTTATTTTATTTACAAGTAAATTTGGGTGAATTCGGTCGATAAAATTAAAATATAAAAAAAAAATGCTAATGAACTCTAAATGTAACTTGAAGTTTGAAGCATACCCTATCGTTTTATTTTTAATTGCATGCCATTATGATAATCTTATGATGATACAAAATTAATTTTTATTTTATTTTATTTCAAAGTAAATTCTATGGTACAATAGGTGAATTAAATAAAAAAATTGCAATAAATCATTTAAAAATTTAATTTAATTTAACAAAAAATGCTTAAGAACTGTAATAGTAAATTGAAGTTGTAAGAATCCCTATTGTATTATTTAATTATTTTTTGTTATTCATGTTTTCATTGTTCAAAAATTAATCATGCTTTCGAGAACTTGTTGAAAAAGTTGTTGAAATTTTTGTTATTTTTTATTTAGTAGTAAATTCTATAATACAATGGGTGAATTGGGCTGACAATAAATTGTAGAAAAATTAAAGAACGTGTAATGCTTGTATATTGAATAATCCTTGAGCTGTACGCATTTCTTGTGTGACAGATTGTCGCCTTAAGTGACGTTCTGTGCGACGCCATTGCGATGACCCATTTGGTTGTGTATTCTAGATTAGAATTGACATTAAACTGTGATTATCACGAAAGCTTTTAACTTGGCCAGCGAACTGGCTTCAGTGTGAAAAAAGCAAATTGTTGTTTGCATTGCGTTTGACAGAGTGCGGAGAATGGTCGCAACTTGAGAGACAGACAGACAGACAGACAGACATGGAGACAGATGAGAGTGAGAGAGAGAGAGAGTGCTCTGGCAATCAGTCAATCAGTAGCTGAGGAGCACAACAAACAGTCGGAGAGTCAGTCAGTTAGTCGAGTCAATCAAATGTAGAAAGTCGGAAATCTGAGGCAATAGCAAATCGATAGGGATACCAATGGGATAGGTGTCCTTAAACGTCTTTAGAGTATCCTGTTATTTTCGTTGCCATTGCTTCTGTTTTTGTTTTCGTTTTATGTTCTGTTTGTGTTGGCCATGTAAAATGGGACTTCAAAGTGTGTCTTCAGCAACCCCAAACCCAAATTCAATTTCTTTTTGTTATGCGCCAAAGGACATGCAAACTAAACTGATTTGAAATGCAGCAAGCGGTGGCCATCGCTTAGCTTGGGGCATAAAATTTGGGCATCCTGCCCATCCTGTTCACTCCCCCCCAACTCCGCCGATGGTATGTAAACAGGATCGGGGTGGCGGGGGAAGCGGAAGGATGGCAAAGACTACTCTACTTATACAATACTATGTAGAAGTTCTGGACACTGGGTCTGTGGGTGGTGTGAACAATTTTGAAGCGACAGAGAATGTCAGCTGCTGTCAGCGTGAAGGAAATTTGAATAGGCAAATCGTAAAGTCAAGATGACAGAAAACGATATTATACTATTAGTATACACAAGCATTTAACGAGGGTTGTTCATTGAGTTATGTGCAATCAACAGGCAATTTTTACACTCTTCAATTTCAATTTGCTGTCCAAAATGAATTTGAAACATTAACACGATAATCTGATTACTTGTGCTATCACAAGTTGTTCAGCTTTAATCTTCATCCTTAATTGATTTCGTTCAGCACTTTCTTTTCATTCTGCATTATTATTTAATTACTGGTCGTTATATCGTGTCATATCTGGCGACTACTCGCTCTGCCCTCATCACCTTGTCTTATTATTTAATATTAGTTGATTTATTTTTTTGGACTTAAGCTAAAATTCCTGGAAATGCAATTTTTCTATTATACTTGAGTTATGACCGCAAAGCCCGTAGAATGTGTATTTATAAGCCTACTTAAGCTTCATTTTGATAAGCTCCTGAATATATCCTAGTATTCTCACATCGCTTCGCACGACATTTGCATAGCGGAATGTCCGTAAAAAATGCTGCTACTGTAAATCTGTTCAGCGACCTACTTTGCTATTCATGATAGCAGACAAACACTCCCACAAAAAAAAACACATTCGTGACTTAAGAACCTTCATAAACTTTGACGATTTTTAATTGCCCACTTCGAGGATACCTAAGCCAGAAATGTCATGGACCAACTATGTTAAAAAAATATAAATTTGCACACGTCTCGCGTACTTTAACAAAAAATTGGGCGAACACTGCGCATGCTGGAAGACTAACAGATATCCTGTATAAATCACAACAAATTTAAATTAAGAGTAATTGAAGAGTTAAGCAAACATTCTTGATGTATAGATTTATAATTATATTATTAGTCTTGGCTGCAATGTAGTAATGAAAACATAGCTGGAGGATATTACAATTTTAAGAAAATCATTTTTGGAAAACATCAATCAGAAATATAGTTGATTTGATGTAAATAGTTTTAAATATTATATAAAATATTCAAACCAAAAAATGATAACTTCAAAATATATTAAATACTATTTTAAAAATTATTTCTGAAGAGAAACTCAATTGAAAAATACATTTTGAAAAGCAAATAATTAATTGATTACAAAATTACAATTATTAAGTCAAAGGTCAATTGCTTTATAATTCAAAATGCACCTACTTAAAATTAATTTCTTATTATATTATTTTAAAAACTCTATCAAAATATTTTGAAAATAAAATAATTGTTTTAATGATGTGAAAAATAACAAATATTTTCGATCAAATTCAATCGTCTTGTAAATTAAAATGCCGGTTTCGTTGAGTTTATGTGTGCAGGGTGTGTGCTTACAAAAAAAGCCAACCTATGAAATTTGCACATCATCATTATCAACACAACAGTGAAAATTATCTGCTCAAGTGAAGCTGTGGCACAGCCGACGCCTTCGCCTTCGTTTCTGCCGCCGCTGCCGCCTGTCCAAAAGTGCTAACAATGCCGCAGCCACAGACTGTGCCTCCGACTCTCTCTCTCCATGCTGCAGCTTCTCTACTTGCCACTTCCTTGACGCGTCCGCTATCCTCCTCCGCCCAGTACCACGAAAAAGCATTTAGGAAGCTTGCGATGGCGACGCGTCAAATGCCTCACGGCAACTTCAACTTTGTTGCTGCCGCTGATGTTGTTGTTCTCGCTTGTAACACGGCAAATAAAAATTGAAAGCAAATGAGACAGCAGAGACACGGGACAAGGATACGGGAACATGCTGATGTTGCTGTCCCTGTCCGGGAACCGACCAATACCTCTCTCCACTCTCTCCGCTCTGTGACAGCTTGCGCTAAAAACGCCGAGTGTCGAGTGTCGGCCTCGGTCTCGGTCTCGGCTTGGCTTGGCTTGGCTTTTTGAGTGGTTGGTAATGCGTGACAGGCCCAGACCAGTGCAGCGGCAGTCGTCCTCTCTTCTCCCCCTCTGTGTAACAACGCTGAATTCAAATTTGATGGCGGCTGTGGCAGCAGAGGCAGCAGCGCACGTCCTGCCACAGCAGTTCCCGGTTTCGTCCTTCCCCCCCCGCCTCTGCCATCTTCCTGCCTGCCCGGATGTGAGCCGACAGCGGCGTTTGTCTATGTGTCGTGTGTCCCGTCTCGTTCTGACTGCTTCTCTTCTCCATTTCATGTCTGTGTCCCATCCTTCCTTCCATCCCCCCTCATCCATCCCCCTTGGGCAGCCTGCCTCGTTTCGTACGAAAGTTTAAGCGAATTAAATTATTTGCTTTTTAGATTTCAATATTTCCGCAGTGGAGATTTTAGTCGATATCAGTGTGGCGTAAAGTGGTTTCTCTGTCTGGGTAAATTTCTGCTGAGAGAGAGAGGAAGAGAGGGGGATCTAAATTGAGTTTGATGATGCGCTGTAATCATGAAGTGCTTTGGGGCTGAACAAATTTTGGCCTGCGTTAGCTCAGGTAACTCATAAGAGATAGACTTGCACATGTTTATTTCTGAAACAGGTTTCTTTGGCTTCACTTAGCAGAAAATGAGATTTTACAGCCATGGCTGCGTGTGTGTGTGTAAATCCGTCTGTCTGTCTACGCAGGTCTCCGACTATAATTTGCAATATTGTATTTTTGATTGAAAGGCGTAAGATATTAAATGTGAGCGGTGTCTGTCATTCACTTTATGACTTAACGTTTTACCAAAACGATGGCAATATTATTTCATTTTCTTAAAAGCGACCAAATGCTATTCCAATTAATTAAGCACAAGCGTAAAGTAGATTTCTCTTTTATTTATTGATTATTTGTTTGTATTAGGAACTATAATCGAACAAACATGTTTCTTTTATTTAAATTGCAGAATTATCATTCATCATTTCTTTTATTATTTTATTTGTTTGTTGAACCTAATAAAATTTAAATATTGTTTATGGTTTAAAATTAAATTTAAACATATTTTGAATTTCTTATTTATTCAACGAAATTATGCTGAACGCATTTGCATATTCAGAATTCCAAATTTAGTTTTTCTTTATTTTGAATGCTTTTTTTACATCATATGTATTCTATAAAATTATGACTATATATATGTAATTTTAATTTTATTTGTTTGTTTTTTTTTATCCCATAAATAGTTTAATTTACATTCACTTTTAACCTCAGATACAACAAATTCTACCGACTTGTAAATTCAGAATATCCATTTTATTTTATTTTAATTGGTATGGAATCATTTTATTTTTTAGTTAATGTTACTCATTGTTTTTTCAGTTCTATTTTAAATTTGTATATATTTTTTTGAATTTGCATTAAATATGATTTTAAATTCAGAATATCCATTTAATTGAATTGTTTATTTCATTATAATGGATTCGTTGATACTTATTATTAAATTGTAGTTTCTTAAAAAATACTATTTTCCAGGTTTTCAAAATATTTATAATTTTGTAATTTTCATTTTAAGCCTTGTGATCTAAAACTTGTCGCTGCTGGCAATAACTATAAATTAAATCTTGGGAAGGGTTATTTCTGTAACCTTGTTTCTTTAACGAAATAATTTCAAAGCCTGCTTTTGGGCGGCGCTAAAAAAAATACCTCTAGCAATAGAAATCGTATTTAATTCAGCTTTATTTTCGCTTGAGCTGCGTTCCAAATCATTAAAAAGAAAACATCATAATACTGCCTGCTAAACAAGGCGCAAAAAATAAAAACCACCAAAGAGGCAACCGAACTGCTTTTCTGGGCCTTTTCTTTCTCTATTTAAATTCCGGCTCTAATTCAATTTTTCCCGCTGAATTTGCCTTTTCACAGAGGCAGCCACGAACGGTCGTCTAGCGGCAGGCAAATTACCTAGGCAGCAAAAAGTAAATGCTGATATACATACAAATAAATATATGTATTATTTAAACAAAAAAAAAAATATAAGCCCAGTCGAGTTAAGGAAATGTAAGCATGATTACTATAACGCTGCTCAATTTTTTTTGTTTTTTCCTCATTTTATTTTAAGCATAAATATTGAGATTGAGAGGGAGAAGGAGGGGGACAGAGGCAACTGAAGTTTGCTTTGCATGCCCAAAAGTTTGCCCAGTTTTCGAGACATGCTCGACTTACACCAGCTCATTTCCTCGGCCTCTGCCTGCGAGACTGCAACTGGCAGAGAGAGAGAGAGGCAGAGAGAGAGAGCGAGGGAGAGGGGGGCGGAGAAGTTGGTTTGAAAACTATTGAAGCGCACACAGCGCGAAGCGCATTCATTTACTCTGGCTGTGGGCGGCGTGCGCCACGCCCACTTGCCCTCTGCTGGAGTGAGCAAGTCCATTGCATGCCTGAATGGTCGCGCAAAACATGCCATCATCATCATCAAAGGGAAATTAACCTAAACGGCCATGAAGCTGTTTGCTGGGCGTTACTGCCACTGAGGTTCTCTGCCCCATGCCCCATGCCTCATGCTGCTTCTGTTCTTGTTGTTGTTGTTGGTGTAATTGGGAGCTCTGCGGCTGCTTTACACGTCTCAGCACAGCGCGGCCGGCGAGAGCTTTCAGTGGCAACTGGAACTGGAACTCTCCGACTGTGACTGTAACTGGACTGGCACTGCGTTTGTGTGTTGGAATCATTTTATTTTTTAGTTAATGTTACTCATTGTTTTTTCAGTTCTATTTTAAATTTGTATATATTTTTTTGAATTTGCATTAAATATGATTTTAAATTCAGAATATCCATTTAATTGAATTGTTTATTTCATTATAATGGATTCGTTGATACTTATTATTAAATTGTAGTTTCTTAAAAAATACTATTTTCCAGGTTTTCAAAATATTTATAATTTTGTAATTTTCATTTTAAGCCTTGTGATCTAAAACTTGTCGCTGCTGGCAATAACTATAAATTAAATCTTGGGAAGGGTTATTTCTGTAACCTTGTTTCTTTAACGAAATAATTTCAAAGCCTGCTTTTGGGCGGCGCTAAAAAAAATACCTCTAGCAATAGAAATCGTATTTAATTCAGCTTTATTTTCGCTTGAGCTGCGTTCCAAATCATTAAAAAGAAAACATCATAATACTGCCTGCTAAACAAGGCGCAAAAAATAAAAACCACCAAAGAGGCAACCGAACTGCTTTTCTGGGCCTTTTCTTTCTCTATTTAAATTCCGGCTCTAATTCAATTTTTCCCGCTGAATTTGCCTTTTCACAGAGGCAGCCACGAACGGTCGTCTAGCGGCAGGCAAATTACCTAGGCAGCAAAAAGTAAATGCTGATATACATACAAATAAATATATGTATTATTTAAACAAAAAAAAAAATATAAGCCCAGTCGAGTTAAGGAAATGTAAGCATGATTACTATAACGCTGCTCAATTTTTTTTGTTTTTTCCTCATTTTATTTTAAGCATAAATATTGAGATTGAGAGGGAGAAGGAGGGGGACAGAGGCAACTGAAGTTTGCTTTGCATGCCCAAAAGTTTGCCCAGTTTTCGAGACATGCTCGACTTACACCAGCTCATTTCCTCGGCCTCTGCCTGCGAGACTGCAACTGGCAGAGAGAGAGAGAGGCAGAGAGAGAGAGCGAGGGAGAGGGGGGCGGAGAAGTTGGTTTGAAAACTATTGAAGCGCACACAGCGCGAAGCGCATTCATTTACTCTGGCTGTGGGCGGCGTGCGCCACGCCCACTTGCCCTCTGCTGGAGTGAGCAAGTCCATTGCATGCCTGAATGGTCGCGCAAAACATGCCATCATCATCATCAAAGGGAAATTAACCTAAACGGCCATGAAGCTGTTTGCTGGGCGTTACTGCCACTGAGGTTCTCTGCCCCATGCCCCATGCCTCATGCTGCTTCTGTTCTTGTTGTTGTTGTTGGTGTAATTGGGAGCTCTGCGGCTGCTTTACACGTCTCAGCACAGCGCGGCCGGCGAGAGCTTTCAGTGGCAACTGGAACTGGAACTCTCCGACTGTGACTGTAACTGGACTGGCACTGCGTTTGTGTGTTGGCAGCTCGGAATTTGCTCCATGGGGATGGGAATGGATGGGAATGGATGGAGTAGTGTTTTGGGGGTTTACTCTTCGTCCGCATTTTTGCTGATTATGAGGTTGAGCAAACTGGAAAATGTGTTAACCTCCGGTTTTGGTCGCTCCATTTTGATTGCTGTCGCCCCTCAGTCCTTCAATACGCTGCAGTGTTTATCCACAGTGCGTCGTCATCATCATCATCATCGTCCTTAGTCACCTCGGCATTGCAGATTGCGCTGCTCTCTCACTGGCTTTAAGTGAGCCATTCTATATGTGTGTGTGTGTGTGTGTGTGTGTGTGTGTGTGTGTGTGTGGAGCAGCATCCTTTATTTTGTGCTAATTGTGGCTACTTTTGCTGGTTAACTGCGCTAATTGAAGTTCTCAGTTGGACTTATTGATACGCCAGCCAGCCCGTTTGTATTGCCGCCAGACTGCCATTCATCTGGATCTGTTCTGGATCTGGATCTGGGCACGTGAATTGTTCATTTGTGTGCCAAATTGGATTGGCAATCGCCAGTCAATGTGCCACTTTATTCAGACGGGCTTTGAAATTCTGGGAAATTTATTAAAAGGATTGAAATAGCGAGAAAGAAAAATGTGTATTTATACTTGAGTAATTTTCTTAAATTAATTAAAGCATTTATACTTACTGAAAATTCACTTAGTATTGCAGGCAATTTATATTCTTCAGTTTCAATTCTGAAATAAACAAGAAAATAATAAAATGTATTTATACTTGACAGAGTATTACTGAGATTTTAAATACTTTTCTTGGAATTTTGTATTTATACTAAATTAACAGTCTAAAATTCCCGAAAGCTTTATATTTATTCTTTATAAATTCAAGGACTCAATTAGACACAAAACTATAGTATTATACTACACTATAATTATAATAAAGTATTCAAAAATCTTAAACCCATCAAAAATTCTGGGATTTTATATACTCCATTTTATGAATTCAAAGAAATTATAAAAATTTAAATAGGGAGAAATATATATTAAACGGAACCAATAATTCGGTAATTATACAATAGTTTTATTTACTTATTAAATTTTCGCATATATTTTGCCTTATCAGAAATTTGTAATCATATTTTTGAACCCACTTAAACATGTTGAGACGTAGCTATAATTATTGTTTATTTATTAATTATATTTATCCATACTCAATCAGATAATATTTTAGTTTATATTGTGCATAGTATATAACGATACATTGTTGTAAGCTTTTTGATACTTGTTAATAAATTACATAAAAATCAATAATATAATAATATCAACAATCAATCGCTTTTAATTTAATTTCCAAGAAATAAATTTACGGTTGTGAAAATCATTGTTCTAAAACATAATATTGATTAAAATACCAACTTAGTTATTGATTCGTTTATGGCACTTTCCAGACAAACACTTTTGAGCAGAGTTCGTGCTCTGATTATGCCCATGATTTATTGTATTATCTGTGAGCAGTAACTTAAAGTGTCTCGTGCTCTAATTGTATTCGGTTGAATGCTCCTCTGGCTTAACGAAACTTCAAAGTTATAATTGTTATTGAGTTTCAGATAGGAAGTGCGGATGTGATTTCGTCCTTACATGTGTACTCATATCTCTGTAGCTAAAACTTTCGCTCGCCTTCGAATTTTGAAGGGGAATTCAGTTGGCTGTCGGTTAATTTTCTTAGCTAAAACTTCACACTGTTAACCGAGAAAACCCATCAGCCAATGCCTGATACGCTTTCATCCCCTTCAGCGATTCTGACAGCACTTTTCATAATTACCCCACGTCCTTACGTGCGCTGTATCCCCGCTAGTCCTTAAAGCGGTGGCAGCTGCTGTGGTTTACACTTTTAGCGTGTGACAAATGAAAATATATGACAATCTCGTTGTTGTTGTAGTAAATGAAGCAAGTGCACAAAAAGGCTAAGCAGGCATATCCTTATTAGAGGATTTGTTTGCAAGGTAATCCATATTTATAAAAATAGCCATTAAAAGGGTTGCTCACATATATGCAAAGCACACACACACACTCCCACACTCTTCGTCCTTTATAAATACATTTTAATTTGGCTTTGTGCATTGAAACATATTTAAATTAAAGAGCATCGGCTTGTGAAATGCGCTTGCTTTGGCGCATGTGAAACTGGTCGTGTCCTTTTGCCATTTTTAATACAGTTTATCAATGGGTCGAATGAGTAATGTGCTCAGTGTGAGGCCACTGGCAAACCGAACTTATTTGCGCTGCGAAGCGTGCTCAATTGTGAGGAACCGTTCACTGCCGCCTGCCTAGTTATGTGTCCATGAGTGTCCATGTGTGTGTGTGTGTGTTGTCCTCATGTCCTCTTGTGCCTGTCATCCGTTCGATAAAATTAAAACGTCTGCTCATGTGCAAACCTCGAACCTCGGACCTCAGACCAAACCAGACTACACGGCGCACAGACCAAGTTTGTGCCTTTGTTTATCAACTTGGCAATGTCCTGAACGCGTCCAGAATGTCCTGCTCACTTTTTCCAACTGGTTCGTTCGTTCGTCTCTTTTTTGTATTTGCTTCACATGCATACTGGCCAAAGGACGCAATCAACTTTGTCATGCAGCTTGTAATGTCAAGTGGCTGTGTATGCAGCTAATGAACTCATCGATATACAAACGTATCTCGTATCTGTTGATGGGGTTAGAAAGTTTTCGCATATCGGAAATTTGCCATCAAATTATTGCGAAACTTTGACGGAATTAATTACATTTTGGGAGCATATCAATTTCAATGTAATTTCAAATAAAATTGATTTAAATTCATTATTGTACTATGAACTTAACTGTTGCGATTTATTAATTTTTAAAATAAAATATTGGTTGTTCTAAAAATATGAAATACATTTACATAATATGTATGGTATACATGATATCTTAAATGATATGAAATGTTCAACAAATATTCAATTCCGCAAACTTCATTGACAGAATTACTTAACTTTTGCAATTTATTAATTTGTTAAATAATTTAAAATGATCAAATATTGAATTCCGCGAACTCCTTTGAATTTAAGTTGTACTTTAAATATATACAAAGATTAAACTATCCATATAACATAATACTAAATATGATTTGCAATATATATTTTAAAAATATTTTTTTTTTATTTTTATACAAATTATAATTATATTTATGCAAATTTTAAATTTTATATTAAGCTCTAGGCTTTAAGCAGAATGCGCTTAAATGAAATGTTATCCTGGCAAATGAATTGGGTAGCTTCAAAATAAATAACTGAAATTTAATTCATAATTTTTCAAGCGAAGCTTTGTTTGCATTATTATAAAATAAACACATGTTTAATGTTATTTATTTTTAGTTAATTCCAAACTTGTTCTCATACAAAATCTTCTCAATTTGGACATAATTGCTGTTGGAGTATTTAAGAGTATTTAATCTTCGGTATCTAAGCGATAGTTTCCCATTTCTTATTTTATTTCTCCTTTTAATTTGCTTGGCCAACGATGCCCAGCTGCTGATTTTATGAGTTTTATATGACGGGGCAACAACAAGCGGCGGAGGAACAATGACGAGTAGCCAACGAGTGCCAACTCTTCACTTCGCTTATTTATCGATAATTGGAAATTGCAGACGTGCTGTGCTGTTGACCCACCTTTCGACCCCTCGCTGACTTGTGCAGCTTGTCCATTTGCATTTGCCCATTGACCAGTTGCCATTCTTAGCCACATTATCGGATAACCAGGGGCACAGCTCCAAGTGTCTGTGCTCCCCACTTTGGCCAGTCACTGATACATTGATTCATTGGCATGACAATGCCACTGAATGTCATTATTGCGGGTTTTCCTTGCAGCTGGCGAATAGGGGTTTTTCGCTTTTTGTGTTGTTGTTGTTGCAACCCATGACTTTTATTTCATATGCTGCCAAACAATAAATGTGCCTCTGAATGCTCTTCACAGTATAGTACAGGCGACTAAAGAGAAGCTGTGAGTGCCTGCAGTTTTGTGATAAGCGTCAATCCACGTGCCACATTAGCCTCCCCCTAACCGTCGCCTTTCTATAGTCTAGTATTTAGCACGACATTGCGTCGCATTTGCTGACTGGCTAATGAGCTGCTAATTAGAATTGTGTGCAGAAAATGTGACTCTAAATGACAATGTACGTATGCAATGGTTGCTAATTGCTAAGCTTTTCCATTTCCGCCCATAAAGTTGAGACGCATTCATGGAATTCGAGCGATAAGCACCTCAATGCTGTTTGCGTAATAATTGTCCAATAAGTCGATGCATCCGGGCTTTTATTTAACTATATGTGAAATATGCTTATTTGTTAAATCAAATGTATTACTCCAATTTATTTATTAAAATTGCTGCACAAAAATATTTGATATATTGAGAAACAAACTTATTAATCAAAAGTTATCTACATACCTATATATTGTGTATAATATGGTATTATCAAAATTTTTAATTAATTACTTATTTATTTATATTTGCAATCTTTAATTTAAAATTTATATTTAAACGATTCTTTAACGTCTTTTGTTTTCCAATCATAATTTAATAAGAGTTATTTATTTCAATGTCGACTCTTTATATCATAATTGAAAATAATTTAATGAGAGTCATTTTGTATAATTTAAAGCAAAATAAAAAAAATATCTATTAAAAGCCAACGAAGATTAATATTCAAATGACATATTAATATTTGTACAATTTGTAGAAAGCAGTTAAGAACTTCTTTGTTTTATTAAAAGGTTATGTTGATTAGAAGGCGATAATAGAAAAGCATTAAATATTTTAATTAAAACTCAAAGTTAAAGCTGTTAAAGATTCTTAAATCGACGCATTTATTTTGAGAAACAGGCCTTAAAATAATTTTGCTTGGAATTTGGTTTGCAATTTAAGCGTCATAATAGAATGGTAATTCTGCTAATGAGACTTTAACCTAATTTCAGTTGAACTCAATTTAACTTCATGACACTTTATTCCCAGAACTCTTGTACTTTGACTCGTTAACCAAACACTCGTCGGTTTATGTAAATATGTGTATGCGATGTACCTGTGCAAATTTATGGCGATGAAATGCAAATGACAAGTTTTAATGAGCCCAGAGGATACTAAAGCATATTAATAGAGTGTATTTAACATATTTCGCAAAAGCCACTTGATTATGTTAAGCTCGGGTAATGCTTGATATCTGCTCAAGTGATTCAAAGTGGTTCGTTCGTTGGCTCATCTGCTGCTTAAGCCCCATCACCCCCTCACCCCCACATCCCTTTCA
Source organism: Drosophila immigrans (assembly GCA_963583835.1). Classification (NCBI taxonomy): domain Eukaryota; kingdom Metazoa; phylum Arthropoda; class Insecta; order Diptera; family Drosophilidae; genus Drosophila; species Drosophila immigrans. The sequence continues at coordinate 30,919,954 of OY757141.1, forward strand.
ACCATCACCACAACCCGCAGCAGCCTTGTCTTTCCAACTGTCTCAAGGCAACTTTCACTTGCATTTCAAGCTCATTTGCGATTCTGCAGCTTGTGCCCGCTTTCCCCTTCCTCTTCACACCTCCATCAGCAGCAGTTGCCTGGCAGCTGAACGCAACGGAAAGGCTTTTCATCATTCGCTTCAATGCCATTTAAAGCTTTTGACAACAACAAATTTTTGGCTTACAAGCAAAATAAAAACCAAAGCAGAAAAACACAAGTAAGAAAGCTGCAGACGAAAGTGCTCGACTGTGAGATACTCGCTACCCGTTTTGTGAGTGTGCAAAACTGTTATTTGAGTATTTAAAAAATGTACCAAAAATTATATTATATATATATATATATAGTAAAATTGTCGATAATATCCTTTAAAGTTCATTCTTCTAACTTCTATGTTGTCCATCCGATTGCAACAAAATTTTAAAAATCATTTCGGCAATAGATATTATTCTTTGTACCAAAACTCGTGATTCTTGTTTTAAAATTACGCTCTTTTGTAGTTTTTTTCAATTTTTAAGATCGATAGGGGGTGTGACCAAACTCTAAAACAATTTTGATCTATGTTCAGCAATGAAAATATTGTAAAAACAAATTTAGTAGCTCTAGCTCTTATAGTATTTAAGATGTAGTTGTTCATACGGATGGACAGACAGACAGACGGACATCACGTCACTGCTGAGTCACCAGTTGATTTTGATCAAAAATATATATACTTTGTGGTGTCGGAGACGCCTCCTTTTGTTGCCACAAAATTATAATACCCTTCTACCCAACGGGTAACGGATATATGGAGCAAAAAAAATTCACAAAAATTGTCTGCACCATTGAGCCGAGGGAGGAGAGAAACTCTGCGCTTAGGCGTTATCCTTTAGCAGACGTGTAATTAAAATATGCGCAATTAAAATGGAGCAAAGGAAGCGCACAATGCGTCTAATTCGAGTATGAAAAATGCAGAAACGGCACTTCATAAATGTAAATGTAATTTACATATCACAAAATTGTTCAGCATATGGAGGTTTTGCAGGCATATAAATTGAAATTTCATTAAGAAAGTTCTCGCTTTCGCTTATCGTACGCAGCGCATGCAAGCGAGCGAAAGAGAGAGAGCGAGAGCTACATAGATAGGCGGCTCAGCCTCTGCGGCTCTATCTTGCTCTCGTTCTCACACTCCTGCTCTTATGTCACTTCAAAATTGAAATGTATAATGGCATTCATATGTATGCGTGTGCGTGTGCATGTGTGTGCATGCGTGTGAGTGTGTGTGTGCATAGGCGCACTTGAGCGACTTAATTGTGTCGTGTTAACGTCAAACACATGCAACAAACATGTGCAAACAAATGATGTTTGTCTCTGTGTGTGTGTGTGTGTGTGTGAGCGAGAGAGACAAAGCGTGTGGGAGAGAGAGAAGTAGGGCGGGTCTCTTTGGCACGTTTGTGTCAGTGGCGTGTTGACAGATTCAACCACCCAACAAAAAACCCGTTACCAGCTCACCTTCCGTCGTTGCTTGTGCACACTCACACACACACACACACATACGTAATACGTATAAAGCCACTCTTTTATTTTATAAAAACACATATACAAACATTCACTCAAGCGGCAAAACATATCCGTACACATCCGTTATGCCGCCAACGACCCCCAAAGAACCCCGCCATCCTTTTCAGCTTGTATTCTTCTTCTCTGCTTCTTCTTCTTCATCCTCTCCTCTCGCAGTTTCCCAGCTTCCCTGCTGTCCCCTGCTGTCCCCCTCTGTCCGCCTGTCTGCCAGGCAGCCATTGCCACCTGTCATAAATTTCCATATGCGCGAAAGGTTGAGCGGTTATTTTTACTTAACTGCAGCATACAGGAAATGAAATACACTTTCTTTATACTACAACAAATAATGCAGTCTTCTTGATATGTAGATGTATGAGGGCCCAAGACGCGTAGGCAGAATGTCACAGTAACATAGATGTGACATGTTGTCAAAAGATATGATTTATTTCACAGTTGTGCAGATTCTTTTCAAAGCGACATAAAACAAGCAGAATAATAAATAGGAAAATTAATGCTCATTATAAAATATTTTTAAATAATGTTACTAAAAAATTTATTTAAATTATGATATTAAAAAAACACAAAAATTGTTACTTTAAATCCTAACACCTAAAACACATCATGCTACTATGTTAAATCAAATGTTTTTATCTTGGAATTAAATTTTCAACTTAATAAGAGAGATTTATTTGTTAATTAAATCCTAAATCCTAACAGATATCAAGTTAATTTAACATATGATTTGCGTTTATAATTGAATTTTCAACTTACAACGAAAGAAATTATTTATATGGACTATATTTTTACGATAATTTTCGCTATTAAGATTTTGGTGCAAGATTGTTTTGATGATATACTTTTCTCGTCAGTAAAATAATATATATGACTTTAGCGAAGCTTGATATTGGATTAGGGCACATTTCATAATGAAAAAAAATAAACTACAAAATTTAAATTTTTGTAACAAAAATGCGAAAAGAGGACATTATTTTCAAATTATATATTATACTTTTAATTTAATTTAAAATATATATATTACATTATTTTCTTCTTAATTTATGAAAATTTCCATTATATTTATTTAAAAGTCAAATTTTCATAACTTCCAAAAATACATTTATAATTATCTTATTTTGCTTTATTTGCTTTTATGTTCTTTTAAAGTTCAAACTTTAGAAATAACAAATATAAATAATTTTGATAATTTACTTAAATTTTGTGTATAAAATAAAAAGGTAGCTAAAATTTTCCTGCTATTATATTTACTACAATTGAAGTTATTTCGAGCTTGTTCGTATTCGTAAGATAATTAACTCTTGCAGACCCTGGCAGGTATTGAGTGCCAGTTGTAATAGAACACTCAAGACTTTCGCACAATTATCACAAGCGGAACTAATTAATTTAGCTGTCGACACGGTAAGAAAGAAATGCTAGTGAAAGAAATCGAAAGTTTGTCGATTTTTGTGCCGTTTCATGTTGGCTCACATTTCAGGGCAATCTGCCGTTCGGTTAGGGCATGATGCGAACTTTTTGGATGAGTACTACAGCATAAAAGCAGCTGTTCCGTTGTGACTGAGGTGGAGGAGGAGGAGGCGGGTGATGAAGTGGCAGGCGGTCTGGGCTGCTGGTCGGGCGGTCGGCTTATGCATAATAGACATATGTGAATGGTTGGAAAACCCATTTTCATAACTGACTCAACGATTCTGCGTTCGCATTTCGATTATGACAATGCTAAAAATACTGCGAGTTAAATTCAAATGCAGTTTTCAATCAGCCAACAAGCGCTCAGTTCGCTGACCATTTTCCTTATCCATTTTTTTTTTGTATTTGTTCCAACCGTTTGCTTTTGTCTGTGAAAATTGAATTTTCCATTTGGACAATGGCGCTCGCTCTCTCTCGCTCTCTCTCGTTGGTCCTACCTGTATCTAGGTAGTTTTATTATTGTCATACGAATATGAGTGCAGCTTGAAACTGGCCCCCAGCTGATAAGTTTTAAGCCTTCGGTGCTAATCCAATGCTGTGGCCGGGCAATCAATTTGGTGTTGACGTCTTTTAATGAACATTTTTTTTGTTGCATTGCAGCCTGTTGCCTGTTGCCTGTTTTGCCTGCATGCAAACATACCGACTAGTTGGTTAATCACACTGTCCAAGCAATCTGAGTGTGCCAAAGTGTGGGCGAGGCAGCGAGGACTAGAAGCTGAAGCTGCACTTGGCCAATACCGATTGCCAATGTTGCTCTGTGCTGTGGCCAGTTGACAGTTTCATTAGTTGGTTTACATGTCCTGCCGTTGTGCAGGAGGTGCCAGTTTCTGTTGCCTGTTTGTTTGCATTGTATTGCCATGTTGTGCAGGATATTGGCTGGCCTGTCCTCTGCTCAACTGTTAGCTTGCTTTTGCCTCCCAGGCTGCCAGGCTGCCTGTTCCTGGTAGCTGCCTCGTCTTGTTGTGGCATACACCGGAAGTCGACTGATAAGTTTATGCTGACATGTTGCCACACTCCCTGCAGCCCTTCTTGTGTGTTGTGTGCTGTTGTGTGTCGTCAGCTGAAAGCTTTCATAAGTTGATTTAAATCTTCACTTTTGACAATTTTCATTTGACATCATCGTTGGTTACTCAGCTTCCGCTGATTTCTTTTTTTGGCTTGCAGTTCAATCAACGATTACTCGAAAATCACTTTAGAAGTTGATCGAAATAAACTGCCAAAATAAAATTATCAAGTTGTTAGTGTAAGCAATATTTTGATTGATGATATTAAGTACAATTATTATATTATTAATACAGTCTAAAATAATGAGCTACATTTTATGCTTGTGAAACTGATTGGCTTCGCTTCATTCAAAGTACATTATTTTGAAGTTTAAATATATTTTCATTGTATTTAAAAAGGCATTTAATGCTTGTGCTTAACGCACTTGGCAAAAAGAATTTTAATCGGACTTAAAGCTTTCATTGTTCTGAGTGCCAAGCTGCATCCTCTTGCTAAATATTTCAGCAAAACTATTTAATACTAAGCTAAGCAGGCAAATGCCCCAAAAAGTATGCCAAGTACATTTCTAAGAAATTAAATCTAAAGTGTTTGATATATAATTAAATTTATTATGACAAAAACACGTACTATTTCTGCATTTTCTCAAGCAATTTTATGTAATTGAAAAATATACAAAACAATTTCAATAGCAAACGCTCGATGTTGTGGGCGTCAACTACAAGTTTGAGCTGCATTCTCCAATCATAACCCTTTTCAAATTGGAAAACCATTTAAATCCTGCGTCAATTCAAATCACCTTACAGAATCAAACACGTATGCGGCTGTTAGGCAAAAAAAATAAACAGAATAGGAAACTCAAACAAACATTTGCTTTTCGTTTTGTGCTGTTGACCCATAAAAACAATAGAAGCAGCAGCAGGCAGCATCCAATAACCAGTCATTGCTGACCAGGACGATGCGTGGGCCAGATCCAAATGCAAAATTGAACAAACTGTCAGTTGCAAAGGCAGATCACGAGTACTCGTACACCACCGCATAGCACCACTACACAACATAACAGAACACAACACAACACAGCACAAACACAAGCACAAACACATCACACTACACGTCACCGGCAAGCAAATGTTTTGCTCTCATACTTCCAGTCAAGCCTTTCCTATGAAGCTGCCTACAACCTGGTCGAAAACATGCACCGAAAAAAAAGAGACTCGTTAAAAAATTGTGTAATCAAATACGTGTTACTATCTTGGCAGATTTTTTATGAGCTTCATAATGTTCGCATTTCATAGATATGGTTTGGTGAGACGCATTCAGTTAAAATCTGGATTTAAATCCAGCCACAAACATTTTACAACAGAAAATGAAAGAAATACTATATATTTATGTATTTCAATATGATAATGAAATACAAGCTGGAATTATAAATTTTTATATTATTTCATATTTTTTTTAATTTTTGTTTTATTTTCATTTGAAATGCATTTGACTTTTTCGATTTATCATTTGTTGCTCAACATATTTTTTTTTTATTTTATGGCCTTCAGCAAATTTTATAATATTTCTAGTCTCCTTCTGTTTGAGCTTTTATTTTTGCGCAATTTTTGTCATAGACAATTTCGTAAAAACTATATTGTACAGTTTGTTGCTGCTCAAATTATTGTCATGACTGCCGCTATTGATTGCCAATAAAAATTAAAAGTCTTAAAAAAGAAAGCCATGTTTACGTTTTTTTTTGGTAAGTTAAATAACAATATGCTGCTTGAAGGCGTCAATAAATTTGAATTATTAGTTTATATAAATAACAATTTTAAATCAGCTGGCAGAACACATATTCATTTGCTCTGATTAAATAATAAAAACTATACAATTTTGTCATTAATTTCAAAATGTCACATTTTCCACCTTAATTGTTAGATATATTCCATAATATTCATTAAATATACAAAAAGATTATAGAAGCCTTCTTGACCATGGTCCACAGTCATTAGCTTTCGGTTTTCTTACCCTTCTCATTTCTCTCGGTGTAAGCATAGGCTCTCGAATTGCTGTCGCTGCTGCTGCTGTTGTTGTTGTTGTTGTTGTTGTCGCAGTTGTTGTAGCAACTTTGTTAGCCAACACGCTGAAAGAGGCATGAGGACACGTCGCATGCTGCTGCATGATAATGGCCCATTGGACACATGGCTGTGGACGTCGACTCCTGGCCATCATGGAGTTTTTGGCATATGTGTGCGAGATACTGAATGTGTGTGTGTGAGTGTGTGTGTGTGAATGTGTGTTTGTCTGCGCCTATAAAAGTGAACGGAAGTTAATACGTTTACCTGCCTTTTTTGCTATACTTCTCACGCAGGTGGCGCCACCTACATTGTTATGTATACGTTGTTGTTGTTCCAGTTGCTGTTGTTGTTGCGCAAACAGGGCAAATTGAATTGCGTTAATACGCTTATGGCATATACTCGAATACTCGTGCGCCGAGGCTGCCGAGGCTCATGGCAGCTATAAATGGCCAAAATAAAAATGCATATGAAAATCTATAATAAAAATAGCCAACAAATTGAGTTTAAGTGCACAATACAAACAACAAACACACACAAACACACACGCACACACAGATATAAACACACACTCTTACAGATTCAGGTTGTGCTGCTGTGGTTTGGGGCTTATAAATATGGCATAACAGTTATGTTTGCCTAAATGTAATTGTTAGATAGCCGTCGGTGTCGTTGTCGGTGTCGGTTTGGGAGGATTTCAGGGAGTGAGCACTTACACATAATGGAGTTACATAAACATATACGACATTATTTATTAAGTGCCAGTTGCGATAAGCATTTGCTTTAACTAGACGTTGCTGCTAACGGCTGGATTCAGTTAGCAGTTACTGCATTCGATTAAGACTTGAGCTCAACTCGAGTATTTATTTTGGAATATCTATAGGAATGTATAAAAGTCCTCAGATCAAACTACTCTGAGCAACATTGATTGCTGATATTTGGTAAAAACAAACTTAGTCTTTAGATTAAGTGATTCATAATTATTTAATTCTAGTTCCACGTAATAATTTAATAACATCTGCTTAAATATAAAACGAATAAATTCTGACAAATATTTAATTATCAGCTATCAATCTCAGAGAAGTAATAATTTGAATTGAAATATTTTAAGTAGCAGCAATTATCGTTTTAAAATTTTCATTGGTTTTTGTTTTTAAATTTAATTGAATATCGCTTTTAAATATATTGAAATAATATTAAAATATTGGTTATAATCAAAATTACATAGCCTAAAGTATTTGATATTTATTATAATAACAAATCTTAGTCAACTAAGACAGTTGTTTTGAGACCGATATTTAATTACAATCGTATATAACAAAACTATAATTAAATAACAGCCTTTTAAAGTACAAAAATATATATATTTACTAATGAATATTTTTAAGTAGGTTGCTGATTGTATATTTTGAGAAGAATCTTTTATTATAAGCTATCAATCTCGGAAAAGGATATAATGCAAATTTCAACACTTTAAATCGAAAAATGTAAATAATAAAAAAGTCGAATTGGTTTTCAAACAAAGAATATTTGGAATTTTAACATTCATAAATAGAAGTATATTATTTTTTAGCTTTTGTATAAAAAAATATTCGTATTTCGAATACCAACTCAATTAAACTATTGTCCACGATGTAAAGACAAATTAAAATTACATGCACACAAAAATAAACAAAAGACGTAGTGTTAACAGCTATCTATTTAAAAAAAGATATATATGTATATGTTATGTTAAAATGAGTAGTTTAAATCCAAGAATATTAAACATCTTCAATGTGATTTCTCTATAAAATCAAGTTGAACAATACAAAAGTTCATAAGATTCAAGTGAAATTCCATAACTTAATTATTAATCTGTTACATTGTAAGCTTCTTGCCTTTGTCATTTCTTACTCGTTCGTTGCGCTGCTCAGTCGCTCTTACATCTTACATCGTCCGATTTTATTCAATATTTCTCGGAATTCTTTTTGACATTATTTTATTTTATTTGCTGCGTAGCTTAATGCCTGATACTGGTGATGTCTAAGCCAAATGAATCCCTTGTTCGCAGTCCTTGTCGCTGTCGCTCTCGCGTTGTCCAGGGCAAAATTGCATTATTATGTATTAGCTGGTAGCTGGTAGCTTGGTTGCCTTTGCCTTTGCCTTTTGATGGTGGCAGGCAGCAAGTGGCAGGCAGCAAGTGGCAAGTGCCACCTGCTTGTAAGTAGCTGCAACTGTCAATGTTGCTTTTGCTGGGTGCGCTTTGAAAATTTCTTAATACACTAAAAGCTAACGTCATAGTTCAAAGTCGTCGGCACTTAGTCAACGAGGGGCCAAATGCAATCGCCTTTAGTTGCACATTTTTCGCAGCAGACTTTTACATTTATTTCGCTTTAGTTTTCTGCTCTCTCTCTCTCTCTCTCTCTGTGTATTTTTTTTAATATATTTTCACTTTGATTCAATTTCTTAATACCTTTAAGTTAACATCCGCTTACCGGTTGCCTTCAGCATTCACTTCCGTTTTCAGCTGCAGCTTTCTGAGTCTTCCGCTCAGTTCTGCCGGCACTGGCATTATCCCAGCAATCAGCGTAACTGTAAATCACACACACAACTACATACGTATTAGAATAGTTGACAGAGAACACGAAAGAGAGCGATAGAATGAGAGCGAGAGCGAGAGAGACTCTTAAAATGGCGTAGGAAATGATGCTGTGATGGCTGCCAAGTCCCGTATGCTTTTGTATTATGAATGGAACTATAACACGCAAGCAAACATCGCACACGCAGACGGACAGCAGGACAGCCGGACAGCAGGACAGCAGGACATCAGGACAGTTGTAGCAACAGGAGAACAGTTATGTGGAGGACATTTTTCTAAACTCAACTCGAGTCGAGTCAACAGGACTCAAGCTGGAAGTTTTTATACCCGTTACGCAATTGCTTAAAAGGGTATTATAACTTGGTGTCAACTGCAAAGAAGGCGTCTTCGACCCAATAATATTGATCAGTGTGAACAGACGATATGATATAGTCATGTCCGACTGTCTGTCTCTCTGTCTGTAAATGTAAAGTCTACTGAGGCTCCCCCTTGTGCAATGAAGTAATCTAAATCTTAAATCATTGTCTGTCGATCTGTCGGTCTGTCTGTCTGTCTGTCCAGCTCCATTTTCAACTATTCTTCTCAATATTAATACAGATGAAGCAGGAGGAAGTAATTAAAATGTTATATCTGTCTGTCTGTCCGTCTGTCTGTCTATATGATCCCCTTAATCTAAGAGACTATAAGAGCGAGAGACACCAAATTTGTATCACTATTTTAAGTTTTGGTTAAGCCCCCTTCCGCAATCAAATCGATAAAAAACAATTAATAAGCGTAGTTTTTAAGCTAGAGGCATGAGTTTTGATACACACAATATTATCTAAAGTCGCAATGATTTCTGAGAATTTTTTTATGCTTGAACCAAAATTAAGTTATTCAAGAAACAATTTCCAATGCAACTGGTTTCTTTTCAACGTACTTTTCGGTATATATTTTTTTTTGAGTTTCGCAGTCTTCTAAAATGCTTACCGGGTATCTCACAGTCGAGCACTCTCGCCTGTAGCTTTCTTAGTTGTGTTGTTTTTTTTGGTGTCTGGTGGCCGGACGGGGGCGCAACGTTCGCTTCGTCGCCAAGCTGACGGATATTCCGGTGCTTGTGTCAAACGCTTGTCATTTTATTTACTATCCACACAGGCGCACACATGAACACACACACACACACACGTACACACACACGCACACACACACAGGATCTAACGTCCTGTTTCGCATTTTATCGGCTTAAAATGCGAAAATTGCAAATAAATGCCAAGAGTTTTTCTAGAGTTACATTCGCAACGCTGTTGCTATTGCTACTAAATTATTTACTTTGCTGCCGTTGCTCTTGTCTTTTTTTTTTTTTTTTTGTTTTGCTTTCTGTTTGCCTTTTATTTACCGCTAAACGCTGGAGTGTTGCCGTATCTTGTATCTGTGAAATACTTTCGATCGCTATATACCATTAGTCAGTTGGGTGTAAAATGCACATGACTTTAACCAGATTCAACGATTGTTATTCTCCAGTTGAAATGTTCATTTCGATTTATGTGCATTTCAAGCACTCTTCAAACACATTGCGAGATTTGCAGATTGCATTCAGCTAACTGGGTGAATGGTAAATGGTAACTGGAAACTGTTTAGCAATTTTTGCTGCAGTGATTACATTTTTCAAAAAGAGAGAGAGAGATTGTTAGTGTGCTAAATAGAGGCAGTTGAAGTGCTTATATGAGCTTGCTTTGCCACACTTGTCCATCATTGTATATACTTGAGTTTGTTTAATCTGAAGCTACTTAACTTGATGTAGGCCGGCGATGGTTGCTCCCAAAACACACACAGAATTCAATTAGTATTGCCGATGGAGGCATATGTAAATGCTGAAAAGTTATTTGATTTGCCTAACACTATATAATACTTTTTAACACAGAATCCATTTGCAATTAATGGTAACTACAATTTTAAACCTCATCATTCGTCAAATTTACTACAACCATTTTTAAGACACAATTAAAATCTTCGGAAGAAAAAACAAAATGGATTTTACAATTTTCTTTATTTATACAATAAGTTCATTTGTACTTTTCATATCTTTATAATAAATTAACGAGCTCATTAATTTATTTGCAAATGAAAAGTTATTAGATTTGCTTAAATTACATATAGTGACAAAGTGGGTTAATTTATTTTAACTTTTTAGTACAGAATGCATTTCCAAATAATGGTAACTAAAATTTTAAATCACAACCTCCGACTACGTCGTATTTAAATAAGCTATTCCAAATCAATTTTATTATGTTCATTATTTGTTGTTAATCCATAAGCAACGAAATTCATATATACTTTTCATGTCTTAATTCAAGAACTGAAAATTATTGATTTACTGAATGCTGTTTTCCTTTTTACAATAGAATTTAAATCGTGCATTGTCCTTTGTACAAAGGATTAAGTTTCAGGGTTAAAGAATTAATCTTTCATCGGTTGTATTTTGCATGTTGTTGCGTAAAAGGAGGTCCTTATTTTACATTTTTGGGATCCCATTTAATTGCCTCATAGATCTTCGAAAATTCCTATTTTTCAGTTCAACATTTACAAAAGCCTAATATATTTTATCCAATGTATTTTTATATACATGAATTTGTTGTAAATATTTTTTTGTTTACTCAAATTTTTTTTAAATTACAATGTCTTTGATGAATTTAAAGAATCTAAATTAAATTTGATTATAATTTCCTGTTTATTAATTATTTTTTCCTGTTACATTTGGTTACTATAGTGAAATTTCAGATTTCAAAAAAATACACATTGAATTTATTTTTGATTGTTGAATTTTTTGATTCGATTAATTATAAATAATGAAAATTTGTATTGAAATAACATGTATATCTGAAATTTAAATATAGCAATATCTTTTCTTATTTACAAATTGTCATTTTTCTTTAAGTGTTAAATAAATCTATGTAATGTTTGTAGTATTAGAAATAATTGATTTACCATTAAAAATCACGCAAATTTAAATCTAGAATTTTAATTGAATACCAGGTTTGCAAACAAAACGCATCAATTTAATTTCGAATGTACAAATCAGGAACTTAACAACTCTGGTCAACTCAATTCAACACTCAAAGTGTCGACTAACTGTAGTTTAAAGATGTTGTTAAATATTACTCGATTGGCAAAACGTTTATCTGATCGACCCGCAGCGAAATCCATAGAGGCTTAAGCCTACCTGTTCAACTATAAATAAACGGCCGGAGATGTGCCCAAAAACAATTTGGCAATTTTCCACTTTTTATGCAATTAATCAAAAGCAAACAAAACCCCTAAAATCATCCCTGGCTCTCAATCCGACGCAAAGCTCATGAATATTTCTATATATGTATGTATGCGAGTGTGTCTGTGTTGTCTGTGTGTGAGCATCGGGTTTATAGATATGGCAAATCGTCTATCAAGCTGCGGCGTGGTCTCTGCTGGATAGAAACTCAAAAGCAAATTCAATTAACCCTACGGTCCGTAGAGAGCGTAATCAAATACACTCAACCAATACAAATAAATGTAGACGACGAGGATGACGATGGACCACGGACCGTTCTGTGCGGAACTAAACCAAAACTAAGCCGGACAACGGAGCGAGGCACGCGCCGGAGAAACGGAGAGAGAAAGAGAGGGGTAGAGATAGAGAGAGAGAGAGAGTTCTTGGCGTTGGAACCACAACGACACAAAGTAACTAATTATCTCGCCTTAGCTGGACAGGGGAGGAGCTACGTGTGTTTACCCAAGTCTAGAGCTCTCTGCAAAGCACTCAACGAAGCGAAATTTTTAATATGTGCGCTGAGAGTTAGTTGCAGACAGACAAATACGGCGGACAGACAGACGGACAGACGGACGGACAGACGGACAACACACGTGGCGACCCAAACAACAAGAAATTGAATGCAAACTCGCATATGTGTTTCACGTTTGAATGGACAATGGTTGCGCCTCGGACTTCTTGAGTGCTTCGAAAGGCGACAAAAACTTCAAATGATATGTGTCAAACTCTCTGACACATGCTGCTCTCAACCGGTTCATTGGTTACCATGCCAAAAAAACAAACAGAAAAATCAAGTAAGAACGCTCGAGTCGAGAGAGCTCGACTACGAGATACCCTGTGCACAAGAATTTTAATTTCAATATTCAATAATTAAAAGTAACTAAGATTTAGAATTATTTACAATTACTTTAAGTACTTATAATATTTTTAAATGAAATATGAACGTTGTTCACACACTCACAATTTTGAAAAAGGCGTGGCATCTAGTATTAAAAATACACTTGATCTTCGTAATGAATGTGGCAACGTTCATAACAAATTTGATGCTCCTAGCTTCTAGTCTCTGAGATACACGCACTTAAACGGGCAGACGGACAGATAGGCAGACGGACATGGCTACATGAAAAATATATATACTTTATAGAGTCGTTTCTGCTACATACATTTTAAATTTGAACAAAACTAAAATACCCATTTTGCCCATATTCAATTGTACAGGGTATGAAAACAGAACCCGGCAACAGGCTCGATAAATTGAACCCAAAAATGGGCATTTCGCACTTTTCACAAACGAACCAACGTTGTTGTCGCGACGTTTTCGGTTTCTCTGCTGGAAAAGTGAAAAATATGAAACAAGCTTGTTTCCAGTTGTTGTGCTCTCGTCATTGTTTGTTGCTGTTGTGTAGTTCGTTATGGGGTTGGAGTTGGGTCCTCACTGCTATATATTCCATGCACTGTCAGACATCTCTCACATTCTCGCTCATTCATTCGATTAGTGCGCGGGGGAATTTCGCACTCTCCTCGTCGTCCTGTTTTTTTTTTCTTCTTTTTTGTGATTGTGTGTTGATGGATGTTTGGGCATGGCTTGCTTCCTTGTTTGTCCTTTTTGCTTTGCTCAGGAAATTGGCATTGGCAGCCGGTCTCCCTATTGCCAATAGACGTTTAATCTCCAGTTATTCAACTGTTACACATGCACCCATAAGCCCGGCTAACAATTTGAGTTTTGTCTGCATGCAGATTGTTAGCTCCCGATAAAGCACTTGGAACTTCACTTCACTCCAGTTATGTGTAATGTAGTCAAAATGCCACTTTTATTTTGGTTTAACTTTATTTTGATGTCTGATTTGCGGATATTGATATGATTTAATTTTCTAAAGCACTTTGAACTTCATTTATAGCCAAAGTATTCGTAATATTTAAGCATACAATTTAAGTAAAACTTTATGCTGATTTCTAATCTGTGAATATTAATTTTATTTAATTAACCAACTCCTGATAAAGCACTTGGAACTTCACTTCACTGCAGTTATGTGTAATGTAGTCAAAATGCCACTTTTATTTTGGTTTAACTTTATTTTGATGTCTGATTTGCGGATATTGATATTGAATTTTATTTTCTAAAGTTATAGTCAAAATATTCGTTATTTTTAAGCATTTAATTTAAATAAAATTTTATGTAGATCTGTCTGATTTGTGTATGTTGATTTTGTTTAATTTGCTGCTTCCAACAAAACTTCAACAAATATATGTTTAACTCTGAAATGCTGCCAATTCATTTGAACATTTTTAAAATAAAATAATACACATTATTTCTCTTTAATTACTGTAGAATTCTATTCGCATGGCAGGAAAATTCATTATTAAATAAGTATCGCTGATTATGTATTCAATATGAAAGCATTATTTATTTAAAATCTTAATTTTCGATATGCTGAATTATGCATTATACATATATAAAATATTCATAAGATAAATTGTATCGCGATTTATTTCGACTTTTCTGTCACTTTATTAAAGGTGTTATTTTCCTTTAATAATAACAAATTCAACATGAAAGCATTGTTTATAGAAAATCTTTATATGATTTGCTGGATTATGCAGAATAAATAAATTATGCATTAAAAAATTAAATTTCAATATATGTTGCAATACGATTCATTTCGAATTTTCTGTGACATAATTAAAGGCATTCTTATCCTTCAAATATTAAACAAATTCAAGTTGAAATCATCGCTTATTTATAAACATTATTTTATTTACTTGATTATGAAAAATAAATGAATTATACATTTAAAATTAATTTTGACCCCAACAATGTATTTCTACTTTCCAGTCAACGCTTTTAAAGCTGATTTTTTTATTTTTTAAATATATGTTAACCAATTGTTATTTTAGTTATAATTTAATTGGCCTGTTTTTACTAAAATATTCGATCCGTAATTTAATTGTGTTTGCAATATTTTGCTGGCCAAACTTGGCAATCTAATCAAAGTTCAGCTGCACTGCGAATTCACCTTTCGCATTAATTTCATTAAATTTTGCCGTTGCCTCTTTGTTTGTTTTATAATGCAATTTCCGATTTTTCGCAATACAAAATTTTCTAATTGCATTTTGCCATTTAGGAGCATAAATTTGTTTGGCCTTTAGTTTTAATCATTTTATGCAGTATACATTTATATATAGTATGATTGAAATGTTTTGGGTCAACTGAAGTCAACCAAAAAAGAGCTGAGCGACAGATGAAAGTGCAACATCGGTGTTGCTATTTTGCTTTTGGCTGTTTGGGTTGCATTACAGAGTCGAAAAAGTTTTTAATTTGCTTTTACAGCGTTTTAAACTTTTTTTTTTTCGGGTGGCTTTTGCGACGCAAGTTTGTTGCTGTTGCTGTTGTTGTTGTGTGTATGAAATACAATTTTGTGGCAAATTAAATACACAAACGAAGCGTGCACACACACACACGCATTCGCACACACACTCACACAGTCACAGGAAGCTCAGCGTGCGCCGCACAGCATGCAACGAAAATTTGTCTAAAGCTGCGCTCGTTCGCTGGCGTGCGTGAAACATTTTAAGCTTAACGGTATAGCTAGTCCTGGATTTAAATACATCTGTGTGTGTATGTCAAAAATTGCTGCAGATTATACATGTTCGTATACGTATTTTGTGCAGCTATCCCCGCTTCACAGGAAGTATATGAAATATTTGTTGTGGCGCAGCTAATAAATGAAATGCTCCGATTTCACATTAGATTCTTGAGATGGTTCAGTGCATATTAAAGCTCAGGTTTCGTATGTATGCTCGTCATGAGGAATACAGGTAGTTTCCAATTTTAGTTTTAGTTTTTTTTTGAAGCTAATTTAAAATATAATAGAGTTTGACAGGCTAGAAATTTTAGACCTTTTTAAAACTGTTCTATTTATAAGTAGACACTTTGAAAAAAAATAATATTATTTTAACATGTTCGCTTGCTGAGAGTTTCTATTTCGCAAAAAAAAAAATTAAAACATATAAGCTTAAAAATCTGGAAATTAGTAATATAATAAATTGCTAACAATATTTTAAAAACTTTTACATTTGGTTCAATATGAATATCAGCAGATTTTAATGCAGTGTAAATTCCAAGTCTAAAAATATTTCTAAATATTTGATTCATAACTTAAAAGTTGATAAAATAAAATCATACAAATATTAATTTTAAAAACCCAAACTAATTTATAATATAAGATTTAAAATCAACAAATTATTTTTATAACAAAATATTCACGACATTTTAAAATATCTCGCATATAATTAAAACGCAGTGTAAATTCTAAAACTCAAAAGATTCATCAAAAACTGGTTTACATCTATTAATAATTTTTATTTGACTATTATCAAGAAACAGAAATTAGAATTCTATTTTATTTCAACTATTTATAATTATTATCTCAATATGAAAATAAATTAAGTTTGCTTCAAACAAAACTTTCAGCAACAATTTGAATTAAACATATTAAGCAAATTATATCTGACTGTTTGCTTCAAGCAAAACATTCTGAAACTATATTACATTGACATTTAATTTTAAGCATCAAAAGATTGCTAAACTTTTGATAGACATTTTTTTAATAAATTATATTTGACTGTTTGCTTCAAGCAAGCATCGATGACAATGTAATTGGGAATTAATCAAGTACACAAACTATTTTGCACTTTAGTTTAATTCTTAGTTACAAAAGATTTCTAAAAATTGTATTTAAAATCTATTAATAAATTTTAGTGACTGGAAGTCTTCAAGCAAATCAGTCTAATGATAATATGTTTGAGAATTAATCATGAAAACTAATTTGAACTTCAGTTGTTGGCTCTCACATTGTAAGCCTCAAAAGATTTCTAAAAATTTGATTTGAATCTATTAATAAATTTCATTTAACTTCGAGCAAGACTAGGAAATTAATCATGTACACAAACTATTTTCACTTGAGTTAATTATTTTTTAATTGTCAGCAAACTTCAATCCGAACCGAACAGAATTCCCCTGGGAAAATGGCTTCTTTAGACACCAAATAACTGGCTGTTAGAGCTGCTTCTGGCTGCATGTTCTGCTTGGTAATCTTCTTGCCTCTTGCCACTTGCCACTTGCCACATGCCTCTTGCAGTGCAACTCGCTTTTGTTGCACAGTTGTTTCAACAAACTGTCTGAATGCGTTGTCTCCAGTTCTGAGAACGAGTAAATTGCGCGCTATATGACAGACAAAACTTAAGCTTTCAATTTACCTAATTAGCAAATGTTGCACATACGCATGTGTGTGTGTGTGTGTGTGTGCGAGTGTGTGTGAAAGTTGTGTTGTTGTGCGTGTGTAGAGTAGACACATGTTTCGGCATCCCTGGAAGCCAGTGAATGCCGATCCCATTGCGGGCCAATGCTTATCACATTATCTGCTTTGTGTTCGCAGGCTATTTAAGTTCTGACTGTTTCCCAACTTGTTCCCCATTGTTCGGCACTACAGCGAGTATTTAACCAGCAATCCTTCCCCCTCCCCTCCCCCCTTTAGTCACCTCAGCTTTGTTCAATTACCCCACAGCCCGCATGGCAAAACTTTAATGGATTCTACTGAAGTTGCTCTTGTCTTAGACAAAGAACTTCTTCTTTAAAGTTCACCAGCTTATTAGCATGGCTTTTTGGCTTTGACTACTTTTTATCAATATTTTAAGCAACACACACACACACACACACACACACGTACTGTGAAGGTCCTTGCTGTCCTTGCCGTGGTCATATTTTAAGAGATAGGCAAAACATTAAGCGGATTAGTTTTGTGTGTACTGCGAAATTTCCCTTGGATTTCCTTGGCAGCCATTAGTTTTGTGTCGTCCTTTAGTTTACAGTGTGTTCTCCATAAAGGACTCGACAGGAATGCTTATTTGGCATGGCGTTTTCTTCGTCTTCGTCTTCGTCTTCGGGGCTAGTTATAAATTGTTGGCTATTAGTTTAATGAACTTGCAGGCTCCTTTGGCCCTTAAGTACTGTTGGGCATTTCACTCGTGCTTGGCTGCATCGCTATGGCAACCAACGGTCAAGTGGTTTTTGAAAATTAGCTTAGCACACACTATGGCAGAGCAAATCTTCTGCATTTACACATATTTAATTGGTACACGGCAAAGGCAAATTAATACAAATAATAGAATTGTTTGTAGTTTATTTTGCCAGTCCGTTAACTATGCCAAATGAATGTCATAATAAGCTTAAGCCCAACACAAATAATATTACTTATAAAATTCCTCAACTAATTAGTAATAATCATTCAGCCATAACTACGATTTTTTTATTTACAAAAAAAATATGAGTCGTTTAAGAATTAACCATTCAGGCGCTTAACATTTCGATTTTCCAAATGACAAATTAAATTAATGGCAGGTGAAATTACGATTCAAAAGCAAAGGTTGACTGCGAAATATCCTGTCATAAATTATGTTTAAATAATGTATAAAATAATTAATTAGGGTTTTTACATTTTGAAAATAGCAATGTTATCAAAATATAATAAACACTTTAAATTGTTCACATATATATAATGCCAATCAAGGCAATCAAATACTTTTGATTACAGGGTATTTGCATCAACAATTCTGCGTGATTACGAAATGTAAATTGATTATTGACATAACTGAATTGCGCTTACTAACCAATAAGGTGTGAGCGTAAATATATCGTTGATATATCTTTATGTGTGTTTGCATGTTTTATTTATTTAGATATATCGATGTGTATGCTGAGCATTAGCATTTTACCGCATTTTGCGACAATTAGAGCTCATTCAAAATTCAACACGACCCAATTTTCAAAAAGTGTCCTGTCAAACTGTCCCCCGACGTCCTTCGCCCCCTCTTGAATCCGTTGAACTCGGTGTTCGTCCCAACGCTTCCCCCCACAGTGCCGCAGAAGAGCTGAAGTGATAACCGCATGCATTTAACTTTGCCATGGATTTGCACACAGATACTCGCACACAAATCCACACAGTCAGACACGAATGCCAACCAATACATTTGCACAACTTACGTAAATAAAGCAAATGTTTTTTATTGCAAATTTATTTATTACACCCATTTGCTGAAACTTTAACGGGTTGTTGCGACTGCATTTACAAATTCAAAATCGATCATTTTTGATCTGACAACAATCGATAATAACATTTAATATCGACTTTTATTTTGAGCGATATAAACTTATAACGTTAATCGATGATTGTATTCGATATCGATTATTATCGAACGCGATAGAAACGGATAATTTTAATCGATAATTGTATTTTATATCGATATTTATTCCAAACGATATTTATTTTCTAGAGCATCTATTTGAAGAGCATTTAATGTCAACTCAATCAGCTTAGTAGTCACTTTATTTTTTATCATATTCGCACATGAATATTTGTTTGTGTGTGTTAAGTCTATCGCCTTCTCTCTTGCACACACACACAAACAAACACACACACTTAAAATGTAATTAAAATTTCATGCGCATGTAAATTCAGATAGAAAAAAAGTGTAGGCGTGTGTGTGTGTATGAGAATCTGTGTTACAATCATGATCTTCCTCAAACCTCCGTTGACCCTTTCCCCTTTCTCTCACACCCACACACAAATGAGATTAATAATAATTTAATTAAACTCGCAAGCTTAATGCACTTCGCTTGTAACTTTGCTCCTCTGAGCGCGCGTGTGTGTGTGTGTTTTTTGCTTGGCATTTCTTTAAGCGGCGCTGCCAACTTGTTTTTGGCCTCTTCCGCGCGCCAACTTTTGTTCTCCTCGTGCTCTTCTTCTTTTTTTCAGGTTATACGCGTTCATTCAGCTTTTTTGTGCAATGAAAATTTAATTAAGTTTTGCACTTATCACGGAAAATACTGTGACAAAAGTTGACCCTTCTTCGCCCACGATTTTTCGCGATGCATTTTTATAATAACTGTACTGCGGCCATCTCGCTGTCTCGCTCGCCCTTTCGCATATTTTCCGTGTGACATTTAAACTTCCCGCCACGCCCACACTCAACGCCCACTTAGCCCAGTGCTGACCAATAATATTTTTTCAACCATCTAGCAATTTTTTTCTTTTAATAGTTGTTGTTGTTAGTGTTATTTGTTACTGCGCCATAAATAAATTTTATTTTTATTCAATTAATTGACTTTTGTGTTTATGTTTGTGCATGTCCTGCAGGACTCAGCAGGACTCAGCAGGGGGAAGGCCCATTTTGTGTGTGTTCATGGCCAAAAGACACCTGTGAACAGCATTTAGCACTTTGGCAGCATTTTAATCTGATTTATCTGCAACATATGCAATTATTTTCCATTTCAATTGCGAATTTGCATTTATTTTCTCAGCTAGATAAATACAAACATAAATATTCATATTTGTGATGCACGTTTTTATTTCAAAGCGAAAAATGCACAACTTGCAACCATCGATTTGTAAATTTATTTTCTCGATTTTGCAGTAATAATTAGAAATTTAGATTATTTTTGCAGGGCATATACATAGATAGTTATTTGGTAGATAAATAGTTAGTGTTCCTTTTAATGTTTAATCGACCATAATTCACGATCCAATTGCAATTTTTAAATGCATTTTAGCTGAGGGCAATACAAAAAATAATAATCTTTTTCTAAAAGTTCGTGCGGAAGTTCTACAAATGTGTCTGCAATTAATAAGCATAAATAATACACTTTTAGGTTGTTTTTTTTAAATTAAAGCAGTAAATATATATTCGCATTATTTTAATTTGGGAAATTCAACGCAAAATAAGGAAAAGTTAAAGACGATTTTTATTTTGCCAAAAAGTCGAATTTATCAGTTTGCTGAAGAGATTTAATTTCACAGCTTACATTTTAATTTCTATCATTTAAATTAAATTAAAAATATAAAGATGACTTAAACTGTTCAATGGAAGTAACATAGAAGAAATTGTTGGATCAAAATAAATGACGGTAAATATATATAAGCTTTATTTTAATTTGGGGAATTCAACGCAAAAAAAAGCAAAGTTAAAGACGATTTTTATTTTGCCAAGAAGTCTAATTTATCAGTTTGCTGAAGAGATTTAATTTCACAGCTTACATTTTAATTTCTATCATTTAAATTAAATTCAAAATATAAAGATGTCTAAAACTGTTCTATGGAAGAAATTGTTGGATCAAAATAAATGGCGAGTAAAGGCCAAGTGAATTAAAATAATGCAATAATTAATAATAATGCGCCGTTGATGAAATTATTTATAATGAACTAAAATACTTTTGTGTCGAGACAAAGCGGCTGCAAATTTGTCGCCGTTGTTTGTGGTTATTGTTGTGGTCATTGTTGTTATTGGTTGTGTTTGTTGTTGTAGTTATTATGCATATTAATTACGTAATTTAATTTGAATGCAATTATGATTCTTAGATGGGGACAAATGTCTACTGCTTGTTGTTGTTGTTGTTATTGCTGTTGTTATGCCTCTTGTTATTTGCTGCGCTTATTGGAAATTATATTTTAATCCTTTTCAGTAATTTGCATTTATAAATGAATTTTGTTGCTGCTACCGATGGACGCGTCGATGGCAGCTGCATTTGTTGGCAGATTATTGAATTTTTCAACAGTCGTATTAATAGTTAATGCACAGCGATTAAAGACATCGTTTTGCAGTTGATTTAAAAAATCTTCAAATTTTCGCATTTCGAATGCAACGCAACTTGGCAGCACTTTTTTACATGCCATGTCAGCGCTCAACCCCTTTTGCAGACTGCAAATGGCTCACTCAATTCGTGTGCTCGCTCACACACTGCACTCAACGAAAATTTGAGCTGTGTGCAACAAGTGTAAGCGAGATGGTCATAGTGCGCATTCCAAGTGCACTCAAATGTGCTCTCCGCAGCCAAATGTTGTCTAACAGTCAACTGTTAAGCGTGCTTAACAGCACTGAGTGCAATAACATTTAAATGCAGCCCCTAAAGTATGCAATACATGCTTTGGGGCCCGCTCTGCGCACTGAACTCACACCGAGGACACGCACAACACACTCAATTTAACAGACTGAGTTGGCTGTTAACTAACAGCTTAGCGGGTGGCTTACTCTCGCAGAGAGCGTGAGCGACAGAGAGAATGAGCGAGAGAGAGCGACTGCTGCTGTTGGTTAGCATGTTTGTTCTTATAAGAAATACTGAGCGCAAAACTGAGTCATTTATAAAATTTTAATGGTGGTGTACGGTTCGTTCAGCTCGCATCGCGTCGCAACGTCTCGTTTTGTTGGTCAGTGAAAAAGATCAGAAAATCCAGAGAAAATCAAATACCATAATTACAAATATTATGCATAGCAATTGTTGTGACAACACAAAAGAATTACAAGCAGCAACAAAATAATAAACGAAGCAAATAAAAAAGCGCGTCGCGTCTGAAATTGCAAATTGCAATAAAGTCTGAAACGTGAAGAAGAAGAAGCAGACGACGAAGAAGAAGAAGAGCAGTGTATAAACAGCAATTGAAAGAAGCGGCAAAAACACAAATCACAATATAAAACAAAACAAAAACAGCAACAAAACAAAAACATCTACAACTACAACCAACTATAACAATTGAGAAACAAAAAAAAAACGTGAGCGCAATTTATTTTCCCCATTTTACAAATTCTGTTTTTTTTTGTTGTCTGCCGCGTGAGTTTTTACTTTTCTCTCTCTTTCGCTCTTTTACGATGTGTGCTCTCGCTTGCTCTCGGTGTGGTGTGCAAAACTTTACAACGGTTTATTAAGTTTATTGTTTGTCCGTTTGATTAACAACAAATTAAGCATAATTAAGCGTTCCGTCTCTCTCTCAATCTCTCCTTTCATTCTCTTCTTTCGAGCAGCCGGCAAAGCCGTCGCGTGTTGCGTGCCCATGTGTGTGTGTGTGTGTGCGTGGTGTATACAGTTTTTATGCTCTATGTCAAGCGGGCATTTCCAATTGGACATGTTGCTGGTCACGTTTCCAAAAAATAACAGCGAAACGTGTAAAATAAATTCTGAGAACTAAATTGTGTGCAGTTGAGAGAGCAGCAACAGTTCAAAGATTTATTTAGTATTATTATTTCTGATGGGGAGCAATTCAATGAATGTTATAGATAGTTTCGTTTGCAGCCCATTAAATGCCGTTTTATATTTTCTAAAATGTATTGTTTATTTATAGTTTGTTGTAATTACTGTTTGTTCTTCAACACAAATAATTACTCGTATGCACGAAATTTTCCAAAGCTGTTTAAACATGTAAATTTATAGATAGTGTTTCGGTAATTAAATTACAGTACTCACTTGTTAAATCTACATTTCGCAAATTAGTGCAGTTTTAAAATTAATTACTGTAATTTTATGTTAGTTTTTCAATAGTTAACTAATTGCAACACAAATTGATTTGTTAGGGTATGCGTGGTACGTTCTTCAATTTATATTCTCCCCATTTCTGGAGTGCAAAAACGCAAAGACAGCATCCACACACACACACACACACATCAGCATCACAGTCGCATTTCACAACCCTCTTCCCCACTCCTCCCACCCTTCCCCCATCTACAACTCATCTACGCTTCAAATTGATTTTTGTATGGCGGCGGCGTCGCATTATTTTCTTATTTGCTTCTCGCGTCGCGTTTTGCTTTTGCCTTTGCTTGTGTGCGCTCTTTGTTTTCTTCTTTTTGTTGTTATTTGGCTCCTTTTGTGCCTTGCATTCTTGGAACAGTCGCCGTTTTACGCGCCTTTGGATTTTTGCTTCTTGCTCTCACTCTTTTGCTCTCTCTCTCGCGCGCAAGCCGCTCTCTGCTCTCATTTGCTCAATTGTGTGCGATTGTGTGTGTGTGTGTGTGTGCGAGTGAGTGTTCGACAGTGTTCAACACTGGCGGCGGCTGCCAGTTGGGGATTTATGTATATTTTCTAATTGGCGTGGGCAGCAAAGCGCACGATATTCTTTTTCCTCTGCTCGCAGGTTTTTCTCCATATTTTTGTTAAGAATCAATTTTTTGGCAGCCCTTTTTTTTTAATATTTTTTTTGTATTTTTGTGTTTGCCTTAATCACTTCCGCTTGGCAAGGTTGAGCAAGGCGTTGTCTGAGCTTCAAATTCTTATCAGACTGCCAGGCAACAAGAACTGCAGAAACTTTTGTGTCATATTCTGTGTAGTTGTTGTTGCCCCTTGTCCCTACTCTCCCTAGTCTCCCCCCTCCCGCCTATCAAATTCAATTGTGATTACTTCGCCCGCCTCCGCCCCCATCGCCGTTGTTGTCGTCGCTTCGCTGCACTTGAAAAGAGACAGATTTGAATTTGAATTTACGCTCTCGTCTCATTCATCTTGCATCTCTCTTGCTTCCAGCTGAGGCGTCGCTTTGTTGTTTAGATTTACGTTCGCGTTGTTGTTGCCTACTCTCCAAAATCATTTACACTTGGCACGCTCACCGAAATTTGGGTTGGTTAAACATCAAGTGTCGACACACAATAAATTGTGAATGAATACAAAGCTATGCACATATTGACTGTGACTTGGAAACCAGAAATCTGTGAGACTCTGAAATGCTTATTTGTTTTGTTTTAAAAGCTCCCTGTACAGTCAGAAATAATGCTACAGCTTGAATGCAAAATCAAAATCTCTAGAAATGGGAAAGAAACAAACACACAAAAAAAAAACTAGTTCCCATGCAGCTCAGACGAAATTCCTCAAGTACAATTATATTCCGCACACATG
This sequence comes from Drosophila immigrans, assembly GCA_963583835.1. Lineage (NCBI taxonomy): Eukaryota > Metazoa > Arthropoda > Insecta > Diptera > Drosophilidae > Drosophila > Drosophila immigrans. The sequence goes on from OY757141.1 coordinate 30,944,639, forward strand.
TGCAAACATTTATCTATGTATATCTTTCTGTATATCATTATACAAAATCGATTAATTAAAAAGTCAAATGTATTATATTTAGAAGTGATAGCACAACAAAAGTTGGGAAAGGTTATTTGCAATTTATACTCCAAAAATTAAGAGATTAAGTGGTAGCTCAAGATTTCAAACTATAAATTGTCTGCATTTGTGGCAAAATATTCAATTTAGCCAATTCCATATGCAAGCATATTTGAAATGATTGCTCATAATTGTCACCAAACAGTATTAAAATTATTTAAATTTCAAGCTTTAGGTAGAGTCGCACGCGAGCGATCAAATATCTTGATACTGTTTCCAGGGGCACCCTTTTCGAGTTGCTTTAACTTTTGTTTATGAAGAAGAGCCAGTTATGTGTTGCTAAGTAGAGACAATAAATTTGATGCTCAACAACAACAATAAAACGACTTTATCTTGTTTTGGTTTTAATCTATATTTTTGCAAAATGATCTATATGCCTTCGTGCTTCATTGGGGTACGATATTAATTCAGTGACTTCAAACTTCATTGATGTGTTGAGAAATGGTTGGTAAACAAGTTGCAAATTGTTTCCGATTCAATTTGAAAATAAAAAAAAGTAAAACCTGTATTAAATAGCGTTGTCAAGCGCTTTTTCACTCAATTACTTGCACGCTTGATTTGTCATGTGTTTAAAGCTTTTATCTATTTATGTGAAGTGCATGATATGCGACCACTTGTCTTGCCTAACTTGCATACCTCTCTGCTGCCTGCTCTGCTTTGCTTGCAGAGGCTGCTGCTGATGATGCTGTTGTTGTTGTTGTTGTTGCTGTTGCTCTTCTTAATACTGCATTCAGCTGCAATTGCTTTGGCATTTGCTTTATGTTGCATTTTCTACTTTTGCTTTGCTTTGCTTTGCTTTGCTCTCTCTGTACATTTTTCGCACTGTGTCTATTTTGTGCCTTTTTTGATGCACACACGTCGCATTCGTTGCTTTTCCTTTTGTCTGGTCTTTCATTTGCACTGTTTATACCCGGCAACCATAGGCAAGCAGGGTATTATAACATTGTATTATATCACATGTACATTTTAAAGCTGTATAATGGGTAAATTTGTCTATCTTGATATTTTAAAACAAAATGTTTAGTAAATTAATATATGTTTTTGAATCCATTAAGATTAGTAACGGGTATCTCACAGTCAGTAGTGCAGCTTTCTTGTCTTATTGGTTGTTGTTGTTGTTGTGTTCATTTTCTTTGCTATTTTTTCATTTACTTTGCTCTGTCGCTTCGTTCGTTCTGCTGCGTTGAATTTCAACCTGCCAAACGAGCATAAAACGTGTGAGGGGGGATCTTGATCTATGGGCAGAGGGGGGGTGGAGAGGGGGGATATGCTTCAGATTGGTAGCTGTACTTTGTTGCATTTTTCTGCTGCAATTTCTAACTGGTTGTGCGCCTGAGCCTTAGTCTCGTCTTAGTCTCGCCCGTCAGAAGCCCCCCTTCTCCCTCTCCCCTCTTCGCCACCCTCGCCTCTTTGGTGCTTGTGCTTCTTCATTTTCTACTCATTGCCGTCGTCGTCTGTAGGCCGTTGACTGCGTCGCCAACGTTAACGTCAACGTCGCGACGTCGCTGCATTGAGTGGCGTTACTCTTTGTCTGCCTCCTGCCCTCACCTCACTTCTCCACCCCGCCCCTCCCCCTTTTATTGTTGACCCTGCGCGCCACTTATTGCAGTTTCCTCTTGCTTTTGCATTTCTTTTGCTTCGAAGCCCCACAGCGCAAAGCACTCAACCCGTTTTGCATGCAGAGCACAGCTCAGAGAACTAGAGTGGGGACCCTTCGCTCTCTCCCTCTCCCACCCCTCGACCACCTTTTCTCTCTCCTCTCTCGAGAAGTGGGCGTAGGCTTTATAGCTGCCTAGCTCTGAGCACTTAACCGCCTTCCGTCTTTTGTCTTTTGTGTTTTTGTGTTTTGCTTGCTGCATTTTTCACACTCTCCAACCACCAACCGATTGCAACGGCCACAGCAAACGTAACAGCAACAACATCAGCAGCCATCAAAGCACCTGACCCGCCAACAATTGGCGCTGCTTTTGCTGCCATCCGGTCGAGTCGTCGTAGGCTCGCAAAATGTCATTTAGACGACCACCAGAAACAGAAACAGAAGCAAACCAAACCGAACCGAAACCAAACCAAACCAAATCTCCCCCCGGGCTGGTGAAATATGCAACGCAAATGTAATCATTATTGATTTTGTGGCCAACTTGCCGCCTGCCCACTCAAGCACACCCCAAGACCCCCTTTTTTTTTTTGCTACTTACACTGTGCAAAAAGATCTGCCAACAAAAATACCACTGAAGGTATGGGAAAGTTAAGTGAAATAGAGCAGGAATAATGATTGCTTTCGCTCACAATTAATCATTGTCGTTGAAGAAAAATATTGAAAATAATAAACTTTGAAATCTTGGATGGCATGAAAAGTTTCCTAAAATATAATGAATTTTTTTGTGATTCACTTCGATCTAAGTCTATGCCAAATGTGTAATTATTTGTTGTATAACAAAAGTAATCTTTTTTTCGAACCATGGTTTTTATATATTATGATCTTACAAAAATTTCGTTTATTGTTGATTGATTATTACGAAATATACAACTACTCTAAGAAATTAGTTCAATCGCGCATTTAAACTTTACTATTGTTTCTTGGTAATATTAAAATATTTCAAGTCAAGAATTAACTTGTTGTCTAAATTGTTATTCTCGTAATATCCCAATTATACGCAATACCTGGAGTTTTGTGCTTGTATCGCTAGTGTAATAAATTCCACACAAACTTCTCTATGTAATTTGGGATTATTATCGTAAATTGGCTGCCTTGCAGTTGCTTTCTATATACGCGTACACGGCGAGAATAAGCTTGCATAACAAAAAAAAGAACTAATCGTGAGTACAATAGACAGCAGAGATTTATTGCAGTGTAGTCGCAATGGCATATAAAATAGAAGTCGAAGTTTCGTTAGCAAAGTTTCTGGTTCTCTGCTTTCTGGTGCTGGTTACTGGTCACATTAGTACGGCAGATTATCCTGGCTGTCAGGTCGACTGCTGACTGCTTAAATATGCAAAACGTTGCTGCTTGTTGGCTATTTGCGGCCGGAAAAGCAACAACCTCAACGGGGTAAGAGAGCGACAGAGTGGGAAGAGGTCACGTTGTGTTTGCCGGGATAACTGCGGGCTCAGCTCAGCGCAGCGCAGCTCACTGACTGACTGGCAGTCTGTCTGTCCGTCTGTCCGTCCGTCTGTCCGTCTGTCCTCTCATGTCCTGCCAAGCCAAGAGTTGTGTGGTGGTTACGTGGCTGGAAGAGTACGAGGATGAGGAGGAGGTGGGCACTCTTGACTCGCACACACATTAGAAATTTAACAGGTTAATGTCCAGAGTCGTAAACGAAACCATTTATTTATGGCATTTGCACGACGGCATTTTTGGCAGGACTTGAACTTGCCGAGTGCTTCCTGTGCTCTCGTAATTTACATAAAATATATGAGCTTCCACCTCTCTCTCTCTCTGTATCTCTATCTCTATCTCGCTATGCTCGTCTGCCATTCTCCCTCTCTCAGTCTGCCTCTGTCTGTGTGTTATCTGGGGGCACATGCTATGCGTGAGTGTCGTAAATATAAAAATCTCTAAAGCAGATGGTGGCCCTGGGAATGGGGGAGACAGGCGAGGACCTTGAAGGGCTTTGATAATGACTGCCCCGTTCGCTGGGAGCTTTATCAGGGCTTGGGTTACCATTGCCACCTCCCTTCTCATCCACTCCCTTTGCTTCTTTTTTTGTCGCGAGCATATGATGCGTGCCATAAGCTTAGCATATATGGAGAAGCGAGAGGATGGCGGGGAAACAGCTCCCCGCACAGCTGTCAGATTTGTCAGTCATAACTGTCTGGGAGCATAAGGCAAACAAGGCACATAGGAAGTTAGCACCGAACACCAAGAGGCTTACATGTGAGCTCTCATTCTCTCTCTCTGAAGAAAGTGCGGGGAACAAGCTCGAGTGCAGCTGAAAGTGTCGCATCGTCAAATCATATTGTTATTGATATGAAAAATGATATCACAGCTGGCTGATGTCTCCGACTAGATCCTTTTAAGATAATAAAAATAATTTATTTGCGATAAAATAAAGATAAAAAGAGGCGTTACGAATGCATCAATGAATATTTTAGTATACGAATAAAGTGTTTAGCAACAAGAGCAAACAAACCAAACTAAACAAGAATGACTAACTTAAATTAACGCTTAGCTGCTGGCCATAAAAAACAATATCAATTAGTTAGTTTTTATGAGCGCTGGTTTATTTAGTTTTATTGATCCGACAGCTTTGCTTCACTCTTTAAACTGCCACTCGACTTCCTATTCACATCAAAAGCTACCGATACCTTTCAGATCGAAGATTACACTCTCAGCTAAATATTGCGCAAATTATGTGCATAGAGATCTGTGGCTGGATCAATTTATTACAATTAACTGCAGCTGCAAAAATGATGGCAAAAATCATCGTTGTATCTCATTTGTGAGTTGGCAAAATGCTGCAGTGCTGTAAATGTGAAATAATCATTGCTCATTTATCGGAAACATGCGAAATATGCAATTTGATGAATGCGTCTGCGAAATTGCAGCAAATTTCCATTAATTCATGGATCTATTTTTACCTTATTAACGCAAGCATTTTGTGTTGCAAGTTGCCAACTGGAAGCTGCAAGCTGCAACTGCCACATCCATCCATCAGCCGTAATCGGTGGCATCTCCTCGGCCCCTTAACCAGTTGCATTTCATGACTATTTCTAGGAATCTTCGGGCACAGATTGTTGCAAGTTTGCAGTTGCTTGTTGCTCGTTGCTCGTTGCTAATTACAATGCAGCATCTAGTTAGCCAACAACACCAACAGCAACACCAAAACGAGAGTCATTGATTTTTCCATTGCCGTGGCAAGCCGTTTTAAACAGTTTTTCCTTTTCGGTTTGCAGCGACGACGCCTTATTTGGTAGATAGATTTTTCTTCCATGGAAAACCTAATTTGTCTTGTACATCTGATGTCGGATGTCGACAATTGAAATGCCTTTTGCTTTATCGATTTAACCTCTAAACTTTTGGCAAATCTTTTTTTTTTTTTTTTGTTTTATTATTATTATTTCATGCTTTTTATTTAACGTCGAAATGTCAATGTATCACATTTTTGTTGCTTCTATAAATGTTTTGGTTTTATGTTCGTTTTGCCGGGCGCAACCTGTTAATATTTATTACTATATTTGTTTGTTTTTGTTTATGCAAATGAATCGAGTCCGCGATCTCGTTTGCATTTTAACTACAAGTTAATTGTATACACAACAAGTTGATCGAAATCAAAAGTCAAAAGTAAAATAAAAGAAATCAACAATTTTTTGAAAATCACTCGAAACTGGGCGTATCGGTTTGCTGAAGCTTGTTGATCTTCAATTAAAAGATAAACGAAATTCCAATTGAGGGAAAATTCATTTTATGTTTTATTATGGATACTACAAAATAGAAGGGGATTTTACTTACATTCCGAAGAATTTCAATAAGGCAAATAATACTTAAAAAATTGAAAGAAAATTTGTTTTATTCATAATACAAAATAGAAGGGACTTTTTCTTAAATTTGGAAGAACTTATTAATATTCATTGCAAGAGTTAGTTTTTGGTTGAATTTATTTCCCAGACTATTTTCAATTTCGTTGTCAATGGATATTTGGCTATTTAAACTATAGATTTTCGAAGCTAATGCAACATTTGCATAATTTGCTTGTTGCTGTTTATCGGTCGTCAGTCGGATTGAATGATAATTCCATGTGTGCCAACTATAAATACCGAGTTATACATATACCAATTAAAATTCCATTTTTAATTCTAGTTAGTCACAGATATTTCAGTGTAGCTTAGCAACAAATGGAAAACAATATTTGGCGCCAATTCGCAAGTCAATCCATATTTTGTTTATGGCTCATTGTGCGAGTCTAAATATTGTGTTGTGCAATTAATTAAACGTAATGCAAGATACTGACGCATCGACTGCCCACTTGCCAGCTTATAGGTACTCTCCCCCCCTCTCTCTCTCTCTCTATCGCTGTCTATCTCGCTCCCGCATCTATCTTGCTTTTTAATCTCTTTATATTGTTGCTGTTTGATATTACGCTCAACGAGTCTGTTCCAGCATTTGTTTCCATGTGACTCGCTCACTCTGCTTCTCTCTCTCTCGCTCTCTCGCTGCTCTGGGTCTATTTCTCTGTTTATATGGTTTTAATGATATTTTTTTGTTTTTGCTATTAACTAGTGTTTATGTAGTTGTTGTGGCTAAAGCATTTTGGCAGCTGTGTTGCCATTTTCATTCATAGCCAACAAACGCCAAGAGCAGCACCATCAGTTTGTTGTGTACATTGTATGTGTTATGTTATTATCATTAGCTCTCGTTGTTGTGTGTTGTTTGCTTGTTCGCACTCACTGTTTCTGTCGGCTCGCCAGCTGGACGGATGGCAAGTTCATTAACTTTTGTTGTTTGCTGCAAAAGCGGGAGCAACAATTTGTCAAAACGACGAAGAAATATATGAAAAATTCTGTCAGACATGCGATTTTTAAATTATTCTCTCTGATTTCTTCTTCAGTTTGCTCAGTTATATTGACCTATATGGAGTGGCATATTGCGAGTATCGATTCTCTTTACACCCAAATTGTGGCCTGGTCTATCTTGTTTTTGATTAGCACTCTGCTCTTGACCGTCTTCGTCGTCATCTCCCAGCTGCTAGACTCAGACTTGGCGTCTATGTCTTAGTCTCTGTCTCAGTCTCTGACTCTGATTTAGTTGACTACCTGCTGTGCCGGTTTACTTCTTTTGGGGCTACCAGTTCCGTTTCAGCATCACCATCAATTTTTTTTATTTCTATTTTTTTTGCTTGTTTTTGATCTGTTTGACGTCAAAAATAATATGTCTCTTTGAATTATACAGTCCAGCGGCAACAACAACTTTAATAAATATCAATATGAACACGGTACCGGTTCACAATATCATCTGCATAGAAATTGACCACTCGCGCCGTTCATTTCCTTATGTCGGTGTGTTTTTAGGCCCACCAAGAAATAAAGATGGGGCGTAATTTTCCATTTCCTGCTCTGTTCCGTGTACTGTAAACAAGTGAAGAATTTTCATTCTCGCGGCGAGCAGCAACAGCTGGAAAAATTCATTTCATTTTGTTTAGAGACTGCACAAATTTCAAGTAGTTTTCACAATTTTTATGAACTTTAACTTTATTTATTAAAATTATAATAAACGCAAACTTTTGAGCATCTTTTCGAAATTTATGAAATTGCCAAAAACATCTGTTAAGTGCGATTTTCTGCTATGATTTAATGAGATAAAAACATGCACTTCAATGTATATTTCGCTATAGTTTATTATGCATTAAGAGTGCAAATCGAATAATATTTAAACTTACATTTACAACCAATAATAACCAATATGTTTTCTTTGTTTTCGTTTCAGGTACGTGTTCTATGCACTGATTTCTTCTAAACCCATTTAACAGTCTCGCAACAACTTTTTGTGTAAGTTTAAACACATTTTGTTATTAATGTGCTGGCCATAAAAACTAGCTTAATGGCCTGGGTGGGTGGATATAGATTTCCAGGTAGCGTTATTTAAATTAACTATTTGCTGTCGAACAGATGTTTTTACGATTAAACATTCATCAATCGAGTCGACTCGATTTACATTAAGTTATCAACAAATCGTTCAATGAGTTTATCTGCGAGAGGTTCTTCTAAAAACGATTCTTTTACATCGACTTCTTGAGGAATTTCGTGCTGTGCGTGTGGCAAATAACAAAGAGAGATCGACCTCATTGTAACATAGCTAATTCAGTTGGCCAATCCATCTGATGGTTGCCATAAATCAAGGTGAAATTAGCATGGTGCGAAACAAATTAAAAACTATTCGAAATACGAAAATTGTATTGCAAAGAGATGCTCAAAATAAAATTGATCTTATAAATGTATTCGACATATTTCTATATCATTTACATTTATATTAGTAGTAGTAAACTTTTGTGTCTACTCATCTTACCATATTGGTCAATCGATTCCAACTAGACAACTTCTTGGAATATTTCTCCTTCTTTGGCAGACGTCTTTCCGGTTCAGTGAACTTGCGTTTCTATCATTTTTTTGGGGCCAGTTAGTAACTCAGTCAGTCAGTCAGTCAGTCAGTCAATTTGACCAGCAATCGACCCAAAAAGTACAAAATTATAACTAGTTACTGTTACTACTAACAATTTCCGTTTAGCGCGTTTGAACCACTTAAAAATTGTGCTGCTGTCAAGGAAGTTGATTATTTTCTGTCCGCTCACAGTTCGTTATTCTCCTCCTCAGTTTTTTACTACTTGTATCGTGTTTGTTGTTGTTCATTCACTTGGTCTTCAATCACTGCCTTGGGGCTGTGGTTGGCTATTTAAAAGCATATAAATTTTATTTCTCGCAAATAAATATCATAAAACGCTGACAGCCTTGGAGCGGCGAAAATGCATCTTGATGCTTTCTTGGCTTTCTTTTTTTTCTCCTCCACCAAAGTACAATAGGAAAAACTAGTTTTTCCCTATACGTAAGTAGTTGCTGCAACTCTCAGTGCACCACATGCTTGGGATAAAAACTTTTCTTTGCCAGAGCTGCGGTTTCAGCTGCTGCTGCTGGCAACAGAAGCAAGCTCTTGTATCATGCCAGTCAGTCAGTCTCTAGTCCATTCGTTTGGCCACGTCCATCCGTCCGTCTGTCAGACGTTGCTGTCTAAAAGTTTTCCATCATAATCTACTTAACTTTTACTGCAATCAATTGCAGTGGTGTGTGTCGCCTCATTGCATTCTATACAGCCTCTTCAGTTGTAGCTGAGCTCTCAATACTCTCTCACTTATATTTGTGCAATTCGTGCATTGTATAGATACAATGGGTTCGCTATAGAGAACGAGCGAGCGAGAGCGATACTCGTCTATTTCCAGTAAGTATTGCGTTAATAGAAAAGTTGTCAATGTTTTTCACTGGATGCGCGCTGCGGATGCGATGTTGCTGCTGCTGCATTGCGTACGAAAACGGACGTATCTGCGACTCGTTCTTATCTTATCAAGCGCAGAGCGAGGGGCACATATTGCCGTTTGCATAGATGCGCCTCTGCATCTGCTACTGCATGTGATGTCTGCCTTCCTGCTTGCTGGCTGCCTGTCAAGTTGTTCCACTGTCAATCAGCTCTACGGCCACAGCATCCAACATCAAGTTTTGCTCGTCTATTTTGAAGCACACACAAAGGCACGCTCACATGCAGACAATCGCTGCAATACAGATACAATATCTTATAGATGCATTGAAGCGTAATTGCAGCTACCTCTCAAAGCTTTAGCTCTCTTCCACACACTCTCTCTCTCTCTCTTGTGGTCGCTTTATCTCGAATTTTTGCTCTCAATGCATTTATTTTCATGTCGAAGGTTGTTTACCCTAGCAAATTGCATTGCTATAATTATTTGATACCAATAATATTAAATAATTTAAATCAAGTCTTGTATACTTTTATTTTGGCATTACAATTGCCTTTTATTATTCAATAAATTCATTGCATCGCCCATTTGCAAAAATGAATTGCAATCTTCTTAATTTTGTTAGTGCATTTTGCCTTTTGTATTGTTATTTCTGTTGATACCATTGTGATTGTTATTGTGTGCAGTTGAGGCTGAGCTGCAACTGGCTCTGGGGCTGAGCTCTTCCATGTAGTGCGGGTCAAACGAGATGTGGGACGATCCAGGTCTGCTATGTACTCACCTCATCTGTATGTGAGTTTGTGTGTGTGTAGATAGAATTATATCTGTGGAACAAGTTGTCTGTATCTACTTGATGCACATTGCACATCTCGTTTTTCAAAATTGGCCCTAGCCCCTTCTCGCTCTTGCTTGTGCATCGCTCTCTGAGATTTGCTTTTGCGTTTGAGACTTTGGAGATTGTTGGCTGCTTGCACATTTGTTTAGCCGCTTCAGATAATTGTTTTGTATAGTCAACTGCTTGGGCTGGTGAGTAACGAACAAGTATCTAGAAGCACCAAAGTATCTTTACACAGTGCACGAGCGTCTCGTTTGTGCACACACATAATTGTAATTGATAGTTTGACTTTTACACACACACACACACACACACACACACACACACACACACAGGTACAGTGCAATGTGCATAAGTTAAGGGCTCGTTTACGTATAGTTTGTTATTGATGTTGTTTTCAGTCGTCGTCGTCGACATCGCACAGTGGCGAGTTTCGAGTTGAATTTGCCGAAATTTCAATGCAAATCATTACAGAAATCATCAAACTATTTAAAAATATACCTTTTTTAATTTAGAAGAGTCGTTTAGTATTTTAAATCGATTTTTAAAGTTGGAGTATTTTTCTGTTCTAGGAAAAATTAAATAAAAATAAAACGACGAAACGATGGTGAGAAAAGTATTTTTTCCTAATTTTTGAAGATAATTCTATTCAGGACACAAAACGAAATATAATCAAATATTAAATTATACATTTCTAATTTAATGGTTGTTCACTATGAAATTATTATATTTAAAAATTAGTGACGAAATGCATAGATCAAATAATAATCAAATAATTGCATCAGTTTGCTAACATCAATAACTAACATAATTGAAAATCTGTGATTTTAGTAGCGTGATTTGTGAATACGCTCCACTGTGCGTCGCTATTGTTGTTGTAGTTGCATTTGACGCTGCTGCTGCACTTGTAATTGGATATTTAAAATGGGCCAAGCCAAGTCGAGGCAATCCAAGGTCTTCATTGAGTCGTGTAACGAAATACCATTCTACAGCGATTTGAACTATGATATTTTTTTCGGTCACAGAGCAAAGGCTCTCAAAATCTGTGTGTCAGTGTGTGCGTCGTATACGTAATATCCGCTCAATATTACACATACGCCCAGTATGGCACACATAGAACTGCAAATCGCTTAGCACCTGAGAGACGAAGAAGAAGGAATTATAAATTATGCACATATCAAATGGCCACAAGCGAAAAGTATCTGGCAGTTGAGTTGCGAGTTCATTGTGCGTTTTTCTTTTACCCATTTCTATCGCAAACTCAATCAAATGCTTAACTTTTCTTTTTCATTTTTAATTCTTTTATTTTATTTGATTTGTATTCTTTGTGTTGTTGCTCTTTATGCTCGCTGCCGCTGCCGCTGCCGCTGCCGCTGCGAATGTGCAGCGACATCAGCGATGTCGACAGCTGCGCTGGCAGATTGCGTGTGCTTTTCGTTCCGTTGGTTACTTTTTTTCTCGCTGCCACTGTTGTTGTTTTTTTCAGTTTACTTTTTGCCTTTTCATTTTGCGTATATCAAGCGTTCATTGCCCGCGTTCGCTGTTTCGCTCTATCTCCTCTCAGTTTCTCTCTCTCTCACTCTTGCGCTGGGTCTCTGTTTATACTCAATGTGTAATGTATGTGTATTTTCTGTCTCTGTGTTGTTTTTTAAATTCCGTTTTCAGCTGCATTTTGATTTTGTTTTATTTTTAACGCATACAATTTGTTAATCATTTCTGCTGCTCGCTGTGCGATTCGCTTTGCCATTTGTTTATGCTAAATGCTTTGTCCGCTTTTCGCGACTTTTGGAAAATTGTGCAGAATCCCCACGGGGGGGGGGGGGGGGGGAACGAGAGGCAAAGCATTTGCACTGTGAACTCGACGCACTTTTGGGTCAGTCGTGTGTAACGCTCGCTGGCTGTAACTTTGGCTCAAGGTCAATTGATTGACCTTTCCGTGATTTATGCTTTATTTTGTGATTGCTTATTTCTTGTGTAACTTGATGTTCATTTTCCTTTTTCCAATTTGTTTCCATTTCATTTTGCAAGCACGTGCTCTCTGCGAATGCGATAAGAGATCTTATATCGATGTAAATATAGTCGCGAGTAAATATTGTCAATGATAAGACAAATAATACGAAAATAATGGTTCAAATGATCGATAGTGATTTCTAATTTAATTTGCAAAAAATCAGCAAAATTTATTGCATATATTTCTTTTGATTTCATTCATTTCTATAGCACAAGTAAATTGAATATGCAATAAATGGTTTGCAAATAAAATGAATTGCATATTTTTTGTTGTCGCTCATTCGTCTGTCTATTTCATATGATGTGTGTGTCCATTATCTAATTTGCCATAATGGTTTGTTAACCATTGAATATCTGAACCGTAAATCACTTTCTTTTTCGGTAACCCTCAATCAGCAGGCAGTCAATAATGTAATTAGACATTCGAATGAATGCTCGTTCGCTCGCACATCAAGTTTGTACAATGTTACTACATTTTTATCGCCAACTCAATCGGACTATTAAATATTTACTCATGTGCTCGACAATTGTTGTACTATGCCTATCTGTGTACATAACTTCTCTTCTATCGCCCGATTCCCCCCCAACCCGCCGCCAACAAGTGTTAATCTTGGCAACAGATTGCTTATCAATTTATGGGCCTAGTCGAACGACGCCAGCGACGCCAACGACGACGTCGTCAGAGTTTGTTGCTCATTCGCTGCTGGGCCTATCGCAATGCATGCCATGGCATGCTATGCATTTAATCAGTGTATAAAACGCTATATATAGGGCCTCGACTAAATGGTATTGGTATTGTAAAGTGTATATATATTTGAGTATATATATTCAGTGTTCAGTGTAAGTTTTGCGCGACACTGGGCTGCATTTTTAGTAGCTTTAATTTCGATTCAACAACAGCGCAATGAACGAAAAAAACAAACTGACTGTTTCGCATTTTATGCTATTTTTATTTTATTTACTTGTGCCCATGCGTTTTGTGCTTGCGCTCTTAGCTTTTTGCATTTTTCACTTTGGCTTGCGAACTATTTTTGTTTACTATTTACTTTGTGCCGCCGGCGACCGGCAACTGTGGTGTTGTTGTTGTCGTTGCTGCCAACCGAGTGTGGTTTGTGAAATGGCCAGAGGGATGAAGAGGGTCTTCCCGCTTAGTGCGTTGATTTCCCGACCTAGCCGGCGACAATATTTGTTGTGCACTCAACGCAATGCCACAAGGAGTCGTCAGCACAATAGACAAAGGCCAGGCCAATGGAAACGCTGCTGTTGCACCCAATTCCCTTTCTCTCTCTCTCTCACAAACACATAGGCATTTTTGCGGTTATCGCACAGTGGTGCAGGTAGGTAAAAAACAATTAAAATCCACTTACATTTTTGTATCACTGCGGGTCTGATGAACTGCAATTAGCGAAAAGCGCTTAAACGCCATTAAAATGTTTTATCGTTTTTGCGCATAAATGATCTTTCAGATGGTGCAATTGACAGTCTGGGCTTATCTGCCAAATGATTTGAACTCACGTTCTCTCTGCTCTGACTTGTCTAGCACAAGTTTTCGCCATATTTTCAGCACTTTAAGGTATTGGCTTAAAAACTTTCTTAACTATTTATGACTGTTTGTGTGTGGCGTAAGTGGTTTTCTGTATTTTATGCAGTCTTTTTGTTTCGAAAGTCTGGCAATAGATTAATTTTGGGTTCCGTTCGAAAGTCGTTATCATTATGGTTTCCCACGCTGTCTTTATTTATGTCCCCGCACAACGACAATACCACTGTGCCGTGTGTCGTCCGCCAGGTTGCTTCTATGCTCTGCTACTTCCTCGCCTCATCCTCATCGTTCTCTCTCTCTTTCTCTGCGTGCACTGCCTGCCAGATAAGTTGTTGTTGTTGTTGTTGTTGTCGTTGCATGCCACTCGCAATGGCGCAAAAGTTCCTAGACCACTCCAAAAAAAAAAGAAGTAGTAAAAAGAACACGAAATTTATATGCGCCGTCGCGCATGCAGTCGCCGTCGCCGTCGCCGTTGACGCTGGCTGCGCAGCTGGCGTCGAATGTTGACACGTACAACGACTACGTCGCGCCTTGTATGGCTTTCAATGGCAGCAGATTATTAATATTGCAAATGTGTGTGCTGCAGCCAGCCAGAGCGAGAGAGAGAGCGAGAGCGAGAGAGAGTGAGATGAAGATGGTGGCGAGAGACGACGACGAGCCTATAAATATGTTTTGGCATTAGGCCTAGGCCCGGGCTTCGCTTTATCTGCACTTTTTACACTTTTTTATGCGCCTGCCAAAGTGTATTTTAATTTAGTCACAAAGCGAGTAAAGTTTGTTTACATGTGATTACTAAACATTGTACAATTTATGGCAAATAGTATTCTAATAGCTAAAAAGTTAGTTGACAATATTTTGTATTTTATTATATTTCAATTTAATCACAAAGCGAGTAAAGTCTGCTTATAAATATTGTACAGATCATGGCAAATAGTATTTTTGTGTCTAAAAATGCGTTAAGAATGTTATTTATTATTTATTTGTGGAGCATATAAATATGTTTTCGCTTCGCTTTTTTATGCGCCTGGCAATATGTATTTAAATTCAGTCACAAAAGCGAGTCATGTTTGTTTATGGCAAATAGTATTTTCATAGCTAAAAATTAGTCGTCTATATTATTTATTATTTATTTATTCTGTAGAGTATGTGTTAATTCGCCTAGCTTTTCCTTGGCGTTTTTGCTTTTCTATTTTGTGGGAAATCTGTGTTGCCGTTGACTACTTCAAATAATTGCAAAAAAAGAAAGAAAAGAAGAAAAAAACCGGGCGCGCTGCGGCGACTCGTGTGTGTGTGTGTGTGTGTGTGAGAGTGTGTGTGTGTTAACTTGGCTAGCAACCTGTCTGGCAGCCGTAGGGCAACATCATTATCAAACTTCATTATGGCGCGCTTGCAACGCACATTTGCTGGTGCATCATCGACATCATCATCGCCATTCACAACATCATTGCAGCGATGATCATCAAGGCTGTCGGCTGCTCGACATGCGCTTTGTCTGTTGACTTCCACTCTGGCTGTTGGGGCCTATCGTAGCCACATATATACATATATACGTCTATACTGTATGCACTTGTATATATACATACTTCATGCACACTCCACTCGACTGCAGAGTGTGTGTGTGTGTGTGTGTGTGCTGTGTATAGCAATTGAATATTTGCAAGAGATTTCCGTTCATTAAACCCGACAGCGAAAAGCAGAAAAGCGGCTACAACAGCAACAGCAGCAACAACAAATAAGCGGCGCAGAGCAACGACTGTAGGCGGCCTTTGAGTTTCAACCTCTCTGGCTAGCGACTCCCTTCTTCCCCCCCTTACCATCGTGCTGCACTGCCTCATGGCTTCCACAACGCGTACTACGAGTACCGAGTACTTCGCATTTAATATTGTTTTTTATATATATTTTTATTTTTTTTATTTTACTGTGATTGTTGTTTGTTGTAAGCTTCGCTATAATTAAATTCCTCTTTAAAGTTGCGCAGCGTCTCGTCTCTCCCTATTTGTTCGTGTGTTGTTTTCAGCTGCTTTTTGTGCCTCAACTAGTGCAAAATTTAATTAATGTGGGCGCTCAATTTGGTTGCCGCTGAAGAGTCTCCGCCGACCGCCCACGCCGCGTTAAAATGGTTGCAAAGTTTTGGCTTATGGATGCACATCAAGTTTTTCGCTAGGATCGCAAGAGCACTTATAAAGTTGATGTGGGTCGCGTCGGAGTCAATTTTTAAGTGAGCTCAGGACCAACCAAAAGAAGTCCAAAGCTCCCAAAGAGTTGAGATTTTAATTGGGCGTATAAGTTTGTGTTTATTTGCCAAATTTGTACACAACAAGTCGACGAAGTCAAAAGGCGTAAATTATGCAATTTAAATACATTTTTAAGCTGAAATTAATTTCTTGAGATTAATCACAGTATTATTTAATTGTGATCGGTTCGTTTTCAAATTGTATTTAAATAAATGTTTTCTGCTTATATGAAATTTAAACACAAATAAAGCGAAGCCAATTTAAATGGCATTCTGGCTTGACTCATTTCAAGTGGAGTTTTGCTTTATCATTAAAAGACCCGCACATAAAAGTTCATTGAATTTCTCCGACTGTTTCTGTTGTCTTCTTATCTCGCCAAAACTTTTGCTGCTTCAACACAGTTGTTGCCCCTCCGCTTGCTGCCGCAACTTTAAGTTCGCCTACAACATTAAAGTCGAGCTAAGCTGGACATGTGTGTGCTGCTCAAGAGCTCGAATGTAATGCAACTACTATTCTACGTGCCAGGCTTCGGTACGGGACCAACTTCTTTTCAGTTTTCTCTTGTGTTGACCTGTGGCAAACTTCTTCTGCTGTTTCTAATTGCCGAGCGTGTGAGTGGTGCATCATGTTGCATGTTGCAAGCGACTTTCAACTCACTCGGCTTGCAACTCAAAGCTCTTGCCGAGTTTATCATAATACCTTTGAAGGCTTTTGCGGCACAACGATGAACCAACATCTCTAAGCTGACTTGAATGAATGACTGCCTGACTGACTGAATGACTGAATGAGTGACTGACATGTGGTTCACTCGACGGATGTATCTTCGTTTCTTCTATTTTTTTTTTGGCTTGGTTTCGTTTTGTATTTGGTTGCTGGCAAGGTAAAATTGCAGTGCTGAAAAACATGTTTCTCTGTCTCTCCATAACCATCTCGCCATCGCCATCGTCATCTCCATCTCTCTATCTTCTATCCATGTGGCAGTGAAAAGTTGCATAGAGCGCGCTTCCTTCCACAGATGATGACGATCATCATGATGACGATGATGATGATGGCAAACAAGCACGCCAAGTTTTCAGCTTTTGTTGTTGTTAATGCCTCATCCTCCGCCTCCGCCTCCTGCTCCGCTGGATGTTGGTTGGTTGTTGCCTGGGTCGCTCCGTTGTCGTTATTCATAGAACATAGCGAACATGTTTGGCCATTTTCTTTACTGTCGACTGGCGGCCTGTTTGGCCGCTTTTCTTTTGCTGTGTTTTATGTTGTCTTGGCCTTTTTTTATTTTTTTTTTTTGTTTTCTGTGTTGCTTTTTTTTTTTGTTTTCTTTACGGCATGCATTGATGCATTTTTCCTGCTAACAACCAGATGAGATAGACGACGACGACGACGACGACGACGTGGAGAAGGGGGAGGAGGAGCAACGGCATCGTGGAGGACGGCTGGCCGGTTTTTGGGGGCTGGTTTTAACTCGACTGCTTGTACTAAATATGCACTAAATGCTGTTTATTTCGCTATGCAACTCATGTGAACAGTTTGCTTGTTGTTGCTTGACTGCTGCTCTCAGTTTCTGGTTTCTTCTATTTTTTTGTTGTTTTTTTTTGTTAGTTCCCCATTTTCTGCACACACAAGTTGTAGCTCAATGACTCTGGCTAAAAAGTGGCACTTGAACGCTGCGGATTCCGACAAGTGCATAAGCCTTGAGGCCAAATTGAGTTTTCCTGTAATATGACTAATTGATCTACCAGCAGTTGAAATTATTATTTTCTAAAATATTTCTTCCTTACGTACGTTTATCGTTTGGACAAGAGCATAATTTAAATTTATAGTTGATTCTATTAACTCGGAAATCTTGCCCAAATTATTCTCTTTGTTATCCGAAATAATATCTATTTTTTTCAACCTGTAATCTGACTAATTAATCCACCAACATTTGGATTTATAAGTTCATATTTCTTTTTTAGCCCCCAATAAATTTGTGTAATTCTAAAATATTAACCCGAAATATTCTCTTCTGATTGCCAATCATACCTTTCAATGCACACGTAAATAGTTTGTTTGTCAATGCTCTATATTTAGTTTCCAAATTCTATTTCGGTTTCCAAAAATTTGTGTGTTTCTCTCTCCTTTATTTGACGCCGTCTGCGGTCTGCAGCTCCGAAAGCCAATTTGATGTGGTATTTGTTTTGTTCTGCCAGTTTTTGCCTGTTGGGAAGTTTTACATTATCTCCGCATTCTGTTTTTTTTTTTGTCGAGCTGTGTCGTTTGCAGGCTTCCATTTATTTATTTGCGTGAAACTGTGAAAATTGCCTGAAATATGTGTGTTTGACAAAGTTTTGAGCTTTATGTGAATTGAAATAGTTTTTGCAAGTAGTTTGAGTTTGGGTTCAGGTTTCAGGTTATTTGTAACTCGGCACAAATCGTCTAACGAACCATTTATTCAAAAATATTTTATGGTTTTTGTTTTCGGCAGCTCAAACAAGATGGTCGTCAAGCTAAAGTGATTTGCCACTTACAGACTCTAAAACTATAGATTTCTGTAGTCCGCAAAGCCCTTTGACCTTTGGCATTAGGCATTGCACTTGAATAGGGACAACGCTCAAGTATCTTTGGCAAAGTGATTTTCATTAAAGGCTAATGCATCGCTTGAATTCGGGGATTTTATTTTATTTTGCTGACATTAAGCCAAAGGCGTTGTGAGTCCATTAAAGATGCCCTCGAAACGGCATTGAGCGTGTTCCATTTCTCTTTCGGCATCATCAGTTCACGTGTGTTGCCTTGTTGTTGTTGTTGCTGTTCTTGGCCATTTTTCAAGCGATTCATCAATCACACATCTGAGTTGCGCGTGTTCTACGGAAAGTATCTTTCGCACAACTCAAATGTATCTTTTGGTAACCGACTGAAGCTCTTCAAACAACCGAACTTCGCCTACAGCTATTCGACCAACACAACAGAAGTAAAAAAAAAAGACACAAACATAAAAGAAAAGAAAAAATAAAACATAATAAGAATGCTCTCTGCTCTCTCTAGTTCGAACAAAAGCATTTCGAGCATTTCCTTAAGCGCTCGCTCAAGTTTCATTAGGCAACGCAAACTTTTAACTGGCCAAAAGGACGAACTAAGCGAAACAGATGAAAACCCTCCGTCGCAACGGACTGAACAAAAGCCAGGTCCCAAAAGGCTTGTCCAGGCCAGCACCCGTGCGGCTTTTCATTATGATCCGTCTGTCCGTCCGTCCGTCTGTCCGTCCGTTTGTCCGGCTGAGCTGAGCTGAACCCGTCGCTGTGCCTAAATGTGTGCTTTATTAAAATCTAATTTCTTATTTATGCAGCCAATTTTTGGTTGCGTTCGCCATGACGACGCTGCTATTGTTGTTGCGCCGCGCGTCGTTTTTTAATTAAATTTTTAAAAATTTATTTGAAGCCACAAATGTTAAACACACAGAGAGAGAGAGAGCAGAATATATATACTACAACATAGTACGTCTACTGTTTTTTATGTTACTTGTAATAATCTAAGATGGCATTTAATATTTATTTAGCTGTTGCCAATTTAATTGAAATTCCTTTCGTTTTGGCCTTTCCCTAATTATATTTTGTGCCCCAGCGCAAATCCAATAAGCATTATGACTTGCCGTTGTTTACCAGCCCAGCATCCCTAACTGTGCTCATAGTATCTCACACTCCCAGCCAGGCCACGAAATATACGTTTGACTTCTTTGCCAAAAAATTTAATGTACTTGCCATATTTTCTCAAAGAGAGCGAGCGTAGTCCAAAAATAGCACAAACACAACTCGCATCCAGAGAGGGGGCCAAAGCCCGGCCCTGTTCAACTTTATGGCCCAAACGACTGTCGCGCTAAATATGCCGCCCCCACATCGTCCTTTAGTGTCCCGCCCTGAGGCCGTCAGCTGCCTGGAGCTGCCTTCAATAGGCAACAATTTTTGCCGCTTTATTGAATTAAAAATTGAAACTGCCTGGCTGACAAGAGAGACAAGAGACTGGTGGGGGAGAGGAAGATGGAAGAGAGTCCTGCAACTGCTGCTACTGCTGCCTTTTTGGAAGCGTACATTAAATTAATAAATTAAAATAGAAAGCACTTTGTTTTAGCACTCAGCGCGTAGCTCGCTTTTCTGCTCGCCTTTGTCTCACTCATTCGCAGAAATTATTAATTTATGTCATTTAAGAATGTCGTTTACTTTGCTTATGAACATTTTTGAATTAGCCTCGCACACACACTCAATGAAAATGAAGTAAGCGTTCGGCACTCGTCTCCATCCCTTGATTGCCTCCAGCCCTCGCCGGTTGCCTTGTCAAAAAGAAAAGCGATTTCCAACGCCTTCTAATTGAACTGGCAACGTAAGGAACTTCACTCTGGGATTTCAGTTTAGTGGCTTAGGTTTTTTGCGTCATTCGCCACAATGGGGAAACTTGGCAACGAGAATTGCTGCTTTCATTAATCGATTGAAATGCCAAAATTAGCCGCCTTTAATGGCAAGAACTTTAACTATAAATAAAAATTGCTGCAGATAATACTTTATAGCATATACTTTTTTTTTACAACTCTATTATGATTGCCATAATTAACTCGAGTAACTATCAATGATAACTTGAGGAAAATGAGGCAACTTGAGGCGTCGCATTTTTGCTGTCGCGCCCACTGTGCCGCAAAGTTGCCTGGGGCAAAAACATCTTCCTCGGCGGCCCGTCTTCTTGTTGCCTGTTCCCTAATAGATTTTGTATTTTGATTGATTGCCTCGCTTATTCAATTGTTGTTACCAGCCCAGCCTGCCTTCGTATATCTTCTGGTTTTGCTGCTCCTGTGGCAGCTTCAGTTCCATTTGCCGCACAGAGTCGCGTCTGTTGGGCTTATGAAGCGTGTGATTGGTTTACTTACATCTGCTTATAACTTGGCGACGCACAGCACTCAGCTGTTCTGACAGGATTTAACTGCATTATTAGTTAAATCTTGTAGCATAAATTTCAATATCGATGCGGCTGTTCTCCGTTCTTTACTGTTCTGTATACGCCCCGTGGGCTGCGACAACCTAAATGAATTTTAATGCCTTTTAAAGCGAGTTTCATATGCTTCCCTTTTTACCTTATGCGACTTGTTGTTGTTGTTCTGTTGCTGCTGCTGTTGCTGGTGTGAAACCTTAGCAATGAGCGGGCAAACTGTGTGTGTGCTTTTGTCAGATACTGTTTGAAGCGCACTGTTGCATAAAAGCCGATCCAAGCGCCCCAGAATGGTAATGCAAAGCTATCACAATCGCTATCACGCACTCTCTCGCTCTCTCTCCCCCTCTCTGCCCCGTTGCCTGCTCTTGTTCTCTAGGGTTGCCATGTAAACTAATACGCATGCCACGCCCACCGCCAACTTTGCTTCTGGCCGCCCTCTGTGGCCGCCCAATGGCATTTGACCGAAAATCTGTCGATGCCAGAGACTTCAAGTCTCCACCACCGCCTGTCTGTCTGTTTGTACGTGCTGTGAAATTTTGGCCAAAGCTTTGTAGAGGGAGTGGGAGGAAGGGAGACCGCCTCCCACAGGTAGTTACTGTTTGAGTTGAGGCTTATGACGGATGCAACAACACAACAGCAGCATCGTCAGCATATTGCAGCAAATTTGCTGCAGGTCAGCTTACCACCACCGCCGCCATCGCTGGATGCATGCACCATCGACATCGTCGTGTATTTACGTGCAGCAAAAGTATCGTGCAGCAGACCAATTAACCAAAACTTTGTAATTTCTGTGTTAGGCTTTGTAGCTTAGTTAATTAGCTAATTAATAGGGCCCTGACCCATCGCACAAACAGAACATAATTGAAGATTACGACAGCGAGAATTGTGCTCAAGATGGAATATGCATAATTGCTCACGCTCAAATGATAATTTGGCTCACGCAGAGATTGGGCAACTTAATACGCCGAATTAGGCTAATTGGCAAAATGTATAAATTGTAAATTTATTAAGTTAACATTTGTCCAGAAATCAACTGCAGATAAGTTGTATTATTTCTAATTTGCTGCTGGTTGAAGTTCAAATATTAAATTACAATACAATAAATTATATTTTAAATAATTTCCATCGCCTTCAACTGATTTAAAATTAAGTTTAAATCTTGTGAAAATTTTCTCAGCTTTTCTTGATTTGTTTTCTATTTTCTTTTTTTTTTTTTTTGCATTATTGTCTCATGACTTTTTTCCCAGCTTTCTCTCCATTTATTCTGCTCACAACTGAATTGTCTTTTTTGTGCAAGCGTTTCAATATCTGAGAGTTATCTGCAGAGTTGTTTCCATTATACTTCACCTACATGCAGATACATTTACTACATATATCCAGACTATCTGCAAAACTGAAGATATGTGGCGTCTATCTTAACAACCCGTTTGTGAAATTAACGCTCAGCTGCAGCAGCGATGCGGGAGTTGGCCAAGAAGAGTGCGGGGGAGGACGGGGGGAGTTGTTGGCTGCCTTTGATGATGATGGCAATGCCTCGGCAAATCGCATTTCATGCTCCGGCTTCTCAGCCCTGGGTGCTAAAAAGGCGAATGCCCCTTTGCCGACTACACCGAGAGAGAGCAGAGAAGCGAATGGGCATTAGGCAGAAGGCGGAAGGTGTGTGTGTGTGAGAAGAAGACATTGTGGAAGCAGAAGAAGGTGTTTGGTGTTGGCTGCTGGCCGTAATTTATGCGATTGCAACGGTGACTGCCGCTACTGCAACACTGCCACCAACAACAACAGCAACAACAATAACAGTGAGCAACAACAAACAAACATGTCCGACCATATTTTCACTCAGTGTGTATTTTTTTAATAAGATTTCTTCAAGCAGACGAAGATGACGACGTCTCAAGACAGCTGTCTTGATGTATGCACCTGTTTGTCTGTGTGTGTGCAACATTTGTAATGTTTCGTTGCAACGCTTGCAACGCGCCGTTGACGTCGATGTTAATAAAGATTCACCCAGCTAACCAGGCGGGGGGCCTTCGACAACCCACTGGGCTGCTGTTGCCGTTGCCGTTGCACCTGTGCTAAAGAGGCAGAGAATGAGAGAGAGAGAGAGTGAGAGAGAGAGAGAGGTGGCAACGGGCCGACGTCGTCGTCGTCGTCTATGGGTGGCCTACTTAATTTATGAGACGCGAGAATTTGCTGTGCTGTGCTGGCTAAGACGACGAGGGCAACAGCAGCAACTGTAGCATAGCGCAATTTGTAATTAGTGTAGGTACATGGCACAAAATCTGCTGCTAAAGAAAATGCATCCAACAGATACTTAACGCTCTAAGGCGGCAATGACGCCAACAACAACAACAAGTTGCAATAATTATGGGATGCCAGGCGACATCATGTGATTGACCGTATTATAGGACAGACAGAAGAGCATCTGCAGACGTCGTTAGACTCTTATAAAGACAAACTGAGCGAGCGATAAAAGTGACTTTATTTTGACGGCATTTATGCAACAATTTATTATAGATACCAAATTGAAAAAACAATATAATTAATGCATTGTTTAAAAAGCCATCAAATTGTATGAAATAATTTATATGCTTAAAATCTTTTGCTTCATCTTTGTGCAATTTTGTCGAGTACCTGAACAACATTGCATAATATTCTGCATATTTATTCATATTAATATGCCTTACATGCCAGCTCGAATTTAATATTAATTTGTGTCTTTCCATGGCAAATTTCCATCATTTTGCACAATTCGTGCATATCGATTGTCTGTCGTTGTGCATTTATTTCTCATTACATACTTTCAATAACCTCTCGATTAATTAATGGTAGGTAGAATGCAGCATATAGTATAGTATATGAATGCCTGGCTTTCATAAATAAATTGCATTTAATTTGCAATTATTTTGGGCTTAGTCGATGTCACTCGAAAGCTTAAGCTCTCTGGAGTATTAGGACTAGATAGCGCTCTGTTTGAAATTTGAACATGTTGCAAGCAGCACATCGTGTGCTTAATAACTAAATAGTTGGATTAATAAATAAACTTTCGTGTCTGCATTGTAAATAAGGTGCACAGAGGCAGAGGGTTTGAAGTCAAGCCAAGAGTGGAGCTGAAACTTTTGCTTTTGAACGTGCAACGTAAATCAACGTAACGACCCTTGGCTAGTGTTAAATTTTAATTTGATAAGCTCTCGCCTTAAACACATAGAAGGCATTCGGAAAACTATAAGCCACAAATTTCACATGCTTTTATGGTTTCCTTCGCCACATACACACACACTATATATATATATGTTATGAAGTATGTGCTGAAAGTGGATTGAATACATTTTGTTGTAGTCATCAAGATTCCTTTTGTGGATTTTCTAATTAAATGTCACTTCATATTTTTTGTGTCTCTGACATTTAAGCATCAAAATGCTTTGCATAGTTTGCCCCCTGGCGCTGGCATCGTTATAATCATCACATGCGAGTACACTGAGAGAAACAGGACAGTACATGACAACGTCATCGTACGACAAAGTGACAAGGCTGAAAGCATAAAGGACCGAAATGGCTTGCAATGAAAACCTGTGCCAACATTTTGTCACTTTTTTTTTTACCAGTTTTGTTGTCATCTCGCTCTCTGTTGTGTGTTCATTGCATTGTCTCTGCCATTTGTGACATGTTTATTGTCTGTCTCTCTCTCGCTGTCCTTTTCGATTTGAACATCTGTGTGTTTTGTGATATAATCCTTAATCCTTCTGCTTTATTGTGCATTTGCATATCAGTGTGTCGAGGCTGGCTGAAACTCACAGGCAATGACTCTCATTTAGGCCCCAGAGTTCAGTCCAGTCTCTTTACAATTTCTGACACTAACTCTCTGACCTGTTTGCTGTTTGTTGTGTTGCGCTTTTGCTTTGTTCGTTTCGGGTTATGTCTTTTATATCTTTGTGACTATATATGATGCCAGCAGAAAATGTGCTGAAAATCTGATGAAATATCCAAAGAGAGGAGTTGAAACAAATGAAATGAAACACATAAAAGGCTTTCTTTAAACATATTATATTCTAATTTTTTGCCATCAGAATACGTATATTTTTAATCCGAATTCAATCATAACTGTGCGAACAAATTTATTGATTAGTTTTCTGCTATGCGTGTTTCAATTTGCTGAATGACTACTGTACTTGGTTAATTTGGGCAACTTGGAAAGTTGGAAAACTTAAGAACTACGAACTCCCTTTTGACTTACGCACGAAATTCCAATAATTGCTTTATCATCATGGAGAATTATTTCGGCAAATGCCACGCCCAATCGATGATGATTGTGATGATGATGACGAGTTTGGTTATCGAAAAGTAACTTTCAATCTATTTGCCGTGCATGCTCCGACAGTTTCATGTGCACTCACAATACCATATCTATAATATGTAATAGGCAATTTCGGCCACACACAATGGAAGAAAAAAAAACATATATATGTGAGTGTGTATATATAATATATGTTATATATGGTTTCGGTTATTGCACAGTCTAAGCCTCCCCCGCAGCGAGACTCCCCACTTTTGGCCGTTATAGTTTCGCTTTTGTTGCTGCCATTGTCGCGAACAGTGAACATAATTTTAATAGGTCATCATATTAAGGGATTTTGTGCAATTTGTCTGTGTGGCAAACTCCCTCTATACATCTGTGTGTGTGGGGGGGGCTTTAGTTGCTATTGTTATCGTTTAGTTTGCTTGTTGAGTGGCACAAGCTTCAGAGCTGTTTGTATTGATTGTATGCTAGAGAGGCTGTATATATCTTTCCCACTCCATCTGCCGAATATAACCGATGATGCTCTGTCCCAGTCCTTTGCCTGGTTATTGGCCATTTGCCACGAGCTGACATGTGCGTTTAATTGCGTTTTACTTATTTGACACAAAATTAATATGGCACTTGGCATTTGCTGTGTGGGAGTCTAAGTCAGCATATATATATATAGAGGTATATATATATATGAACCGTACATTGTATGCGTTGAGGTGTGCCAAGCTAGACTGCTCGAAGCCTTTCCCACATAAGTATGCTATAATTTTGGGCCTATGACTATTGTTTCTGCAGCAGCAGCAACTCCAACAACAACAATTATTATTATATGCTGCTCTAATTGTGTGCCTGTGTGCGTGTGTGTGTGTGAATAATTAAATATTTTTGCAACATTTGCGCTTTGAGTCCCGAATAGCAAAATGGTAGCTGTGTGTAAATTATATGCAAATGTAAATATTTGACAGCAGCCGCAAATATAACTTGAAGATATTGAGTTGCTTGAAGTGTTGTAGTCTAGTTTTTTCCTAAAAATAGATGCGTTGATTTATGGCATTGCAAGAATTTTTTAGATTTAAAAAATTAAATTCATTAGCCATTCCCCCCACGACGATAAGTTTATAAATTGTTACTTCATTTTTCAGTTGAAATCTTTTCACTTTTTGCACTTGTATTTCCCAAATGCCTTTGACCGGAAGTTTCGCTCAAGGCTTCTGGGCGGCCCTCGAGCAGCATTCGGCTTCCAGAGGCAGCCGCATTTCTAAAACCTTTTAAAGTGAAAAGAAAATCATCGCCCTTTGGTGGTTGGTAGTTGGTGGGGTCCAGTTTGGTGACCATAAATCAAATTATGTGCACCGCACACGCCCAGCTATAAAATCTGCCCAAATGTTATTAAGTGCGGCCCAGGGACATTCATCAGACTGGCGACTGCTTGTTGACCATTTGAGGGTTTTGGGCTTTACAGTCAAGTATTTTATGTTATTAATATTAATATTATTATGTGCACAAGGATTTCAGTTTGTTGTTCTGTCTCTCTCTCTCGTTCTCTGTGTGTGTGCTCGTAATTATGCAGTTTAATGAGTTTTCGTTCTGACCGCCAGACCCCGGGGCTGCAACAACAGTTGATGCCTCTGGTCCAGTAACAGCTGCAAATGTGTCAGGTGTTGCAAACAACACACACACGTACACACACATACACACAATGTGACAGAGAGAGAAACTCAGTCAGACAGTTTGAGCCCATGGAGTTGCACATGTGCATAATTAATTTTAAAAATTAATTTTCATCATATAACTTTTCCTAGAACACATCTCCGCCTCCGCCTCCGCCTTCGCCTGCTTTTCTCTCTGATGGGGATGAAAGTGATGCTAGAGAATGAAGCTTATTAAAACTGTCGTATAAATATTGAATTAACTTTTTATTTTTTTGCGAGATAAACAGACAATTTGCTGTTGAGTTAATGGAGCTTTTGAGCTTTATGACAGTTGTTTATATTTTGGGATTAAATGTGCTTTGCAAGCCAAGTTAAATACACATTTTGTGCGTCAGCATATAAGATAAAATAAGAATATGCTCTGTTATTCTTAAGAGCTTTTTGAGTGCGGTATATATTGAAGCTTTGATTGTGATTCTCAATTATTTTAAATCATGTCTTTGGCTTTGATATTTGTATAATTTAATGATATATATTGACACAGCTTTAAACGTTTCATTGAATTTTATATATTTATTTAATTACTTGAAATAATCAAGCTATATTCCTAAGATAAAAATGTATCTTTTAAATCGAATTTCTCACAAACACTTTTACTTCAGCCCTTTTTAGTTCACTCACTTTGTCGCCTTAAGCGCAAGATTAATGCAATATTTAAAGGGTAATTTCAGCTAGTGTCATTAGCACTTCAAAGTGCGAAGTGGCTGTAAAGTTTTACCCATTTTGCCTTTTTCGGGCAATTAAAATGTGTTAATGAGAATTGCGCGCACACATGTCGGTTGAAGCGACGAAGCAAGTAAACTTCAACTGCGAATGATTGGATTTCTGTAAAACACTCGCCACCCACCCCCTGAGCCTCTGAGCCCAGCCTCAGTAGGGCAGAATTGCGAAAAACCCCAAAAAGGTGAACGCTTCTGTTAAATAATAATAAAAATAAAAAAAATATAATAACAACGTTCGTGGCGCGGTGTTGTGTGATGATGATGACGATGACGATGATGATGAGGTTGATGATGATGATGAGGAGGTTGTGTTTCTATAGCGACGATGCCGCCTGCCTTTGAGTTTAAGTTTGACTTTGGTGCTGATGACGTTGGTGGTGTTGTCGGTGTCGGTGGCTTGGCGGTGCTGCTGCTGGTTGCGATGGTGGTTGGCAGACGACAACTTGACATGAGAGTGTTGCTGACTAGAAAATGGCATTTTAGGCAGAGAATGAAAGCAGCCTTCCGACTGCCAGCCATCCAGCCAGCCAGCCAGCCTGCACTTGATGTTTGTTTTTCCTTGACTGCCATAAACGGAAAAACTTCTCATCCTCCTGCCCCAGCTACGACGAAAATTGACGTATAAAGTCAACGCTGCCGTCAACAAAAGTCTTTCAACGCATGACAGCATTTTTGTTGTTGCTGTTGCTTTTCTTTTTTTTTTGAGTCAGAGTTGTCGTTTCTCTTCATCCAGGCAACAGCAGCAGCAGCATCACATGACCCCCAAGTGTATGTCACGTACAGCATTTAGCATTTATTGTGACGCTTCATGAATTTCTTGTGGGAGACCAAAAAATTCAATTGCTTTGTTACGTTTTCTACTTCTTTTTTTGCCCCCCCCCCAACGTGTATGTCTTTTGGCCAAGACAATGTGTGGAAAGTCTGGCCAACAAAAGGTGCAATATCAAACGGCAACACACAACACAACAGTTGTATGGCATGAATTATGAGCGCCAGAAGGTAGGCAACAATTTTCAAAAAGCGAAAAAGAAAAGTATCACTGCTTTATTAGACTCTGGCAGAATTGAATGAAGAATGAATTGCTGTTCAAAGAATGGCTCGGAAATTCAATTAAAGTTGGCTCCGTTTGCGAAATGTGTTTTGGGAAGTGCATTTCTAATGCTTTCATCACAAATTTTCGCCAGTCAGCGAGCGTTGACAATTATGAGAATATTTTTAAGCAATTAAAACGCTCAAATGCTATTATAAAAGTGCTATGGAGGTCGAATGTGCATTCGCCAGCAATAACTCGCATATGCAATTCACTTTATTTGCCATCTTGATGTTGATGGCAGAAAAAAAGAGAGAAAAATGAAAGAAACTCAACAGCAACAACAACATAAAAGAGCTCTTTCATTATATCTTGGTGATTTGTGACGCTGTTTTTCTCTTAGAGTGCCAGGAAATTAGAGAATTGGCACACACACAGAGTCGAAGTGGTAGATGGATGCGAGATATAGAGTCTTGCATGAACAATTGCATTCAGCAATTGTGTGTGCGAGTGTGTGTGGAAAGCTAAAGAAATTAGAAAGCAAACCGGTTGGCAAGCCAGACTTGGCATTTATATGCTGGTTAATTAAAAGAAAACTAGTTACGAGTACGATTGTGCGTTTGCCTTTTTCAGTTTTTTTTCAGCAGCAGCAACGGCGGCGGCAAAGAAAAAGTCATTAAAAGCTGACGCCAAGTTCGCATACAGTGCGTATGATTGATAATGAGACTGCAGCTGAACCTAAGTTGAAGTTGAAGTTGAAGCTGAAGTCGAAGTCGAAGGCGCAAAGTCTTCATCTTGGCAAGCAATGTTAAGAATTTACAATGCCTGTAACGGAACTTATTATTTCATTGCGTTCCCTCCAGCGACTGCCTGGTGACTTCTGCCTGGCTCCGGCTCCGGTTGGATGTCTGTCTGTGAATCTGTTACGACTCCAAGTCCGTGTCTGGCAGCAGCTGTCTGTGGCGCGGTTTTGCCACAGCAGCAGCTCACAGCAGGCAGACAGAGTGGAGGCGGCGGACGGCACGGGGAGGAGAAATCCAAGCTGTCGTCTTTGGCATATTCTGGTCATGTGTTGTGGCATTGTGCAGCCTCAACACAATCTCCGGTTCACACTGTCATAGTCATAGTCATACTCATAGTCAGTGTCTGATATTAAAATGTGCTCTGAGCACTATGTCTTTACTCCAAGCTGTCTGCTCTATCTATTTTTTATTGCACAATTGTCATACCTGTGCTGTGCTGTGCAATTTACAATTTCATTGGCATTGACAAAGATATGTATGTATATATGCCATATGGTATGATAACTTTATATGCGAAATATGTAAGCAATTGCTTTAGTTTGACATTCCTAATTTGCTTTATTTGTGCTTGTCACAGAACACATTGGCCTTATGCTTATGCTTCGTAAAACTTGTGACTGCTGCTGCCCAAAAAACTTTTACATAGTTGTTTCTGCAACTCAATTTTGCCATATGTGCATGATATAGTGTAGTATAAATTATGAATACCATCCACACAACGAAAATCTGACCCATAAGCTAGTTTTTTTTTTCTGTTTTCCCAAGTTGTGCTCTAAGTGTCTGTGTTTTGATTAGAAAGCGAATGCTTGAGTTGGTCGGAAGTGCTGTTTTGAGTTGTTTTGAGTTGTGTTCCAGTTATAAGGAATGATTGGCTGTGTCAAGATTTGTCGAAAAAGTTGCATTTGATGAAACTATTCTAAATAACTAGCTACATTTAGAAGGCTATGTATTTATACAGAATAAATTGTCGAAATAATGTGAGTCTTCATTTAAAAGTTAAATTTATATTATTGTTTGTTTAATTGGCAGTTAATGTCATAAAATAAGAACTTTATGCTTGTGTCGACTTTTAAAATTAAATTAGTTTGCAACTATTTTGAGTCGTAATTATAAAGATAAATTTGTATTATTTTTGTTTAATTATGATTAAATATCACGAAATACTAAATATTGCTCTTTTTATATATGAATGTAAAATAAAAGAGCCCAACAATTTTATAGCAACTTCTGCGTCTTCAAACATTTTATTTTAATATAGAGATGAAATTGTAGCGACAGGAACGCAGTGCTGTTAAAGTTGAAATAAATTACAGAAATGGTCATAAATTATTAGAATGGTAAGCTTCCTAAAGCTGCTAGAGCGTTTCTTGAGATATCAGCTGACAATAACCGGGGAGGTTCCTCTCAAGCACTTAGTTTAACTGCTTTTGGGGCAGTTGTCACACCTGGACAGCGCCGGAGATAGAGATTTGCATATTCGCCAGTAACAACATGGGGCTCAACATGCTCATGTAAATAATTTTTGGGCGTGGCAGCTGGGCAAACGGGACTCGCTATCATTGACTGGATCATAGCAAAGTTGTTGTTGTCGTTGTTGCTCGTTGTCGTTGTCTTTTGTTGAGCGAGTAGCATGTCAAAAGTAAAGTGCACGCGGGTAACGAAAATTATGCGCATTTATATTTCGTTAATGTTTTTACAGTTGCTGCGACCCGCATAAGTTGAGTTTAGCGACTCGACTGCAGCATAAGCGACTCACTCTTCTAACTACTATGTACAGGCAACACTCTGTATATAGTATATAGTATATTCTATCTCTAGGCTCAGTTGCCGTTACATGGGGAATTAGTGCGCATAATTTCATAAGCAACAAGAACAAGAGCACGAACACGAACGTGGACTTGGTTGTGGACTAGGGGGAAGTTGGCAAGCATCGCGTTGGCCTGCGCAAATATTTTGGAGTCCTCCCCTTGGGAAATGTTGTCGCTGCTGCTGCTGTTGCTGCTGCTGCTGGCAAACATTCAGAATCATATGTATGCGAGATGTCTGCATATAAAGTTATGCTGGGAATTTGCTTCGCTTACACGAAAAAGTAAGCAAATAAATAAAAATACGAGAGAGCGAGCGAAAAAAGAACTGAAATAACGTTGTATATCTGTACTAAATTGCACATGAAGTGATTTCAAGCGTAAGAAATGCCATGACAAGAGTGGGGGGGGTTGAGGGGGATGGGGAGAAGGTGAACCATCGATATTACGTGTACACATACTAACACACATACCGCTCGGAATATGCATATAAAAACTTGGCGCAGTTTCAAAGTTGTGTACGAGCGATGCTGAAAAATCCAACAACAACAACGACAACAACATCAGCGAATTCATATCAAAATTACAACAACGTCTGGGGAAATGATGAACGAGGCGCGGCGAGACTTGTTTGTTATTATTATTGTTGCTGTTGTTGTTGTTCCTGGCATCTCTCTCTCTCGCTCGTCGTTCAACAAAATGCCGGAAGCCAGAAAAAGGCCTCGAGAGTTGACTCGAGTCGAGTCGAGTCGAGTTGACTGAAGAGCAATTTGATTAAATGCATTGCGGGCATTTTACACAGCAAACGACAAAAACAAAACACGAAAATAAATTAGCTAATTTATAGATTTATGAGTGCTTAATGCCTAAGTGAAATATCAAGAATTTACAACCAAAATTTACTTACATTATTTCTTCTATCTTTGTCTCTCGTTACAGTGCAAAACTAGATGCAACACAGCTAAGCAACAGTATTTTTGCTCAACATTAAATTAATAACTCACTAATCATTACTAATACAAATAGATATTTGTAAATGCAAAATCTCTATCAGTGATTATATGTTGCATTTTTTGAAACCAAAAAACCAAATTAAATTCAAATAAGAAAAACAGACGAAGAGACGTCGAAGGATATTAAAAAAAAAGAGAGAAGAACGCAGCGAGCTTAAGCCAACAAAACCGTAGTACGACTAGTAAAAGACACCACCAATTTAATTTGAACAGAGTTTAAGTAAAAAACAAAGAAATTCTTAGCCAAAATCTAATAGATGTCTATGTGTATTACATATATGTATATGTATCGGTCATCTATAGCATAATATAAAAAGCAAGCATATATTTACAACTTAAGCCATATATATACTATATACCAATATAAATATATATCGCAGCTAAAAGACAAGCAGCTAGAAGCGACCGCAAGCAAACGGTCAATCATTTGAGAATCATCCAATAGCTAATATAATAAAAGACAAAGCACAGCTCGTCAAATAAAACAAATATAAAAATGGAGGACAATAACACAAGCAGCAGTGCGAGCGGTGCGCCCATCAAACTCGAGGATCCATCGGTGACACTCACAATAAGGCTGATTATGCAAGGAAAGGTGAGTTGAATATCCGAAATATTATAATATTCTTTTAATATCAAGTATAAAATGATATACCATGCCAATTTCGATCAGCAATTCATTTGCCTAGTGTTGCTAATATTCCACAAATGTTTCTCTCAGCTGGGAGTTTATTATGTGAAACGACCTTTGCTGCAGAACATTAACATATTCAGTAGATTGCCAAGTTGAGTTGGGAGCATTTAGAAAATACATAAATATTTTATGCTGCTGACAGCACAAGATTATTAAGTTTATATTACGAATCCCAACTAAGCTAAGCTGTCTTAACGCTTAACTTAAGTCTTTAAGTTGGCCTATCAAGTAAGTTATTTGAGTTAGGATCCGCACTCCTCAACAGAGTCCATAGAAATGTGTTGGCAGGTTGTCAATTATAATCCCAAGCTGACAGCGGCGCGAAACGATGTTTTCAGAGTTGCCAATCAATTTATTTGCTAAAAAACCTCGCTAAAAAAAACCGACGAAATTTGTATGCCAACTTTTTGCCTCGTTTTTTTTTTTTTTTTGTTGGAAGGTCTTCTTTCTGCCACATTTAAAATGTGAGCACTTTTGAAAAGTATGTTCGATAAAATTCACTCCATTGAATACTACGGCCACATTAAATATTTATAGAAAAGCATCAAAAATCAATAAAAAGAAATGCGAAACGAGGAGAGCAAAAATGTTTAACTAAATTGCAAAAAGTCAGCAGGTAAAATAAACAATAAATATAATAAATTAAAGCGTGAATTTTGTATGCAAATTAAAATTAAACACGCAACACTTGTCGCATTATAACGAAACTGAAAAAGAACTGCCAGACGGGGAGGAGAGGAGAGGAGAGGAGAGAAAGAGAGGCGAACGAATTTATTGTACCATATAAATGTGATATTAAAAGCAATAAAATGCGATGCCAGCATCGGCTATTAAATAATCATTACAGCTCACAAATACGACTAATAAAAATGAAACAGAAAAAAAAAAAACGAAAAAGAAAACATCAATAAATGGAATGTGCATAAAAAATCAGAAACCCTAGGGGCAAGGGAGCATAATCGGGGGGCACTTATCATGATGCAAGTAAAAACACTCTCGAATAAATACATTCAGGCCAGAGGCAACCAGTTGAACAAGCTGCCTCTGAATATAAACAATATGTACTTTTATGTGTTTGTATTGTCGTATGCATAATGCAAAATACTCGTTTATCATACATAATTAACTACTTGTTCAATTCGATAAAAAATATTAATTAAAAAAAGGCTTTCGAGTGATGGGAGAAAAGAATATACAATACAGGCGCAATCGTCAAAGAATTAATACCCTGGCACTTACGTCACCTAATTAGTCTGATTAATGTTGCTTTGTTAGCCTTATAATATTTTCTACAAGTCGTCAAACTCAATTGACCATCAACCAAAATAGCAACGCATATTTTACATTACACGTTGTCAGGCTAGATATTTGTAATAATGTCATTTAATATCCAAAAGGCATTAATGGCAGTGCAATTAACAAAAATCATATGTAATTGATGACATAAATTAATTAAAAATATATTCACCTGAAATAATATCATGTTAGCAAAAAAAAGAGCAAACTAAATTTGAATAACAAAGATGAGAAATTATGTCAAGAGAAATTAATTAATTTTTAAATAACATAACATTCATTAAAAGAGCCAATTAAAGTAGAACAATAATAAGACTCGTAACCAAATGAGTGGGAACAGTACAAAATAATGAATTAATACGCAATTCCTAAAATGGTGCGGAGACTTCTATCAATCATTAAAAATATTTACGGATTAAACAAATACAATAAATGGATTTTGAAGATATAAGTCGATAATTGCTGTGAATTTGTCATTGCTGAAATTTCAAGTAGATAATCATTTATTGCTTAGATTTACAAGCGATTGTAATCGCTCAACTAATCTGAAGCATGCAGCTTAAGAGGCGCGTTAAGAGTGTCTAAATATCAGTTTATTTATTTAATAACCGTCAACAGACATTAAAAACTATTTTTCAACCACATTAACAGCAACAACTTCAAATGAAAGAGAGGCAAACAAAAAAATATAACGACAGCTTCAAAAAGCTGTCACGTAAATCCGCTGCGTCGGCGTCACTTTTTTCTTGCCACTTTTTGTCGAGGCTTTTGCCACTTGAGCGAAATGTTGAGATGTTGTTGTTGTTGTAGTTGGCCTGGTCGGCAACTGATGAGCGGCCCCTTAGGAAGCTGGGGAGTGGAGATGTGGAGGGGGGGCAGGGAGGAGGAGCACGCATTGAGCCGTCAAAAGCTTTTTAGCCAAAGCTGCCATTTATCTCGCCTCTCACATTACTCCAAAGCCGATTTGCGCTTTTAAAATGTGACCAGATTTTGATTTAAATAAACACGAGTATATTAGTTGTGCTGCTGTTGGCCAACTTATCTGTATATCTGTGTGTGCACTGAAAGGCAGTGACAGGTGCAACAGTGTCAGATAAGGCGACAGAGCGACGCACTCCTCAAATGCAGGGCAGAGAAAGACAGAGACAGCGACAGAGATAGAGAGCGAGATGGAGCAAAGATATCTACAGATTACATGATGTGTAGTTGAAAATTGGCAAAATGGCAAAAAAAATATGTGTGCAGACAATTTATAACAAAAATAGCAACAGACAGACGGAAAACAACATTTCGAAGAAGACAGAGAGAGTGAGAAAGGGATAGTGTAGGACAGAGCGAGAGAGACGAAATCATTGAGGTGGGGAGAAGGGGGAGGGGATAACAGCGGAGGTTCGATCAACGGCGGCAGCCATGAATAATTGCGCACTCTTTGGCCCAAGCTAAAATTAAGCATTTGCGAAATGTAAACGTGAACGCCGCAAATGTGAATGCGAATGTAAATGTAAATGTTTTCGCATTCTGCATTATTTTTGTATTTTTGGTATCGTCGTCGTCGTCGTAGTCGATTTTGTCGATTTTTATATTGTTGCACAAGGATTCAGGCAATAAATTCTCAAGACACTTTTGAGCAGCGCCGACCGACCGACTGCCTTTGTGTGTTGGTCTTTTGATCGATAGTTATAGATTAGCGTGATTTATGAGTTGCTGCCGACACAGCATTCTGCCAACTTGACAAACACAAACACACAGCATGCTGCATAAATACATATATGTACTATATATGTATAGAATATGTAAATACATTTTTAGCGCAATGCAAATCAAGTGGCAAATAGGAAAAAAAAAAAAAAAAAAACAAAAAGCAAAAAAGTGAATTTTCAATTGACAGCGCTAAGCGTTAAATGTGCACAAACAACATCCGTGTTGACTTGTTTAATTGAGCATGAAACGAAGGGATTTTCGAGTTAAGAGTCTGAGGAGGGGGGATTTATGGTGTGTGGGATTGGATAATAAAATACAGTGTTCACTCTATATACTGTATCTAAACGCTGAGCTGCGTTGAGGTAGGGTCAGTGTAGCTCGTGTCACATTTGCATGAAACTTGCCATGAATCATTCGAGTGTATACGGTGAATGCAGCCAATTCATTGATGAAATACGTATAAATATTGGAAACAATTTCTATGAACTATATGTGTGTGCTTTTATTGTTAATGCCCTGTCAACAGCTGCCAGCTGGATTTATTGATAGTATCTGTGGACTTTGGAGCTCACAACAGCAATAACTTACTATTGAACAACATTTTTGGGAGAATCTGTCATTTAGAACCTTTAAGTGAATAGTTATGTACATAATTCAAGCGATTTTTCTAAAAAATGCTATTAAGTGGAATAATATTTATAAATAGCCAATAAAGTTGTATAGATGACTTAATTTAATAAATGATATTATTAGGAAGGAAAATACAAACTATTAAATTGAAAAAAAAAATGTTGTGTAGCTAATACGTCTCATCTAATATTTAATTTGTATGCATAAAAAGAAAAACTAAAGTTTTATTCTGTTCTTCTGCCAATTTTGATACACATAAATAGCAAATAAAGCTGATTGCCCTAAGCCAAATATTCCAAGCAAAATTCAAATTTATATATTTTGTAAATAGAAAATAATGTTATGAAGCTAATTATATCTATTTAAAGTTCAATTTGTAGACAAAAGAAAACAAAAGACTGAAGTTTTATTTGCATTTTGTAAGATTTTACCGTGATATAAATAGAAAATAAAGTTTTATAGCTGATTGGAATAATGCGAATATTAGGAGGGAATATTTGTATAAATAGAAAAAAATGTTTTATAGCTCATTAGACTTATTTAACATTAAATTTGTGGACTGACTGAAGTTGTATTTATTTATACTGACAATTATGTGTCTCTTATTTACTATGTATCTTATCTATACTTGACTACATAGCAATAAATTGTGTGTCTATGTACGTTCATATGTACTTGTTATTATGCAAACCCCTAGAGAAAAAACATTTTGGTTAGAGTGCATAAATAAATCAGTTAATTATAATTAGACAAGCGCCTGTAAAATATTGCGCATTGAACACAAAATTCACATTGAGATGCCGCCGCATTTTGCTGCTGTTGTTGTTGCTGCTGCTCTATGCAATTTCACTAATTAAAAATGCATGATTCAAAAATAACAACAACAACAACACAACAGTAGAGAAGGCAGCCACAAAACACATTCACATTCAGCAAGCAGACATACGAAGAAGACTGACAATTGCAAAATACTCGACGATTCTGGGCGAGAGTGCAACCCACTTTTGGGTCGCTTTTCTATGCAATTTGCGGCTGACTGCCAAGAAGCAACAAAACCTAAACAACACTAAAAAGTGCAGGCAATTTTGTTGTTGTTGTGTGTTTGTTATTTATAATTTTCACATTGTCGCTTGGCTGAGTTTTCTTTTTGTTTAGCTTTTTGTCATAAATTAATTAGCTGCGTCACGACTTTGCGCCCAACTCCGGTTTTGACTCATTCGACGTCTGTCTCGCTCGAGACTTTCACACAAAACTGCAAAACAATTGCAGCCCAGCGCAGCAACAACAACAAATCACACAAAACAAAGAAAAAAGCTAGCAACAAACAACAAAAAATTGAAAATAATAAGCAGCAGTTAATTAGAGATGCAAAAGGCCTGCAACATTTTGGCCTTGACATGAAACGCAGCAGCCTCAGAATCGACTTCGATAAATCCGAATATCGACAATTGTCTTTAATGTGGGCTCGCTTCTAATCTTAATTAGACTTCTATTGTTTATGATTTTACTGCGATTTTGATTGCAATTGAAGCCGCTTGTATGAATCAGTACCAGATTTATTACGCGCAGACCTGCACATGAGCATGACTCATGAGATTATTCTGATAGCTGAATAAAAATATAAACAAAAAGAAATAAGGGAATATTGAAAATATTTAAACGATAATTCAATTTCAACTATTCTATACTCACTTCAAGATAAGGATACTTAAAACATTATAAATACCCTTTATGTAATTTATTTGCAAATGAAACTAAACTTTTAAGATTTGCTGATCTCATTTAACGCTTTCTAGATCAGTGGGTAATCTTCGTTACCCTAAGCACAAAGTTTCAGCACGTTTCGCAGCAGTTCAGAGACCTTTGACTGTATTATATACGAGTATAATGTTTTTAGTATCAGCTGAAATGGCTCTTAACGATCTAACTGTGCTTCAGTTTGACAAATTGTTTTGAAAGACACCTCAACTTCGTGCGACAATTACAGCGTCTAATTATCAGCGTATTATTATATAGCAGCTCGAGGGTCTGTGTCTGAGACGAGCTTACAAAACGCTGGAACAGATACAGAACAGATTGTCTAATATTCTCAAGCGAGCGCAACATTTTGATAGCCCATTTATCACCAGACAAACCAGTTGTAGAGCATGTGGCTAATAAAGGTGAAGACGACGTAAAAACAACAACATTAAGTAGACTGAAGAATGGACGGTGCTAATTGTGCCACAAAGCAAAAGAACTGAGAGACAGACCCGCACTATTTTGATGTTAGTAGAGCACGAGCACGACGACGAAGAAGAAGCAGCAGCAGAAATAGCAGACATTGCAGACGACAAGACGGACGAATAGTAGGCGAAGGCGAAATAGAGGCAGCTTAGCAAAGACAACAACCCAAAAAGAATTACAGCAACAACAACAACACAAACAACAACAACAACAACTAGACAGTCATGCTGAGCGTGCAATTTTCAGCTGCGTTGGTGGAAACTGTTGAATTTTCTTTCTTTTTTTTTGTGTATTTTTACTTTTAAGTTTTATTGTTGTTGGTTGAGTATTTTTGGTGTTAATGCGATGGCGTTGAAACTGCTAACAAAATGGAAGGAAAAAATCGCGGCGACAAAAAAGCGTAAATAAAAATGCAATGTACAAGCAACAGCAACAAACAAACAAAAACGAATAAAAGAATTGCCAAACCGTGAGAACCATTTATGGTAGCCATGCCAGGGCAACGTGTAACCGAAGAAAAATTGCAAGAAAAACTTTGCAACAAAATGCTGGAAAATGCAATGTGACAACTGTTTGGACCGATGAGGCGGCAGGGAGAAGCTGTGGGGCAGCAACAGTGGAACGACATGTGTGTGCCGCTTGTTGCACGAACTGCCGTTGCTGCAACACACATGTGTGTACAATGCGTTGGTCTCGCATGCCCTCACCTGCCACCGCACCAAAGCGACCCAAAGTATTTCCCTGCCCCGCCCATGCTTTTAATAAATCATGCTGCGCATTTGTCGCGTTGCATTTTTGTTTCAGTTGCTGATGCTGCCACTGCTGCTCCTGGCATTCGAAATGAAAACGGAAAAGTGCAAACTGTACAATTAAATAATTTACAATTTGCCAGGGCGAAACAACAGCAGCAGCAGCAGCAGCAGCAGCAGCAGCAGCAGCAACAGCAACATGGCAATTCTTCACAAGTCACAGCAAGTGGCATTTTTAATTTGATTAAATACAAGCAACAACTTCTTCTTTGGCCCTGCTAATTGCCCTTCAACGGGCAAAAGAACTGCACATAAAATTGCCAAGTTTAAATTCAGCGCAAATAATCGATAAATAGACGAGTTGTTAAGGGATACATTTACAAAATTTAAAAGGAAAAGTAATCAATTTGAATTATTCGAAACATTCATTATTATGACTTGAATTCGGAGAAGATAAATTTCAAATGTGTCGATTGAATACCATTTAAATGGATAACATTTTCAAACTCATTTGTCAATTAGCAAATTGCTCGAATGCCAAAATACAACTCGAATTAAGCACATTAATTTATTGAAATCAAAGAAGATACTACCATCCATACATGCCACAATTAGTCATTTCCTTAATAATGGTGTGGCAGCATATTTAAGTGTCAAGTGAATTGCACACACAATATCTGCTGCTAATCGATTGCCAACATCAAGTTTTGGTCTTTTGCAATTTGTTTACCTATGGAGCTGAGCTGAGCTGAGCTCGAGAACACAAAGTTGGACTCCTGCTGGATGGCAGAGACCGACCGGCCACAGCAATGTTGTTTGAATAGTTCCATTTTGCTGTTGTGTACACTTCTTTCATGCATATTTTACAACACACAAGCACACACACACACACAGCTGCATAGAAAACAAAAACGGCAAATGACATGCAAAATTTTGAATGCAGAACCGCAAAAGTGAATTTTTGCATACAAATCGATGCCTGGGCTGCAGAGTTGGAAGTGCAAAATTTTGGCATTTAATTGCTGGCATGTAAAATGGCTAGAAAGCCTGTCGAAATATGGAGTTAGGAGACGCGGGGGGGAGGGAAATATATATAGAGATGTCCTAAAATGGCCTGTGTGTAGAGAAATGTTGTCGGACTTTTGGCTTTTAGCAGGCAGCACAAAATGCAATCAAGAGAAAGTGCAAAAAATTGCATGTGGCATATTCAAATATGCAATGTCTTTAGCTTATCGCTTGACCCAGAGCCTCAAACATCCATATATACGGTTTCATGCAAATTGCGTAAGCTTGTAAGCCGCAAGTGGCAAGTGGCAAGTGAGACGATGGTGCATTTCGGCCACATTATTAATGATGATGAGCGTCGGACGCTAATGAGCCGCACATCACACTTAATAGGCAGCGGTCTAGGCCCGTTTCAAATAAGAGTAACTGTGCGTATCAGAGCCTAAGTCTGCTTTGATTGTGATTGTGCGTATGGCGAATGGTGTACTTATGCAAAGAGAAGACCTATAAATTATAGAGAGCCGTCAAAATTTGTCTAGAGTGCAGACAGGCATAAGAGGCGCTATTCATAGACCCGTGCGCTATAATCACGCCAATAATTATGGCAATTCCCTCTGACATTTGTGTCTAATAAATATTTCGGCCATTTAGCTTGTAGCTTCCCCATCTCCTTCGGTCTGCCATAGGCATAATAAATATCATAGAAGATGGCCAGAAATGCACAAACTGCGCATGAAAGCAGCTAGACACAATCTCAAGCCCAAGACACGTACCATTTTTACACAGCTCGAGGCTGGTCTGCGACTGAGAGAAGTTGGGGGGGGTGGGAAATATCAGTATATCATATCATACTTATATTGTTTTGCCTGCTTTTGCATTCTGTCACACTGGCAAAATGCCCATAATGTATATACATCTGTGTGCTTGTGTCTTTGTGGCAATGGATGAGCATTTAGAAATTGAGGCAGACATTGAGAAAAGTGCACTTTGTGAAGGTTACCAGAGAATTGTGCTAAGTGCCTAAGGAATGCGTTGAAACCGCATAGTAAAGTGAATATGCAAAAAAAAAAAACAAACATAACGTAAAAAGATTAAAGACTCATTTCAAGTAAACAGAATTTAAAATGCTGCACAATTTTGAAATACGAATATAACTTAAATGAAAATAAGATTTTAATTATTACAACCACTTGGACATTAATGCAAATCCAAATTTATTACATTAAATTGCAGATTGTTTCAAAACTGTCTTTGGATTGAAAAAATTAAATGTTGAATTACATTGCAAAATTAGCAACTTCAATAGAGAGTAATAAAATATGCAGAACAGTTAGATTCCAGTTTGATTGCAATAATAAAAACTATGAAAGTGCCATCATTGCCAGATGAGATCAACCAGTTAACCATAATCGTTAAACATTTAATGTCCTTGTAAAGATTGCCTCAGACCTGGTTAAAGTGCTTGACCAAAATGTATAAATTTTATGGGCAGTAAAATGTGCGATTTACATAATAAAAAGTGTGTCTTTGCAGCTAAGTAAGTGTAATCAATGTCAATAATGTGTCCTCGATATGTTTTCGCTTAATTTGCCGAATTATCGATATTATTACGCAAATTTATAAGCTGTCATTGAACAAGCTGCAATCATTTTAATTAGGTTTCAGCAACCGTTATGCCTTGTCGACCGTGAATACAGGCATATATATATATATATATAGATATGTATGTAAAGGTAATTACTTTTAACTTGTAGTTATTTGTGCAGAAAGATTTATTGAAATTCGTTTCCACCGTAATATTGATGTTCAAATGACGTTTTAATTAATGCAGCCAACTGCAACCGTAGTTCCCAATTGCCAAAAAAAAAAAAAATGTAAAAACGGAAAAACATGAGACAAAATACGAAATATTTTCAACTAAAACTTTGGCAAAACTGAAATTTCATCTCGTTCACATAGATAAACGAATGTTGAACGAATGCTGCCAGCTGCTGTGTAATTAATGTGATTTATTTCTGAATACTTTTTTATTGATCGATACGCAAAACTTGTTCAAGTTTCAGTGAGTAGCAAAATGCTTTCAGTGCTCTTGCAGACAGGCCAATTACAATATATACACACACACACACACACACACACACATACATATATGCTAGCTGAGAGTGTATGTGTGTGTGTGTGCGCCTGCGGCTATGCAGATATTTACAATCAATTAAAACGCGTTGCCCGCAAATTTCATTACGCCCGACATTTTCAACATGTGGCTTGGGCCCGGAAGAGCGGGGGCTTCGGGTTGTGCTTTGGATATGGCTGTGGGTTCGGATGGGGGTGTGAATCTTTTTCTCTGCCACTTAAATATGCAAAAGTAGTTACACACACACACACAGGCATTTACACATGGTATAATATCACTTAATATTTAATCGAATTTGCACATCAACGTCGACTCGACGTAGCTAACAAACAGCAAAACAAAAAAAAAATACAATGGGAAAAAGGGGTAAAATTCATGGAAATTGAGAACCGACAAATTAGACTACGAAATACGCTAATCAATGAAATTAGAAATTACTTTTAACGGCTACGCGTTTTAACAATAAATTTGCTCGAATACAATGTCTTAATTTTAAAGTCGTTTAACAGTCTTGTCGACAGTGCATAAATTTATTTAAATGCTTTCAATATTAAGTATTTATATATTCGCAATGTTAGAGATTAACATTTGTTTAACGAAATTGAGTTATTTAAATGTATTAATATTATTATATATTGAGTATTAATAATAATAAATTTTCAATATTAAGTATTTATATATTCGCCAAGTTAGAAATTAAAATTTGTTGTGCGAGATCTATATTCTATTCTATCTATTTTTATATAATAATAATAAATAATAGTAATACATTAAAACAATAATATTCGCCAACTTATAAATTAACATTTGTTATATGAAATCAAATTAAATTTGTAAATACTAATGCTACTTTTGGATGTTTGTATCTTTGCAGGAAGTTGGTAGTATTATTGGTAAAAAGGGTGAAATTGTCAACAGATTTCGTGAGGAGGTGAGTGGCAAACAGTAATCAATGGAAAGTAGATCAAATGCAAATTTAACCGTCTTTACAGTCTGGTGCCAAAATTAACATTTCGGATGGCTCATGCCCGGAACGCATTGTAACGGTGTCTGGCACAACAAGCGCAATCTTCTCGGCATTTACGCTAATTACAAAGAAATTTGAAGAGGTATGTGTGCGCTAGATTGAAACGGATCCGAGTCCAACTCAAAATGATTGCATAAACTAACCAATAATTGGTAGAATGAGCGAACAAAAATGAAGAAGCGTATTTGAGCTTCCCAAAACAACAGCAATCGCATTTCGTGGTGAAGAGAAAGTTTTGCGGTTCAAGAATTAAATGCTCTCTAATGTTTATTGTACTCAATTCTTGAATAAGTGACTCGAAATCAGCTCTCGCTTCACATTACTAACTTGAAACCCGTTTCAGTGGTGCTCGCAGTTCAATGAAGTTGGCAAAGTTGGCAAAACTCAAATACCCATTCGATTGATTGTGCCCGCCAGTCAATGTGGATCATTAATTGGTACGTACAAAATAAAAGAAACAAAATCGAATTGCCCAAATGTCAATTCATTAACCTGTTATACGTACATATATGTATATGTATATGAATTTGTGTATTTGCAGGCAAGAGTGGCTCAAAGATAAAGGAAATACGCCAAACCACAGGCTGTTCCATACAGGTGGCCAGCGAAATGTTGCCAAACTCCACGGAGCGAGCGGTTACCTTGAGTGGCAGCGCCGAGCAGATAACCCAATGCATCTATCAGATATGTCTTGTCATGTTGGAGGTGAGCTACA
Source organism: Drosophila immigrans (assembly GCA_963583835.1). Lineage (NCBI taxonomy): Eukaryota > Metazoa > Arthropoda > Insecta > Diptera > Drosophilidae > Drosophila > Drosophila immigrans. The sequence goes on from OY757141.1 coordinate 30,988,829, forward strand.
TACGCACTTTAGATCGTGCGACTAAGTAATTAACACTTGACTCTCTTTATTTTTTTTTTTCCGATTTCTGTGTGCAGTCTCCACCACGCGGTGCTACCATACCATATCGACCAAAGCCGCAAGTGACCGGGCCAGTTATTTTGGCCAATGGACAGGCCTTCACCATACAAGGCAACTATGCGGTGCCCACACAAGAGGTATGTCCAAAGTGCCTTACACATCCATTTAAATGCGTGTCTTGGTTAAGCAGTGTTGTAAGACGTAATCGAAACCGTTGTCGATCAATATATAACGCCGCATTCTATAGCTATTTACTGCCGATACTTTCTCTCTCAACTTCTATATAATTTATCTGCCCCATCAACCAACAAATCCCATAATATGATTTTACTGTCATTATCAAATGCTAAACAATAACTTTTTGGTTTTCATTAATTTTTTTGTTGTCCATTTGATTTTATCCTTTAATTACTCTTATAATTATTTACCCCCCCATATATGCGCGTCTAGCTAAATCTTATAACTTCTCTTGATCTCTCTATATGTGTGTATAAAAATACCAACCGAAACAACAGTCTTTAGTTTGTGTATCCAATCTAATTATCTCCAACAATATTTCTCTTGCTCGTTTAGAATATCCTAGTTATAATTTGCACCTCTCTCTCTCTCTCTCTCTTATTCTCTCTCAATATCTTTATCTCTATCTCTTACTATTTCTCTATCTTTGCCCACACACCACCATTTTATGCAGCACCCTTTGACCCCCATTTGGCAACTGTCTAGAGCCAGATCCGTACCGTACCGACTTGTGACCCACAACCTTGTTGCAGATTTGAAAATGTAAAAAAAAAAAAAAGAGGGGACCTTTAGTTTGGTACAGTTTCGATTATGAATTGTACTCAACTGTTGGTGCTCGGATTGTCCAGTTTTACCCATGTCGTTTACCGTTTCTTTGCGCTCATACGTATGTCTCTTGTACCGTTGAACCCCAGCCATAAGATTCTTCATTTTCAAATGTCCAAAGGTGGCCCCGTCCCCAAGAACTAATGATAATCATTTACAGCGGCCAAACTAAACAATTGATTGATTGACAAATATTTTAATGATATTTTTAAATAAATTTTTTACATTGTTTTTTTGTGTTTTTTTTTTTTTAGTTTCTTTCGCACTCTCTTCTCTCAGGTTAAGTGCTTGTAAAGAGCTTTCGTGAAGTGCATCGTATCTGTTTTGTTGGCCAGCGGTCGCACTTTTGGGGATTCCCCCAAGGCAAATGCAACTGGGGGGGAAATTCCACATTGGGCGGCTGCTCGCCGAGTTACCGAGAAGTAACTGAGGGGAGTTTTGTGCGTGGGGCAACTCTCACTCTCTCGCTCTCTCCCACAAACTCTCAGCAATAAAAGTGTCTTCTCTCATCTCTCTCTGTTCTAAATGAGGGCTCGCGTGCAGCGTGTGGAGAAGTATGTTTAAACTACACTAGCTCTATAATGTAATCCAAAAATAATTAATATACCTCATGAACAAAACAAAAACACACAACAACAGCAAAACAACCTGCAAAAATAAATTCCGTATTGAGTACTACCACCAACAAACAAAAAGCGAAAGCAAAATAAACTAATAGTAATTGAAAAATTAAACTCAAATTTTCCCACATTCAAAACTAAAAACTACAACTACAACTTTGTCTCTATCTATCCTTCGTTTATTTTTTGGTATATATACTTAATTCTCTTAATTTTGTGTAGTACTTCCATACTTATAACTCAAACATTAAAATGTTTAGTTCAACAACAACAGCAACAACAATCCATTTGCCAAACTTTTAATCAATTACAAAGTTCACCACAGCAACAACCAACCAACAACAACAAGTTAAACCACAGCCACAGCAATGAAAATCTATCAGTCGAAACGCTGATACTTTAGATGAGTTACATATGCGCATACAAACATCAATATTCGCATATAATTACCACCAACATTTTGCATTACAATAAAACAACAATTATCACCACTTCTATTATTACAACTACTGAAGCAACAGCAGCAACAACAACAAAACAATTGGCCAAATGCAACAACATACTATTCAAATATCGTCCTGCCCGAGCCCTCACATTATTCCACTCTCTTATTCTCTCTCCGCAAATCAGTGAAAAAAAAAACTATATTTTGTTTATAACTCTGCGATTTTGTGCGACAACAACAGCATCAGAAATAATCATAATAATAATAATAACAATATAGAGAACAACAACTCGATATACAGTCCTTTAAGCCCTCGCCAACCATTGTTCCAAAGTTTCAAACCAAATAAAACAAAAGTTTTTGTTGTCACATCAAATTCAATTAGTGCTCGCCAAACAAAAACAATAATTCAAAATAGTTGTCTACCATATTTCTCTCTCGCAAAAAGAACAACAAACAACTTGCTCTTCCCCTCTCTCTCTCTCTCTCTCTCTCTCTTTGTTCTTCTGCCGTCCCTGGTTTTTGTCGGTGTTGGTTTTGTTTTATTTTTTATTAGCATAATACGGCGTGTAGTGTGTAAGAAGTTAACCCTGTTACCTGTCACCTTCCGTCAATTATCAGTTGTCAGTTGTCAATTGGGTAAACTTTTGTTTGATTCCCCCAAAATGATGTCTGGGTTATAGCTTAGTGGGTTGCCTTAAATTTAACCCCGATCCACACCTTATTCTCTCCTTGGAACTTGTCTGTCTCTTATTATTAGTGTGTATCCACGATCGATCCTTTGGCTCTCTCTTTTTCTTAGTTGATATCATTTGTGTTTTGAGATACTACAAACTCCCTCCGTCTATCATTTATCGAAACTCAATATCGTCTACACGAAAACTTTCGCACACTCTTTGATTTTACTCTCTCAGCTTTTTCAAAAGTCCCACGCGACCGAGAACTCTGCAAGCTTCCAACTAAAAAAGTATATTGTATAGCAAAAACTATATATTTCTTAAGCTTTCTATTTCAATTATACAACAAAATTATCGAGCTCAAACATTTATTTTTGGTATATCATTTTTGTTCTTCTACTTTTCACATCTTTGGAAACTTTTGCAAACAAAATTCCTACGCACACAAAAAACAAAATCTGATACCGAAAAAAAAAAAAAAAAAAAACAAAAACACCAATATAGACCTGTCCAGTATTTCCACTTGCTTTGGCTACGGGCGGTCTACATGCTGGTATTTCAGGCTTAGCGGATCCTTTGTTAAAGGGGGCTCATTTACAAGGAGCGGTACCAGCACACCACCATCACCTACAGCAAATGCCCGATGTGAGTTTTGATTGATCCGAAAATGTAAAAAACACACACCCAAAACTAGTACAAATCAAAAACCGAAAACCAAAAACAAAAAAATAAAAGTCAAGCCCGAGACAGCATTTGTTTCTTTTGGCATGTGTGTTGCTGTACCCGAAATAAAAAATAAAAAACTATACTACTCCCAGTAGCTGTATATATCCCTCCAGAATGTATGAACACTTATTTGACCATCCGTCAGCCTCGCCCCCCCCAAAAAACCCCACAGTCCGCCCCCAACTTAGTTGTATTTGTGCATTGCTGTTTGTTGTTACTCGTATCGCATATTCCACTCCCCGTTCCACCAGTAAAGTACAGTACAGTACAGTAGTTGTTTTAACCCCCCCCCTCATATCACCCTTGTCTCTCTAGCGTGTGTGAGTGTGTGTGGGTTTTGTAGTTTGTGTTCTTGTAGTAGTTACCTTTAGTGCCTCTGCCATTTCTTTTATGATCCCAACGTTGCAACTGTGGTCAGGACACATTTCAATAACATTAACGTTGTGATGTCCCCAAGTTCCCCAAGCAACTGCTGGACCACAAAGTTGTTGATATCCCTTCTTTCCCCATATTGTTCTTGTCTTTTGTTTTTTGGCTTGTATGTTATGTTTTTTTTTTTTTTGTCCCTGTTTTATTTGGTTTTAGTGGGCGACACTAAAAAAATCCTGCGACTCCAGGGACACCGGAAAAAAAAAAAACGCCATCAAATGCATTTTTATGTCGCAAAGTTGCAGTATAATTTGTGAATTGTTTCAACCGTGCATACCCCCAAGATATGTTTATTTAATACTCGGTGCCATACGCGACTTTCTATGACGAGTTTGTGACCCCAAAAGAATCACCCTTGCCTCCCCCCGCTATCGTCCCCGTTTGACTTGTTATTGAGTTGCAAGTTCATTTCCATCTATAAGAGAAGTGCACTGCCAAACTATGTATACCATCCATTTTCATATAACGAAGCGAAGCGCATGTTTTATTTGTTTATGCATTAGATAAATATTTGATTTCGAGTTGTCAAAAACCTCCCACACACACACACGCATACACACACAGACATGCATAGCATATGCGCATACAAATATATTTATATACACGAACATTTCATTTCAATATTTTATGATTTCTCTACCAGATTGTTCCTCCCCTCGTGTGTTTTTTAGTCATTCCACGTGGTTATTTTTGTTATTTTTTGCAACAGTTCTTAGTCTGACTGTGTGTGCGTGTGTGTGTGTGTGTGTTTGATGCATGCAACATTTGAAATTCGAAACTTATTTCCAAATGTTGCATTCGATTTGATTAATTTTTAAAGCGAACAAATGCGAATGCGTTTTACCATATTTCGCATTTCGTATTCCGCTTTCCCGCATTTCCCCAGTTCTATCTGTTCCATAATACACACAATACGTGTGTGTTCCAGTTGTGACTGTGAGTGTGTGTAATTTGCTGTAGGTGCTATGGGGTGCATAACTTTCAATTGCAATGAATATGCAAAAAGGCCTTGAACTATCAAAATACGAAACGTTTCGATTCAGGAATGGACTCAAAACTAATGTATTCATACGCTTTTTGCACAAAGCTTGGGCTTTCAATAGGTATCAAGAGTTATTGAGAACGTTATAGAAACGCATATATTGTGTAGCAAATGAATAGTAGTTTCAAAAGCCAAGCAAAAGCGTTGCGACGAGTTCTGAAACGCCGTGAAGACTTATTTCCAAACTATAAAAACTTATTTAAAGTTTAAATTTCAGATGTATATATTCTTTGAATTATTGTTTATATTTTAAAAGTAATACTCAAAAGTATCTCATTTGTATATTATTATATCTTGAAATATTCCCCTTAAGAAATATTGAAGTAGAATCATAAATTTGTATACTAGAAACATTGGTAAACATAAAGAACTTGCTTTAAAATTGTTGCCATACCCATATAGACCATGTATCATTCTCAAAGTGTCTAGAATATATGTTAGTTAGCTGCATTTGTATTTAGAGTGAAAACAAAGATACAGAGCGAATACACTTTTGAACTAAACTCGTAAATCAACAGTATAATTGTCTACACACCGACATACATAGCAAAAACAACAACATTAAATACTCTAAATGCTCTTCCATAAAACATTTCACACACACACACACATTCACACTTCTACCCCGTATACAAATGTGAATAATGTTTGTCTGGTATGTAACTAAAATTTGTGTTTTTTGCTTTGTTTTTATTGCTTTTAGCATACATTATTCAGTTTTTGTGTACCATATATAAATATGTTTAAGTTTTGTTGTTCGTTTTCCCATTTCGTTTTCCCCTATACTGTTTTTTGAAAGCTGTACGCGCGTTGTGTTGTGAAACCAAATCCCGAACCGATCCGATCCGATCCGATCAGAATATATACAGAATTCCACAACTATTCTATGTATAAACCCAGAAACCAGGACTAATTACTAATCTGTGCCATATTGTATACCAATATATATATATACCTTTCTCTCTCTCTCTCTCACAAACTACATAATCATAATAACAACAAAGAACGATTTGTATATGAACAAGTTGCTAATGCAAAGTCTGTCCTTCAATAGGTTGCCAAGAATCCGTTGGCCAGTTTGGCTGCTCTGGGCCTGGCCGGCATGACGCCAACCGGCACCAGCGGAATCAATCACACAGGTGAGTAATCCAAATGGAGATTGATAAGAATTCGAATATATACTAATCTATCGATTGTGAACAATTTAGCTCTGGCTGCTTTGGCTGGATCGCAGCTGCGCACGGCCAACGCGAATCGGGCACAGCAGCAGCAGCATGAGATGACCGTCTCGAATGATTTGATCGGCTGCATCATCGGCAAGGGCGGCACCAAAATCGCCGAAATACGTCAGATCTCCGGCGCCATGATACGCATCTCGAACTGTGAGGAACGCGAGGGCGGCAACACCGATCGTACCATAACCATAAGTGGTAATCCGGATTCGGTTGCCTTGGCCCAATACTTAATCAACATGAGGTGAGTCCGCCAAACTAATTATCGATCGACTGTATTAACAACTCATCTCAAGTATATATTGTGAATCATGTACAATGTGTGTCGTGTTAACAAACAATTTTGTCGAATTGATGATTGCAAATTGACAAAGTAAGAAGTAATAAGAATAACAAAAAATATACATATAAAATACAAGGTCTAAGGAGGTCGTCGGTCGTCTCGGTCTCTCAGTAAATGTTTAGTCATATACACTATATATATGCCATATCAAGAATACAATATATGTATGCAAACAACAATTATACTGGTGTAGAGGTCCTGTGGCAGCGCGTTCAAAGATCAATTTGATAACTTTAAGCTTAAGCTCAAACTCAAACAGCGAGTACTCCATCGATTAGTGTTTAAGTCGTAAGCCCGCATTCAGCACCTAACTGCTGCTGCTTTCATTTGTAGTAGCTCCAACAATGTACTCTCGAATGTAATGCACAGTTCAAAGCATATACATCAACAAAACTACTCAGCACAGCAAAAATTAATCAAACTCAAACTCTAAAATCTTAGCATTATTAATTTGTTTTATAAAACCATTAATTCTAAACTATCAATATATCAACCTAATTAGCATCTAGTCTTACCCATCGATGTATATACGTATATCCACCTATATACAACGAGTCGCAGCTCAGCTCTGCAGGCGTTATTTTGGAGGAGGAGGAGCAGGAGCAAGATGGACAGCCACCAACTAAAACTTCGTCACGCGTCGCACTCTCTGTCTCTCTCACACACTCTGTCTGTCGCTCTCTTTTGCTCGCGCACACACTGGAATCGAAACTGAATAAACAATTGGTACTTCAATAAAGACTCTGCAGTTCAACTCACCTCAACCTAAAAATAAAATAAAACCAAACAAAACAAAAAAAAAACCATCACTTAAAATAAATAAAAAAAATAATAATACTATGCTCCTCTCTCCCCCAACCCGCAACAAACTAAACTTAACCATCAACAACAACAAAAAAATCCCACCAACAGAACATCAAAAAGTTCAATCCCTCAAATTCAAAATACTCTTCAAAACTGTTTCGGTCATGTCCAACCAACCAACCAACCAAAAAAAATATATATATTTACAAGTTTTCTACTCCTACCATCCAAAAAAAAAAAAATTAAAAAATATTTGAACGCCGCTCCCACCAACAAACAAAAACCAAACCAACCAAATAGCGTCAAAAGTTCTTGACAGAACTTTGCTATACCATCCGTTTACTCCGAACCGTTCCTCCACACAAAAACCTCCTTAACCTTTTTTGCATAACACTAAAGAAATTCAATAAAAAAAAAAATAATAAATAAAATGAAACCAACTCAATTCCACAAAATCACAAAACCAAAAGAAAAAAAAAAAAAGAAAAATTGTTTTAAAAACTTACCTGCAAAAACCAAAAGAAAACAATATCCCATATGTTCCTTTCTCTTTCTTTCTGGCTCTATCTCTCTCTCCGTGTACCTCATCCACAGCGTTGAACTGCAGAAGGCCAATCTACAGGATCAGGCAGCCCAAAACGGCACTGCAGCCATAACAACAGCTGCTGGCGGAGCTGCCGCCGCTGCTGCGGCAGGTGCTGGCGGTGTTGGCGGTGCAGCTGCCGCAGCGGCCGCTGTCGCAGCAGCAGCAGCTGCCGGTGTCAATGGCAACAGCTGTTTGACCGTCTCATTGACCGGCAGCACCGCCAACAACAACAACAACAACGGCAACAACAGCAGCAGCAGCAGTACCGCCAGCAGCAATGGCACCAACAACGCCCCCAATTATGCCGCCAATGGCACCCAAAACAGCAGCAACAACAACAGCAGCAGCAGCAACAACAACAACAGCAGCAACAACAGCGGCAGCAACGGCAACAATCTGAGCAATGGAGCTGCAGCAGCTGCCTTGGGCGGCAGCTCGTTGGCCTCCGCATTGCAACTGCTGACCAAACCGGGCGCTCTCACCGCCCTCTCGAACCTGAGCGCCCTGGATCTGCTCAGCCTGACGTCGTTGGGCAACAATAGCAATGGGACGCCCGGCGGACCGCCGGTGCAGACCACGGGCGTGAATCGGGCCAAGGGTCATTATGCCACGTCGCGCTTTAGGCAGCATCAGACAGAGACCGGCGGCGAGTCGGAGAAGGCGCGCAACAAGTTTAATCCCTACTAGGGGTAGGCCCAATAGCATGCCGCCCTCACAACAACAAGAATAAGAGCAAAAAGAGAAAAGCGATCATCATTTGATAATAGTCGAGTTAGTAGTTACTTTGGTTAGTTTTAAAACAGTTTTTAGCGTTGCGACAGCTTTAGAGTTATTGATTCTTCAAGAATTTTGCTCTACAAAAACAAAAAGAAAACAAAACAAAAAAAGCAAGTACGTAAAGGAAATCGTTGTAAAAGAAACAAAATTTGTAAAAGTATTTGAAATTTGAAGACAATTTTTTATAAATTAGTTGCAGTTTTAGTATCCGCATTAACGTTTAGTTGAGGAAATTGAAAATGAAAATTAAGATAGGACTGCCAAAAAAAAAAAAAACGACAGCTACTTAAACATACGTATACCTATATTTGAATTGAATTTTTCAAGCACTTGAACAATATTGTTTATCGAATATATTAAAAGCAAAAGAAAACGTGGAATTAGCCCAAGTATTGTAATCAAATTTTGACCAAGTGAAATGCAGCGTAAGGACCTTAGTAGAGACTCCTAATAGGTGTTATACATAAATACAATACATACATACAAATATATATACATATATATGTAGGATGTTTTGCCCTTGTCCCTTTTATAGTTATAAACATATATCGTACATTATAGAATTTGCCAAATTTTAGCGCATCCTTAGAAAGCGAAGAGAAGAGAAGAGAGATGAACGTAGGAAGTAAAGTTTTGTGAATTGCTTAATATATCGTATATCGAATATCGATAACAGGTAGCATACATTCAACCCTCCTCCCCGACCCCCAAGACCCCCATTCACATTCACTGTAACATATGCGATGTCATTAGTCTCCCACTCCAATATCTGTACTAAGTAATTTTTCATATTTTTCTCTAACTAGCCCTTAAGCACTAATTGTATTTTAAGTATAAAGCCCCGTTGCCCCTCTTTTCCTTCAGTCATTTGTCGAGCAACACGAAAACTTCTTAAAGAAGTTCCATGCAAATGTAAAAGAAAAAGAAAAAAATACAACAAAATTAAGAAATTGAAGAAAAAATTCCAATGCATTGTGCTGAAATGAATTCGGCACGGCGACTTTAATGGACCAATTCGCTCTAATTGACGCAATCGACGCAAATGAGCGTACAAAAGCATAAAGCATAATGAAAATTTTGAATCGACAAAAAAAAACAGAATAAAAAATAAATCATTTAGAAAGCCATTTGAAGGCACCAGCAGTGAAAGAGGAAAGGAGAAAGAAATACATAAGGTATACCCAGATATGTTGATAGGGAAGATGAAACGTTATTATGTATTAGACTTGAAGTCTTGAATTGTTTATAAATCATTCGAAAATGCGATTAGTTGTACACATTGATTTTCTTATTTCTAAATTATTGTATTTATTATACGATTGTAAATTTGTTATTACATATTATCATTATTATAATTATTATTATTTTACTTGCAAATAAAAAAAAGAAAACATACCAAACTATTTTTGAATTGGTGAAAACGATAAAAAACGATTGTTGAAATGAAAGTATTCGGAAAATGAAATTGAAATTTCTCTCCTCTTTACAAACTAAATATATATACATATAATTACGAATTAAGATTATTATTTGATAAGACAAATGACACACAATGTAATACAGAACACACATTACACACTTACATTTATTTAAGCTAAGCGGGCTTACGATTTTATAACCAAAATTATATACATACATATATATACATATAAATACTTACAAATACATACTCGTATATACAAAGTAGTTTGAGCAAAAGCTAAAAAGTTCTTATAATGAATGTACTACTAAATACTTAACATGAATAGACACACTGATGACACACTTAACTAAATTGGAATCGCTTTATCCTTAGTCGCGATTCTTAGCTACAAAACAACCAACCGACAAGCAAATCTATTTATATGCAATGAAACAAAATTATATTAAACAAACAAAAAAAACTAAACTGCGTTTGTAATAAAGTGAAGAAATACTACAAAAAAAAAAAACGTTAACTTCCAAAGCAAATACAATACTCTCTTGGGGTATGAAGAGTAATTTTAAAATAAGGGTAAATTCTTAACAATATTTAGGGCTTTCATCGACGCAATATATTTTTTAAAATAAGGGTAAATTCATAACAATATTTAGGACTTTCATATCTAACTTATCCGTTGTAATGTCATTGAAGTTAAATCGTGTCTTTCACTTTGCAGAATATCAATGGAGACCGCTGGACTGCCCATACCTGGTTACCACTACATTGCGCCCAGTGCAATTGTTAAGACACCCATACACTAAGTGCAACGCAAAATCAACAAACAACACAAAAACAACCAACCATCAAACAACAGCTAAAACAAATCGAATGCAGCGAGGGACTGGAGCCGCGAAGCTGTGACAACTGACAACAGACAGCAGGGCGACGTCGACGGCGACGCGAGAAGTGTCGTCAAATGTTAAATTATAAGCAATAAGTAAAATGCAGAAAGGTATAAAAATTACAAAAAAAAAACAAAATCATTTTAAAGAAATCACATGGCATGAGGAGGAGTAGGAGGAGGAGAAAAGAGAACATTAACGACATACAAACATAAACCACGTTCATAGACACATACAGCCACACATGCAGACATATAAGAATACATACGCGTTATATTTATTCATTGATTCTTATTAATTATGATATTTTTTATTAAGTTTAAAACAAAGTAATGAAGAGAAAACAAAACAATAAGAAAAACTTTATGTTAAAACCGTTTTCGGGCACTCTACTTCAAGGTACGCGTGCCCAAAAGAGTAAGAACAGAACAGCAATTAATTGTAAGCTTAGTCAAAATGAAGACAAAACAAACAAAACAAACAATAATTATAACCGACAAACAAAAACAGCAAATACAGCAAACGTAAAAGCAAACTTCTAAATGCAATTAAATTTTAAGCCAAGTAATTGTGCATGCGCATAACCAAAAACAAAAACAAAAAAAAACATACAACAAATTTAAGCATAATAAAAAACAAGAATATTTAACAATAATGAAAGCCAAGCAGCAAGCAAAGCAAAACAAAGAGACAAAAATTACATACTAAATCATAACAAAAATAATGAAATTAATTAATTAATTTCCACTTTGTTAGACGACAAATTTTGTGCGTTTGTTGTTAATATTTATATACATACATACATACAATTAAATATATAAATATGACGGATATACATACAAACAAACATATACTATATTAATTGATATAATAATTTTTAATTTTATTATTTTTATTATTGTAATTGTTATCGAAATTGTATTTGTGATTTTTGAATATGTTTAGACTGAAGGACAAAATTTATTCTGTTTATTGATTAAACTACATACATATATTAACTATGAACTAATTAAATTAAATTAATCTAAATTAAATACGACTTGATTTTTAAATTTTTCAAAATTAGTTATAATTTGTTGTACGAAAACAAAATAACAAACAACATGAAAAAAATGAAACAAAAATCTGAAACGTCAACTGAGCGGAAACATTTGAAGCCAAATTTATTTTTGTTAGAACATTTTGCAAGGTGTTTTGGTTTTTTAGTGAAAATGTTAAATTAAGTGACAAAATTCAAATTACAATAATAATGTTTAAGCACTTTTGCGGCGATTAAAAAGACTTTTCTAATGCGTGGAAAATGAAATGAGAATAATGGATTTAATTTAATTATTACTATTGCGATTATGCTTAAATTAAAGTATAATTTTAATTCATTAGCTGTTAAATTTATACGCAAAACAACATCAAAAAATAAACTGATTTTCAATGTTAAAATTACAAAAAAAAACAACAAAACTTAATTTAATTTTATTTAAATTTAATTTTAGGCTGGGCAGCAAGAAGCAAAAATTAATTAATAAACAAACACAATTACAAACACAACTGTGGCTTGTTAAATAAATTACCAAATAATTTGAAGCCACAATAGAAACAAAATTTATTTACATACATACTCACACATAAAACACACACACACACAGACACCAACATATAAATTTAAATTAAATACAATTTATAAATATATACATATGTCTGTTAGGTTAGGCTCTAGCCGAAACATCAATCCGTAAGCTAGTTAAAAGAATAACAATTTAAAATTTGTTGCAAAATGCAGCATGGGCAGCAAAAATGTGTCAAATTTCGATTATACAATTTAATTATACCATAAGGCAGATAAAAACAAAAACAATTACCCAAACATATCCACAACAAAAATAAATACAACATAATTATTGTAATCAGCAGAAAATTATACAAAACATATAATGTCAAACATATCCCAGAGAACACGAACAATTTAAATGCATATATCATTTAATTATTATACACATTTTAAATGATTTGAAAGACCATTAATTTTTTGAATGCTTATGAATAACTTCAAAATAGTTTTTATCCCCTTTCTCTCATTTTCTTGCATACAAGTAATAATTAAAATAATAATAAAGACACTTATGAAGCAAAACTTGATTACAGGAAATTGTTAATAGTATAAAAAGAAACAGAATTGATAAATGATAATACTATTATGATAATGATAATTGCATTACTGTTAGCTTAGAGCCACACTCTACTTATAATTGACTAAAACTAATGTTTAAAAAAAAAATGAGGATCAAGCAAAATGTGCAACACAGGCAGCAAAATATATAGCGAAACTATTTCGTGATTTTAGTGACAAATATTTCGCTGATGACAATTTGAAGCAATCATTTTTGAACCAACAACAAATAAACAAATGAAATTAAGAAAGTTGAATGGAAGCAAAGCCGTATATCTATATATAAATAAATTATATATCTATATATAAATATACATATATTAAATAAATTATTATGTACACTTGTATTTAATTGTATTTGAAATATTTAGTAAATTTTTTGCGCAAGTTACAAACCAACTAAATAAAAGATAAAAAAGGAAAACAATTAAAATAAAGTAATATAATGCGATGGAAAATGAGAATGGAAATGAGAATGAGAATGACGCACGTTGACGGGTTAACAGCGGATAGTGACTGGGACTATTTGTAACATAAACAAAACAAAAGGGATAAATTAATTATGTGCATGTGTGTGTATAAAGAAACTACATTTAAAATAGCTCAATAGCTCAACAATTTCAAATGAATTTTTACTAATATGTGTATGTGTATGTAAATTATTAAAACAATTTGTTGAAAACTTGTAAATTTGCAAAGGAAAAATACGTGTAAGAAAAGCAATTTTAATGGTGCCTTAAAAACCAAACCAAGCAAATTTCTTCTTGCCCCACATACTCGAGAACAACAAAAACCAAATAACACAGCATTTGTGTGACAATTTCTGTGGCAGTGTGAGTTTTCTACCTTTCCACCAAAAATTCTCTAGACATTTTCCTATCAACTTTCCCAGCTTATGTATGATATTTAGTTACAATACTATGCTTACATACTTACATAAGCCTTTCGACATAAAGAACTTATCCCTTTTAGAGACACATGACCCACAATTGCTTAAAGCTATTCGAGTTTCAACAACCAAAATAACAAGAACAACAACCAGTGTGTAGAGTTGCCCGTTATAGTACTTGAGAACAAACAAAATACATAAAAGAATGAACAACATAAAATTACAACAAATTATAAAAGTATCAACTAGGAATAATAATAATAATGTATTTAATATTTATTTAATAAAATTTAGCTGCAAGTAGTAGTTGAACAAAAAATTACACCGACTCTCGAAGCATTATCCGATTATATGAACAATTAGTCAGCAAAACATAACAAAATATACTAATACACAACACACATATAAATGTTTCTCTCAGTGTAATTACAAATCACTTGAATGTATTTGCTCACATTTTACAATACATGTCAAAAAGAAAAATACAAAAAAAAATTACAAATAATAAAAACAAAAAACATAAACTCTACACAATAAGTCGAAAAACAAAAGCATTTAAGGCACTTGACATATGGATTGAAATACGGATGATCGGATATAAACAATTGTTAAATGGCAAATGTAGAAAAAGATAAAAAAAAAACATATTTATATACATATACATAAAAAAAGGAATAAAAAAGAAGCTAATTTTTAAGGTATTTTAGATATTCTTATTTAATATCCAAAAAAAAAGTGGAGGAAAATTTTAATTTAGAAAACAAAATCAGCATATAAAACGGAAACACATCGGTTAAATCGGGTTGAAGTAAGAAATATGCAAATTTATTAACCACATATTGGTGTTAGACGTTGTTATACATAACTTAAACGTGACACTCGTGAAAATTGCGCATAGAGCAGGCGAAAATACAGGCAGAAGATATTCCAATGACACTAGCTGAAATCGGCAACAGAGACATTCGATTAGGAAAGGGACAATTAGTGATAAATTGTGGCTAGAATTCGAAGCTCTCGGTTCAATTCACTGAGTGTAAGCTTTAAGCTTTCATGTGCTTACACAGATGCTTGTATGTGATGTAGATGTGTATAGCTTTTGCTTAATCAACTCTCTTGTGCAGTTTAAAGAGCTAGTGTCATTAGGACTCGAGCTAAGCCTAGAA
The DNA here is from genome assembly GCA_963583835.1 of Drosophila immigrans. Taxonomy (NCBI): domain Eukaryota; kingdom Metazoa; phylum Arthropoda; class Insecta; order Diptera; family Drosophilidae; genus Drosophila; species Drosophila immigrans. The sequence goes on from OY757141.1 coordinate 31,003,933, forward strand.
ACATGACTAGATGATAGGGAATTCATATGTTCAGAAATCTAAGTTCTTTACACGAAAAAACAAAATAAAAATGGATTTGTTTATGCTGCTTATATGGTAAATTCAGTCGTTTGGTAATTTTGAAAACTTTTGCGCAGTGTAAACACAATCCAGTCAAACAACCTTAATTAGTCGTATTCCATTTTGTTGCCGCATTATCTCTCGTATGGTTCAAATACCAGGCAGAAAAAGTAACTACGTGTATTCCAATTCATCAAAGCAATTGAAAAAGGAAAATAGAAGGCATGCATACTCGTATTGCCAGTAAATACGAATATACGAAACAGCTAAGGTTTCTCACAAAAAAATATAAATGAAAATACAAACATATAACCGATAACTTATATACATAGATCAAAGAAATAAATACATAATGCATACACACATACGTATATGGTATATAAATGAAAGCCATTTAAAAAATTTAAATTAAAAACGAATTGAATACATAGCATGCACTCTCCAACATGTTCATTAAACAGATAATATCTCTAGAAATTGTTTACAGGCTAGCGGATTTGGAATTGGCATGAGAAATTGGCGCATCGCAAATATAACTTACAAAACTGTTTTCAATGAAATTTCAATATGTATGTACTATATGTGTGTGTTTGTATAAGTGTATAAAAAATTAAAATATATATATGTGTATGTACTTAACACAAATGAAATCACTATAAAGACAATTGCATTTCCGAAGACACAATTTGAAGTAATCGTAAAATAGCAATGGCAATTTAGGAAATTAGTTGTTAAGTGTCTCAACTCAACATACGAGTCTCTATCTCTCAGTCTTTTATTTGAAAGAAAAAGAAAAGAATGAAAATGCAGCGTAAAATTGATAAAACTGAACAATTGGGATCAACTTATATTTAAAATATAAGATTAAATTATAATAAAAGCATAAGTAAGTCAGAGCCCCACAACCCCACACAGTTGTTGGCCCGTTTACTACTTAGTAGCCCAACATTCAACTCTATGAAAAGTATTGCATAATTGTGCCAAATATAACAATTACAAGACACAGATAAAACAGGAAATCATTGATCAACAACAACAACTAAACAACAACAACAACTGGCCAAAAAATGTTTAACAAAACGAACTTTGTTTGAAAGAACAACAACAACAACAAGAGCACAAATAAAAATTTGCTTTTTTTGGGGGAACAACACATAGGAATTATACGAATTTCAACAAATACGCAAATTTATGTGAATTCATTTGAAAGCCAATAACATTGACAGCTATTTAAAGTTCATATTGCGCAAAAGGAGCTTATTTAAAACAAACTGCAAAACAACAATACACATAAAATATACTTATAATCAATTAACTAATCGGAGATGCAACCGTTTGCGAAGGGTTTACAATAATATTCGAAAAGTGGCTGTATTTTCAGTTTGAAACTAACTAAATGTATTTCAAAAGTGTGCCAAAAACCACATGGTGAATAAATTGTTATTGATATTTTATAACTTGGAATGCTGATGCTGATTGCCCCAAACTTTGTTATCTTCTTTCGAATCAACTTGCTATATAGAGTTTGACAATTTTCTGATCATTGTTTTTGCAACAAAAAAACGTTGCATACTTTTGAGGCAATTCTCTTGTATTCCATTCTTGTATATATTTTGTGTCCTGCTTGATTTGAAAATGTTTCCGAATATTTCGCAAGAGAACAGTCCTATAATAATGAGTATAGTTAAACAACAAGCAAATATTTGAAGAACGTATTTACAAGTTGTAGAAAACTGCAAGGCAATCATAAAACTAGAGCTTCAATAAATGAAATGAACAATGTCATAATACAAAACAACTATTAAATATATGGCTAAACAAAAAGATAGTTGACAATGCCTGAAAAAATGTTTTTGGATAAATATATTTAAGTCGATCGATGATAAAAAAAAAAAACGGAATAAAAAGTATTTGCGTTATAATTGTGGAAAAATGAACACAAACCAAACCAAACTAAAAGATAGTGCCAATTTGTAGTGCAAATTTTTGTTTGCCGATATATGTATTTCACGGGTTTTCTTTTTGGTTTTAAGTAAACATAAAACAGTTGGTTTCAGAACCACCAATTTTTGGAGATTTTCAAACAATTAAAACTATTAAAGTGAAGATTAGGTACTCGTAAAGCAGCACTCAGCACCGCTTAATCTTTGATACGATGTGTTGTTGATAGCGAAGAGTCAAATTGAATTGAATGAATGTTACAAAATGTAGTTGATGGGCCCCAGAGCTCAATAAAATACATTTCTGTTCATTGCACAGCCCACAACAAAATGATAAACAGCATATAGTAGGTCTAAAAACAACACTCTTTTGTATATGGCAACAACAAATATAGAGTCAAAGGTAATTGATGTGAATGGGGGAAAACGTCAAATTCATGATGTTTAGTATAAATTGTATTCGAAAGCAGCACTGAACAATTTTTAGATTACGATAAACAATAATGGAAAATAAACACTAAAATAGTAAGGGTATTGAAATGAAACGATAAGTGAAATGAAAACTTGTTTATCTGTGTACAACAATAATATTTAACATAATTCTTAAATGTGTACTATGACTCTATACAGAAGTAAAAAACACACACAAGCAAAAAAAAAACAATATGAAAAGAAATTCAAACAAATTGCATTGCATTCATAGACACAAAAGCAAGACGCTATAAAAGATAAACTCGTACCGTACATGACTAGAATGAGCTGATCTATGGGATTGTGTTTTAAAGTCGCGATAAATAGAATTCAATATATTTAATGATAACTTGGAATTGATAACAGCTCAAACTGACTGAAACTGAGAACAGCTGTGAATTACACATATTCAAAATGTTCGAGTAACAATTTTGTAAACAGAATTCAGTTTCAGTTTCAATCCCATATGGAGAGGCGATGCAAGACGAGATATACAAGAATACTTACATACATATATACATTATGTTACAGACATGCATAACGGAACACAACATAATCACAGAACGATCAGAAAGAAGTTTCAACAAATAAAACCATTAAACTACATACAATAAACATCGGTAAAAACGGTATTAATTCAGCATTGTGAAATGTACAACAAAAATGGTATTAAATGGATATGTTGAATAACAAAGAAACAAATGAAAGAAATGAAAAAAGAAGAATAAAAACAAACAAAAAAAGCAAACATTATTTACAATATATTTACAATTCTATAAAAATTATATTATAAAGTATTTACATATATATAAAGCATATATATGGACAACAACTCAAATCATCGTGTGTATGTCTGTGCGGAAAAACATAGTGCAAACCGAAGCCACGACACATTCACATACATACAAAGTACATACACACACACACACACATACGACAACAACAACATACACACAGGCATCTCAAAAATATGTTAAACAATAAATTGAAATGGAGATACTCACACACACACACACTCACAAAGTTAAGTGCATTATAATTGAATTTATAGATTTAAAAGCAAAAAGAAAAAGTGAAAAGCATTATTACTAAAAAATGATCAAGCTATTAAGTGAATTATTTAAACCGATTAATGTAATGATTAATACCAGTGCAGATGTATTTATTCACAGCTCATATACATCATATATATACAATACATATATATATATATATACACATTTACAACAACAATTTATTTTTGTTGAAATTCAATCACGTATCGTATTTAAGTCAGTTACACCGTATACCATAATCTCATTATGATAACACTGATTGTTTCATTGATTGACTGCATTTCGGATCCTCAAATCTAGACTGCATAATTATTTTTTCGAATTACCAGGATGGCTTCAAATAATAATTTCTATTTAAGGTTTTAAAATACTTCAGAATAATAAGATTTCAAAAAAGAAGTTTTAATTCATTTGAAGGTAATTTTTGCAATTGACGAATATGAAATTAATTTTCAATATCAATAGATTTTAAATTCGAAGTATAATTATGCAGTAAAATTTCTGAGACCCGAAATACAGTTGAACAACTTGCAGTGTAATTATTATCCACATACCCATATACACACATTCATAAATACCGCAAATTTAGCAAGCATAACAAAAATATGAAAGAATTTTTAAACAAACCAATTACAAGCTAAATGTGTTGCGTTCTCGAACTAAATGTGTTTTGAGTCAAATTTTTACTTCAAATACCAGCAAAAATAATATAAAAAAAAATAAAGAAAACTAAATAGAAAAAGATACACAAAAACAAATGAACACTGGAATATTAGGAGATACTTTCTATATGTATTGCGTGTGAAGTAAATTGAAATGTACCACAAATGGAGAGAGAAGTGGAAAACCAAACAAAAAAGTAAATCAGAATTTAACACAATTTTTGAATTCATTAAATAAAGGTATGTGTTTAGATATATTCAAACAAAATAACAAACCTGCGTTTTACTTACTCACCAGGGAGAACAAAAAATTAATAATATGAGAAAGTTGTTTATTATTTATTTGCAGGTTGGATGTGGTAAGTATTTTTTTTATACAAAGCAAAGGTTATATTTATTTACCAGCGAATTGGCACTACAAATTATTTAAGCTAATAATTCAGGAGAATTGAGCAAAAAGTAAATCAATTTAAATTAAATAAATACGAATCACATATTGAATAGGTCTTTAAATTAATACAATGCTGTCCAAAATTTCCATAATGAATGAAAATTGCCAAACGACAATTGCTGACGCACTTAGCATAGTTAATAGACGATAAGTGGGATAAATAAATTTGTTAAACAGTGTACTAACCACATGTGCACACAGACACAATCTAATTTACTACAGCGCTCTGTTTCACCTTCTCATTCTCTTTGCCATTATTCATTCATAAAAAACTGCCAAACAAAGAAAACAAAAACTAAATGTTGTCAACATCAAACATAAATAAACAACTAAAATATGAACGTGGGTCTCGTGCCTCATTCATAAACAAATCGCAAAGAGACGGAGATATTGTGAGAGAAAAAGAGCGACAGCGTGAGAGTGAGGAGAAAGATGAGAGGGGAGAGATAATACAATGCTACACAAATTATACTACAAATTTGATGTATAAGTATTAACATTTTTTATTGCGGCCTCTCATACTCGAGTCTCGAGTATGCGATTTGTTAGCCGAATTGATTAAATTGATAAGCGCAAGTAGTTATGACTATGTCAAAAACAAATTGGACTTAAACCCTGTGCAACTTGCAAAGCACGTGTAGATTAATTTGCTTATATTTCAATACATTTTATGGCTGCGAGTGCTTTCTTAACAAAGTCGCAGTTATTTATTTATTCAAAAACAACTTCGGCAAGTGTAATTTTAGTAAATTTATTGCAACTAAATGGCATCTAATTTATTCTACTACACTTTTTAAAAATGCAGATTAAGTCTTTAAAAATGCTGCAGTAATTGGTTATTAGTGGGTCAAGTTCGATAACTTTTACTCTTCGAGATCGAAATACTTGAAAAGGTCAGTGATCATTTACTTTCAATTTTTTTTTTATATTTATTTACGCTTTTAAAGAAACGAACTGAAACAAACTTAAACAAACTAGTTTATTACATAAAGTGATTTATCTACAAAAAAATAATTATCTAATTGGAAAATCGTGTGAAGTTGTAAGAAATAAGTTGTGTCTAGAACTGAATATGACACGTTACTAATAGTTTTCGCAACCGGTTCTAGTTAAGCTTTGTAATTGTTTTAGAATTACGTGCAAATGTAAGTACGAAACTGATCGTTAGTTTTATTTTTTCTATCTTTTTTGGCTAGTTGCCAAATTGTAATACATTTTAAATAGAAAGCAAGATAAAAATAAAAATGAGTAAATCATTATGGAAATATCACGTGAACAGCGAGTGAAACATGTCCCAAAATAACTAAATAGAATAATTTAAAAACCATATTAAAATCACAGCAAAGAAATAGATAATAAAAATGAGTAAAAGTCAGTTGTTTACTTAAGCAATGCATCGTTCACATTCAAATTGTTTGCTGATGCAGCTGTGCCCTCATTTATTTTAGGGAAATACTATTTCGACAGAATATTATAATTTGTTTTTTTTTTTATACAAAAATAACTAAACACATTTGAATACGTACTGGCAATTATGAATGAAGTACTTCCCAATTATTTAGTTATAATTCACTTCACATTATCGAAACCGTGAAATTCCGTCAGCTAATCAAATTTGTTGAGCACCTCAGTGGACTTTGAATGAAAGGCAAGACAATAACAATCACTTTCACTGGCGACAACGATTCACCAATAGAACGCCGACACATTTGTGCACAATACATTGATAATCTTCAGTAGGGGATACGATCATAATCATTGCTGTATAGGCTCAAACTAAAGCACAACATCAACTAAAAGATTGAGTAATCTTATCACCATGGAGAGCACCTACACTCGAGTAGTTTCTGTGTGTATCTCGACAGGACAGGGCCTAATGAGAGGCCAATTTACAATTGGCCGGAGTCGGCAGAGAGCACAACCACAATCACAACCACAACCACAACTACAACCTCGAGGCATTGGGGGCTGATCGTTGTGGGGCTGTGGATCACGCTCGCAGTGTGTCTCGCGTTTCCGTGCCGTGAACATCGTCCAAATTGTGCGGATTTAAAAATAAACTTGGCAAAAGTCAAATCAAAACGTGCGCGTATAAATAAACTCAATAAATGTACAAATTTCTACGCACATTTTGCGTAAACAATTGACAGCCATGGGCAGCCACTCTGAAGCGCCGCCGTCGGCAATACCAGCCACAACACCAACACCATCAACTACAATGGCAACAACAGAAACTGTCGATACTCAAAACCCTACGATTACTGCCGTTAATACCAAAGATCCTGAGGATATTACGCTGGATTCCATACTGAAGCATATTGGGCAATTCGGTCGCTTTCAGTTGGTCATCTTTCTGCTGATCTGTTTGCCAATGATGTTTCATGCCATGTTCTCAGTGACATATGTTTTCACAGCCAGCACTGTGGGGCACAGGTGAATATTGTTGCCGGCTGCTGTTCGTGAGTTTAGATTGCTTCTAACGTGCAACAACTTCGAATCAACAGATGTAATATTACAGAATGTGATGGCCCCAATAGCCGATATCAGGAGCCCTGGACAGAGTACAGCATACCAAAGAATGGCAAGGACATGGACAGTTGTAATCGCTATGAAAATGAACAACTCGCCAGCTGGAATCAATCGGATAATATTTGTTTAGCCAATTATTACAATAGGGGCAACATCGAGAGTTGTCCCAACAATGAATTCATTTTCCGCAACGAAGAACTTACGATTTCCAATGACGTGAGTATCAAAGTTCCTTTAGCGATTAACCACGTCAACGAGACGATGGGGGCCCCGAGACTTATCAGCCAATAAACGCCAGACAAACATGGACTTTGATAATAAGTCATCCGATTTCTGCACATTCCACTGGACCAACCTTCTTTACAGTAGCTCAGAAAATGGGCTGATCCAGAGTAGACATCGTAATCTTTCACGTTTACAAACTTGTAATTCAAATGATATAAGAGTTCAATGACTTGGAAAACTCAAATTTAATCGTTTACGATCGTCGTTGGTCAGTTATATACTCAAATGGGGCCTAGACGATCTACTAGTCGTGATAAGAACTAAACAGACAGCTGCAGGCAATTAACTGATTAACCCTATGACTTGTTAGAGTTAAAGTTTAGAAGCATTACCAGGAATGTAATCGATTCCTTTATCAATATTTATATAAACAGTGACAACTCGTTTACTTCTATTGGACGGATTAACTATATTTTAACAATAATTGACATTTTTAGATGAATATTAAGTAGGCGGTAGCCTGAAGGCTTTAGTTGCTCTGGCTCACAATATTGTAATAGATTAATTTAATCAAGTACATAACTTTAATAGGGAACACAGACAATTGTTGAAGATCACAATGCCTCCATTTCAAAAACAAAACTATATTAAATTAAAATTTGAATATATATTCTAAAATGAATGAAACCTGACAAAATCAACAATAAAGAGTGAATTATTCTATTAACTTTTTTTTGGAAGGACGAAAATTTGACTGTTAGGATTCGGCCAAGAGGGTTATTATATTAATTAAATTAATTAATGTTTCAAACTAACTCTCAGTTTTACTTTATAGTAAATTACAAAATAGTTCAGTATAGTAACATTGAAGTTATAACACTCATAACGAGTTCATCAGCTGAACCAACAGATCTCCGTAGACCTTCGAGGGTTGAGTGAACCCTTTGACTATAAATAAATTAAAAATACGAGTAAAAAAGTTGTAATAAAAATGATGTGATTAAAATAAGCAAAATCTACTATTAATCTATAGATCGTTTACTCTACATATATAATTGCTTTGGTCTTATTAAAATTTTCTTATTCTTGAAAATCCTTAATATATTTGTGGATGCAACAAAAAAAAAAGTAAATCTAGTTCGCACGACTTGTAGATACATTTTCTTTTTATTAAATATTTAAGAACATTTTGACATCATCGAGTAAAATATATATTAACTAACATTTTTGAGAAGAAGCAGGAGATATGTGGAACTATTTTAATAAAATTGTTTATGTTTTTGAATATAAACAGCAATTGCTTAAGAATGCTTGATAAGCGCAAATGGGCAAGATACACTCTAGTATCAACATATATGTACAAGATAAATACGTCACACATCTGAGGCTTGTCTGGGCGGCGTCTGGTCGACGGTCTGTCGAACAATTTTCAGGGGCAACAAGAATTGCGATATGCGAGTCCAAGTACGAGTTTAAGTGCTCGTATGGAAGCATTCCAGATTAGATATGCAAACGAGAACGAATCACACAAGTCACAGACAAACTGGCTACTCAAGTGAATAATGAGCAGCGAAATAAATCTATTGTTACACTGATTTAATGTGAAAACTTTTCCATTATATAAGTATATTTTATTGTTGCAACGTCGAGTTGCAGATCCACTCATCATTACAAATATGTTTCTTAATGGCATCTTTATTTATAGTTCGGCATTTACTGCGACGACGAATGGAAACTATCACTTGTGGGCACGATCAACAATATCGGACAATTCTTTGGAATCCCCCTTGGGGGTTTTGTGGCCGATCGGTAACGTTTTTCCCACACCATTTAAAATTGCTATTATATATTTACCATTTTTATGTATAGATATGGACGCAGCTTTTCCATTGCATTGGGCGGGACTTTGGGTGCCATTCTGGGCATTGTGCGCTCCTTCTCGCCCAGCTACATTTGGTTCTTGGTCTTCGAGTTCCTGGACAACATGACGAGCAGCACGCTTTATTCAACGTGCTTCGTCATCGGCATTGAGCTGGTTGGGCCCAAGCGACGAGTGCTCGCCTGCAGCGTCATTACCATCTTCTATGCAGTGGGTGAAGTAGCCCTGGCCATGTTTGCCAAGACCTATCTCAATTGGCGGTCGCTGCTGCAAATTGCTTATGGACCATCTCTCATACTGATGGCCTACTTCTGGATTCTGCCCGAGAGCGTGCGCTGGCTGCTGAGCGTTGGCAAGGAGGAGCATGCCAAGAATATCCTGCGCCGAGCCGCCAAGGTGAACAAACGCAAGTTGTCGGAGAGTGTGCTGGACAAATTAGTGATTGCCAATCAGGAGAAACTGCAGCAGTCCGAGGAGAGCAAGTTTCCCATTCGCGAGGCATTCAGCAATTTCAAATGGCGCATTGCCAACTGCTCCTTGTGCTGGATTGTCCACGTGCTCGTCTACTATGGCCTCAGCTTGAATGTGGTGCTGCTGGATGGCGACAAGTACAATAATTTTGCATACATTGCACTCGTCGAGATTCCAGGCTTCTTTCTGCCTCTTCTCATCATGGATCGCTTTGGCAGACGCTACTCCTTGTGTGGCCTCATGTTGTTCAGTGGCCTCTGCTGCATTGGCACCATCTTTGCTTCAGATGACCAGCCGGTCTTGCAGCTGGTGCTCTTCTTGATTGGCAAGCTGACCATCACGGCCAGTTTTCAGGTTCTTTACTTCTTTGCCTCGGAGATCTATCCGACCAATCTCAGAAATAGTCTGCTCAGCTTCTGCTCGATGATGGGAAGGTTTGGATCAATGATTGCTCCACAAACTCCCCTCTTGGTAAGTTTATGTTATAACCTTTTTGACAGTCTAACTAACTATCTCTCACTTTAGGCCAAGTATTATGCGAATGCTCCTGCCATTCTCTTTGCGTCCGCTGCGATATTCAGCGGAGTGCTGACTCTCTTCTTCCCCGAGACCACAAATGTTGTGTTGCCCACAACGTTAAAGGAAGCAGATGCCATTGGAGTCAAGAAGAAGGCTTCTAAGGATCAGGAACTCAATTTATCTGCATAGAAGCACCTAGTAATTTTATTTTTTAAGCTCAAAGACAAGACAGTTGCAAAACATATCCATTGTATATTATAAAATATACTCAATTTTAAATATAAACTAGGATTAATTTGTTATTGATTGATATATTTGTTAGCATAATCGAAGAAAAGAAAAAAATTCAACATTTGTTTGTTAAACAATTTTTTAAAATGTTATTATTTCAACTCAGTATGATTTATTTTTTACATATTTGCATTTTGGAGCAAGTTTTCAGGGACAATATAATCCAGATGATGAAGTAATAATAACAACAATTTTTAAGTAATTTAAATGCGTTTGTATACAAAAAAAAATAACTTCACGTAATTGAAAGATATTTAATAATACTTAACTGTAGCTATATTATGGAGGCACTGGACATGTTAAGTAAACAAAGTAAAGTCCACTTGACGAAGACTTACAGTTCGAAGTTTGTTTGTTTAATTTCTTCATTGAAGCGTTTTTGTATCAATTGCTTTGAGTAAAGAATTGTGTAATGGACTTGTTACCCGCTGAGGAATTGAGGGTGCTACTCATCTGTTTCTTGGCAGCTGGAGATATCTTCTTGTTGGTTGAGGTAGGTATTGTGCGCACCTCCAGCTGGTTAAGTTCTCGCTGTAATTTCTTAGCCATATGATAATCCAAATGCTCTGGCATATCGACATTTTTAATGTATGTCTTGCACTCCGAACAGAGCTCCATTTGCACTCCGCTAGAACTGGCAGGTGGTTCAGTTTGCTTGGCGGTCAGAAATTTAGTAATACTATTGACGGGCTTTGCGGTGCTTGCTGTTGTCGTTGTTCCGGCATTCTTCTTTGTTTTCTTGGCAGGCACGGTCTTAGCGGTGGGTGAGGGAGCCGTTGTAGTTGTGGTTTCCAGTCGACTTCGCTGCATTTCTTCGCGCTGTTCGACGCGCAGTTGACGGCTCAATTGCTGGGCAAAGTGATGATCTCGATGGGTTTGTATGGCCTTGATATCATCGGGTATTTGAGCATCACACTCATCGCATTTGACCATCTTAATTAAATCAGCACGTATCTCTGGCATTGCAAACTCGGCATAACTGCTCTTGTAGTCGCTGTTTGGCATGGAATCGATTGTATTGACATGCTCGAATTTACGTTTCGATGTTGATGGCAGCTCCTCTGGCGCTGGCTCGTCTTGAGTAGTTGTGATACTTGATTCGACCTCATCGAGTTCGGCAGCCAGTCCCTGCATATCCGAAGAGTCATTATCTTCAGCTGACTTATTCAATTGTTCCGTTGTTTTCTTTTCCTCTTTGCGCTGCTGCAAGTACTTGGCAAAGAAACTTTCCTTGAGCTCAGGTGGCGTTGAAATTGGAGCAGCTTTATCGTCTGTTCCTTCATCTGCAACAGAGACTTCAATCAGTTTGCGCTTGTACTGCTCGAAAAAACTTTTCTTTGTTGGTGCAACAGTCGGGATTTCTGCCAGACTTGTTTGTTGCTGTGGTTCAATTTCTCTGGACTCTGTTGTTTGCTCCGATTCCTTAGCTTTCTTGTTTGCTTTATCATCTACTTTTGGATCGCTTTTCTTTGCTTGCAAATAATTCGCAAAAAACCCTTTTATTTTAGCCTCTTCAGTTTGTTTAGGTTTTTGCTCCACAATCGCTTTTTCTACACTATCCTCCACGCTGATGCGACGCTTCTTGGCTGCCTGATTGGCAAACATTGTTTGCAGACTATTCTGTGCATTCGATGCGGTTTCAAACTTGCCCACACTGATGCCCAGGAACTTGATGGCATTGTTGAGTGCCGACTCGCTGCCGGCTTTAAGAAATGTCTTTGTGTTGGCCTTGATGAGCTCTATTGCTTGCTTGGCCAGCGTCTCCTGATCACTCTGGTTGATGGGTGTAGAACGGGAGCTGGCCACCTCGTCACCATCGATGTCCTGCACATACTGCACAACCATTTGCTTGGCCTTGCGATTGTTTTCAATGAAATCCTTTTCCAGCCGATCATTTATCTCACTTGCCAGCTCGCTTAGCCAATGCTGCAAGGTCTTGAGACCTGTTATGTTGTTGCGACCGGGAAACTTTTTGCAGCAACCAATACTTTTCGAGTAGAAACGCGGAGTGACGGCCTCCAGATCAATGCCGCGCGCAATGTTGTGCAACCAGGTGCTGCATTCAATTTCACATTAAATAAATCTATCTGGAAATGGCTGTGCTTGACTTACCCGCTCTTCTCGTCCAGTTTGCGATGTAGTTCCGATTCGCTGTACTTGAGTACTTGGCCCAGAAATTTAACGCCCAGCGTCTCACAAACTGTCTCGCCAAATTTGCCACCCATGCCCTTAATTTTACCCACGGGCAGCTGGTCAAACAGTGCAGGAATCTCCGCCAGCGGTAATATGGTCTGTTTGTTGGGTTTATTCATGCCCGCCGCCAGCTTGGCCAGTATTTTATTGTGGGCAATGCCTGCCGAGCATTCATAGCCCGTTTCCGCCTTGACCGCTGCACGAACCTCGCCCGCAATACAAGCGCCGATCAGGAGACGCAGATCACTTTGCCGCACAGCAGGCAAATCATTGGGATCGTAGGAGAGCATGAAGCGGTCATCGTCCACATAGGGATTCGCAAATCGATTGGTGATCTTATTCACATATTCCCCAATATTGTCATAGCCAACGGCATGACAATTCACCAGTTCCTGAGGCTTCAGCGCAAAGGCGCCCTGCAAACCAAACGATTTAAAAGCCGGGTATAGAGGGATAAATCGGTTACTCACCGTCTGCAGTTGGTCCACACGCTGGTTGACTGTTTCCGTGATATCCAGATAAGCCTCATCCACCGAGGCGCGTTCCAACAGTTGTGTGAATCGCTGCAGCACATTGGCCACCTCCTTGCCCGCATCGCGGTATTTGCTGGTGTCTGCTTTTTCTCGGATATTGGGCACCCGGCAGAGGATGATGTCGTGGCACAGCTCTTTGGCCTCGTCGCCTCGCATGTGGCGCGTCACGCCCTTGGCCCGTGCGGCATAGTTAACAGCAATAATGCCGCCTCCTCGCCATGCATTGTATTGGACCACGGCTAAAGGTTTTCCTTCGTATTCTGGTTGTTGTTTTACCTCGACTTGGCAGAAGAAACAATCCATGTCCACCAGTAAGACAACGCGATCGTATTTGTTTTGCATGCCAACAAAGGCACGTGTTGAACTGCTCATGATTACACTTAAGCTCACATATTCTCGAATTTAAACATTTAAACCGTGTTGTTGAAATTGCGCGTTTAATTTCGCAACCAACAAGCGCCGACAACAGCTGAGTATGAGAAGAAAAAGGACAACTATAGTGGTCGACAGTGTTGCGAAGCTGCATATCACCCGGTCTGCCAACCGCGTGGCAACGCTTACATTAAAATATGCCGCGGCGTCCGAAGTTTGAAATTTGAAATCAGCCGGGCGCTCTGTGTTTGTAGTCATCGCTTGGATTGTCAATAATGGTGTTAGCAGTAAGATCATCGATATATTCTTTGTTAAAACAAATAAAAAAAATCTACAATTTTAAACAAGTTTTTGATTTTTCGAAGTAATTGATGTGATTAATTTTAATGCAATCTAGTGGTGCTGCCAGACCTCTAATGTAGTCAGCTGTTTGGTGGTCAAGCAACCATATTACCAATGTGGTAACGCTGGCATTAAAAAGAATGTAAACAGGCAGATTTAGTCTAATTAGTGTGTTTTCCAAGTAACATCATTCAATTTTCGTTGTGTATAATGAGTGACTAAGAAATTTATAAAATGTGGACTTTTAGTCAAGGAATATAAACTGAACGCAATAAAACTGGAAGCCGACAACATCGCTATTTCCGCTGGGAATTTGATTGTACGATTAATGTTTGAATACTTATAGCCGAAGCGGCGAATAATTTACTATTTAATTGCAGCTATAGTGTTAACTGCTGTATAATCTATGATTATATTTATTATATTCTAATTGCCGCATATTATATAAAGTTTTGGCAACAGCTTAACTATTGATTTTTTTCGAATGCCGCTTGCCAAAATGCAGCCCACACAAATATGAATATTTGCGACTGTGTGTGTGTGTGTGTGTGTGTGTGTATACAGATTTGTTCATTTTGGGTTAATGCACGACGCACTCGTATTTATTATCAAAACAATTATCGATTTACGTTTGACCCAAGACCTTTTGGGCGACTGGTCAAAAATAGAATATTTCGTGTCGTGCTTTGATCTATTTCCGGTTTGTGTTCTTGTTCCCACCGGAACAAGTAATCGCCGGTCAAGTTGTGGGTGCGTCGGCATACTATATAGTATACCACTAAGGTTACATTCCTTTAACACTCTTGATTCCATCCAGTGTTTTATGTCTGACAATTTATGGCTTAATTAGGTAAACTCACGTTGACCCTGCCCAGCCCAGCCCAGCTCACTTCGAGTGGTATTCTCATCTACACTATAGTATATAGTATATGTATTTATTGCATGCCTAAATCCTGTGACAGTTCCTGCTGTGGTGGGTGTGTGTGTGAAGGATGTGCGTGGGCGTGTTTGTGTATATGAATATTGTTGTGACCTAATTTCGCTTGGTAAACGATTAAAGGCAAACGGATGTGGCAGGTGCAGCACTGACCTGTATTAATATATCATGTCATGTCCATCAAAAATCACTTAACGATTTGTATTCAAGTCGCCCATTCACAACAGATAATAAGTTATTTTTTATAGCCTAGAAAGTGAATGACAAATATTCCGAGCTTCACTTAACAAGTCCAATAAAATTGTAATAGTTAAAGCAGTTGTGATGAACAATCATGTTTATTCCATTTCTATTTTAGCTATTTTTAATTACTAGTTAAATATTTTATGGCGTTACTATTTTTTATTAAAGTAAAAGAATTAAAGTATCATCATTTTATTGACAACATTTTTATTTATTTGTGTTGATTTTGTAAATTTGAACCCACATATTATTTTGAATAATTTTATTTGAACTTATCTAAAATTAAATACTCAAATTAAATTTCTAATATTTCAACCAAATATATTTCTCATTATTTTAATTTTCACTCGTTCCAAAAATAAATACAAAAATAATTAACACTCTTAAAAGAATAACAAATATTTATTTTGTAATTTTCAATCCTTTCAATACGATAAATATATGAATTATATTTGTATAATAGCAATTAAATACAAAATATTAATAACACATATTTTGATTTTTAAAAATACAATTTTTTTAATTCGAAATATTGAATGCTGAGCAGCCCTCTTTACAGTATCACTTAATACTGTGTGTGTGTGTGTATTTCCGTATTTGATTAGCGTCTGTGACCAGCATATTAATGCAGAACGAATGAGTTATTAACATTCATTTCAATTAAATGGTGGTAATTCAAGATGACAGACCCTCCCTTTCACAGTGCTACTAGAATTACTCGACGCATATCCCAAACTCCTAAATTTAAAAAAAATAACACAATTATGTTAATGGTTCATGCCCACGAGAACAGCAACAGCAACAGTCAGAGTCAGAGCCATTGCCACTTGACCGAGCAGAAGCAGCCCACTCAGACTGAGTCTCATTCTCGGTCTCGGTTTCAGGTCTCAGTCTGGGTACTCGTCAGCACTCAGACGGTCGTCATCGCTGCCGCTCGACAGTCGACCATATTTTTTGGGGGTATTCAGAAGCTAGCAAGTCATACAGTCGAGACAGTCGCAGATGAACGCCGGCCGATGAAGTCACTGGGGCGTTGTATCGCATTCGCATTGTAGTCAACCGATTTTTATTACGATTGTTCAAGTGTCTCACTCGTTTTACGCGATTTGCTTGCAGTGAACGACGCTGTCATGGTGAAGATATTGCAGGCATACAACTTTGCCAAGCAGCAGACATACGCGCTCAATGGCGACATCCTGGCAGCCACCCTGATTGGCAACAATCGCATCGCCATCAGCAGCGCCGAGCAGTTCATTGAGATCTACGACATTGCTGGCAAGCCGTTGCAGTTGCAGTTGTCCGAGCAGCTGGAATATGTGCCACAGGAGGAGGCATCTGCCAGAGATGCCACAGCATCGCCGCCGCCGTCAGGGATTGATGAGCGCATGCCAGCCAGATATACGCTGGCCACAGTTGGCGAGGTGGTGCAAATGATCTACTGCGAAGCAGGTGAGTTGAATACTCTATAAATAATATAATAATACTAATGTTTTTTCTTTGATATAGGTAAGTACCTGCTCACACTGGAGAAGGAGCAGGCTGGCAGTCCAGTGCACTCGAACAGCACCAGCATCAGTTGCACATCGAGCAGCAACAGCAACACTGTTTGCTCCGAGGACGACACCAAAATGTTTGTGCGCATCTATGCCAACTTTTGGAAGTTTCCCGATGCCAAGTTGAACGAGCTGCCCATCACCATACGCATCGCCTCGATGACAACGCCCAAGACGCCGTTGGTGGAAAGCATCGATGTGATCGAGCTGCCATTGCGCAGTCCACCAGAGTTGGTGCAATGCTGTCAGACGTCGGGCAACATCATCGTGAGCAGCAGGGATCGCATCTATCTGTATGAATACACACAGTGTGTGCATGAGAATACACAGCCGCGATTCTCGTTCATCGATTTTCTACCCTTCAAGTTCTTTGTGCAGCTGAACTTTGTGCCATTGCGCCTGTGTCTGGCCGAGAATGTGATCGCCTGTCTGAGTCATCGCTATTGTGTGGCCTTCAAAGTGGTGGATGCATTAACCAGCAAAGGGGCTGCGGCAACGGGACACGACTTGAGCTGCCTGGACAACGATTATGCTGGCGATGAGCCGCTGTCGGAGTCGCTCAGCCTGGGCAGCAAGGCGAGTGCAGCGGCCGTCAGCAGCACGCATAGCCAACACAGCTGTGAGAGTGACTCGCTGCAATCCTCCAGCAGCGCCAAACCTGTGATGGTCAATGGACCTGGCTTAGCTGGACGGACGCCATTGGATTTCAATGTGGCACGCCTGGTGAACACTGCGTATGGCCGTGAATTCGAGCCGGAGTTGCATTCACAATGGGATCAGTGCGAGAACGGCGGCAATCGCTGTGGCGGCCAGGATGACAACACACAGGAGATAACCATAGCCCCACAGCGTGCAGCAGACATCAAAATCAAGCTGATCAACGAGGCAAAGGCAATGAATGTGCGCGGCATTTCAGCCGGTGGATGCAACGCTTTAGAGGATGCCTCCGTGCAGTATGATGTGCGAAAGTTGCTGCAAATCTGCATGAAATCCTCGGAGCCGCAATCGCGTGTGTTCGACATACTGCGATGCATGGATCTGAAGGCGATTTACCAGCGCAACAGCGAGCAACAACTGGAGGAGGACGATGAGTACGACATGGGCAATCAGCAGGTGCCCAGTGCGGTAACCACATTCAAGCATGCCAATCGCCGCACACTGAAGTCCTCACAGCATCAGCGTTGCATTGGACATGCGCTGCTCGTCGCCAGCAGCGTGGATGGCTACTTGTATCAGTTCTGTGCCCAGGGCAAGTGGTACAGTGAGAACGAGAAGCCTGTGGCCAGTTACAGCTTTACAGCGCCCGTGCTGCAGGTGCATCTCAACGATTATGTCGTCTATGCCGTTACCTCGGAGTCTGTGGAAACGCACACTTCACGCATTGGCCACAAGCTGTTCCACAATCGCTTCGAGTACCCCAGCATTGGCGGCCTCTTTCCGGAGGAGTCTTCGCCAGATGTGAGCTCAGCGATTGCCGTCATTGGACTGGCCGCCTTTATGCATGTGCAGTTTGTCTGTGTGAATCGAGAGCAGCTGGTGTTGATCACCAACGCAGCGCTTGAGCTGCACAAGCGACGCAGCACTGGCGACGTGGCTGTGGTGCAGGTGAAGCGGAATATTGCAGCCAGATTGCTGGCTGAAGCGAAGGCCAAGCACAGCAGCCTGCTGAGAAGCAGCAGCACAGCTGCCCAATCCTCGGTGATCAACGAGTGGACGCTGTACAGTCTGGAAGTGCCCAAGGTGGAGCACATTATCGAGGATCTCGAGGGCATTGCCGAATCGTATCGTAGTGCCAGTCACTCGAATTTCTACGATCTCATGGAAGAGGCCCACATCATGTTGCGGTTGAGTCTTACACTGCAAGGCGAGCGTCTCAGTGCGGAGCGCGAACAGGATCTGCGCAAAATGTTTATTGCCAATTGCAGAAAACTAGCTGACTTTTCCATACGGTAAGAACATTTTGCTTATAACCGTTTGCCATAGGGTAGAATGATATTATTTGGAAGCATCTCCAAACTCAGAAAGATATAATATACTGCTACAGCAGAGACGATTAAGATCTCAAAGACTATAAGTACTCGCGTGTGTCCTATGGAAATAGACTGCGGCCTCGTCCCTTGATATCATACGATTTAAGTTGCAGAATAAGTTGCATTATTATAAAATTCAGATATAATTTAATTCAAGTTATTTCCTCAGCAGTTTTAAAAATAATCTCAACCCACAATTTAGTTTAAAAAACTATTTAAAACGTTACAATTTCTAATTCAATCTTATTTTTATTTCTTATCCTGACAGCTCCAATAAGCAAGAGGTTTATCTGCAAGCATCTGGTTTCTATAAAATGTGTCAGCTGCAGTTGGTGGACATTTTCAACAACTACATTGCGCACTTCGAGGAGCACAAAGCGGATGTGGATACCTCACAGCTAGTTGGTCTAATATACACCGTAAAACTGTTTCTGCTTGGACTCGGCACAGATCGACACAAGTCATCGTTTCTGCATCAGACAGTGCCGCCATACTTTACACCCGCTCGTGTCCTACAGCAAGGCTATAAGCAGGTGCCGCTCTCACTGGAGTTCCTCAACATGTTCATCAAGCATGGGCCAGCAGATATACCCCAAATCATGCTTGGCTCGCCAGTGGTGGCCGATGCTATGAGCGGTGAATTGATCAATTATCTGAAGTATCTGGACACGCTGTAAGTAATAAGTTTAGTTCTGGCAATCGGTTAGACTTCAAATAAAATTAATTTTATTTTTGCAGAACACCTGATGAGAATCTGCTTTTGGCAGTGACAGCTTGTCGCATGTCCAATTACCTGCTGGCCCAGGAGACAATCACGAAGTCAACGCGTCGCAGCCTCGCCACGGCTTTGATCAGGCATAAGAATGTGCTCTTCGATGACAGCACTGTGCTCTATCAGCGACGACAACAGGCAGAGCAACAGAATCAATCGCAGTTAGCAACAGCTCGCAAGCGATCGCGACGTGGAGCCGCGCCAGCAAAGGGTAAATCCTCAGGCGGAGGCGCAGGCTCTGCAACGCCAACACCCAGTGCCATAGTTTCCTTTTCGGATTTCTGCGAAACCATTTTGCTGGCCAACGAGCAGCCGGCATTGATTGAGGCCATAAGCGATGCCTTTATCCATGCGCTGTGCATTGAGCACAGCATAACGCTGGACGTGGTGTTGCAGCTGTTTCTCAACTATATTGCCTCGCATATTGGCCAGAAGGGCTATCAAACCTCGCAGAAGGTGTTCGTCAGCATCTTGCAAGTCTATTACTATGATCTCTATGATGTGAGCTCATCGCTGCAGCCGCATGAGGTGCGTTCTCAAACCCCACCACAGCTGGACGATGACTACGATGATGAATGCAGCAGTTCGCGAGCTCCATCGCTGCACAGCGAAGCGGATGTTCAATCGCTGTCCAGTTCGTGTGCCAGTTCGGCGCCGGATGAGCGCTCCATTAGTGGACGACAGCAGCGAATTGTGTACGATCAGCTGCAGGATCAGCAAGGTGGATCGCCCTATCAAAAGCGCAGCTCAAATGCATCTCTATCGCAACCACAACCGGACGATGACTTGGCTGCCACCAATCTAAAGGGCCTCAAGATACTTTTCCGCATGTATATGGGACGCCTGAAGTCTCTCAGTGATCTCATTACGGATCTGCAGTCCGCTGATGTGGAGCAGCAGAGCAGTCGAGAGGAATTCCTCAATCTGCGCATGGAATGTATTGCTTATATGGTGGGCATGTCGCCCAATTATTGCACTAAACCAAGCGTCCGGAATGTCAATGATCCACTATCGAACAAGTTAATATTTGTGCCCTACATTCCCGACTATAAGCTGCCAGAGGGCGAGGAATTTGAGCGGCATATTAATGCCTATGTTCGACCGATTCCCTGTCTGCTGGAGAGACCGCAATACTTGAATCGCTTGCCACCCTTTGAGCGAAGTGACTTTAGCTATCCCAAAAAGGATGAGGGCGACTTTGAAGTGCGCTTTACGGGCTGGCACAATGAGCTGCTGACTTTGACGCTCAAGATTCAAAGTCTGTTGGCATCCAGCAAGGTGCATCGCGAGATTATCTCCGAATTTCTGGCATTTATACAGAAAGCACAGCACTTAATTGGCATTGACAGCTTCTTGGTAATAATATTGCCAAAGAACTTGGCCATCAATTATATGATGAGCTTTTGTCCTGCATATTTGTGGCAATACGGCAAGGTAAACATTAATCATTTTCAGTTTTTTTTCACAGCCATAAATTCATGAATTTTTATATCTTTCAGTCCTGTGGGTTTACTCCGAAACATTGGGAGTCGCTTTTACGGAAGATACTCAGCAAACAGGACACGCTGCCGAATTGGAAAACACACATTGCAGGTTGGTAAAATAATATTCGTCTATTTATTTCATGTAACTAATTTGTTGTTTTCTTATTCCCCATACAGAGATTCTCAATAATCTGGTAACGGAACTCAGCTTTGAGGAGCTGCTGCAGTGCTTCCCCAGCGAGGTCATACAGAATCGGAATACAGCACAATATTTTGCAAAGGAATTTGCAGAAACTTGCGTTCTGTATGAGCACGAGCAATTGGTTTTCAAGACACCTGAGCATGCTGCTGATAGCAGGGAGCACTTACCTATGGATAACATTGATGAGGATAATGTGTTTGAGCTTACCTTAAGGAAAGCTGTCGCCAAACAGCGCAGCATTGCATTACGCTCTATGATCGAGTCGACAGGCACTCAACTGTTCGATGCAACCAGTAATCCCATGTATAATCTATGAGTAATCTGGGTTTAGCGTGACTAAGCTGAGGCAATCCTCTTTTTTTTAAACAAGTTGAAACAAAATATTATCACACTGCAATTTGACAAGATTGACATAGAGACATATTAAAACCGGAAAGCATTGTATTTGCGATTGAAGGCGTATGTATTAAAATCACTTTATAAATCGCACGGTATATATATATTTATATATTTGTGTGAGTCTAGTTATTATTGTAACCTTTATAGTTAAGCATTATTTATTGATATTTTGTTTGACACAAACGCAACACTTCGGTATAAATAGTAGTTGTTATAGAGAAGATTTACGGCGATCTTTCGTAGGTTGTACCTTAGAAGTAGGCACTCTTATGCAGTATTCACTATTGACACGCCATATTAAACCAGTTAAGTGCTGAAGAAATGGAATTATTTATCGCAGATTCAATATCTGTGTTTTAATTGATGACACACGCTTTACTTATGCATAAATAAGTTCTCATTTAGCTTTAGTAATCTTAATATTACCATATATTCATAGCTGAACTATCTCTCTATCTTATACACTCGAAACTCATACACTCCAACATCAAGTGATATTTTTTAAATTCTTGCATATACTTTAAAAATAAAGGAATATGAATTGTATGTAACTGAGTTATTAATGTGCGACCAAATTAGAGCTTTCAGTTTTGTCAATGAACAGACTGTAATTAAGTTAAAGATAATTTACCTATGTGGGCGTAATATTTGGGACTATTCAAGTTGAGTGACTAGAATAGTTCAGTTAGCTACGGACTGCTCTGTCGGAATCATGAAATGTTTTCAGTTGAAGCTAAAAACTGCTCCCACAACGGATAATCACCTGGATGAATTCCTCAAAAGTTTTGGCCAATTTGGATGCTTTCAACTTATCTGTTGCCTTTTGCTTTGTATTCCCATGTTTTGCTACAATTTCTATTCGATATCTTATATGTTGACAGCCGGCAATTTGCATCACAGGTAATTGAATACTTTGGATCTCTCAAATACTAAACTTTGATCAATGTTTTGTAGATGCAACATCAGTCAGTGTGATACTCTTAACAGTAACTATTCCGAGCAATGGGTTAACTTTACGATACCAGTGCAAAATGGAGGCTGGAATCAATGTGAACATTTTGAGGCTATGGAGGGCATTGATGATCACTGTGAAAGGCATCACTTCAACACCAGTAGTCTAGTCAGCTGTGATGCTGGCTATGTATTTAAGGATAACGAAAATACCATAGCTAGGGAGGTAAGTTTCCCTATAAAGTGAAAAAGGCCTTTATTCAAAATTGTTATCTTTTTAGTTTGGCATCTTTTGTTCCGATGAATGGAAATTGTCCATGGTGGGCACTGTCAATCAAATAGGGAAGATTTTGGGTATACCTCTAGGTGGTTATTTGTCTGATATGTAAGTAATCCGTGTTTAATTATTATGTCATTTATAATAAGTTGTTTATTATAGCTATGGCCGCAAAACGATTCTTATTACAGCCAGCGTGCTGGGATCTTTATGTGGTCTGGCACGTTCGCTTGCACTCGAATATTATAGCTTTTTGTTTTTGGAGTTTCTGAACATGGTCGTGGCGAGCACAATGTTTCCTACAGCCTTTTTGTTGGCCATGGAACTGGTGCATCCAAAGCAACGAGTGGTTGCTGTTTTGGTTGTCGTGTCAACCAACAGCATCGCAGGCATGATCATGGGCTTTCTGGCCGGCTACATTCTCGACTGGCGAGTATTACTCCGAGTGCTGCACGCGCCAGGATTAGCGCATCTGATCCTCATAGGCGCTCTGCCGGAAAGTATTTATTGGTTGCTGAGCAAGTCGAAGGAGGACGATGCCATTCACATTCTGCGCAGGTTGGCCAATGTCAACCATGTTCCGGTACATGAGGAGAAAATCATCGAATTGATACATAAGAATCGAAAGATAATTGCCGAGATGGACGCACCAAGTGGCCAATCTGCGATGCGTCAAATCTATAATGCACTCGGTCTACGCATTGTGCATTGTTGCCTCTTATGGTTTTGCCATTCAATGATTATGCTGGCGTTTACAATAAACTCCACAAGCTTGGATGTTGATAAGTTTGGCTCCTTTAGCTTCACGCATCTTATGGCATTACCAGGAATATTGGTAGCCGGATTGCTGATGAATTGCATTGATCGTCGCTGGGCAATGTGCATCTCGTCGTGCTCCTGCTCAGTTTTACTTATTGCAAAGATTTTCATTGATGCAGGTAAATTGCCTTTAATTCTTACACCAATCGAATAATACCAATTGTGAATTTGTACCTTTTCAGATTGGTCTTTGTACTTATTCTTTGTGGCTAAAATATTTGCAACAGCCGGGTATGTGACCATGTGGTTTTTTACCTCCGAAATATTTCCTACTAGTTTCCGCAATACCTTGGTGTCTTTCTGTACAATGGCAGGCCACCTCGGCGCCATGTTGGCGCCACAAACTCCGCTCTTGGTAAGTAATGTAAACAAGAGACGGGCATACAAATTCGAGTTTTTTTTTTAGACCAAGTACTACGAAAATGGACCTTTTCTGTCGATTGTCGCACTGGAAGTATTTGCATCGCTTACGCTATTATTGTGGCCAGAAACCGCTGACAAAGTGTTGCCTAGAACATTGAGCGAACCAATTGGTCTGAAGAAGAGTAATCCATTGACTCATTCGAGAGCTTCTGTGTAAACAATGAACAAATTAGTTTTTCCTTATAACTATATTAATTAAAATAAGGAAAAATGACATAAATAAGGTTAATTATCGCACTCCAATGTATAATCGTTTAAAAACTCCTTAAATAATCTTTACTTACTAATATAAGTCTACATGACTATTTTTGTATTGACGAAATATTATATTCCAACTAAACTTTTATAAATTAAAATTTGTCGTATTTTTATTCATTGCTATTTTTAGCTAAGAGGTGACTCTTATGACAAACAAAATATCTTACATTTTGGAATAAAACGATCATTAGGACTCATTCGGACTCTTTTAGATAATCAACTATTTGATGCTCTGCTAGCCCATGATTTCTAAAGCCTTCTTTTCCATATCATATGCATTTACTGTAGCAATGTGGTGCACAGATAAGTAGATATACGGCGCATTCTATATCAAGAGATTTAGAATCTCTTTAAGTATATATTAAAATGAGTACAAAAACATTAGGATTTATTTTGATATTTACAATATGAATTATTAATGAAAATAAAATCAAAAATTTATTTTGAATTTACCTAAATATTTCTGAATATAGAATCTAAGTTTTTTAAATTCTGGTAAATAAAAATATATATAAATTGTATGTAAGTAAGTAATTAACGTTCAAGCAAATTAGAGCTTTAAGTTTTGTCAATTTTACAGACTGTCATTAAGTAAAAGATGATTTACTTATATGGGCGTCATTTTTGACACTAGACTAAAACGAGTGACTAAAATAGTTCAGTTAGTTACGGACTGCACTGCCGGAATCATGAAATTGTTTCAGTTTAAGCTACAAACTGTAAATGAGACCAGAGAAAAGCCGGCTCCCACAAAGGATAATCATCTTGATGAGTTTCTCGAAAATTTTGGCCAATTCGGATGCTTTCAACTTATCTGTTGCCTTTTGCTTTGTATTCCCATGTTTTGCTGTCGTTTCTATTCGATATCATATGTGTTTGCAGCCGGCAATTTGCATCACAGGTAATTGAATACTTTGGATCTCTCAAATACTCAACTTTGATCAATGTTTTGTAGATGCAACATCAGTCAGTGTGATACTCTTAACAGTAACTATTCCGAGCAATGGGTTAACTTTACGATACCAGTGGAAAACGGAGGCTGGAATCAATGTAAACATTTTGAGGCTATGGAGGGCATTGATGATCACTGTGAAAGGCATCACTTCAACACCAGTAGTCTAGTCAGCTGTGATGCTGGCTATGTATTTAAGGATAACGAAAATACTATAGCTAGGGAGGTAAGTTTCCTTATAAAGTGAAAACTGCGTGAATTCAAAATTTGTATTTTTTAGTTTGGCATCTTTTGTTCAGATCAATGGAAATTGTCCATGGTGGGTACTGTCAATCAAATAGGTCAGATTTTGGGTATACCTCTAGGTGGTTATTTGTCTGATATGTAAGTAATCCGTTCTTAATTATTGTGGCATTTATAATAATTTGTTTTTTTTATAGCTATGGCCGCAAGACGATTCTTATTACAGCCAGCGTGCTGGGATCTTTATGTGGACTGGCACGTTCGCTTGCCCTCGAATATTATAGCTTTTTGTTTTTGGAGTTTCTGAACATGGTCGTGGCGAGCACAATGTTTCCAACAGCGTTTTTGTTGGCCATGGAACTGGTGCATCCAAAGCAACGAGTGGTTGCTGTTTTGGTTGTCGTGTCAACCAACAGCATCGCAGGCATGATCATGGGCTTTCTGGCCGGCTACATTCTCGACTGGCGAGTATTACTCCGAGTGCTGCACGCGCCAGGATTAGCGCATCTGATCCTCATAGGCGCTCTGCCGGAAAGTATTTATTGGTTGCTGAGCAAGTCGAAGGAGGACGATGCCATTCACATTCTGCGCAGGTTGGCCAATGTCAACCATGTTCCGGTACATGAGGAGAAAATCATTGAATTGATACATAAGAATCGAAAGATAATTGCCGAGATGGACGCACCAAGTGGCCAATCTGCGATGCGTCAAATCTATAACGCACTCGGTCTACGCATTGTGCATTGTTGCCTCTTATGGTTTTGCCATTCAATGATTATGCTGGCTTTTACACTAAACTCCACAAGCTTGGATGGTGATAAGTTTGGCTTCTATAGCTCCACGCATCTTATGGCACTACCAGGGATATTGGTAGCCGGATTTCTGATGAATTGCATTGATCGTCGCTGGGCAATGTGCATCTCGTCGTGCTCCTGCTCAGTTTCACTTATCGCAATGGTTTTCATAACAGCAGGTAAATAGCTTTTAATTTGTGCTGGAAACGAATAATCTTAAATGTGAATTTTCACCTTGGCAGATTGGTCTGTGTACTTAGTCTTTGTAGCTAAAATATTTGCGACAGCCAGCTATGTGATCTTGTTTTTTTTTTATTCCGAAATATATCCAACTAGCTGTCGGAGTACCTTCCAGTCATTCTGCACACTGGCAGGCAACTTTGGCGGCATGTTGGCGCCTCAATTTCAGCTCTTGGTAGGTAATGAAGACAAGAGGATTGACTACAAATTCAGAGATTTTTTTTTAGATCGAGTACTATGTATATGCACCTCATCTGTTGATTGCCACACTGGAAGTGGTTGGATCGATTACGATATTATTGTTGCCAGATAAAATATTGCCTGTAATATCAAAGGAAGCAATTGTTGTGAACAATGATAGTAAGCCAGTAAGGCGCTGGAGAGCTTCTGTGTAAACAATAAAAAAAAATTGATGTTTATATTTCATAATAAATAAATAAGTAAAATAAGCATTATAGAATATTCCAAATAAACTTTTATGAATTAAAACTTGTCGTATTTTTATTCATTGGTATTTTTAGCTAAACGGTGACTCTTCTGACAATAATATTTTTGCATAAGAATAAAATATCATAAATTGTAGAATAAAACGTTCATTGAAATCGTTTATTAAGCTCGCAAGTTCATTAGCCTCCGCTATTCTGTGAGAACTGCATTAGAGATTCAAATACATATAGTATCTACTTCTGGCGAGAGCTAAGCAATAATGAAGCTTCAGATTCCGCGACACGCTTTAATGGCCCGATGTCGGCGCGACGTTAATAGAAAACGTGCGAAAAACTTGTGGAAAATCTGGCACCCCACCCACCTCCTACAGCATTCCGAATCAGTCACTTAAGTGACTGTGTTGGCGCTGTGTTCGCCAAGCCGAGCACAATTCAGTCTGCCGGAGACGGCGCTGATGGAAGCATGGAAAATCAAGAGATCAAGTCAGACACTGCGAAGCAAAAGCCACTAGATGACGGACATACAAAGGACAACCTTCTGGATGCGTTGATCATTAGCATTGGGCAATTTGGACGCTTTCAGATAATCAACTATTTGATGCTCTGCCTGCCCATCATTTGTAATGCCTTCTACTCCATATCATATGCATTTACTGCAAGCAATGTGGTGCACAGGTAAGTAGATGTTGCTCTAGTAAATAGTGATGTTACATACAGAATTTCAGGTGCAGCATCAGTCAATGTGATAATATCAGTAGTAAATTTATTGAGCCTTGGCTAAACTTCTTAATACCAGATAATAAGGGACAATGGGATGATTGTGAGCATTATGAGGCATTGTCTGGCATTAATGGACGTTGCGAAGCTCGTTTTTTTAACAATAGTCACAGAGTTGCCTGTGAAGCGGGCTACAAATTTAGGGATACAGAAAATACTATATCCCGGGAGGTAAGTTTATGGTCAAAATAATTTTATTATTTTATATAAATATTATTTATGGAATGAAAAATGAAAAACCATTCTAAATACACAAAATATTGTATTAAAATATTGCATGTTGCTTGCTAAATAAAATAAAAAAAACCAAAAGGTATAATTGAAGAAATATTTTTGATAATTATTTTTACAATTTCAGTTTGGCATATTTTGCTCAGATCAATGGAAACTTTCCATGGTGGGCACTGTCAACAACATTGGACAGTTCGTGGGCATACCTTTGGGTGGATATCTAGCAGATCGGTAAGTGCATTTTGATTAATCCAAATTTGTATATACAAAGAGGTATAATATCTCGCAGCTATGGTCGCAAATTAATTCTCGTTGTCACTGGAGTGTTGAGTGCGCTGTGTGGACTGGCTCGATCGTACGCTCCCGAGTACTATAGTTTTCTGTCGTTCGAGTTCTTGGACATGGCTGTGGGCAGCACTTTGTTTCCCACTGCCTTTCTGCTGGCAATTGAGTTGGTTGGTCCCAAGCATCGTGTGGTAGCCGCCACATTCATTAGCTTGACCTACGGCCTTGCAGAGGCAGGAATGGGATATCTGGCCAGCTATATCCTTGACTGGCGTGTGCTGCTCCGATTGCTTTACACTCCGGCTCTTCTACACCTGGTTTTTATTTGCTATCTGCCCGAGAGCGTGCGCTGGCTGCTCAGCCAATCGAGGGAGGAGGACGCCATTCAGACTCTGCGTAGAGTTGCGCGAATTAATCAGCGATCTCTGCCAGAAGATCAGCTGAACGAACTGATCCGATCGAATCGAGAGTTAATGGCTTGTTCGAAGGCAACTGATGGGCATTATAGCGCGGGACAGATCTTTAATGCCCTCGGTCTGCGCATTGGACAGTGCTGCTTCTTATGGTTCACGAATACCTTAATAGCATTGGGTTTAACCCTCAACTCGGTCGGATTGGGCGGCAACAAATTCCAGAACTTCAGCATGACGGGATTTATGCAATTGCCGGGTATCGTGCTGGGCATGCTGCTAATGCATCGCCTGGGACGTCGTTGGACATTGAGCATGCTTCTCAGCTCTTGTGCCATTCTGCTGCTGGCAATAGCGTTTTTCGAAGAAGGTAATAGAATTAATATATTTTCATATTCATTTTTTAAAGTTATAAAGGAAAAATGAACTACATGCCAATATCTAAACGTTGTCAATGAACTCAAAGTATTCTTGCAAAATCAATGCCTTCGAAAGTAATGGTCCAAGGCTTTTAAAACACGTTTTGAAAATCGACTTTGTGTTGGAGTGTGATTAATGAGTTTAACATAAAGGCATGAATTTATTAATTTTTTTTTGCATTCGCACGTCGGGTAATTTTTCTGTTATTATTTTTAAGGGGAAAAGTATTTAATTATAATTGCTTTGAAATTTTCAGATTATTCCACGTATTCTGGAGGACTTTACTTTCTGGCGAAAATGACTTCAACCGGCAGCTTTATGGTTCTGTACTTTTTTACCTCCGAAATATTTCCCACAAATTGCCGCAATAGTTTGCTTTCATTCTGTTCCATGGTGGGTCGCTTTGGTTCCATGCTGGCACCACAAACTCCATTATTGGTATGTAATGCCAGCGTAATCTACTTTTATGGCATACTAAAAATCTATCGACATTTTAGATAAACTACTATAAGTATGCGCCACATTTGTTGTTTGCCACATTTGGTTTGCTGGCCTCGGTTATAGCCATGTTTTTTCCCGAAACAGCTAATAAAGTATTACCTACAACGTTGGAGGAGGCACGTGCCCTGGACAGAAGTATGCCAATGAAACAAACAAAAGTTTCAGAAGACCCGAAAACTGCTGTGTAATCAATTGAAATCGCCAAAGTCTGGGTTTCAATTTAATATTGTAAATATTTGTCATAAGTCGCATTGGATGACAAGCGAAAATATAATACGGTTAACATAAGATTGCCAAATATAACACTAAGAATTTGAGTGTAGTTGTTGTAATCAGAGATTTATATTCGATGTCTGGAATCTTGAAATACTTATGTACTATATGTATGCTGTTCAATGCAACATGAAGCTCTTTTACGAGCTTATCTAATCTCAGTGTATTTGGGTAGAAGATAGAAATTCATTTCGTTGTTCAAGAGCAATAAAATAACCACTGCTATTTCCTTAATAAAAAGTTATTGATTTATAATAAATTCTTCAGTATTTATCATTGATTTATCATAGATTCATTCATTAGAGGCTAGTATTGTTAATCTTTATTGTTGACACTCACTGAATGCAATCCAAATAATATCAATCATATTAAAATGATAATTTATTAATGAGTTTTTTGTTGCTGGCAATTCTGATCGTATAGATCAGTTTTATTTAAAATTATTCAGTTATTCTCAAGTATACTAATTCCATAAAAATGCGCCTCAACAGGTATTTTTATCTCTTCGTTATTTCATTCATAACTTTAGGTTTGGCTAGACAGACAACAACAGCTGGCAATCCCGCTCAGTGGGTCGGCGGGCGGTTTCTGATAAAAAAAATCAATTTGAGGAGCATAAATACTGTATTTACATTGCGATTATATGTATTTGGTATCAATCAACAGGCGACTAATGAAGCCGTTAAGGGTCGTCAAAGCAGACAGTAAATGCTTTGAGTACACATCGTTAACAATGAACTAGTAGACCAGACAAGTTGATAAGGTCAAGATAAGAGCAGACGAGAGCGGAAGAGAGCGAGAGAGAGAAGACTGAAGAGCAGATGACTAAACGATTTAACTCGCCTGCGTTGAGAGGGGATCTTGTGCGTGAAGCGTGCACGACATCAAGTGTCGTAATCAACCGCGAGCAAATCAAAACAGAAACAGAGAGGAAATTCAAAAAGTAAACGAAAATAACACAGACAGTTTTCTGCTGGCCGAAAATATGAATGCTCTTATACATATATACGGAAATTTCACATTTTAAATGCTTGAAGAAGCAATCACGAGCAATCAATACAAGTAATCAATTCTTTTTTTTTTTAAATTCATTAAATTTAATTTAATTGCGTTCAAAAATCGATTGAAATATTTTGACGCATAACATTTATGATCATTCTAAATATTTTCAAATCGTATTCAAAAAAAAAAAAATATTGTTGTAAATATTTCTAAGAGTACAAAAAAATGTTGTATTTTAATCACGAGTAATAAACATAAGTAATCAATTCAAAATTAATTAATTCAAATTAAATATTTTGAAATAATAATTGTAAATACATTAAACTAATAATTTTAAATGTTTTTAAATAATTTTAAAGATAAATAATTAAATTTTGTAATATATTTTTCTAAGAGTAGTACATTTATTTCGTAAAATAAAACATGATATGAAATTATATGAAATTAATATTATACATTATATATATTTTTCTAAAAGTAGTACATTTATTTTTTAAATATAGTACAATATGTTGTATTTATATAAAATTATATATTATATCAATCACATGCAAATTCAATTCATTTTAAAATACAAATAACAAAATGTAAAAACTTTTATAATAATGTTATTTAAATTTCATTTTAAAGATAAATAATTTTTCTGTAGTATTGTAATAAATATAAGAGTAATTTCCATGAATTTATTAATTTGATATTCTATCTATATATTTATTTTTATATATTTTTTTAGTTATCAATGATTGTATAAGTTGCATTGTTAAAGTGATAAACTGTTTAGTGAGGGTAAATTCAACATCAACCGGTTCCTAGCACATGGGCCACCGAGAGCGAATCAGTCGACGAGCAACATTGCTCGCTGTTAGACGCTCAAACGGAGCGGACGCAAGAGGAAACGAAAGCGACAACAAGTCGTATACGTACTAATGGGCTAAAAAAAGCCCAAAGAACGAAACGGAATATTTATAAATCGCGCGCATTCAATAGACAGATAAAAAGTGCATTTTAACACGTGTTTTCACGCAGACAGCGAATGAAATATCCAGAAGAATTGTGACTGTGACTGTGACTTTAAACTTGTTTTTTTTATTGTAAAATATATCCGAGCACATGTCGGGCGATAAGAGGAGCGGGACCAGCAACGGCAATGGCAATGCCAATGGCGTTGTCGGCGCCAACGAGAGTTGCACAGCGTCGTCCAATGGACACGGCGTTGATGCCGCAACCGAGAATGTGGAGGCATCCACAAGTGAAGATAATTCACTTGATGCTATTCTCGTTCGAATTGGCCAGTTTGGCCGATATCAGATCATCAATTATGTGTTGTTGTGTGTCCCCATGGTGTTTAATGCGTTCTTCTCGATCTCATATGTTTTCACAGCCAGCACTGTGGTGCACAGGTGAGTTACGTGAATTGTGAATCGGCATTTCATTGTCAATTATCTTATCTGATCGCGATTGCTCCTCAGATGTAATATAAGCCAATGTGACAGTCCAAGCAGTTTGTATGAAGAGCCTTGGCTAAACTTTACAGTTCCTATTAAGAAATCTGAATGGGATGCGTGCAGCCGTTACTCAATGATGAATCAAACTTTCTTGAGTGAGCCCTCAAGTGACATGTGTGCTCCAGAGTTCTTTTATGATAATCGTACCGAAAGCTGCGGCAATGATTTCAAATTTCGAGATGAAGAACGAACCATTTCGACGGAGGTAAAGACAAATTGCTTATCATTATACAAATTGATTTAAATTTGGATGACTAAAAATAATATTTTCTTATAGTTTGTTTTTATGTGAAACGGTGCTCAAATATAGCTGTATTAAGAATAATAACATTTGATCGAACATATTGTTTATTCAAGTGTTTGGGTTTTATTCCCGGTACACAAAGGTTAGAAGTGTATTATAAATTTGTGGCACACGCGAATGGATTTAATAAACAGAAAGTGCCATCAACGTAACCATAAATTATATATCTTAATCAGATTCAAATTTGTTGACTATACTTGTTTAGTTCCTTCTCTCTTCACATCCGCCCACTAAATAGTTTTCTATATTCTAATTATAAGTAGCGGTATCTAGAAACCGAGCACTCTCGACTATAGCTTTCGTAGAGTATTATTTTATTGATAACAGCATTTAGTTTGAAATTCTACAACAATAATCAGATGGGCCTTTTAAAAAGACTATTTTAATCAGATTTGTTTTTATTTTTATAATCAAAATTGAACGTATTGCTTCTTTTTTTAATTTTTAGGAGTGAGTAATCAGCTATAATTACGTTGTACATATTTTTGAAGAATTGTTATTATTTATTTTTTATTAATTTGGAACGTAGAATTAAATTCTACACTACAAAGCTTTAGACTGCGTTTCAGGTTTCGATAATTTATACAATTTTCGTATTTTCAGTTTGGCATCTTTTGCAGTGACGAATGGAAGCTCTCTTTGGTGGGCACCATTAACAATGTGGGACAATTTGTTGGGATACCCTTGGGCGGTTTCTTTGCCGATCGGTAAGTCTAATTGCCTAATTGTAAATACCAAAAAAACTCACCTCATCTCTATCCTTTGTCAGCTATGGACGACGCACTATGTTGGCATTCGCTGGAGCTTTGAGCGCTCTGATGGGCATTATACGATCGTTGTCCAGCAACTTTTATATGTTTCTGGTCTTCGAATTTCTGGACATGGCTGTGGGCAGCACACTCTTCCCCACAGCCTTTCTGTTGGCCATCGAGCTGGTTGGTCCCAAGCGTCGTGTGGCCGCTGCCACAATTATCACAATATTCTATGCTCTGGGCGAGGCATTTTTGGGCTTCCTGGCATCGCAGATTCAGAATTGGCGCTGGCTTCTGCGTGTGCTCTATGCGCCGGCGATTCTCCAGATACTCTTCCTCTGGATCCTGCCAGAGAGTGTGCGCTGGCTGCTGAGCCAAGGGCAGGAGCAGCGAGCGGCGTCTGTGCTGAGGCGTGCGGCCAAAATCAATAAACGATCATTGCCCGAGGATCAGTTGGATGAACTGATGGACAACAATCGCACGAAATTACGGCAAGCCAATGAGAGTCAGTATCCCATCAAGCAGGCGGCTCGTTTCTTCATCTGGCGGATTGCGAACTGTTGCTTTTGCTGGTTTACACACACCCTGATTGCTCTGGGTCTCAGCTTGAACTCTGTAAATCTCGGCGGCAGCAAGTATAACAACTTCATGCTAAATGGCGTTGTTCAAATTCCCGGACTGCTTCTACCTCTCATCATAATGGACAGAATTGGCAGAAGATACTCACTGTGTGCCTCCATGTTGATCTGTGCTGTTTGCATGGGCGCCTCAGCAGCAGTCGGATCGGGTAAGTTTTTAAATCAGACATATTAATAATTTTAAAAATAATCAAATTAAAAGAAAACAAACTTTACACATTTTTTCAAACAGCTCTTTTTTCATTTTCAATTCGAATAATAAATACTATTTTTGCATATATTAAAAAATATAAATTAATTATTCAATAAATGAAGCATATTAATAAGCATATTCAAACTTAAATTCAACAAACCCTTAAAGCAATTTAAACAATTTCCAAAAATCATTATTCAATTTTTATCAAAATTAAATCGAGTATAAGCTAAGTTATTTTCCATTCCCAACTGCATTCATAAATTATACAATACTAGAAAATAGAAATAACTACATCAATAATTGTAAAGCAATTTTATATATTTAAATTGACGTTTTGAGTTTTGGTTTAAAAAACTTCATTAATAATTTAATAATTTCTTTCTCTTTACCAGATGACTACGCTGGATCTTTAACGCTCTTTCTAATTGGCAAGCTGGCCATAACATGCAGCTTTCAGATTTTGTATTTCTTTACCTCTGAAATCTTTCCGACAAATGTGCGAAATAGTTTGCTCTCGCTTTGTTCTATGGTGGGTCGCATTGGCTCCATGCTGGCACCGCAAACTCCATTGTTGGTAAGTACAAGTAGCTTCGAAGAAATGCAATATCATTCAACTGTTGTTAATTACTTTAGGCCAAATACTACGAGCATGCGCCCTCAATACTATTCGCCACATTTGCTCTGGTCAGTGGTTTTCTGACGCTCGGTTTTCCGGAGACAGCTGATAAAGTGCTGCCCACAACAATGGAGGATGCCCGGGATTTGAATGTGGTGCGTCAAGTTTATACTGATGGGAATGAGGACCAGGAAGAGGAGGTGCCCAGAAAGATGTGCTGATACAATATGGAATACGATTACCTCAAAAATGGTTGCTAGCAATTATTATTGCCAAAGATTTTTATTTCATTAACAATCTAAGCGAAATGCATTTTTGATTTTAGTTATGTTTAGGATTAAGTGCGAATGTCGATTTTACTGTATCCCACAGAACATTTTTGTAAAGTATTTTTATTTTGTACATACACGAAAAACAAAACAATAAAAATGTATTCAATTTTAAGTGAAAGTTGACCGTTAAAATGTCAATACGTTAAAGAATGTGCTGGCGCCATCTACTGTATTGTAAGTAAGTCAATGCAATAGCAAAGACGCAAACCATTTGGCATTGCAGCCCTAAAAGTATGCAACGTTTTTAAAGCGAGAGTTATGGCGGGCGTATCAAAGCGTTTTGAAATTAAATGAAGTGATAGTTTTTCTTTTGATTCTGAAACATTAATCAGAAGAGCACTATTAAAGTAATTGAACTGAAATGCAACTTAAGTAGTTTAATTTTATTGATAGCCCTTCAGTTGTAATTGCAGTAAAGTGTTAAAGTAGTCATTTCGGTAGAGTGCGCGTTGTGGATACTTGAACTCGTCAATTGTTCATAAAAAAATGCAATTATTTGATTTAATGTCAATCCATCGCGGATAATCAAACAACAATCAGAACAATCCGCGAAATATAAAAGCACATTAGTTTAGATATCGCGCATAAATATTTGCCAAGTTTATTTGCACCGTTGATGTCAATTAAGAGGTAGGAGGCAGGTGATGATAAGACCCGTCGGCGGGAGCGTCTTGTTGACATGCTGTCAACTTACGCACTTCGATGATATCTCGTTGGCTCGTAACCTTAACCATCTACCATCGACCCTATCAATAATTGCCCTGAGTGCCTGCCATTCAGTTCAATAAAGTGAATGCTTGTGAATAGACATGAGTGCGGACTACGAGGGTGACTATTTGATGCGCAGTCGGTTAGTAAATGTGCAAACATTCATCATAATGATTATTAAATTGTTCGATTACTCTCGCTGCAATCTCACAGCAAGGTGCGAGACAAGCCAGCTTTGTGGGATTCGTTTCAGGATCCGCCGGCAAAGCGAACGAGTGGCTCCGATGCTGATTGGAAGAAATTGCAATTTTTCATGAAAGTTTTCAAGCTTTTCGCTTACATTGTGGTATTCGGTGTTGTGCTGGCTTCCAGCGTGGCGGCCAAGTTAGTATATCTCTATATGGCTGGCAATACCAGCGCCGATGCCAAGGTGCAAATGTGCAGCAAATACCGTAAGTCAAGGTTGTGTGGTTGTGTTTGAGGCAAACTTTGCTAAGTTGTTGGACAAAACTGTTGCAGTCTTGGTTGACGGCCAGGTGATGGCGATGAGCAGCAATCTGGAACAAATTGCCTGGGTCTGGGCCCTGATCTTTGCCTTTGCCGCCCCCGAGCTGTTCACCTTCCTGCGCTCCCTCCGCATCTGCATGTTCAAGCGCGAGCTGCGACCCAGCCGACTGGAAGTCGCACTGGTGAGTAATCTGTGCGGTCGTGTGACGACGCAACTCCCAAGATTGATAAGCTCTCATTCCGTTACTCTCGCTGATGTTGTTGTTTTTGTCGCTAATCAGGTCACACTCTTTGAACTGCTGCACGTCGTTGGCTTGGCGCTGCTCACCTTCACCGTGCTGCCGCAATTGGATGTGACGCGTGGAGCGATGCTCGGCTGCTGCGTGGGCTTTGTCCCAGCTCTGCTCAGTGAGTAACTTCCCATAGACAACACACACACAACCATTGAAGCGTTGAACCATCAAGCATCTACCATCTAGCTTCTTATCAGCCTCTCTCATTGTCGGCCAGACCTGACAGCAATTAAATTGATTGCCATTTGCCTCTGCTTAACATTTTTTGCCCCATTCTCCGTCTCCCAGAGCTGCTGACTGCCACACGTTTGCAATGGAGATCCGCGGATATATTGGTGCTTGTTGCTGCGATTTTGGCACTGATATCTCAGGGCAGCGTCTTCGTCCTTTGGCCAGCAATGTCTTCGCAGCTGGAGCTGCAGTTGCTGGCAATACCTTTGTTGCTGATCTCATTTCGTTGGTGGGAGAATTTCGCCAACACACACGAGTCAATTGGTGAGTCACCTTTGCTCTTCAATATTAGACTGAATTTCACCAGTTAGACTTGTTTATTGTGAAGATTAACAAGGATTTTCCATAAAGAATTTTGCCATTAATTAAGAGACACATTGTTTTATTTAGAAAACACTTTAAAAATGCAATACTGGCGGAAAGATATTTTGAACGCTTTCGATACACTTTGATTGAATATGGTACATTTCATTCAACAATTTCGGTACAACAGAGAAAAGAGATAGTCTGTTAGGAACTAAACGTTTAATTAATATGTTAATTTTGGAATTGAAAAGAGATTGTTCTTAGCATTTATGACGAGGGGGAACTGTTCAATTCAAAAATATCTTCATTATACAAT
This sequence comes from Drosophila immigrans, assembly GCA_963583835.1. Lineage (NCBI taxonomy): Eukaryota > Metazoa > Arthropoda > Insecta > Diptera > Drosophilidae > Drosophila > Drosophila immigrans. The sequence goes on from OY757141.1 coordinate 31,041,552, forward strand.
GCAATATAAAATGTCAAAATTAAAATCACATAGAAAATTCTCCAATCAAAAAACACAGCTACTGACACATTCTGGTTTTATTCTGATTTTGAATCATGCTAGTTTTGACTTGGCTAGGTATTGATTGAAGAACGGAAATTTAAAATCAAGAAATTAATATTCTATGGAAATTATATAATATAAAAAAAATTAATTAAAATACTAATATGTATAAATATGTCAGAATAAATTAATTCAGATTATTCTAATTGTAGAAAAGTCTATAGTAACTCGAAACAGTGTAAATTAAATGCAATTAATTTGGGAAATTTTCGACGAATAACAATTTATGTACTATTTCTTATTCACTGAAAGTAAGATTATCTCTGCTTCCAAATATTCCTTGCCAAATAAAATCCATGAATTGTTTGTATCTTTTCAGCGTACATTATTCGCACGATACGCTTCAGCCGCTCTCGTTATCACACCTACCTGTATCTGGCCCCGTTGAAGATAGTGGTGTTTGGCCTGATGGGTTTCCTGTTGCACGGCCAGAACTTTCAGGACTACTTTAAGCTGTTCCTGAAGGCGTGGCAAACGCACTCCATACGACTGACGGTACGGCGAGCAAAAGAGCTCATTACGCGACTGCTATCTGAATTTTGTGCTCTCTGTTTCTCTGTTTATCGGAATTGCAGCACTCGGATGGTTTGCCGGATACGGTGAATTTGGCAGGCACAATCCCAATCAACGGCAGCTCGTTTATCAAGGCGCCGACAAGCAGACACTTCTCACTGCAGTCGAGTCCGAATGCCGTCATCTACGCACTCCTGCTGCAGGTCGTTGCAGCCTATTTGTGTCACATTTTCGGCAAGTTTGCGTGCAAGATAAAGATACAGAGCTTCAGCTATGCCCTGCCCCTTGGCCTGGCCACTCCGGTCACCGTCTGCCTGGCCACCTGGCTGGCCCAGATGCGTGCTGCGGATCTGTGCTCGCTGCACGGCCTGATGCCGGATTACCTGACCCTGCAGCCACTTGGCCGCAATCTGCAGCAGCTGGGCGAACGCAGTCTTGAGTACGCGCTGTGGTTGTGGCCGCTTTGGTGGCTGGCCCAGCTCTGGACGTGCCTGCATCTGTGGCGGGCGAGGAACGACAAGAACGCACCCACCGAGAAGCTGTACGTGTGTCCTTGGTACTGCGGCCTGCTGGTCGACCAGTGCTCCATGATGAACAGACGCGTTCTCGACTGGACCGATGAGTATCTGACCATCAAGGTGGGTGGCCGGCCAGTTGGCAACGAATCTAATTCGAATCTTCTGACTTCAAGTTCGTGTTAATGAATTATTGTAATCATGCATTCGCATCAATCATCATGCCACGCTTGTGACGTCAAATGTTTGCTGATTATCTCGGCTTTTGCCCTCCACATCCCACATCCAACTCTCTCTCTCTCTCTCTCTCTCTGTCTCTTTGTCTCTCTCTCAATTCACATCTCTTCAATATTTGCACAGGACTTTTTGGCTGCGTCGCGTTTCGCTTCAAATGTCAGGCAATGTAATTAAGTTAAATGACGGGGAAACTGCAAAGTTCTGGGAATGTTTGTATATGCCCTCTCTCTCTCTCGCTCTTTCTCTCCCGCATGTATTTTGTCTCTTTTTTCTCCACACTTTATGCGATAACTGGCGTGGCGTGTGTAGTGAAATTTTTGGTGCGTAGGTTTTGTCGATGTTAACTCAATTAAAAGTGCTACAGTTTTTGGTCCTGTGTGCGCTGCCAAAGTACTTTGGCAGACGTCAATGGATTTCGCCCCGAAAAGTGGAAACATAAATACACAGAAAGTAATTAAAATCAGGCCGCATATGTTGATTTTTCAAAAGCATAAATTAGACTGACAGTGAATTATATATTCCAAAAAGGGTCGTAATGCCATTAGCCACACATTAAGACATTCACTTATGCTGCATCACTTTACTTTTGACTTTCGCCAAACTTTAATCTCTAATGCTCGTCTGTTAATTACGCTTGCAATTGCTTTTCCATGAACCAAGTGCAGTTGGTAGATTTTGGAATAGTAACGAAAGCGAAATTTAATTACAAAATTTTCGACATTAAGAGAGAAGAATACAATGCAGCTAAGTTAATTAGATAATTTCTTAGTGGTTTATTTTATTATGAATACGTTGTTATATAGTAGCAAAGATTTTCATAAAATACAATTTACATATAGTCTAGAGTCTAATTTATTTCTGTTCATAATAATGCAGCTAAATTAACTAATGTATATATTTTTCAAGGCTTTTTAATATATTATTTTGAGTATGCGATATCATTTGATTATTTATTTTTATTCAGAATAATGCAGATACATTAATTATATAATATTTATGATGGTATTTCATATTATTAAAAATTTTTTTTCTAGTTGCAAAGACTTGCACATATTTATATCAATATTCAGATAGTTTGAGTCTGTTTTATTTTTATTCAGAATAATGTAGAAGCTAAATGATTTTATCAATTTGTTTCATGATATTTTCTATTTACCATGTTATTTGCAAAGATTTTCACATATTTAGATTTCTAGTGTCAATTAGTTTAATATTATTTTAAAGATTATCGCAAAAATCAATCGAAGTTATTTAATTATTTTGTAAAATACATAAGTGTTGCGTCTAAGAGCAGCAACTTTTGTTGAAAAATATTCAATCTTTCATCTCAAATAAATACCTGCAATTACTTTTATTCTTGCGGTGCACTCACAGAGCGATTTGACGGCATCAGGAGATGCGAAATCGGGCCTGGCAGCTGACGGCAGTGCGAGTCGCGATATACAGGAGAAGGATAAAATACCGCAGCTGATTGTTTGTGCAACAATGTGGCACGAGACCGAAGAGGAGATGATGGAATTTCTGAAATCAATTGTACGCTTGGATGAGGATCAATGCGCACGACGAATGGCAAAAACGCATCTAAATGGTGGCAAAGCGGATGATGAATACTATGAATTGGAAAGTATGTAAATATGTCAAGTGCATCCTTCTACTCTACATCTACTTCCACTTCCATTTCTACCTCTATTACGAGCACTTTACATTTCGGTTTCGTTTTTCAGATACTTGTATTCGGAATTTTGCATAAGCAACGAATCCTTGCTCTCGCCCCTTTTCAACTGCAGTTGTCAGTATCCTGCGTCCTGTGTCCTGCTGTCGTCGGCAGTTGTCCTGTTCCGTCTATGCAATTTGTATGCATACATAAAATCTATTCGTACTTATACGAGTATTTGCCTTTGGCTTTGCCTGCCCATATAAATTCCACAGCAGCCAGTGTCAAATTAGAAATTTATGCAAGCCAAATACAGTGCTGCATAAAAGTATCTATCCAGCAGCAGCAGCAGCTGTGCACTCCGAATAGTGAGATTACTATTTATAGCATTTGGCGTCTTCATTTCCGCATCTGCCAAAATGGCGCACAGCCAAAAGTTCTCCTCAAATCCACGTCACATATAAATTTGCGAAGTGCTTCACAAGTTTATGAATTATGCCACATTTTCACTGCCAAACTTCCGTGAGAAAAAAAATTAACTTTATGTGTAGGTATTATAATTACATAACTACTCATGCAATTTATTGAATCATTAATTTGAAAGAGTTTAACAATATTTATAATAATACAAATCATATGATATTTGATTAACATATTTTTTGAGTAAACATTTACTTTATATGTAGGTATTTATGATTACATAACTACTCAAGTATTTTATTGAATCATTATTTTAAAAGTCGTATAAAATATTAAAAAAAAAAAAAGAAGAAAATTAACAACTATTTATCTTTAAAAATTGCAATCTTCTTGTCATACAACATATTTTTTGAGTAAAAATTAACTTGATGTGTAAGTATTAATAATTCGTAATTATCATTTTATAATTTAAAATTAATTTTTAATATAGCTAATTGCTAGTCTTTAAGGAAATGCAACTCGTTCATCACTTAAATTAATTGTTTTCCTTCCAGCCAACATATTTTTCGACGACGCCTTTGTGCTGGATGAACGACACTGTCAGAACAAGAGGAATCCGCCGCTGAATGAGTATGTCAAGACCTTGATACGCACTCTAGATAAAGCCGCCTTTGAGATCTACGGGGTGAATATTAAAATCAAGCCGCCATTGAAAATTGAGACGCCGTACGGAGGTCGTCTGGTGTGGACGCTGCCTGGCCGCACCAAGATGGTGGCGCATCTGAAGAACAAGGATAAAATACGTCACAAGAAGCGCTGGTCCCAGGTCATGTATATGTATTATCTGCTGGGATTTCGCATCATGGAAACCGAGCTGCTGTCAGCCCGACGCAAGGCTGTCATCGCCGAGAACACCTTTCTGCTGGCGCTGGACGGCGATATTGATTTTCAGCCGCGAGCTGTGCAGCTGCTGATTGACCGCATGAAGGCGATTGATGAGCTGGGCGCTGCCTGCGGACGCATTCATCCCGTGGGTCGAGGTCCCATGGTCTGGTATCAGAAATTCGAGTACGCCATCGGCCATTGGCTGCAGAAGGCCACCGAGCATGTGATTGGCTGTGTGCTCTGCAGTCCCGGCTGCTTCAGCCTGTTCCGCGCCAGTGCTCTCATGGAGAACAGCGTCATGAAACGCTACACACTGGTCAGCTCGGAGGCCATGAAGATGGTGCAATACGACCAGGGCGAGGATCGCTGGCTCTGCACTCTGCTGCTCAAGCAGGGCTCTCGCGTCGAGTATTGTGCCGCCTCCGATGCCTTCACCCATTCCCCCGAGTACTTCAACGAGTTCTACAATCAACGCAGACGTTGGGTTCCATCCACCATCGCCAATATCTTCGACATCCTCGGCGATGCGAGCACAGTGGTGAAGAAGAACAACTCCATCTCCACGTTGTACATCATGTACCAGGGCATGCTGATGATTGGCACTGTGCTGGGACCCGGCACCATCTTCCTCATGATGGTCGGTGCCTTGGTGGCCGTCTTCTCCATTGATATTTGGACTGCCTTCCTGTGGAACTTCTGTCCCATTCTCGTCTTCATACTGAGCTGCGTCTATCTGAAGCAGAAGTTTCAGCTGCTGCTTGCGTTCGTGATTAGCGCAATCTATTGCCTGGTCATGATGGCTGTACTGATAGGTATCATCGTCCAGATGCTCGAGGACGGGCCTCTGGCGCCTGCTTCACTCTTCTTTCTGCTGGTCGCCGTCCAGATCACCATATCAGGTAGTGATTTTGAATCATACAATACTACTAGACTATAATTTAATAAGCTCGATGTGAGTATTTAAATGTCTTTATACAAAAAAACATTCGCTTTGGTGGATTATTGTTAAAATTACATCACTAAATTGTTGCCAGCTGCATGCAATCTAAACAAAATACATTCCAAAATCCCGTATGTTGTCAGAATTTATATTTTTCATATTTTAAATATTTATTTATTTATATTTATTAATTTTTTTTATTTTACTTACTATTTTTAAAGTTACCGTTTTAAACCCTAGTAAGTTATGGGTTAAAAATCCGTTTTAGAAGAAGAGAATCATTGTACATCATTGGATTATATTAAGTACTAAAATTCTCCTTGCATATATACACATTCCTCTAATTAATTAATAATTTAACTGCATATGCGTATTAAAGCTCTGATTCCCTTGCAGGCCTAATGCATCCCCAGGAATTTATGGCGCTAATCTGCGGCGTCATCTACTACATCACGATACCCTCGATGTACATGCTGCTGATGTTCTATTCGGTCTTCAACATGAACGATGTGAGCTGGGGCACAAGGGAGGCGCCTGTGCTGCGGGATGATGGCGAGGAATCTCCAAATGATCCGGACAACTATTTGCCAGGCTGGTTGAATGACTCGGTGCTCATCGACTCGGACCTGGGCGAAATAACTATGGTGGAGCAGCGTTTCTGGAGGGATCTGATCAAGCAATATCTGAAGCCCTTGGAATTGACCAAGGAGCAGAAGCAAACCATGGCCGATGACCTGAAGGAGCTGAGAAATATGATTGCCTTTGCCTTTGTGATGGTCAACGCCATCTTTGTGCTAATCGTGTTTCTGCTGCAGCTCAAGAAGGACTATCTGCATCTCAAGTGGCCCATCGATCCCACGGATTACGTGTCCTTTGATCGCGACAATCTGCAAGTGGGCATCTACAGGCAGTACAAGGAGCTGGATCCCATTGGCCTCTGCTTCGTGATATTCTTTGGCTTCATATTGGTCATTCAGTTCATCGCGATGTTCTTCCATCGCTTTGCCACGATGTCCCAGCTGCTGGCCACCATCGAGCTGGATTGGTTTCGCTCCAACGGCCAGCTGAGCGACGAGGATGCGATGCTGGAGTTGAATGGCAGCGCAGTTCACATAGCTCGACGGTTGCAGCGACCCAAGCGATTGTTTGGCGACGACGACGACGTGGATGCCCATCACTACGACGAGGTGGAGCTGGACAATCAGGAGGGTCGCAGGGAGAGCATGGCTCGGCGTCAGACCATCTTCAAGCTGCACGAGACGCGCAACAAGCAGCAGAGCGATTACAGCGATCTCGTGCGCAACTTTGAGCGACGCTTCTTCAGCGAGGATGAGCTCAACATGAAGAATCTGCCGCTGAGTCGCAAGTCCATCAAGCTGTTCCAGGAGCGACGCTCGGAGGCCAAGAGCAATGCAGCGGGCACGCCCCCCAAGGCTGGAGTTCGACCGCCTCTTGTGCCATTCCAGGCCAAGAAGGTGAGCTTCAGCAATGCCGCCAACATGCAGATCTACGACAACGAGTCGCAGTATTAAACATATGAATCTTCCATCTATCCATAGTCGCTTTATAGAGTTTTGTGCAGCGCTGTGGCAACAAAAAATATAATTAATTGCATTTAACTCAAGTGGCAAGTCAAGGCAGGACAGGCGAAGCTTACTTCCAGCATTCAGCACCAGGATGCCTTGCGCCTCATTAGCATAATTACAAGAAGGGCTTGTCGAGAGGGGCAAAGAGGGGTGGATGGGTTGTGGGTGGCGTCATTCATCAATGTCGTGGCGATGCTTAGAGTTAAGTGCTCCATGGCTGCGCTTTTTGTATTCGAAAGAAAGTTCGTTTCTTCGGCGCTCGTTGCGAAATGCAAATCAAAGTGTGATTAGCTTGGATTTGATGAAGTTTCTGCTGCAATGCACAACTTTTTACTGCCATCTGTCTTTCAGTTTGTGGGTGTGCATGTGTGTGGGTGTGTGCCTAGGTGTCAGCGTAAGTGTTTTGTAAGTGAATTCACCGAGTTTTTCTCAAGTAAAAGGAATGCACAACCCGGACCTACTGCTTTGCCAATGTGCATATATTAAAAGTGCAAGGAACTGGACAAGATGTGGACCCAGAGTAAAGAGGACGGCAAGGAAATATTGTAGAGGAACTGAGTAACCAAAGCGGAAGCCAGCAAAGTGATGAATTCACCCAAGTTATAGAATAATGAATAGTAAGTCAATAAGGCGCAAAAAAAGGGAAACTTTAATTGCCATCTTACGATAAAATGCACTTGAAAAGAAAATAATGCATAGCAAAGGAAACTAAGGTGATTAGCAAAAGTTGAATGGGCAGCAACTTAAATAATTAGTCTAAATGATGGTACAATAATCTGTATTTAATATGCTGAAATTCTTGCATCATAAAATCACACTACAAACACCCAAAATATTGATTACACTTTTGACCAAGCTATTAACCTTACACACCCCAAAACCGAACAATTCATTTGTTTCTCGTTTGCAACTGCAATATATATTCTACACAGAGAGCAGCGAAGCTGAGAGTAATGATATTTCTTGCAAGCTTCAATTATTGCTGCCATTGTTCATGAAATGCACAAGAAAAGGAAACCGAAGAATCGAATTTATGCCAGACTTGACACTGTTTTGGTTTTTGGTATTTGGCCAACGTTGCGTATGCGTAACATTGTTTAGCTGGGCCTCTGCCCAAAAGGCATATAAATTCGTATTTTCATATTTATGGATTTGTGCAGCAAAAAGCGCTCAATGGACACATAAAACATAAAACATGAAACGAAAACGGAAACGATACCGGCGCATAAAGTATGAAATTCGATTGAAAAACTTTCTATTTGCAGTATTTTTGCCGCCCGACGATTGCCACTTGCAGTGGCATGCAACCAGTTGGCCAGTCGGCCAGTCGGTAACATAATTTTGCACTTATCTGACCCCAGGCAGTGGCCTCAGTGAGTTACTTTGGATTTTCTATTTTTTGAATGGCTTTTCTATGCATTTGCAATTGCAATCGAGGACAACGGGCTGGACACGAAGCGACACCACGGGACACACAATAACAACAGTTTATTTGTCCTTTCTTCTTCGCATTTTTGCCGCTGTTGTTGTTATTTATTTTTAATGTTATTTAATTATGAAAATAATTCTGGCTTGGGTGGCCAGTTCAGTGGCCTGGCAACGGCTTTTGTTATGGCTTCGCCAACTTCTGTTCTGTTCTCGGTTGTTGCTGCTGTTTCTGGTGTTTTGTGAAAATAATTAAATGAAAGCTGCAGGATATTTGCGCACAATGTGCACTGATTATGTACCGTGTCCTGTTGCTCCCTCCCGCTTCCTCCTCCGGCCGTTGTCATTTCTCGCCTGTCACTCGCTTTGCCCTTCATGGTGCACTTTCGGTATAAACAAGTTCCACCATTTTTGTCAGTTAATTAATTTTTTCCTACTGCCTGCAATTTGATTAAAAGAGAATATTTTTTGTATTCCGCCAGTTGCGAGTTGGGTTCGAAACTTGTTATTAATTTTATAATCATATTTCTGATGTGCGTGTCCGTTGACTTGTTTCTGTTTGTTGTTTCCACGTGAGTGGCATTTAAGTATGGCTATCAATAAATAAGTGCCGCAGTGCACAAATACGAATAGTTATCTTCATTTCACCCAGTTAAGCTTGATTCTTTGATATGCTATTTATACGAGTAATCCAATGACAGAGTGTGAAATGTATTTATATCCTTTTGCTTGCATGTGCCAAGTTAACACATTACATTAACATGCGAGCTATATACAATCTATATACATGAATATGGACTCAACCCAGATATAATCCACATACAATCCACACACTCATCCACTTTAAAACCTTTATAGTTAAGGCGAATAGAATGCCTAATTTTGAGGGCAATGAATAAAAATGAAAGTAATTCGTTTTACACATATACTACAATTTTGCAGTTGGATTGCATTGGATTTAAATAATTGTTTGTCTTTTAGAAAACAATAATGAGCCCAAAATATATAAAATATTAATTAATGAAAGCGTTTACCTTTGTTTTTCTAAAATACAAGTCTTTTCTTTAAGCAATATTTCTTATTCCATCTAAAATAATGTGTTTGCACTAGTTGCATATATCAGATAGACAAATCGAGTCGATGGCATATTAAATTTATTAAATAATATCCATGCCATTAACGGTTAAAGTGAAAGCCATTTATATTGGCACACTTTTGGTTGGCTGATAATCCAGTCTCCGACAAATCTGCAGCAAATTTCTGCAAATAGATACAAACAGATGAGCAACAACAATGGCAGGAACAACAATGCACACAACACACGTAGAGCAGCAACAGCAACAGCAACAACTTGGACGGCTAAGCAAACAGCGAACTGTTAGATAAGCTCACAGTTCTCCCATGCCCCAGATGATAAGCGAGCAATGAACAGCAGCTATTCCATGTTCCGAATGTTTGCCATAATCTACAGCTGAGCTGATGTGTGTGTGTGTGTGTGTGTGTGTGTGTGTGTGTGTGTTGTGCTTGTGATTGATAACATGTCTAATTGAATCACAACAAGAGCTGCAAGAGCAGCAGACGAAGGCTCTCTCACACCAATTCTAATCGCAATCGCAATGAGTACTTACAATTACACATGTTTGCGCTTCATTATCAGTAAGCAGTAAGCAGAAGGCAGAAGCAGAAGGCAGAAAGCTGCCAGTGCCACAGCTCGGAGCAGTTTGTCACTTTGATCGGTGTGTGCATGGATCCAAAACAATTCAGAATCAGTTGAATTCGTTGGGTTTTGCGGTTCGGTCCCCGTTGAATTCTGCCGCTGCGACTTCGCTTTCGATTGCATTCTGTGATATTCGCTTGTGATCAGATCCTGATCAGGATTTCTTCACTTCTACTAACTAAATTTAAAGTGTTGTTTGAACTCTGTGCAATTTATAATCGACATATACAACCATGCTGCGTAATAGCTATAAAGCACTGCGCAACAATTTATTAAGCAATACCTGGAGGGCAGCGAGCTCCCATGGACCCAGACAGCCAGTGAGTGATTAAAAAAAAACATATAGTATTCAGAAAAATAAAATTAAAATATATTATTGAAATTAACATTATTAATTGTGAATGACTGTATTTTTATTTCGTATTCAGAATCAGATGATTTTGCTGAGTTTGTGAATGTAGGTTTCTAGGTTACAGTGAATATATGAAATACAAATAGTAGTAATTGAAATATTATTTGATAATTGCAGCATAAACAATTTTTATACCCGCTACCCATAGGGTAGAAGGGTATTATAACTTAGTGCCAACAGAAAATGTATGTAACAGGCAGAAGGAAGCATCTCCGACCCCATAAAGTATATATATTCTTGATCAGTGTCAACAGCCGAGACGATATAGCCATGTCCGTCTGTCCGTCTGTCCGTCTGTATGAACACCTAGATCTTAGAGACTATAAGAGCTAGAGCTACCAAATTTGGGGACAGTACTCCTATATGTCCTACGCAGATCAAGTTTATTTCAAAAGTTGGATGCCACGCCCCTTTCCGCCCCCAAAAGACTGTAAAAGCCGTAATAATAGACCTAGAGCATTGAATTTTGGTATGCATAATAATTATTATATTCTCAATGATTTCCATGAATTTGGTTGAGATCGAATGAAAAAGAAGGAAGTTATTAAAGAATCAATTTTGTATGCAAAATTCACTTGCAGCTGCCCGCGCTTTGTTTGTTTAGTTGACAGTGTGACCATAACGGTGTTGTGGATTTTTATTCGCTATTTTCAAATATATACACAAAAAAAACAAGTTTTAGTATATATGGTATATTTTTTGTTAAAATATCATTTAAGTTTTTTGTTTTCTCTCGAAATGGGTTGCGGGTATCATACGGTCGAGCACTCTCGACTGTAGCTTTCTTACTTGTTTTTATTAAAATTTTAATAAAGTGTGAAATTGTTTTTATTTTTTTCACTAGTTTTATCCAATAACAATGAATGTTGTTATCAAACTTAAAAATTTTTGTATTTGTTTTCGATGAGCTTGATCCAATAACAATGAATGTCATTATCAAATTTAAAAGCAAAATATAAATGCCTGAAATAATGATAACAATAATTATCTTTTCTATATATTTTTTTGAGTTTTGTCTGGGTTGTTGAACCTTGCTATTTATTTCGGTATTCATGAAATTCGTGTTTTTGGAAGCAACTGTTCAAAGTACTAATTGTATAGTTCATGTTAAAGCCTATAATATATTGCAGATTGCTCATTTTAATTTGATTTATGTGGAATACTTTTCTGTCCTGTCGTATAAGTTGAGAGTTAAACATTCCTTATCATTTAGCAAAGCTGTGCAGTCTGCAAACATATTGCTGGACTTTGATTTCTATTGCCCACACAATGCAGATTTGAACTAGTATATATAAAAGAAACTGGAACCGGTGCAGTCTAGATCGGCCACAGAAGCTATATAGTATTTAGTCTACTTATTTTATTAAAAAGCAAACGTGTGGACGACTGATAAGAGATAATTCTTTTGCGCATAAGTTGATTTAAATGTGGGGGAAAATTACCGACACCATGAGAGAGCCACGGGAAGCCCAGCTGATGTTGACGTAGTCGTATCTGTATCTCGATTCGAATGACCACAGTCAATACTAAATGGCGTCAAATGGTTGCCATTTTTCGAGTGTCCACAGATTGGATTATATAAGTTGCTGATTGGGGATACCGCACACTCATAGATTAGGCACAAAATTTTCCTTGGCACTAAAATTTAATCAGCACTCAATCAGCACCATAAAAGAGGCAACAACGACAACAATAACAGACGAAATGTAGTTGAAGATTTGAGTTCGCTTTATTTTTTATGACAAATCGAAGTGGCAACAGCTTGGAATGGTTAAAAGGATGCTTGGGTCTCTAAACTGGGCCATCAAACTGCTTTGGGTTGGGCTAATTGAATGGACGGCTGCCATCGATTTATGTATTTTTTTCGGATTTGGGTTTGGGGTTCATTCTGACGGATTGTGGGGCGTGCTGTAAATCATTTGCAGTTTTAGGTGCAGATTGAAGGACATGCAAAACATACAGAATAGGAATGTATAGTACATATAGAAAGTGTGACAGTTTGGGAGGGTGCGAAAGCGAAAGGAAAATAAAAATGTATTTGCATGACATGCTGATAAAATGTCACAAAAAGCGTTGTCGCAGCATGACAGCTGGCAGGACAATATGGCGTATACGTGTTAAAATAAATTGTATAGTGTAAATATTGTATTACAAAACTCCGTACGAGCGAGCGAGATGGGGAGAGAGAGAGAGCGAGCAATTGGGAATGATTTCGCCCGAGGCAATCCAATGCCGTTCGTTGCTCGCCTTTTACAGCAAACTTAAAACCCCTTTAAATATGCATCAGCCAGCCCTGGCCCTGGGCAAGGGTCGACAGCTGCATTTGCATATGTCCAAAGTCCAAAGTCCATATTCCGTAGTCGGAGTCCAAAGAGTCCAGCGCTGCCTTTGACACTCAAAACGTTTTGGCTAGGTCAGGGTCATCACTCCGTCACCCTTCCCCTCCCATTCCCGTTCCTCTCTCTCGCATCAACCCTCGTGTTGACCGCTTTTGTCGGCGTCATCGTCGCCCCAGTTTGACACGTGTTGGCAGTTATGGGGCAGCTATCGGGAGGGGAACCAGCTCCAGTCAGTGTGTGTGTGTGTGCGTTTGTGTGTGTGCGTGTGCGGTACATCATAAAAAAGCGAAACAGTGGAGAGAAAGAAAACATGGCAGAGCGAAACAAGCGTATAACACAGCAAACAACAAGCGGCAAAACAGCGTAGAATTGTGTAGAGCATGAGAATCACACAGCTGTTGTCTTTTTTTTTTTTGTATGGCACTGGGATGAGAGCGGGAATCACTTGGGAACTTTAACATGCCATAATTGACGCCACATTAGCTGGCAAATAGGAACTAGAAACCCATAAAGTTTATCACTTTATCGCCACAATATTTTTTAAACAATCAAATGTATAAGGAATTTTTGTTTATAGCCAAATAGCCAATATGGTTTTGTTGATGCTTATCTGATGCCGCTCTAAGTTAATCTTGTGGAAACAAAAACTTTTCAAGATAAATATTAATTTGACAAAAGATTTTAAAACTATCGTGGAAAATATTGTTTGATAAAAATTGAAATATTAATTATTTTCAATAGATTTTTAATTTTGTATTATTTATTTAATATTTAGTTTTTTGTTTAATGAATCTCATCAAGTGTCTATAAATGTATTCAATCAATTATGCATGCATAAATTGGAAATGTAAATATTAATATTATAAAAAGGTTTTCCACAAAATAGTATAAAATAATATTGATCATTTTGAACACTTCTTCTTCCGAGTAAATAAAATAAAGCACCTCATAAGAAGTAAATTACATATTTGAATTTATATTACTTAATATTTAATATGATATCATGAAAATTAAAAAGAAAAATGATTATAATAATGGATTGCAATCCATTTTTGATGTTAATTTCGTTGAATCTGTCAATTTATTCAATATGCCTTCCCATTGTACGGGCCATTATTTTTTTATACTATTTAAACTCGTGGCTGACCCTCTTCCTGCCCGTTTGTGCAGACCATTAAATGTTCTATGCCCTTTTCCGAGTTTTATTTACTTTAACAACCGTTTTTTCTCAGTTTTATTTATGGGCTTATGACGCCTGCCTACGCACCGCCATAAATTATTCCGGCAGACGAAACTTATTTGGCAGTCAACAATTTAATTGCTTTATAATTAGATTTTTGACAGGCATAAGTGCTTAACCCTAGATATTCGAGAAAAACAACAATTTCTTATCATTAAGGAAAACATAGAACTGTAAAATCATTTGATAACAGGCCCTAAACCAATTAACTGAGCTGGAGCTGCCAGGCTGATCAAACAATAGCTCAAGGTTAGTTCTAGATTCTATAGTCAAGTGCAGTGGAAGTCAACAAATACATACATCATTCGTACTTACATCAGTCAACGAATACATCACGCATACGCCCCGCTGACAAAAAGACAAAGGCGACGGCACGCTTATAATACTTATTAGCTGCTATATCGTAGACTGGGTTTGTTTTGACGCCCGTAATGATAACACAATTGAGTGTGCTGTTTTTTGATAACACAGTGAAATGGTCAATAACCATGGCGATTGTCGAATAAACCAAACACAGGCGTGCAATAATATTTTTGCTGTCATTTTGGCTGATTTGTGTGGGAATCCGAGTTGCCGTTCACTGAACATTTTTATGGAGTGTAGTTTAATCGTATTGACTACTTTATAGCTGACAGCTTCATAATATTGACTGTCAATTGTAACGAATTGAAAATATTTACGCCTCAATTTAATTTACAATTGAGTTGTGCAATAATTGGCATTGAGTTTGCCTTTGCCTTCGCCTTTGCCATTTGCCTTTGATTTCGCTGTAAAATATGTGAACACAAGTACTTGCCGCCTCTTTATTGCGCCTGAAAAAAAGCCAATCAATGGGAAGACTAAACAAAATGTTGAGTAGAGTCACTCGAGTGTGCATTGGGCGACGACTCTGATTGATTGATGTGTTGGGTAGGAATAAAAAGTTGAAATAACTGCATAATGGTCGAGAGAAATCCTAATGGAAATGTAATTCTGCAAAGAATTAAAGCTTTTTGCAATTTATTGTTCGCATATTTAATCCCATTATTTCTGTGTTTCATTTATTACACAAATTGATTGTTTAAAGCATGAATATAAATTTGGACAGTTCTTTGCTCTTCAAATATTTGTACAATTTTTAAAAATTATTTTCATTAAATTTGAAACCTTTTTGGTTACTACAAAATACTTCTGGCGGTGATGGAATCTGTTCTTTTATTTTTTCAACTGTCAATCCGTGTTATGTTGACGGAAGCACTCGCTGAACTGATATTTCCGACTACCGGGAATCAATCGCGCTGGCTTTTGTTTTCCGGAAGAGAGCACGTAAAGCGTCATACGAATATTGACTTACCAAATTGTGTGTCAATCGTATTCGATGCGAGTTGCGTTTAAGCTCTTGAAATGCATTTGGAATAGAATTTAAATGCGAATTTTGTGGACTTGGTTTTGTTTTGCTGTGGGACTGAAAAGCATATTGGATATTAAATTCAATTAGCCATAATTTGGAATTAATTATGCAAGTGTAAATTGCACATTGCGCATACGCACAGTGAACTAAAAAAGCAATTACCACACATAATACTTAATTATTAGTTATGGCTGATGGTCATTTATTATGCACATACACGTAGTTACAGCTCTGTAGACTTAGCTTCAATAGCTGATTATGATTTACACACGAACACAAAACTGATTAAGCTCAATGATGATTAGAAATTCAGGAACCAGGCGGTCTAATTAATTGAATTGCCATTTGCTGCTTTTATTTGCAAACTCTTCGCTGTCGTAATTTACGACCTCATCGTGTGTGAGTCTGTTTACTGATTGATAACATCGATAACGACAAGAATCAGAATCATAATCGGAACGGGAATTGCATTGACTTTGACTTTTGAATTATACTCGTATTTATGACTTGCATTCACGTTGTTTCTGGATTGTTTTGTTTTGCAGTTGTTGCCGCCCGAGAAGCGATTGGAGAAGGCCCATCCACAGTTCACGGAACGCAGCCAGCTCAAATATGCTCGTCGCTTGGTCGTCAAGTTGGGCAGCGCGGTGATCACGCGAGAGGACAATCATGGATTGGCCTTGGGCCGCTTGGCCTCCATTGTGGAGCAGGTAAGAACTGAATTAGTCTGTGCTAAATTCAATGAAGCTTAACTGCGCATTTGCACAGAGAGAAAAGACTTGCTAAAATCAAGAAAAAACTCTTTAATAAAATCCGCATGATGCAAATTCTATAACAATTCTAGATTGACAATTTTTAAATATGGTTATTTTAGATTTGACTAGGATGAGAAACATTGTCATTTCGGAAATATATTCTTCACTCAACAATGCAAAAATGTTAAAATTCAACACAGAAAGATAATTCCCAAGTCAAGAACAAGTTTTTCTATTTAGATTGGTTAAAAAAACCAACAAAGAATTAGTTTATTATTCACATTTTATTTTTTTTGTATTTTTAATGTATATTTACATATTTTTAGTTGCTCTTCTTTTTCGAACATAATTATTTTCAAATAAACTTTTCTATATCCAAATCGAGTTTCAACCCCAGAATCTCATTCCAGAAAGATTTAAATCTTAAACAAGATCATACAAAATTTGTTTAAAAAATATTTAAAATAATAAAATCTTATTTCAAGAATTACTTTCAAAATCTAAATATTCTCAATCTAAACAAGTTTATTCTGAGTTAATTAATTTTTCCCACTGTTTATATATGTATATTATATTCGATTTTTTCTGCTTTTCTTAAATTTGACTCTTTTTTTCGTAGGTTGCCGAGTGCCACTTGGAGGGACGCGAGGTTATTATGGTGACCAGCGGTGCTGTGGCCTTCGGCAAACAAAAACTGGCCCAAGAGCTGCTTATGTCGCTGTCGATGCGCGAAACCCTTAATCCCAAGGACTCCAAAGAGGTGATACACAAATCATGATTGCCCAAAACTTCGGCTAATCCTTGGCTTATTTATTAGTTCGATGGCGCCACGTTGGAGCCACGTGCGGCCGCTGCGGTGGGTCAATCGGGTCTTATGTCCCTCTACGATGCAATGTTTGCGCAATATGGCGTTAAGATAGCACAGGTCGGTTGACCACAGTCACAATCACAATCACAATCACAATCACAATCACACTCACAATCCCAACCAATTCCAATTTGCAATTATGGGACCACGAAACTGAATTTACAATTTCGGTTTTAGGTGCTGGTGACCAAGCCGGATTTCTACAACGAGGAAACACGCAACAATCTCTTCTCCACGCTCTCTGAATTAATTAGCCTAAATATTGTGCCAATCATAAACACGAACGACGCCGTCTCCCCACCAATGTTCATACGTGACGATGAGCCAGCTGGCGGTGCCAGAAAGGTGAGAACAACTTGCTGTTCCATCTTAGCCCCTTCTAATCCTCTCTGCCATTGCAGGGCATCCCCATTAAAGACAACGACAGTCTGTCGGCCATGCTTGCCGCTGAGGTGCAGGCGGATCTGCTCATCCTCATGTCCGATGTCGATGGCATTTACAATAAGCCGCCGTGGGAGGATGGCGCCAAGCTGATGCACACCTACACCAGCGACGACATGAACAGCATCGAGTTTGGCAAGAAGTCGAAGGTAAGTGGCGGCTCAGAGGATTTCCTTAAATTAATTCCTCTTTCTACGCTTACTCAACAGTTGGGCTTTAACGTATATTATTGAATTTACAATTATTTATACCATTTATAGTATTTTAGTAGTCGATTCTTATTTATTAAGTTACTTGCATATATTTCTCAATATTTACAAACATTTTTTGAATTTGAAGTGTTGTCAATTACATTATAAAAAATAACAAAAATAAAGTTACATGCATTGATAGTTACATGCAATTATTTAATTATTATTGTAGTAATATTTATTGCTAAATTGCATTTTTAAAAAAGTAGCTGAATATAAAAATATAAATATAGAGTTAGTTCAGAGTAACTTTTCATAATATTAACTTGCAATTATTGCATTTTAATTGTTGCCAAATTTATAGTTAATTTGCATTTCTGAAATATGAAATCTGAATCTTGAAATATAAATTTAATAGAATTAAGCATTAAAATCCAATTAAGAAATATCACTTTTCTTAATATTTATTTTCAATTATTTAGGTTTAATTGTGGTCTACTTTTTGTTAATTAAATAGTAGCTAAATAAAGAAATATAAATACATATAATGTTAGAAGTAAGCCATAAATACTATTCGCAAACAAGAGTAAATAACGTAATTATCTTCAGTGAATATATTCATAAATTATTAACGATCATAGGACCATACTCTATAGGAAATAAAAACATCGTTATTCTTAGCAACCTGAGCAAAGTGACAGTCATGCAATCTGCAATTGTTTTGCTGCTGCTGTTTTTGCTATGGTCATTTCATTAGCGCAAATCTTGTTAAATATTTAAAAGGCAAAACGCGTTGACACCGCAGCAACTTTTGCACAATAATTTCTCAGCACAGTGACAGGTACAGGAAGCGGAAGGAACAGCAGTAGAAGTAGCAGTAGAAGTAACTGTGGCAAATAGCAAGTAATGGGGAACGGAGGGGCAGCGGCAACAGCTGCAGGTTGCAACTTAATGGTGTTTATTACAGGCGTTTGTTTATTGCATGCTTCACACTTTGGTTAACTATTTATAAGGCTCCACGGCAATCTTGCTTCTCACTCCCCATTCCTCGCATTACCATTTCCATTTCTTGTTGCAGGTCGGCACCGGTGGCATGGACTCCAAGGTGAAGGCAGCTACTTGGGCTCTGGATCGGGGCGTCAGCGTCGTTATATGCAATGGCATGCAGGAGAAGGCTATTAAGACAATTGTGGGTGGCAGAAAAGTTGGCACATTCTTCACGGAATCAACGGAGAGCGCCAACTCGGTGCCCGTTGAGGTGATGGCCGAGAATGGTAAGTGGCATAATAGAGACTGGCACAATGAATAGTCCATTGTCCGTTGTCCATTGTCAGCAACGAGCAAAGAAAGAAAGCAACCCCAGTCTAGTGGGGCTAATAACAATATCACAGCAAAGTTTCTTTTCTTTTTCGACAATTGCAGCGAGATAAAAGTTTCTGACAACATGTTAAGCGACTAAAATTATTATTTAATTTGCAATAAGCAGACACTTTTATTTTAGTGTGTATTTAAAAGAATTGCACATGATAAAAGTTGATGATAAAAATAATTATTTAATTTTCAAAAAGTATGTAGTTTTGTCTAGCATTTATTTTCCTTTTTAACTACTTTATTCTGTTAGCTTCTTAAATAGTTGTAAGTATGGCTAATAACAATATCACAGCAAAGTTTCTTTTCTTTTTTGACAATTGCAACGGGATAAAAGTTTTTGACAACATGTTAATCGACTAAAATTATTGTTTAATTTGCAATAAGCATACAGTTCTTTTTTATTATGAATTTAAAAGAATTACTTATGATAAAAGTTGATGTTAAGCGACTAAAATAAGAATATAATTTTGTGCAGTATTTATTTTTAATTTAAACTGCTTTATTCTGTAAGCCTCTCAAATAGTTGTATGGAAAGAAGAAACACTTTAGGGCAACGAGTTCTATGTGGGTCAACAGAGAGTGATATTCTGAGTGTGAAATGATTTGGTTAGTTGAGTTAATAGAGTGCATTACAGCCAGTGACACTGCGAAGTAGTTTTGGGGCATGTTGCAAGTATTTGGTTTGGTCTATGTTAAATGTTAAGTGGCTTTCAATGAGCGCGAGTTGTTGGCTTGTGTAGCTGAATGCTAGCATGCCAGAGGCTACACTCCAAAAGTGCCTCGCTGACGTAGTAGCCATTTAGTTTGGACCCACTGTAGATGCCGAGTCGTCGAGCAGAGGAACGAGGTCACAGTGGCTGCCTGTTGAGGTTAACCGTCATCGTCGTCGTCGTTGTCGCCGTCGATGTTGCTGCATCCTAGTGGCAAGACTAAATGGCAACAGTTTGGCCTGACGGCGCCAAAAGGTCTGGCTAAGGCTTGACTGGCATGTTGTACAGCAATTTTTAGTTGGCAAGTTTAATTTAATTGTTATTAGAGACAGCTGAAACACGTTGATGGCAAACAGCTTGGGAAGTGCTTGTTAATTAGCAAGCTCCAACTTGTTGCAACTTTTATTATTTTTTGCACATTTTTTGGGGGGCAGTTGTAAGTGGACAGTCTGTTGCTCTTGTTGCCATGATAGCAGCTTTAAAAATAAATGTACAACAATTTTGTTTCCTATTCGATTTAGCGGTTGATGAGTTTAAGCTTAAAAATCCTAAAATATTCTGAAATCTATGAATTCAACTCTTGTTTTCCGAATGTCAGTTTTGTCGCTGAGTACATAAATTTTTAGCTACTTAATAAAAAGCAATTGAAAGTAACAGATGCGAATATTATTTTATGGATATAGGTACATATGTACACATGTTACATATATCTGCTATAGATCCGAAGAATGTTGAACTTAATTTCAACAATTTAATTGTTACTTTAAAAATCATCTATAATTTTTGTTTTTTATATCTAAAATTAAAATTCTCAATTTCATATTTCAAAATTTTTTCCTGATTATAAATCTCTGATTTGGATGAATCTTATTGCACTACAACAAGATTTTATTTAATTTAACAAATCTATGACTTCCATTTTTGTATGTATTCTGTTGCTCAACAAACATTTTAAGTTGAATTGCAACGATGATTTGAAGATCGTCCAGTCCAAACTTGTTTTTCTTTTAGTCACTGGTTGACCTACAACTAGTTTAAGTAGTTATCCTTAGCCCGAAATGCTTGCAGCAATTTTTCATTTCTTTATTCTCTCTTTCCCCTTCGACAGCTCGCATTGGCAGTCGACAGATGCAGGCTCTGACTGCTGCTCAACGTGCCACAGCCGTGAACAACTTGGCCGATCTGCTGGTCAGCCGGGAGAAGTACATTTTGGATGCCAATGCCAAGGACTTGGCCGAGGCGAAAAAGAATGGACTGGCCAAACCGTTGTTGTCGCGTCTATCGCTCAATTCGGCCAAGCTGAAGAACCTGGCGATTGGTTTGAAGCAAATTGCTGACGACAGTCACAGGGTAAGTAAAAATCAAATTATTCTCGCAATGAAGAAAGTTTAATCAAATTGCATTTGTTTGCTGTCCAAAAATTATGTTAAAAGTGTTGAAATTGTTGTTGAATTTAAGAAAAAAGAAATGGGTGCTGCTCTGGGAGTTGTCAGCTCAGCAAAGTGGTCATTTTATGAGGCTACAACAATGGCTGCTTGGCACACAGTGACATGAACAACAACGACGACGACAACAACTAACGAGCACGACAATGGAAGCTGAAACTGTTGGCCATATGCAGCTACAGCTTCCATGCTTTAACAACATTATGAAATCTCCAAGCAATTTTACACTTCAACAAAAATTGACACCAGAAGGGGGAGGGGTGAAGGGAGGGGCAAAGGGAGCAGAGCAGAGGAGTAAGACCTAAGCAAGTGGAAGATAAAAGACAGCTCAGTTCCCTATATATACTGTACTGCTTGCCCGTATACTGTTCCGTGTGCGTCTTGGCAGTGACATTAACCCGCACACACACACTCTGCAAATAGTGGCAACTGTTGATGGAATAGTGAGGGGGAGGGGGCGTAGTGGGCGTGGCACTGGGAGGCGACTCGCTCACTTGCCAGCCAGCCGTTTTATTGGATGTGATTGTGCGGAAACGCAAAACTTTTTGCTGCTTGAAAGCAAAACTTTTTTCCCATCATATATATATAGTATATACATATATGTATATATAAATATCTGTAGGTTATATATATGTATAAAACAGGCAGTGGCGAAATTGTGACACAAAATGGCGGGAGAGCAAAAATCATAAAATGAAAAAAAAAAGTGAAAAGCGAAGCAGCAGGAAAAACCCATAACGCACTCAATAAATGTTGGATGGATGGCAGCAAGTATAGTATTGCTGTGTGCGACAAACAAATGCCGCGGACATTTTTATTTTGGCCGCGGGGCAGCATTCAAAAGTTGAGTGCGATGTTGCACGTGTGTCTGCCACGCAGCCAGGAGTCGATAAAAGTACGAGTATGTGCGATATATAGTATATATATATTCATGTGTGTTATTATATGTGGCCAATTTCGATTTGAGAAGCTACTCAAAATTGAATGGATTGCGAAAACTTTAACATCACTTAATTTTACTTAGACTTTAAAAAAGTTATATATATTAGTAATAAAAATGAACGGTTAGTTTTTGAAATTAAAACACTTATTTTTAGTTCGAATTTCAATGTCTCTTTTCAACCAAAGTTATCAATAATGACAATTAGTTTTTCAATTTAAAAGATTGCGCAAAACTTAACATCACTTTTTTTTATTGATACTTTAAGTAAGTCAGAAATTTACAACTTATCGCTTTTGACTATAAGTTATCAATAATAACGATTAGATTTTCGATTTAAATACGTGCCAAATTTTTTACATCACTTACTCTTACTGATACTTTAAATAAGTCTGAAATTAACAATTTATCCCTTTTGACCCAAAGTTATCAATAATAACGATTAGTTTTTTCGATTTAAAGAATATCGAAAACTTCAACATCACTTATTTTTACTTCTACTTTAAATGAGTAAAAAATTAACAATTTATGCCTTTTGACCCAAAGTTATCAAATAATAACGATCAGTTTGTCCATTTGCCGAAAACAGGAAATATTTTATTAACATGTTGTCGAAGGCAAATCGTTAAAGTTTTCAATGGGCCTCTTACAGCGGATGCATAATACATTAGTTTGGCCGTTGCCCAGCACCACAAAGTCAACACAAAAAGTTATTATGCTTTGCCATATTAACGGTGCATAATGAACTTCTCTCTGTAAATTGAGTGTGGCCCACACAGAGCGCCTTTTAAGCGCGTCCAGAGCCAAGCTGGCCATGACTTATCCAATTGTCCTTTGTAAATATAATTTAAAGTTTTTCACCCTACGATGCCAAAGTCAATAATAATGACCATATAACCAAATTTACTCAGTGCACAACTTGAGTTCCAGTTCCTGAGCTTGATGTTGGTCGGACTAAGAATAATGGTGTGAGTTAGAAGGGTCTTGGGCCATGTCTTTGGCAAGTCTTGGTGTTGGGCTTGGCTCATTCTTTGCAAACGAGGCAGACAGCTGCTGTCAGCACAAGCAATCCGCCTCCTTCGGTCTCCCACTCAGGCGTTCGCAATCTTCACGTTGTCTGCAGCCAATTTCCAGCAGCAGCGCCTTTTTTTTATAGCGCACACGAAGCAGGGACTCAAAATGGGGGCCAACAGCAGCCCATTAAAAATAAATAAAGATTACGACAAGATGAACGTCTTGATTTATGTAAAACAGCCCCAGCAAAACGTCCTCGAAAATGGACGCCAGGGATTAGAATTGGCAACTGGGCAGCCACGCCACGCCACGCCACGCCTTGCATAAATACTATACGACTATTGAGTTATTTATGCTATACTACATGTGTATGGCGGCCATATAACGCCGGCATACGTTGCGTATGAGTAATGCATTAAGTGCTGACTTGTCAATTGGCTCTTATCTCTCTCTCCAGAATGTGGGTCGTGTTCTGCGTCGCACTCAACTGGCCGATGGACTCGAGCTGAAGCAGGTGACAGTGCCGATTGGTGTGCTGCTGGTTATCTTCGAATCCCGTCCAGACTCATTGCCTCAAGTGGCCGCTCTCGCCATGGCATCCGCGAACGGTCTGCTGCTGAAGGGCGGCAAGGAGGCGGCGCACAGCAACAAGGCGCTGATGGAGCTGGTCAAGGAAGCGCTGAGCAGCGTGGGTGCCGAGCATGCCGTGTCCCTGGTGAGTATCATTGCCATCATCCCATCATTCACATTGCCACTAAACATTGCATACGGGTTAGGTGTCGACCCGCGAGGAGATCAGCGACTTGCTGGCCATGGAGAACCACATCGACCTGATTATCCCGCGTGGCTCCTCGGAGCTGGTGCGCAACATTCAGGAGCAGTCGCTGCACATTCCCGTCCTGGGACACGCTGAGGGCGTCTGCCACGTCTACATCGACAGGGATGCCGATCTGAAGAAGGCGCTGCACATCGCTCGCGATGCCAAGTGCGATTATCCTGCAGGTAAAACCACTTTAAGAATAACACGTCAAACATATCAAAATTCATTATAAAGACATTTTCAATATAGAAAATATTTATTATATATTAAGTTTGAAAAATATTTTATATTACTTACATGCTGAAATTCATATTACATTTGCATTAAATATCTATAACATTTTACTGTTTAGTATATGTGTATTTATATAACTTGAAAACAATTTAATTTGCATTTTATTTAATATTAAATAAATACACAAATACATATAAAATTTGTGTTAGCTGGTAAAATATGTTGATTACATTCTATCGATATTTAATTTGCATACAAACATTTTAATTATTTAAAGAATAAATTTACATAATAACATGTTTTTATAAAATTTTCAATATTATTAATTAATTAATTAAATTCATATTGAATTTTTCGGATATAATATTACTTACTTGCTTAATACAAAAAATCTTTATTATTCTTTTCAATAATTATTCAATTTGTTAAGAACATATTTGAATAATGATGTGTATTTATTTGAAATAGAAAAATTTTAATTTGTTGCATAATTTATATTCATTATTCGTAGAAATACATTTTTATTATATTGTACTATAAGTTTTTTACTCTTGTCAATATTAAATTTGCGAAATTTAATTGATTGCAGCCTGCAATGCCATGGAAACATTACTCATTCACGAGGATCTAATGAGTGGCGAGATTTTCAATGATGTCTGCAACATGCTGAAACGTGAGGGAGTCAAAATCTATGCGGGACCGCGTCTAAATCAGCAGCTGACATTCGGTCCGCCTGCGGCGAAGAGTCTGAGGCACGAGTACGGAGCGCTGGAGTGCTGCATTGAGATTGTGCCCAGCTTGGAGGAGGCCATTAATCACATACATACATACGGCAGTGGCCACACGGATGTCATTGTTACGGAGAATGGTAAGAAAATTGAAAATTAATTTCAATCGCTTGCAATTGAAGCAGAAAAATTGTTTGCTTATCGTCGCCATGGGAGTAGAGAGGCGACAGAAGATAGAAGCGGAGGGGAACTTCCTTTTAGAGCTAATGACAGTTCAATGTGCGGGTTATAAATAATTGTTGTGAGCGCCCCTATAATGCATAATGGTTTTGGTTATTGGTTGCAGAAGTTTGGCATATTTCGATTTATTACCCAGCTTACAATGTCAAATGAAGGATATGAAATTATCCTGACATGCAGATACAAAGGCAAATGAAAATGCCAAATTCGAATTGCTGGTCAAGTTTATTTATTTTAGATTTCATTGTCACATAATCTTTTGAAATAATAGGAAACAATTTATACAAATTTAATAGCACAAATTTATGGCCTCAGAAAAGTATTGAAAACAATTTGTGTATTGTGAAAAATGAATTTTAATTTTTGTAAAAGAGGCTAAACAAAATACAATGCAAATCGCTGCTCAAATTTATATATATTCAAATTTTATTGTCACAAAATCTTTTAGAAAACTGTTCAACAATTTATGTAAATTTAAAAACATTGAAAATGTTCTTTATTCAAGTTTAACAGCCTTAGAAAAATATTTAAAAACATTTCAGTGTGATGAAAAATGAATTTATATTTAAAAAAAATGTTTAGCTCCAACCACTTGCAATGTAATTTGTATAATTTGAATGCGAATGCACGTGCAAACTATACGTTTACCACTGTGTGATCTGACCTGTGTGGTAATTTAATTAAAAATGCCAATGCCAAACGCCACAGAACACTAGCCAACTAGCCAACGAGTATAAGCCAAGTTAGCAGTGCATTTGCATGCGTGACGTGTGACGTCATCGAAATTGTCGTGGCAAATAATGAAAATGCTGGGGTCAGGTTTTGTTTGGCTAAATCAACTCGTGATGGCTGCCACAACAAATTTAAATCATTTGGGAAATTAATTCTATTCAGCATTCAGAATGTTCTCATGTTTGCATACTACACGTTGCCATATTGCACACTGCATATTGCATTTTATATATTTTCCCATTTTCCTATTTTCCCATTTTCTATTTCATATACATATTTTGCACTTTCTGTTCACAACATTTTCTCTCACTCTTGTTTTTTTGTGTCCATTTCGTGCAGATGCCGCTGCAAAACATTTCCTTGGCAGCGTGGACAGCGCCTGTGTGTTCCACAATGCGAGCTCGCGTTTTGCGGACGGCTTCCGGTTTGGCCTTGGCGCCGAGGTGGGCATCTCGACGGCTCGGATCCATGCACGTGGCCCCGTCGGCGTGGAGGGACTGCTGACAACCAAATGGATACTCAACGGCCAGGATCACGCTGCTGCGGACTTCGCTGAGGGCGGCAAGCGTACGTGGATCCACGAATCGCTGCCCATTGATTAGTTCACCTCTGCCATTCTGTTTTTGTTTGTCGTTGTGTTTTAGCTGCTAAGATTTTCGGATAAATGTTTGTAATGTATTTTCGAGAGTAAACTGTGTTTTTGGCAATGCGGTGCACCTGCATCAACATCACCAGTGATGGCATGACGGAAGTGTAATTAACTGGCCTTAATCGCTGAGCACTACAAGCGGTTACTGCTGCCTGTTTGCTGCTGGGTGCAAGATGACAGCTGCCAGTCGCGGCCACATGGGAGAAATTAATTTGAGTGGAAAATATTTGAGCGGGCAACTTGCTTAATTAATAAAATGTGTAGAGCAAAAGGGAAAACTGTCAGCGCGTGTCTTGGGCGCAAAGTTTCTCAGTGTGCAAAGTTCAGCTCAGCATATGCCACGCCCACCAGGCCAACACAGCTGCACACAACTGCCGCCTCCCCCCCCCCCCCCAAAGGATGAAGTAGTAGTTGAAGCTAAGGCTGATACTGAGTTGCCGTCGTCGTCGTCGTCGTCGTCGTCGCCATCGCCATCGCCATCGCCATCGCCATCGCCGCCTTGTTGACAGTAAAAATTAAATTAAAATGACTCAAGTCTTTGCATGGCTATTTTTTGCAATTTTTTGCAGACGAACTGCATACAGAAAAAATGCGAGAAAATATTGAAAAAAATATAATCATAAATTAGCCATAAAACGTGAACAATTTCCCTTGCGCCGAATTCAGAGGCACTTGGTATGCAAGCGTCGCCAAGTATTTTAATTTTTATGTGCATTAAAGCAAGTTTTCAGCTCTGTGCATTTCGTTTTTCGTTTTTCAGTTTTCAGCTTACAGTTTACAGTTTACAGTTTTGGGCTCCTCGCTTTTCAGTTCTCCGCTTTCTCTGCCTGGCACTTTGGCAAAAGTTTATTTTAGTGCCGCACGCTGCATTGCGTGCCAAAGAGCCACCATGGCCCAAAGGAGCACCACCATCACTGGCTGCCCTGCACCACCGCCATCACCACCGCCACCACCACCTCAACCAGTACAACAGGCAGTCATCAAGGTGCCAGTCTGCCCTGCCGGTGCATTTCTCATCACTGCATCGCTTTTAGCCACCATTTTGGAGTTAGGGTTACGGACAGTTCTCTCTCTTTTTGGCACTCTCTCCATTTCACCCATTTTGCAATGCCAAACTCTGTTATAACCATTTTCACTGTCAGACACTTAATTGCTAGGGCTGTGCCTAAACTTTCAAATACATTTATTACAATGATCACGGTCAGATACTCCTCAAACAGAAACCCGAAATAATTTCTGAAGCAAGAGAATTTTTGGCTCCGGCAATCAATTTTTATTTTATACATTTTAAGAAATGTCTAAATTATTGGTGAAAATCAAAAGTAGTTTAAAAATGTACATTAAACAATGCCTTCCTAAATATTCATGAAATGATGACAATTAACTGCAAAATTCACTTTGTTTTTTAGTTGAAGGAATGTATTCAATAATTTATGTATTTATAAAAAATCATTTACTAAAAATTCAAAAAACATTTTATGAATAATAAAATTTGAATGGGATATTTTAAATATTTACAATAAGTATACAAAACATTTTCCAAAAATGCAATAGACGAAAAACACTCAAAAAATGTGAAAATGTAACTTCCATGTTGCACAACTTATTTCTTCCAATTTGATTATATTTTCTTCTACAGACCAATTTAAACAATGAAATATTTTCTATAATTAGTTAAGGTAAATGCATTATGACGATGCTTTTCAAAAATATAGACAAATTCATTTGTATTAAATTACTGCAATTAAATTATATGAAATAACACGTATTATGAAAACTATTTTGCTTTGAGGAAATGACAAGAATTTAATTGTTTGAAATATACACTTGATAAAAAAGCGTGTCATTAAAGAATATTATTTTTACTGAAACTGTGGGAAACTCTGAGATCAACCCCGGATCGGATACGTTGCGAGCATCCAGCATGAGTGGATGCCAAAGTGTGCGGTGCGAACATAATTTTTAGCCATTTCAACTGGTTTTTGGCGATGCAACGTACTGACAATGATACGTATACTGTCCGTACCTGCCTGTGGCAGCAGTCACGTACTTTCCAATAGTTTTGCTAAGCACTTGATAAAGTTTTGGCCCCACAGCCGAACTTGCTGGGAATGTATATTCGCATAGTTGCTGCATGTCCCTGTGTCCATATGCCGTGTACAGTAGGGACTGCATTTCCCTAACTAGACAGTCCTCATCATTCACTCGTCTGATAATGCGAAATTATGCTTTACACTCAATTAAAACAATAAACAGCAAGGCAGCAAATGCAGTGCATAAATCTCGTAGTTAATATTACGTTAAGATCGAGCGATATGCGCCGGCACTGACAACCGAGAAATTGTCGAGAAATGCACTCGCGCCTTGCGCACACACTCGCATATGATTATTTTATTTAATTTCAATGAAATCGCAGCATGTATTAATTCTTTTTATTTCTATTTATTTTCTTCTGCGGTTGTTCATTTTGTTTTATTTGCTGTGGCAAAGAAATTTTGGGCCGCACCATCTATGGACTGAGTGAGCGAGATTGCGAGATGAGCGAACAGGCAACAGTTGCAACTGCAACTGCTCAAAGACATTTTGTCATCCACTCGGTTGGTGCATCAGAAAGGCTGACTAGATGTGCCCAAGTATGTAGTATGTAGTATGTAGTACACTGCATTGTTGTTCGGCGAATTTATTTATATAAAAACTTAAAAATACAACCCCAACGGATGCCTATACAAGTCCTGCCACACACATATTCGCCCTCATGCCACTCAAATATTGCCGTTGGCAAATGCGGCAGACATAATTTAGAGAACATGAAATGATACAAGCTGATAACTAATGTCTTACTACATGATTACTTGATACTCTATCCCGATTATAAAGTTAATTTAAAGTTTAATTGTATATTATATGGAAAATAAAGTCAGTAATTATATTAACATAAAATATACATATGATTATCAATATTAACATTAATGCCAACAATGGATTGTCAGTTATAATTAATAATTATATTATTATAATAAATATATTTGAAATTCAATATTAAAATTAAAGTCAGCAATGGGTTGTCAGCTATTGTTAAAAATTAAACTAAAATAAAATATAAATGTGAATATCAATACTAACATTATTGTCAACAATGGGTTTATCAGATATTATTCACAATTAAATTAAAATAAAATATGAAATATATATAGAACTTTAATTTGCAAAATTATTAAAAATGCATATTGAAACTCTATAACTTAGTTAGCTTAATAAAGTAAATTGCTGGAATTTTAATTTATTTGTTAAAATATCATCCAGTATGTTTCTTATTAAAATTGAAACTAAAATGAATATCAGTTTAGTACTTTACGTATTCTACTAAAATGTGTTGTCAATTAAATGTGATTATTAATAAGTGAACTCGTTTGTTAAAATATCAACCAGACCAATTCTTATTTAAGAGTAAAACACATTAAATTACAAGAATTAAATGCGAAAACATGTTATTCTTTGCTGCTTTGATGTGATATTATTAAATGCGAATGCGTCTCGTTACCAGCGAGATTCATAAGTAGCCTTACCCGAGCCATCTGAAGATCAAAAATAAATGATGTGTTGTCACATCCCGCCCCGCCCTTCGCCCCCCTTTGGGCGAATCTGTGCCACTGAGCACACAGAATTCATCAACATGTTACTATGCCGAAAAAGATCCATTGTTTGACATGCGGGATAGAACTTATTTAAATGCAGAGGCTGTCCACAGAGCGAATCACTCTGATTGCTGTCGCTGTGCTATATACACGTCGTGAGTGGCTGTTCGATATCGCACCGCCAGGATATAACTATCTGGGATATATTGTTTTCATTGCAGTGCTGCCTGCTCGCTAAGCCCAACAACAAAACTCAAACCTTAAGCCAAAATGTGTGACGAAGAGGCATCAGCTCTGGTTGTGGACAATGGCTCCGGCATGTGCAAGGCTGGCTTTGCTGGCGACGATGCGCCCCGCGCTGTCTTCCCCTCGATTGTGGGCCGTCCACGTCACCAGGGCGTGATGGTGGGCATGGGCCAGAAGGATTGCTATGTGGGCGATGAGGCGCAGAGCAAGCGTGGTATTCTCTCGCTGAAGTACCCCATTGAGCACGGCATCATCACCAACTGGGACGACATGGAGAAGGTCTGGCATCACACCTTCTACAACGAGCTGCGCGTGGCCCCCGAGGAGCATCCCGTGCTGCTGACCGAGGCCCCCCTCAACCCCAAGGCCAATCGCGAGAAGATGACACAGATCATGTTCGAGACCTTCAACTCGCCAGCCATGTACGTGGCCATCCAGGCTGTGCTCTCCCTGTACGCCTCCGGCCGTACCACCGGTATTGTGCTGGACTCCGGCGACGGTGTCTCCCACACCGTGCCCATCTATGAAGGTTACGCCCTGCCCCACGCCATTCTGCGTCTGGATCTGGCTGGTCGCGATCTCACCGACTACCTGATGAAGATCCTCACCGAGCGTGGTTACTCGTTCACCACCACCGCTGAGCGCGAAATTGTGCGCGACATCAAGGAGAAGTTGTGCTATGTTGCTCTCGACTTTGAGCAGGAAATGGCCACAGCTGCTGCCTCGACCTCGCTGGAGAAGTCCTACGAGCTGCCCGATGGCCAGGTGATCACCATTGGCAACGAGCGCTTCCGCACCCCCGAGGCCCTGTTCCAGCCCTCGTTCCTGGGCATGGAGTCGTGCGGCATCCACGAGACTGTCTACCAGTCGATCATGAAGTGCGACGTCGACATCCGCAAGGATCTGTATGCCAACAATGTGCTCTCCGGCGGCACCACCATGTATCCTGGTAACAACACTCTAAATTTGAAAAAGAAATTCAATTTAATGCAATTTGTGACTCCTCAGGTATTGCTGATCGTATGCAGAAGGAAATCACTGCGCTGGCCCCATCGACAATTAAGATCAAGATCATTGCACCACCAGAGCGCAAATACTCCGTCTGGATCGGTGGCTCCATTCTGGCCTCGCTGTCCACCTTCCAGCAGATGTGGATCTCCAAGCAGGAGTACGACGAGTCCGGTCCCGGCATCGTGCACCGCAAGTGCTTCTAAGCAATCCAAGCGGAACAACAACAACAGCAACAACAACGAATACAACAAGAAGAACAACGAGAAAACGAAGCAGACCAACAACAAGTGGCGTTTATATATAGCCTACGATGCGAGAACATCTTACACGCATATCTTATATCTGACATTGGGTATATGTTTAGCAATGGGTAGGCTAGCTGCATCTGGGCGCCAGCGAAGCGCTTCACACATGCAAAAGTATCTTTAAAATTACATTTAGTTGAAGAAGTTGAGAGGAACGTGGAAGAAGGTGGAGAGGCAATGTTGAAGAACGTGGAGGAGGACAAGAGACCCGTGAAACGAGCAGGCAGAGCATCTTTTATATTTAGTTTTGATTTCGCTTTCGATTTGGATTTGGATTTTAATTTGTTTCTAAGTTACACACGGAGCTGACCGAAAAAAGAAATAAAAATAAGATAGACAATCGGATGTACAATAAAACCATATAATATGTGTCCAAAATGACAACCAACAACAGAACAAACAAAACATACACTGAAATGCCATCAAACAGTCGAAAATCTGTGAAAGTTTTTTAATTACGCCTGGCCCCAGCGGCTGGGTAAAATTCTTTTGGCCCAAACCGCCAACAAAACCGTCAATCAGTAAACTTTTCTCTCTCTCTATGCTCAAATCTGTCGCTGATGTATCCGTATCTTTATCCACAATGGGGCAAACTAAATTGCCAGCCGGACTAACTACTCAGTTTGCTCAGCTGTCAAATTTTTCGGCTCAAGTTGGTCGCATCTCTCACGGAAGTTGCTCAACTTGCCCAGATGTCGGTGAATTGTTGTATGTGTCTGTAGTTTGCCATGATTTATGCCTCGTCTGAGTGACTATATGACCGTGTACATATGTCTTCCGATGTCGTGTATCAGCTGCAAAGCTGCTCGTTACCTCAATCCAAATATATATGTATTTGTGTGGATATATCTGCGCTGCAGTTGAAAAGTTTTGCAGTCACTTTAAAAACAACATGCTAAAGACTTAAAACCAACAATGAACAGCTCAAAAAGTGTGGTAGCTGTCGCTTGGCCAAAAAGTTTATTGTGGTTACGAACAGGTGCAAAAACCGCTGTGTAATTACTTTGGTCAAGACGAGCAAAAACTTTCGACCGCAACTGCAGAAAAAAGTTGACAAAACACTGCGAATTTCTATTAGAATTTTGGGCGAGTGAAACTAACTAATTGAGTTGACTAACTAGTAGTAGTTGGCACAATTGCTTCTCTTAAATAACTTGGCATATATTTGTAGCATATTTATTAAAGCGACTGAAACTGTTTTCAATGGGAAACAGTATTCAGCACTCCATTCAAATTGAATTGAATACATGCTGACAATTTCGAGAAATCCCATTATGAATGCTTAGTCCGCCCTGACCAGCAACTTAAATGTCAATTGCATGCATTTTCTATAGCTATCAAATGACGCATACGCAGTGTGTGCCAGGAAGTTTACATTTGTCCAACGGTCTGTCCGCTGTCTGTCCTGATTTGCGGTTCACATGTGTGTCCATTGTTATTGCCGCTCCATTTAGCCAACATTTGCCCATTGACGACCGACCGACCGACCGACCGACTGACTGAGCGACCCGAATGCGGTATCATTATTTAGCCAAAACTGAATCACAGAAATTAGGGCCAATAATTGGGTCAGGTTAAAATGCTCTTGGCCGAAAACAGGCGCTCCAGTCACCAGTCACCAGTTGGCCAGGCACTCAATCAATCAGCACACAACGGAAACCAACTGGAGACTGGAGACAACGGGGCAGCAACTAATGGCAGCATTCGAGGGGCGACTTTGGGGACTATCAACAAATGTCAGGCGCTTGCATTTTGCATTTGTTTTTGTTTTTGCAGTGTGGCGCATTTAATAAAATGCCTGGCAGTTAGTGAAAAGCCGTTAGCTTTTGTTGTCCAACCTTTGTGTTCGCTGTCGCCGTTCGCCGTTCGCCGTTCGCTGTTTTCTGGGCATTTGGCATGCGCCTTCCCCTCAATCCGCATCCCGCAACCCGCCAACGCTTTGCCTCCAAGTGCGACGGCAGCGCCCACAATGTTGTCCTAATTCCCAATAGACAACGATAGCATAAAGTCGGGTATATATCTGTAGAGAAAATCAATGTGACTTAGATATTGCTTTGTATATTTTAATGAGCTTCATGGATTTTGCAGCAATCATTTAAAGTTGAAGATAGACAAATTTATCTTTATTATATTAAATTGTCTGCTTTAAATTTGTTATCAATTTAATTTGCTTGTAAAGTCATTTAATAAAGTTTGTTTTGTTACTTTTTGAATAACAATGAAAATTAAAATTGAAATATTTTACAAATTCAGTTATTAATAATTATAAAGAATCGACAAATATGTATTTATTTTAATTTCATTCAGATTGAATTTTATAGTCAGCTTTCAATATTATTCAAAATTGGTTTGCTAACAAATAACTAATTTAAAAAGATTTATTTTGCAATGAATACGAAACAAATAAAATATTTTCACAAATTTCTGAAATTAGTTTTAAAAAAAAAAAAGACATTTACTTAAAATCAGCATTTACTTTGATTCAAAATTATTTTCATAATAACTAAATATTTTTATAATTCATTTGTATTCATTTGTAAAAATTTTACGCCATAAATTTTAATCTGACCCAAATTTCATAAAAAATGTATTTTTTATAGAGTATCACGTGGTCGTAATTGCAGTTGTTAGCAACTCATGTTTGTTGCTGTTTAACACTCTTGTATGAGCATTAAATTGAATTTAATTGCAGCTGGCGCCCAGTTGGGATCTGGGGCTCTGTGGCTGTTGATGTTGCTGTTTGTTTTGCTTGTTTGCTGCATTCATTTTGCGAAAATTGTTTTGTATTTTGTAACAATTACATAACTGAGTTGCTATTCAGTTTGCTCACTCTGCTTGTTCTAGCTTGTTGATTTTATGCTAATTTAATGCACTTGGTCAGTTTCCTATCTCTCTGCTATCTGATGCCTGCTATCGCCCATCGCCGAGGCGCCCATTCTACATCATTGATATCAATATAATTTGCTGCTAATTCGAAGTGCAAACGCATCGCATTATTTGCCGTATTCATTATGTAAATTTTCGCAAGCGATGCGCACAAATATTGACATTAAAGCCAAGCTAACGAGTTTGGGGGCAAACAGGAAGTGCTGAGACTAGAACGGAACTTGGACGTGACTTGGACATGACATGAACGTGAAAGTGAGTTGAGCTCGTCGGCGCTCGGCGCTCGTTGCTTTTGACAAGCTAACAAATTGTTTTTCCGGCTTGAGGTGCACCACATGCAAACAGGAAATTAATAAAACAAAGGAAACCCAACCCCATTACTGGCAACAAACCCCAAACTGACCCTAGCAGATTTTCACTTGAACATCGCCATCGCCATCGACATCGACTCGATTGCCATCAACGCCACCGTCATCAGCATCTTCATTTAACTTAAATTTAAATTTATGTTTCCACTGCCTAAAACAGACAAGCCAGCAAGAAAACCATTTCGGGCAATTAGCTGTTTCAATGCTCTTTTTCTTCAAGGCGCTATTAAAGCTTATTTTGCTTTAAATGTATGCCTTTCAAGGTGTAGAATATTAAATTTCGCATTATTTAATTGATAATTATTTAAAAATTACATTATATTTGGCACTTGATGTTGGCCTATTATTAAAGACTAGAAGCAATTTTGTTAAAGAATTATTTTCATCGCATGTCACATTAATAAGCTTGTCGCCATATTTATTAATAGAAATAATATCTTAGTCTGCCAAATTTATTAGCTGCCAAATTTATTCGCTTTTAATAATATTTTCGCAGAAAAGGTATATTAAGTAATTTAATTTGATGAAAATATAAAGTAATCAAATACTACAAAACACGAAATTATTCGTAATAGTTTTTTGTAATAATCAAAACATTTTTGATAATATACTTTTTAGCCAAATCTTTTCTAAACCAAAAGTAAAACTAAATACCGGATATTAAATAATACTAAAGTCTCGACACTTGAGATATTTAAAAATGTAGTCATCATTTCTGGGTATCATAAAGAACAAATATTTAAACGGAAAATCAAAGTTGGAAGGCTTTAAAGCCAGTCGAAGCGAAGCTTTCTTTAGAATACCAATTTAAGCTCGTGAATCTAAAATCATTCAGATTGCTGCACTGGTTAGTAAACACATTAATTTTTTTGTTCGCTCATT
Source organism: Drosophila immigrans (assembly GCA_963583835.1). NCBI lineage: Eukaryota > Metazoa > Arthropoda > Insecta > Diptera > Drosophilidae > Drosophila > Drosophila immigrans. The sequence continues at coordinate 31,077,398 of OY757141.1, forward strand.
CAATAATCGCAGTACTTAATTAGACGCAGCCATTAATTGAATTAAAAGCGCACAAAGATAATTTGAGGAACGCAGGGCGAGAGAGATAGAGAGAGAGGAAGAGTGAATGGAAGAATCTCATCAATGTTGTCAACGTTCAGGTTCTGGCATCGTTGTGCAAAAAGCTTTTTGCGTTGCCATGGAGTTGGCATATCCTTTCCGAAGGATGCGTGCTTATCGCCAAGGCGGCATTGCTGCAAAGTTTATGAAGCCACACGCACACACACACATGCCTGCCTCTTACCTTTATAAATAAGCCCAGGGAAAGCGGAAGGGACAGGAAGGATGGATAGACAGAGCTGGGCTGCTTTTGGTTTTGTTTGGTTGTTGTTTGCCGTGGCTCGCTACACTTCACTGGCTGCGCCAACATTGACAAAGATGCGATAATCGCTTCATTCCACCTATAAGCCTTAAAGCTGCCGATGCAGTCGTGTATAGGCGTCTGCAGGTCTCTTCTACGACTAGTTGGTCCTTGTTGCTCTGCCATCTGATGAGCAGCAGCTGAATTGAAAGGGCTGCGAATATGGCAAAAGGGGTCGAAATATCCATTCCACATTCATTCATACATACATACATACATATGCGTTCATCACAATTCATCCATGACTGGAGCTATTGCACTGCAACCTCTTGCATTACCCACTTTCTTTCTCTTTCTCTTTCCCTTTCTCTTTTGCTTTTGAGCTGTCTCTTTCAGATGGTCGATATTTCATTGCTCATTGGCTCAGCTCAATTCTACTTCATTCCATCGGCACCTTGCTTCACTAATCCCGCTGACAGTTCATTCCTTTGGCTTTCTTTCATTCCGGGATGTTTGCTTGTTAGGTTCTTCCACGTGCTCAGCTTGCACTAATTTGTGTGCCAATTATGTCCTGAATTTGTTTCTTTAACTCTTACTAGTGTTCAAACAATCTGCACGATTTCACAAGCTCAATTACCATACAGAAAGTGGGCATAAAGATACAAATAGTTTATTTAACAATTGGATGTAAAATACTCATATAATATTTATGGAAGTATTAATTTATACAATTTAAATATTGTTGACTAGTGACTAGCGCTCTAATTTATTTTAGTAATAGATAAATAAATTTAATTTTGCAAGAAAGTTGATCTCCAAAGAATATAATTTGAGTGCATACCTCAAATTAAATGTCTTAATTTTGCTCATTATTTGTTTTTATGTTTAACAAGCTGTTTCGTCAAAATGTTATTAAACGTCGCTGGTGCTTTTTAAATTTGAATAATTCGCAACAGTTGTTGTATTAATTGAATTGCCAAAAAATGTTCAATTTTCGAGTTTCATTAACATATTTGAATTCGGGAATTAAGAGAATTTATGCGAATAACAAATACGCATGGGGAAAAATCGTAAAAATAAAGTGTCACATAAGTCAATTTGGTTTCTATAGGCTGAATGGCATGGCGATGGTGGGGAGAAGAGATGGGGAGAAGAGGGAAGCTCGGCAGGCTGTTGAATGGGGAACAGATGGCACTTTAAGCCGCGCAATTTACATAAGACCTGGAAGATGGCGACGCGGATAGCGAGTGCCATCGCATAAAGCGCAACAAGGTAAAGTGGCGAACACGTTGCTACACTTCCTTCCAACCACACACACACAGACACACACACACAGAGAGCCATTCACACACACACATATGTGTACATTGATGTGGATTCGCTTTAAGCAGACGCCATTTATGTGATTGCAATGCTCTCACAAGCTGGAGAGACAAACCCGCATAGCTATCGATATGAATACAGTGGATAGCGCAAGAGATGAAGCCACTGTCCTGTAATAAAAGCCCTATGCACTTGCAGAGGGTAATTTAAGAAGTTTTTAAGGACAATGACAATCTCTTAACGTCATAGTTGCATTAAAGTTAAAATGGCTAGAGAATGGGTTCTTTTAGAGACAACAAAGTTTTTGGCACACCTAAGAGTTGGCAGCTTACAGGATTATTTAAAAGGAAAGTGGGCTGCTTAAATTAACGCTTAAATGGAAAACTATAGTGAAAAAGTAATTTGCAGATAGCTTGCTGGAAACACTTTTTAAAATAATGTATTTCGATATACAAACTAAAAGAAAGCTGCTTGCTGTACGTACAAATTATTTTAACTACAAAAATGTAAGCGTCTAACTTCTATATCAGAGATATTAAAAAATTGATAATGTAATGTAATTATATTTTATAATTTAATATAATCTGAATGTAAGCGTCAATCTCAAATATCAGATATTTTATATTGTTTATAATTTATTTAAATTTATTCATATTCAAGTGTGTATGGGTATTATAAAAAAATAGATGCTTGAACACTAGCGTATGGAAGCTAGATGCATGTAATCGAGAATTTCCTTTATCAAAAATATTATATACTTTATAACTTAACATCATTATACAACATAATTTAATATACGGAGGATGTAAGCATCAATCGCATATATTTAAAAATTTTTTATAATATAGTACAATAATTCAATATAATTATTGTTCATAATTTGATATAAGCTGGCTGTAAGCGTCAATATCATCTAGCAGAAAGACTATATAATTTTGAATTAAATATAGTTATAATTCATAATTAAGTATAAGCTGGATGCAATTGTCGTTTTCCTATATTTTAAATATTCCCTGAATAGTCTGAAATCAGAGCAATGTTGAAAAACAAGCAAACTTCCTTGGTGGGCAGCCATCGCAGCTGTGCTGTCAGTTAGCCTTGCCATGGCCACTTCGAATTGAGTGCATTGCCTGGACGACAAAGGACGACTTTGAAGCCCAAGTCCAAGTCCACGTCCACGCAGTCAACATTTCAGCTGTGCTGCTCAATTTGATTTTGCAGCTCGTCGTCAGCGCCGTGATGCCTGCCACACAATTGTTGCATATATTATTTTGTATTCGACTGGCTGTGCTGCTTGCTCCCTTAGAGTTTCATTTCCTTTTCTTTTTTGCACTGTCATAATGCCATATGAAGTGGAAAAATAGCAGAGTTTCGCAGAGCCAGCGATTACAGACGAGAGTGGGTGCTGTAGCTGTTTTGTAGCTCTCATTGTCGACTGGCTTTAATTTGGCTTGCACAACATGCCGCATATAGTATTTGAAATTGCGATTGCTGTTGCAAAAATATTTTGGCCCGAATGCTGTTCAGTTATGGTTCAGTTAGGGTTTTTCGGGTAGCATTGCACAGTTTTTAGCCTCTGCCAAGGGCAAAACTATTTTCATTTGCAAGTCAAACAAAGCCGCAAACTACACAGACAAGTCAAGTGGAGAACAGAAGGGGGGGGCTCAGAGGGGGCTATGCCCTTTATAATAAAAACTTTCGAGCATTTGAGTTTAAAACCGCAGAAAAGTTGAAAACTTTTGCGTGATTTTATGAATATTGACCAATCAAATTCAATTCAATTGCATTGAATTTAAAGGCGGCGCCCGTCAAGAGTTCAACAACTATCTAAAAACAATTTGGAATAAAATCGGCCGGTCGAATATTACATTTTAGAAGTAGTCCCATTGATTTCGCTCGTTCTTTGCCTTTTTTGCAATTTAATTGCGAAAAACCCCTTTTTCAATGTGTGTTTTTCTTTTATTTTTTGGCAAAGTGTTTACCCAACGCCCGCGAAAATCCCTTGAGAGTTTTTCACAGAATCACTTAATTGCGCACGGGTGGAAAAAAAAAAGAACGAACGAAGATGAAAAGTTTGCTCGAAAATCCAATCAGGCAAATAATATCAGAAAGTGAAGGGCGGGAAATCTTTTGTTGTATTCGCTTAACATTTGCTTGCCTTTTATTGTATTTTTAATAAATTTGCATTAGGTTTTACTGGCTTTTAATACAACTTCAGCATTGTATTTAGACCTTGGCGCCATTTTAATAATATTCCACAATTTTATATTCAATATTTTTATATTACGCAAATTCTTTGCTGGTCACAAAGCGCTCTCTCTCTCTCTCTCTCGCTCATTCTCTTGCTGTTTCTTTTCCTCATTTTGTTTGCATTTTTATTGTGTTGTGCCTTTGGCTTTCTCTTAATATTGTACAATATGCACAAGGTGGATGGCAAAAAGCGAAAGAAAGTGACTGAAAGGGCAAAGGGAAAGCTCGCTGAAAATATGGCAACTGTTTGCGGCTTACAGTTATTGTGTGGCTTAGCTAAACGAGTTGGTAAAACGAGAGAGAAAGAGAGAGAGAGAGAGAGAGAGAGATGGGGATAGAGACCATGTTGCGGTCATGATTTATGTGCTGCTAAGAAAAGCGCATGAATGAAGGATGGCTAAGCACAAGAAGCTGGCTAAACTCATCACAAATTCAGCATAAATAGCAGATGATATAAAGGAGAATATCAAGGAGCACGCACGTGTATCTAAATTGTGTGCCGAGAAAGTCATTTGAAGTCAGAGTTACTCAACTAACAAATTAATTTTAATGAGATGACACTAGCCAAGATTATTTATATTTAGCCCAAAGTTTAAGCAAATTCTATTTCTACTCTGTCTTTGCTGAGATTTCGCTTCATCAAATTAATTCGATTATCATTTAAACAAATAGAACGCTTTTCTAAATGGCAAATGTCTAAAGTAAGCAGGTGATTATATAGAGAACTGAATAAGTTAATTTTGTCATCTGAATAAATAAATGCATTTAAGATTTGTGTTTTCTATTTCTTATCTGCGCCGAGATTTTGCCTTTACCAATTATTTTAATTGCATTTAAACAAATAAAAACAGTGTTAAAATTGACTTTAGTAAGCAGATTATGAGTTGTTATCTTAACAAATAAAAGCACTACATCATTTAATATAGGTGTTTTCTATTTCATCTCTGCCTTTGCCGAGATTTCGCTACATCAGATTAAAGTGATTTATATTTCGAAACTGACAAATATCAAAAGTTAAAATCTCAATAAATAAATGCAATACATCATTAAAGACGTGTGTTTTCGTTTTCTTCACTTTCCTAGCTGAGGTTTCACAATATCAAATTAATTTAATTTACATTTAATGTTTGCATTTAAATAACAAATATCTAAAGTAATCAGATGATTATGTAGAGAGCTTAATTCGTTAGTGTCGTTATCTTAATAATTAAATGCACTACATGTCTTCTTCATTATAACTTCCTGGATTAATTAATATATTAATAATTGCATTTAGTCCAATGGAGTATTATCTAAAGTACGCATATGATTATGTACGAAGCTAAAATAGTTACTTTAGTTATCTTGATAAATGGTAATTTAAGAAGGTCTATTTGGAGCATAAATCAAATATTAATTAGTGGCGCTCTCTTGTGCAGCAAAGCCAATTAAACTTATGACAATTGCACAACCGATTTAAGTGGTAAATAAAAAACCTTGCGAACCCGTTGTTCGACTTAATAACAACAATTTTTAATGATTAATTCGAATGTCACGCCGTTTTAGTTAGTTTACGTACCGGAAATAAATGCAATTAATTTGTAGCGAAAAATTTGATTTATAATTTCTGCTGCTGCTGCTGCCGCTGGACAGGAACCCTGCGCATGGTCATAAATAACAGTTTTTAAAGGACGTATTACATATATTTTTTTGCGGTCAGCGCAGCTGACAGGAACACTTGCCGCACTTGTCGGCAACACCAGAGTATTCCCGGCCAAACAACCAAACAGCCAAAATAGCCCATGGTCTGCAACACACACCCACACACACACACCAAATACCATTTGGAGTGGCAACTTTTGGCTTTTGTGTGTGCTTTTTTTAATTCGATTGTGGTTTGCTTTTGGCCATCAGACTGCGTGTGTGCGGCCAATAGCCAAGCGTCAATAATAAAATGGAGCTAGATTCGATTTGGCATTGCAGCAGCCATTGGCATGTTTTGCACGTTTTTAATATGAAATCTCGCTGAGTAGTTTTTATAACTCTCAGTTGTAATTCGCTCGATGGCCGTTGATGTGACCTCAAATCGCGTCATATATATGTCCGTGCATATAGCCATAACATGGTGGCAATTTTGCAACATTGAGTGCTCTAACGACCATTCAACAGCAGCAGCTCCAAAGCTCAATTGCAATTAAATATTTATACACATGCTCGTAACCGATGATTTAATTGATATTGTCAAATATTTGGCTACCTTTTATTATTTGTATTAATGCATATTAATGCATATTGTATTATTTAATGCAAATTGTATAAACTGAATATTATTATAGTTTTCTTGCCAGTGATTGTATTTGGTAACTTGAATATTAAAGCAAACAGTTTTCTTTGCATTTTTAGGGTGATGTGATTTTTATTTCACTACTCAAATTATTGGTATCAATTTGTAATAAGAACTAATAATAATAATTATTCCTATTAAAATGAATTTAATAATTATGTGTTCCCATAAGTCTCTTCACCATGCTGCATGTCTCAATTACCTTAACGCCTCATTAATGCATAAGCAATAAATATTTGGCTACCTTTTATTATTTGTATTAATTCATATTAATGCATATTGTATTATTTAATGCAAATTGTATAAACTGATTATAGCAAACAGTTTCCTTGCCATTTACAATGATGTGCTTTTTATTTGCCTACTCAAATTATTGGCATCAATTGGTAATAAGAACTAATAATAATGAATGAACTATTTATAAATTTACTTAATAATTATGTGTCCCCATAACTCTCTTTGGCATCAATTGGTAATAAGAACTAATAATAATGAATGAACTATTTATAAATTTACTTAATAATTATGTGTTCCCATAACTCTCTTTGTCATGCTGATTGTCTCCATTACATGTATTATTTAATGGGAATTCCATTTGATAACTTGAGTATTAATGCAAGCAGTTTTCTTTGCCTTTTTAGGGTGATGTGATTTTTATTCCACTATTCAAATAATTCGCATCAATTGTTAATAAGAACTACTAATAATAATTATTCCTATTAAAATGTATTTATTAATTAAGTGTTCCCATAAGTCGCTTCACCATGCTGCATGTCTCCATTACCTGAACGCCTCATTAATGCATAAGTGCAATAAAAGCGAATAGCTGGCACAACTTTCGCATGTAGCATCCATATTGTTGCAACCAACCATGGAGTTGCATTATTTGTCCAGAGACAATGTTCACATTTCCCGACTGCAGCTGGCGTCACACACACACAGACACACACACACACACGGATAGTAGTTGTTGTGGCAACGTGAAATGCAAATGACACACCATTATCCGCAACAACAATAACGGCGACAAAAGCAGCGAAAAATGTGAAGATGCTGCTGCGAGAGCGCGTACGAGAGTTTGCCACGACTTTTTGTTAGCTCTAATGGCTTTTAATTGTTTTATAAAATTGCGAAAAATGTTGCACTCCAAAATAAAGCAAAGGGCAAATTGCGGCTGCAAGGCAACGTGACGCTACACGATGGAACGCAATATAACGCATACGCCTAGTTGAACGTCGAGTGCATTGCACCCCAGACGTGGCATGGCGAGTGTAGCGTGTAGCGTGGCCCGTGGGTCGAATTTATAAACAAACTGTGCTGACATTTATTGCCACATTTAGCAGGCCCGGCCAGGAGGCAAACTTCACAGCCAACCCTATTTGGCCGCTCTCGACGGTTGCAATTGCAATTAATTCGAGGTGTTTATGGAGCGCCAGTCGAGCGGATTATTGTGTTTTGAAAACAAATTTGCGAATTCCGGGTCAAGCAGCAGCAGCCGTGGCAGATGCAGTCAGAGAACAGAAATCACAAAGAGCAACTTTAATTGGTGGGTGAGTCGTCGTCGTCGTCGTCGTCGTCGATAGAAACTTTTGCGTGTATTTAATAATTCTAGCCTCAGGTTGAGTTCGCGCGATTATTTTTCCATTACGAATGCAAATGTTTCGGCACATTTTAGCGGTCAAAAACAACTAAAACAAATCTCTGTCTCTCTCTCACTCTCTTCACGTTGTCGGTCTGCACTGCTTTATCGACTCGGAAAATTTCTCTTGGTCGGCGTCGGTTCGCTCTTAACTTGGCCATGTTCTCTTGGGCCCGTTGAGTAGGTCAGGATATCAACTGAATTTGCGGCTTGGAAAATATGAGCAACAACTTATTGTCTATCAGTGGCTGATCTTAATATTGTAGATGTTAGGCATTTAGTTAATGTCAGCATATCAATGAAGTTGCTAAGCGGGTTGAATATTCGTAAGAAACTCTAAATAAATAATATTTATCAATTATTAATATAAAATCTATATGAATAATATTTAAAAATATATCATGAGTTATCAATTATATTGAATCAATTTAAAAAGTCATTATTAGCTGTATCGTTAGTCGCGATTGCTTAATGTTTATTAATTCACTAATGATTAGTATCAATTTACATAGAGGGAAGGGTTGTAAACCCACTAAAATGTTTATGATTATTTATAATTAATATTATGCATAGAAAAATTATATGTTTAAGGGTCAAATTTAATCATGACTATACATAAATTGTTTAATTTATTACTATGTTTCGTTAGTCGCGATTGTTTAATAATAATAATCCATTTACTTAGAGAGGAAAGTTTTAAGCCCACCAAAATGCTTATGAATATTTATAAATAATATTATGCTTAGTAAAATGTTATGTTTAAGTGTCAAATTTAATTTCGAGGTATATGTAAAGGAGTGTACATAAATTCCATAATTTATTATTACTATGATAGTATCGTATAGCGTTCTCGGCAGACTGCTTAACTATTCCACTTGGCAGTGTTTCGCCGTTAGTTTTCCCATTTCCATTTGCAGGCTTCATTTCCACTTCCTGTCACGTAATTTGGGCTGGCATGTTGTAATTACCGTTTGATGGGCAACTACTCAATGTTAATTGCAGTGTTTGGGTACCTGTCATGCACAATACACGGCACCGTTTGTCAAATAATGAAACTCATTTGACTATCGATTTCAGCGAAGTACCCAAAATGGTGCCCCGACGCATTATTTCCCTCAGTTTCAGTTTCAGATTCCCACAGCGAGCTCACACTAATTGCAGGCTTTTAGCTGTTTTAATATGCGCTGAATGCAGTTATATTTTCTATGTTTTTTTCGCAGCTTTTGACGGGCTGACAGAAACGCGGACAGATAGTCAGTTGAAGGGACAAGCAGCTGTCCGACAAGCTGACTGACGTTGAGATTTTTTTGATAGATGCAGCGAAAAACGAGCGAAAGCAGCACTGAAGATGGAAGGAAGTGAGAGCGCCAAAAAGTTGTATAAAAAGTATCTGTTATTATGATTGTTTAGTGCTGTCGCCGGAAATTTCATTCAAGTGGAATGCTGGGAAGGAAGGGACAACAACTGAAGGCGTCGAAACTGCATGGAGGAAAACAAGACACAAACAATAATAACTTATGCTTGAGATACAAAAAGAATGGACGAAAATAAAAACACAAACAGCAAAGAGCAGAACACAAACAGAGAACAAATAAAAAACAGCAGCAGCACGCCCGAAAAAGAAGAAATCTACTGACAATTTTCAAACAAATGCACTGCCATGCGGATGAACGATGAAATGTATCTGAGTATCTGAGAAGTTGCTGCCTCACAGCTCGCAGCTCGCAGCTCGCAGCTCAGCAGCTGGTACGAGAAGTTGCTTTGCATATTTCATGGCTCTCGTAGTACTTGTGCAATTGCCAGAATTTCAACATTAACTCATACAACATGCAGCGATCTGAGGGGAATTGGAGCAGCTTGCCAACTTATTTTGCCTCGTACGAGTGAATACTCGTACATGCCACTCGTATGTATGAACGGGTACTCACTCACTCACTCGCACTCACATTCAACCACTGAGCACTTCGTCAGTGTCTTTTGGCGTAATTTTGTTTGCTGTAACAGTTTAATCATCGACATTATACGCACACGCCCAAGCATCAGCAGCGCGTTTTCCTCTTTCGAGGGTAAGGAATCAGCTCAGCTCCCACACGACTTAAGCATATGTCAGAATTACATATACGTACAAGTGAGCGAAATAAATTTGTAAATATATGTGGATGGATCGAACACAAGGGTTTGCTAATGAGTTCATACTTTTATTAAGTCCACAAATGAATAATCACTTTTATTTTGCAGCTGTGATAAAATGTAGTCCAAATTTTGTTAATTCGAACATAAATATCAGATGTTAAGTTAACACAAGAATAGAAATTAATTTCATTGTTCTGATAAAATTTTTTCTATATGATGTCTTCATTTTTATTCTATATCCATAACATATTAAACAATTTGTATTATGCACTTTAAATTGACCAACAATTGAAGTAGAGATTTAAATATATGGTATAATAATTTGTTTATGAAATTGCTTTTCTCACAGCAAAGTTATTTAACAAACTCAAATTGCGACTCTCGGCAAGCGAAACAATAAATTAATAGTGGTATTTATTATGTACGCTGTGAAAATGCGTAAAAATTAATGTCGGAAGATATTTCGTACAGTTGAACGCGAAAAGAAACGTTCGGGGCTCTGGCAGGACCAACAGGAAACCTGCAATGGTCCTGCATTATTTAAACTAGTTTCAGTGCTGCCAAATTTTACAATGGAAATGAATACGAATAGGAAAGCGAAAGGAAGCTATACAAAATAGCCGAGAAAAAACAGACAATAAATAATATGAATAAAAACAATATGCAGAGTTTTATCAAAGTGTTAAATTATTTTATTTTTTTTTAAATATCTACAGAAGAAATTCTTATTTTGGTAAATATGGAAAAAATATAATCAATGCTGTTATTTGTTTTTACTATTTACATAAATATTCGAAAACTGTAATCTAAAAAAAAAAACAAATCGCCACACGCATTAATAATATTTTCACAATCGATCAGCAAAAAAGTCCGAATTTGCTTACAAAAAGCGAGATTGGCAACACTGACACTCAAGTAAAGGCAAATATTCAATAATGCAGAATTCAAATATAGGACTCGAGTACTTTATAGAGTTCTGATAATTAAAAAGAAATACCACATGAGCTGCAGCTTACGCAATGTTTAACTTATCTTTAAGTTATCCTCAGCATTTTGCTTCTGGGATATAGTAATGTTCAGAGGAATTTATTCAGGGTTCTTTCACAATCTCGTTTTCCACTGCAGTCCCCACAGCAGGCAGCCTTCACATGCAATTACATATAATTTTATTCAGTGTAAGTAAGTCTCATGAGCATGCAGGCCTGCCTGATGTGTGGCTTGTAATCAGTTTTAATGAAATGCAAACGCAACTTACCCAACGCATCGCAACGCAACGCAAGGATTTTAAGGCGATGGGCCAACAGAAAATATTTTACAACAGCTGCGACTGGAACTTTAAGACACGCTGTCAAAAGTAAAATGGCCAACAATTAGGTCCGACTCTCAGGCTGAATACAATTGAATTTCAATGCCCTGGTCAGCTTGGAATAAATTTATGTAGAGAGCCAGAACGCTGTGGAGAGTCAAGCGTGATTCAATTAAGTGATGACAAATAAATTGACTTCAAGTTTGGTTGCCGTGGCAATACCCAATGATGGCCATTATATCATTCTGTAGGGCAAATAAAGCGGCAAGAACTCTTTTGTAATGCAGATACACGATTTCCAGAATTATAAATAAATAATAAATATGTCAGTGTGAAAGGCAACAGTTGTTAAGCAAGACAGCTTGATAATTAGGGTTCAATCAAGAGCTTTGACAGGGATAAAATACAGTTTTAAATATTTTAATAATGAAAAGAATATTTATTGAATGAGGCCAATAAGATGTAATTTTCTCTTATTTATTATTTGTAATTCAATTAATAATAATTGAAATCTTTGGTAATTGAATTGCCATTTACTCACGTTTCAATCAAAATTAAAAGCTTCGACATGGCAGATATAGGAAGTATGTTATGTATATCGGCAATTCACATCACTCACGAACATAAACACATTTTAAAAGCATGAAGAAGTTCTCTTGCGAAAAGACTTAAGATGCCAATGCAAAAATAACAAACAGTAAAAGTCAAGGAACTTGTATAAAAATGATGGTAGTGTGAAGACAGTGGGATAAAAGTAGGCCTCACAGTGTGTTGTTGTGTATGTGTGTGGGTGTGTCTGATAAACTTGAACTGCCTGTCGAGCTGATGGAAGCCACATGTTTGCCAAGTTTTCGGCTGTTGCCTTTGTCCATTAGAGGCGGGCCCGTCGCGTCGCCTCAGCCATGTTTACTAATACATTTTCTCACAGCCTGTGTGGCGGCATTGCCGGTTCCTATAATACATGCTCAAGGCTCATTTATCGTGACTTCTGCCGAGCTGTGCTGTTCTGTTGTTCTGCGTTGTCATCGTCATTACCATTTCATTTAGAAAATGCGCACGCCTACGAGCACAAAGATACATTTGTCTTGGCCCAGCCCCCAAATTGGGTGGTGCCCAAATTTTTATATCGAAATAAAACAAATTGTGGAAATTTAAGTGGCCTCCCCTCCCCGCTTCTGCCCCGCTCCGTTTCTTTGTCCATTTCGTTTGCAAATGAGCTCTTATCCATGCTATTTGTTATGCGCCTCAATCGAAATGTCATTTGTTACTTAATGTGTTGCCTACTTTGGAGCGTCGCTTTAACTTTAAAACCTTAATGGCTCTTATGTGCGCAGGCTGCACCACAGCGCTGGGCCACGCCCCTTTTCGGGCAATAACGCCCACGGCAAGAGCAGTTGATGTGGTTAATATAACTTAATTGCTGTCGCTGGTAACACATGTGGGCGCCATTAAAATCAAAGCCAAAAGCTAAAGGCCGCCTGCCACCTAGGCACAAGAGCTCTGTTCGCTCTGTTGATAAAGCTGTTGCCTCTGCCTCTGCCTCTGCCTCTCCATCTGCCTTGCTGCCAACACATCCATCGAATGCAAAATGAATGACAAACTGCCAGTCATGGCCGTGATAGCTTTGTGACATATTTGTTGGCCATTGGGCGGACAGTTGTGAACTCTTTGAGTTCCACCCATCCGCACATTGTGCTAACAAACCTTCGGACAGCAAAACGTAAAAGTAATTACAACCGCAATTTATATACGCACAATTTCTCATTATTAAAAATATAAAATGCAGTCTGATTTAAATAGACTACTATTTAAAAAATAATATCAAAAAATGCTCTACATAAAACTCTTTGGCAGAACTCTAAGCTCCACCTATGTATGTTATAAATAATAAATACACACAAAAATTCTACCTATTAAAATAAACGTTCTTTATAAAGAAAAACGTAGTAGAAGATCAAAAGCTGTTGACCAAACGAGAGATTGGCTTTTAACGAAATTCTTTTAAAAATAGTTTTACTCCTTTGTTCAGCTTTTACTCGTCTTCAGCTTTTGCTTTTGCTCTTCCTTGTATTGGCCAACAACATTTCTAAGGCTATGTATGTATGTTTTTCTTTGCCTTTTTTTTCCCGTTCGGCAACCCCTCTGTTCATTTATCACAAACTCGGCAGAAAATTCACTAACGAAATTGTCATAACATGGCCATAATAGCTTAAGCCATATGGAAGCCACAAAAAGTTGCACGAACCATAACTTGCAAATTGTTGCCAGTCGATGAGGGTAGAGAAACTTTTGTGTTCACTTTTTGGATGTAATTTGGCCAATTGAATTTGTATTGGCCCCGTTGAAGGCAATGCGTATACCGTAAGTCCCTCGATTTCCCCACCTCTTTTGGTATCCTTCTTTTTTGAGTGTGCGTGCGTGTGTGCGTGTGTGTGCTGCGTGCTTGTCTGTGCGTGTTTGTGGTTTAACACCACAGCCATTCAATCGCCCTCACCGCCTGTGTCCGCCTCAACAAGTCAAAGCATTGCGGGGGGAGAGAACAACAGTTGAGCAACTGCTTTAACTGCTTTGCTGTGGGTGCCCCTTTCACAACTACTGTCAGTTATTTACCCGAAGCATTTCATTTGCCAATTTTCTCGCAGCTTAAATCAGCGTTGCATGAAAATGACAACAACAGCATCGCACAACGGCAACGGCAACTGTAGGGAGCAAATGCCAATGCCAAAAGCAGCGAGTTGCTGCTGTAAAATGGCTGCTGCAAGATAAAATCCAATTAAAATAGCGTAGAACTTATAAAAAACACAGGCGAGTTACCTTTCAGCAAATAGTTGACTACCGAATTCTCTGCGCTGTGACAATTACCTGAGCGAAGTGAAATTGTGGGCATAAAAATTTAAGACTGTGAAGAGTTTACGATTAAGAGATGAAGAAGTGGTTACAAAATACATTAAGAATATAAATTAAAATAAAAACAAATTGTAAATCATTGCCAAGTACAACAACTTTCTATCAGAGATGTTTACAAAAAGCCAATAAAATCTAAAAAATTAAATAACTGATTAATTCATAAGAAAACAATTGATTATCAGATGCTAAAAGATTTATCAGAAGCCAATTCACATGTTAGATTTTCCATTTGACAAATAAGAATTTCAATACTATCCAAAATTAAATATAAATAAAATTAAATTACATGAAAAGTTTTGTACCAAATTGATAGTAAATTTATTTATAATAATAAATTGCCAATAGAAATAATAAATAATTACTGAATTATTTAAAAGATAGTTTCTTATTCATAATAATATTCTATTACGTTATAATAGCGTAAACTTTAAAGAGGAAAAATAATGAGCATTTAATGTAATAAAAATAAGAAAACCACAATTTTTGTTGGACCAACTTGTTTGCATGTTCTTGGAGCAGCCTAAACGGAAGTGAAAACTAACGTGTTGATAAAAAATACCCTTACTTTGGCAGTGTGTTAAGGGCATAAAAAGCGTGCGCAAGTATAGAGGCAATAGTTACGTGGCTGAAAGTAAAACAAAGCATAAAATCTATTTGCAGCTGACGGTGGGCAGCGGCAGACAACAGCATTTTATGCCATGTAAATAACGACATCATAAATTTGGTTACGCTCCATGCATGTGTATGTGTGCATATCACACCTACACATAAAATCATACACACACACACACCCGCATTGGAGGCTAGTTCCGTTTTAGTAAACAATTTTTTGTAGTGCCGAGCAGCCCACGCCATTTGACTGTTACGCTTTTCATGCCACTCGCCTCGCTTCGCATTGCGCCTGTTTTCTTTTATTTTTCTTCCATTTTTTTCTTTTTTTTTTTTTTGTCATAAAAAACCTGACAACAATGGCGGTGGTAGCAGCAGGAGGCGCTTCAACAGTTTGTGCATTTCTTTTTTCTAGCCACTCGTCAGGGGAAATAAAAGTTACGTTGACACGGACACCGCCACCAAGTGCCAAGCACTTTGCCCTTCTTCCTGATCCTGCTCCTGCCCCGCCCCTTTTGTCCTGCCATTGCAGCAAAGTCAAAAATCCATCGCAATCCCAGCCACGCACAGTTGTTGCTCAGTGTTGTTATCTGATTTTATTATTATTTTCTTTTTTTTTTTTTGTGTGTACTCGTATAAAGGTGCTGTTGCTTTTTGCAGTGCTCAACTCGTTTGTGCCTTGAGTAAAATGAGCAGCGTATAAAGTGTGTAAGAAATTAAAACGATTTGCTCAAATGGAACACAATCAAGTTGGAGCCAGAAGTGCCAGTTGTAAGCTGAGAGCCAACGAGTAAATCTGGAAATGAAATACAGCTCCAACTACAGATCTCTCTCCGCTCACGCCATCACAACAAGTGGGTGTTGTTTTTAAAAGTGCTTCTGCCTAGAAAAATCAAAGCCCTTTGCTGCTGCTCTAAGGCAAAGCAATTGCGAAAAGTGTAAGCTACTTGTTGATGTACTGCAAAGGATTTATGTGGATTAAAACTGCTAAAAATGACCTATAGAAGATGTATAAATTCGTATTCAAAATATTTTAAATAAATATTGAAATTTAATTTGGATAAGGAGAATTAAAAATTCATGCAAATATTTCAATTTCTGAGATTAAATTATTTATTACTATTTTGTTGTTATTTTGTAATTTGAATTTAAATTTCTTTACCTTGTATTCATTAAGTAGTTGTAATCAAATATTACGTTTTGCCATTAGCACAATAATTTTATAAATATTTATTAAATCTTTGAAATTGCATATATTTTTAGAAAATATTTAAAATTGAATTTTAATTAATAAAATATATATTTTTTTGTATTTATGAGATTAATTTATTATTTATTTACTTCTTGTCAGCTTCTACAATTGTCTTCATTAATATAAATTTTATAAATACAAATAAATAAATGGTTCTAATGAAATATTTAATTTTTCCAAAAACACAACCATTTATTGCGTACTTAAATTATGCAGAGAATTTGCATAAGATTATTTTAATCCACAGTTTAAGGAAACCTAAAGGGTAACTTAACGTTGGCCCTGTAAATTTGCTCAGTGTAATCTGTTTTCGTACTGTGTATTTGCCAGGCCACTGGAATGTTATTTAGGTATTTATAAAATAAGGAAGAGTCTCTAGTGGAGCTTGTTGTTTTCAGTTTTGTAAAGTGAAGTGCTTCAATTGCTTAAGTTCTTAGATCGAAATGTTTGTTTATTGTTTGTGCTAAGCTCGTCTTTGTCCGTTTACATTTCAATTAGTTGGAGTTGGTCGGACATTACATGCCACTGCAAATTCCAAGGCGAAGCACTTGAAAAATAACTTTAATTGAGATTTACAATGCAAGTTAAAATGCCAACAACAGCAAATTTGCTCCCAGCTTAAGCTTTATTGTTGCTAGAACCCAAAGGCTAAGGTCATAAATTTTAGCTAGTAAATCTCTTTTATAGGCAAAGTGGTGAATGGGGACGGGGAGGCAAATCTGCTTTAGCCCGAACGATGTTTATTTGTTTCGGCTGCCGTTCTCTCATATTAAAGTAAAATTGCGTTTAAGTAGCCGACTTTTATGGTCTCTGCTTGCAGTCTTATATGGGCGAAATACGTATGTATATAGTATACAGTATATATTGTATATCGTATTCAACAGTTTGCAAATTCAGCGCATGCTGCCAAGGCCAAAAAGTGAATTGGATGTGGCTAAAATAGCCGGGGCAACATTTTTGGCCAGCTCCTCGCACTCAGTGGACCTCCTCTCAAGAGCTAACGAGCTGAAGAGGGGCAAACGGTTGTAGACTCATGAGTACTTCGTAGAGACTCTCACCCACACTTCTATATATATTCTATATATACATATAAAAATGCTGAACGAATGTGTGTGATGTTGCTGTTGCTGCTGCTGTTGCGGCTGTTGTTGAAATGATAAGCATGTGTGCAATTAAAATGAAAGCGTGCCTCCGATGTTGGTTCATGGTTGTAAATGGGACTGTGACTGCGACAACGGCAACGACAACAGCAACAACAGCAGCAACAACAACATCACCACAGATTGCAGGGCCAGGAAAGGGCCGAGACGGAGGGGAATATGGAACGGGCGATTGGCGGAGGGTTGGGGCATAAGTGATACAGCGGCAACAGCAAAAGCAAAAGCAACAGCCACGCCGTAACCCATGACAATAAAACAAATGTCGCCTATTTTACATAAACGTTGTGTGCGAAATTGTTGGCCTTGTTGTTGTTGTTGTTGTTGCTGCTCTTTTTATATGACCAAAAAATGTACAACAAATGTGTAGAACGGAAGGGGGAGAAAGTGTGGGGAGAGGGCAGCGGACAGGGAAAACAGAGGCGTTGATCAAAAGGAGATTAAGCCATTTATTTTGCTAGTCTAAATTAAAATAAGATACTTTATGTTAAATATTTTAAAAGATAAGTAATTTAGAATATTAAATAATTTTCAAAAACCTTAACTTTTATGTTCTGATACACACTTTGTGTTTTACACAAAGAGCAATTTATTATTCTAACCTAATATAGTTATATCAAAGCATAAAACAGTTGATAAGATATTTCAAATATTTTGTAAAATTAATATTTTTATCATAACAGAATTTTTAAGAGGTATAGCAATTTAATTTTATGGTATTTTTATGGTATTTATTAGTCAGCAGTTCATAGTTCAACAAATAGTAATAGTTTTGGGTCGACTATTAATAATAAACAAAAAAATAGTCAAATATAGGATTTCCAAAATTAAAAATAATGTCATGACTTTTGAATTGTCAAAAATAAATATTTTTAAAATATTTTGCAGTTGACTGTTCATAGTCTAACTGTAAAATAAAAATTAAAATGATAACAATTCAATTATGGAATTCAAATAAATGAGTCGGATACTAAATCGTAAATAATTGAACTAATCAAATTATACTATTTATTGTGCACTTATTTAATACAATTTTTTGTTAAAAAAAATGCTGAGCACTTTCCTTTAAAATATTGTCCTCGAGGCCTTTCTTACTTCGTGGTTTCGCAGCTCCAGAGCGATCCCTATCGCTGCACTTCACTGAGCAGTGCCGAGTTTCGGTTCAGTTCTCAGTGCGGCTTTAGTATGCAAACGCGACCTGCACACTGAGTGTTTACAGCAAGCAGCCCTCCAAGAGTCAGCGATTTCGGTATTTTTTACTGGCCCCAGAGAGTCATGGTCGTAAAACCATAAAAAGGTTGCAAATTAAAAACGCATTAAATTTAGTTGCTGCCATCAAGAGTCGGCCACGTGTGGGCACTTGATAGCACCCGAAAAAAGCCAAAGGGCCCCAGCATATAAATCTGTAATTCCTGACGCCAATAATTAGTGCAAAGCTTGGACTCGACTTTAAATTGCTTTGATTTTCGGTCGTCCCACGAAACGTAAACAGTCCAAAGCGAGCAAGGACGAACAAGGAGACATGGTCTGACACAGGAGGCATGGCATGGCTGTAAATGAGCAATTAGTCGTAATAAAAACATCAGAGCACAGGCAGAAACTAACACTCAACACCCCGTAACTAAAGTCCGGGCACTAAGCTTGTTCATCTGCCCCCGATTCCCCCTTCTTCCCTCTCACTGCTCTGCCTGTGATGCTACTCTTCCGGCAGCTGAAACGACGTGCACTTAATTCAAATTGCAAAAACTTAACCTCAACATGTGCGCTAGTCACACACACAAACACACACACACGCACACGCCCACACACACAGAGGCGTAAAATTAACACACTGTTATCCCAGACAGGCCCAGGAGCTGACAGCAGCAGTCACTGCTTAGACATGCAGCAAATGGCCCAGAAATGAATGAAATCCAAACCCAAATTCTCTACGCAAATGTGTTCTGCACAATTTCTATTCCTCTTCTTTTTTCGGGCCACTTCATTTAACATTGGGCGGATAATAAAGCGATAAGCATACGAGCTGCTTCGTCAACATTTCAGATGAAGTGCTGCAATTAGAATCGAGTTTAAGAAAATTAAATAAATATAATAGTCAGATAAAAGAGATTAGGAAATTCATCATTTAAATGTCAGAAATATTTCAAAAGTCACATCTAATAGAATTTGGCATTTCAAAATTATACTTAATAAAATAAGAAATAATAAATAATAATAAATGAAAATAATTGTTAGATAAAAGAGATAAGGAAATTCATCATTTAAATGTCAGAAATATTTCAAAAGTCACATCTAATAGAATTTGGCATTTCAAAATTAAACTTATTAAAATAAGAGTATTTGCAACGAAACTGATTTCGGGAACTTGGCAAACCTTGCTCAAAAATGCAGCCTATGATAGGTTGGCATCACTAACAGTGCTCGTCTCTGATGTACAGCAAATACACACACCGAGAGTTGTCCAGTTGGACAGACAGACGGACAGATTGACTGTCGCCCAGTCGCTGACAGTCATGCAAACAAACCAACTAACAGACCGAATCCAACTCCGGTTTTAGACAGACTAGGCGTCAGTTGTGTCATGACCGTTTTTTCCCTCTCTTTGATAGATATGCATGTTATGTTCTGTGCATTTGTGCATCAGTTTTTTTCAGACGGCACCTGCTGCTATTTGTCAGTCTTATGCACATGCTCTTTACTCTGAACACTGAACTCACACAGACTCGTAAGCTGTCCTCCTATTATTTTACTGCATAATAACGGGCGCATCAGGTTTATGAACTGTTTTCTTTTTGTTTGAAGCCCGTTTGGCTGGTTAGATGGCTGGTTAGATGGCTATGAACATACGAGTACAGTGCCAGCATAAAGTAGGTGTACCATTCACGTATCCCGACACGGCTGCTATTTCCGGCAGCAAAGCCGCTTCGCTGTCGCCATCACACATTTGACATTGTCACGTCGTGCTATTTACATAAATAAATAAAAGTGAGCGAGCAGTACAAAGCATATAAATTCTGCCTAAAACGAATATAAACAATGGCATTAGATATCACAGATTTATATGGCACTGCAAATACTCTACGATTTTGGGAAGACAAATTCTTTGACGTATAAATTTAATAATATAATTAATAAAGTGTTGCTGAAATTTGCCACAAATATAAATAATCAAAAAACTTATCGCATATTATAAAATAAAAACTGATCGCGTTCAATGGTTAAGATTACAAACAAAAATATAGAAAGAAAATGTAATTGTTGTAATAAATAATGTATGAATTCACAATTCAATATGTGTAATTGGTATAATACAAAATTGACTAGTTTAACAATGAATAAGCTTTAGCATATAGTATGGCAATAGTATGAATATAATAAAAAATATAGAATTAAATAAAAATTAAATTACATTTTTGATTTATTAGTTTGCTTTACATCTAAAAATTATGAAAGTAAAATATGAAAATTGAAAATGTTTCGCATGGAAAACCACAACTTGTTTTTTTTACATCCATTTTCAACGGTTACCAAAGTCAAGCTGTAATCGAAGTCTGTCATCTCTTAGAGGGCATTTGGAATAACACAAATAAAGGACGCCATGCTGTGCGAGGTGTCCTGGGCCGGGCTTGTCATTTGTTTGTTTGTGCGGCTCATTTTGACGTTGGGTGCAAATGGGGCGAGCAACGACAAGCGGAAGTCCCTTGTTTGCCGTCGCTTTTGCGGTGCGGGCTTTAAGTGTTTACGTGGCGTATTAGTAATAAATGTAATGTGCATAAAAGTGTCACACGGGGAAAGTGAGAGCGAAAATGGCACGTGGGCCAAGGAATTGCTGCATCGTCTGTCTGCTCACTCATAAAAGCAAATGTTTACACTGTGAACCGAGCAGAAGGCCGTCGTCAGGCCGAATCCGGGTGTAGATTTTTACAACTTTATTTTCGAGCGGCAGTGGCAAGGTCCGCTAGCAGTAAACAAGGAACGTCAAGTGGCGTCAAATGCACGCACTTAATCAATCAAAGCAGAGAATGAGTCCCAACCGAGCAGCAGTTGGCCAAATGGCAGACAGACAGACAGACAGACAGACGGATAGACAGGAGAGGCGCACAGCATTGGACTCAATAGTGTCCTTATTAGACGAGCACTGCTTTCGCTTTCGCATTCGCTTTCGCTTTTGCTTCTGGCAGCACAAATTATGGCTCTGCTGTCCAAACATTGAGCATACTTTCAAGGACTTTACTTTGATGGACTGATTGGGTCCCATGTTGGCCATACTTTTAATGTGCCAGCCCGTAGAAGTCTGTAGTCGACCGACATTGTCGCTGTATTTGTGTTTTTGGCCTACAAACATATTGTAATCTGGTCGTCAAATCCCTGTTTAATGCATTGCCAGCTTTCCCAGGACCACACTCTAAGCTTCAACGAATCCCTTCTACCAGCACTAAAATACTTAGCTGGTTTCACTGCTAAGCCATGGGCCTAAGACCTCGGCAGTATGTTGCATTTGAGCCTGTCATAGGGTTTAAGTAGTTGTACTATTTAAAGACTAGTCCGAATTGAGAGAAATGCTGAAATGTTCAACAGAAACATTAGCGAAAGTTAAGAGAAAGATCTTGAACCCTTTTTAAATTAATTAGCTGATATGAAATCTTAATGATGTTTGCGGTAACACCTTTTTGGAAATAACGATTATTAGCATTGGCCAATTAAGAAGCCACATTTTTAGCAGTGGTAATATTCCCAGCAGACTCAACGGGTCCTCAACATTATTCAGTTATTACTATCTTCTTTCAGACGTTTCTCCATTTCTTGTGTTATTCTCGTGCTCGTGTCTATTGCCCAAACTCCACACAATTCACAATTATGAGAATAGCCCAAGTATCCTTTTGCTTCGCTTAAACTTTGCATAAATTCACGGCAAATACTTTGCGGTACTTAGTCTACTTTGGTCTGCGCGCTGAAAAGGGTTTCCTTTTGGCTATTTTTAATTAATTAAAATATTTCTGGTTGCTGAGAATACAGCTAGACGCACATAACATAAATCATATTAAATTTGATGGTCAAGTGAAATATTTGGCAAAATGAAACGAAAATATATTAGGCTTTAAATTTAATTCGAAATTCCATGTAAATTTACAGCTTGTTTGGCTTATTGGCCAAACAATTAAGCTCACTCAAGTGCACAGCATAATAAAAATAAAAAGAAACCAAGAAGGAGAAGATTGCAGCTGGAAATCAAGTATTTGTTGCGGTTGTAGTCAAGTGACTGTAGCTCAAATTAACTTGAAATACAAGTTGGCATTTTTTTTATATTTTACATCTTGCTTTGGGCTTAAAGTCGCTATTTTCGTTTTGTTAGCGAATTGTGTGGTTTATTTATGGCAGCAACGTAAGCTTCTAACAGCCCAAAAAACAAACTGAAGCACTCATAAATTTTATAGCAGACTACCACAAGCATAAACACACAGGGCGTATGCGCAATGTCGTTGACTTACGAGCCAAGCTGCGAGTATACGACAGCTTAAATGTTTGTGTTTACTCAACATTTTCCAACATTGTTGTTCTGCTTTTGTTTCTATGTTTTATTCTTCACCCACCAGCAAGGTAGCCGCATTTCGGCAATCCGAATATAATGCGGCGTATGTGTGATGTGTTTTGATGTACTGTAAGTTTCTTATCGGCTTAAACTCAATTGACTGCTGAGTATTGAGATTGGAGTATAGTATGAGTGCTTGTGGCAATTAATACATGAGACTCGCTCTGCCGATTCTTTGGGGCAAAGGTCATTAACTGCGGCACACGTGGCACGTGGCGAAGTTTCGCGTCTTTCGTCGTCGTCGTCATCGTTGTCGTCGTAAATGGCTCATAATTCATAACCGGCACAATCAATCTTCTCCGTTCGACTCTTTCAGTTCAGTTCATTTGCATGCGGCTGCTGCTCGCTGGCCCATTTGTATTGGTCAAGAGATGACAGTGAAAATACGAGAAATACTGAATTTGCCGAGCCATTTGTAAACAGTGCGTCTAAATTATTGCATGCTGCATAAATAAATATTTATAAATATTTCTGTTACGACGGCGCATATTTCATCTCGTGGTATTCTAAACGATTCCACCAAATTTTATTTGCTGTTTGCTTACTCTTGTAATTTATAGACACATCCATAGATTGAGTCTCTTGACTGATTATGACGAGTCGAGACTTATTTCTCCGACACGTGCTGGAAGCGCATAAAATCTAAGTATAGAAAAATAACGTGATAGGAATATATTTCTATAACATAAACTTTCGCTGAACTTATTAAATTGGCAGGAAGCAGAGTCGATGCCATTGTATAACTTTAATGGTTAGACAGTTTTTAAACTGCATTGTGCATCGATTAAATTCGACCTATTTTTTATCTGCTGAATTTTCAATAAAAACAAACTATAAATCATAAAAAGTCATTATTGTGCAATGCATTTTTTTGTATCTAACACCAACTATACACAAATTGATAACTACTCTATTTCAATTATCTCAGTACAATTTATGAGTTTATTGTTATATTTTTAAAATTAATTGCTTTTGTATTTCACACCTAATATTTTTTGCTATCTATTTTATTACATATTTTTTAGAGCATCTCGTTTACAGCACTTTTGCACTTTAAAATATATATTAAAACGATGGCAATTTAAATTCCATTTACACATTTCGTAATTGCTTTTATCAGTGCAATGCGCAGCCAAGTGCAGAATGAAGTTTATTTGTTGCTTTCTAATTGGTTAGCTGCATTATTTATGATGACTATTTATAATTTATTCGCTTCACTCGCAAATTCGCATGTGCTAATTTTTATTACCCCGCCGCATTGTCGCGCTCGTATATTTGTTTATTTATGAATGGAAACACGCTCCACGTTTCTCTTTTGCAATTAGACTCGCACAGACATTTACTCGTATCGCAGACATAGGTGGTTGGGTCGGTTTGATTTGATGTGGCTGTCTAAAAATACATATCTGAGAGTGCCTTCAGCTTGCCAAATGATTTAGCTTTCAGCGCCAGCGGTTTTATTATTTTCGCTGCCTTTTGAATTCAATATTTATTTTGATTATTTCAGTTGTAATCAGCCTCTGGCCTTGCGCGACCTCGCTAATGCTTTGTTTTTTGTTTTTTCGGGTGTGTCAAGTTTAATGAACATTCAGAATGCGAAAAGCGGAAAGCTGCTTTTCCCTTTTTGCGCATGCCAGACGGCGGCAATGAGCTTATCCATCGCCTGTTTGCCAGAGGCTCAAAGCAGCGCGGTTCACGTGACGTATGTGCAATTTCATTTGTATAAATGCCTCTGTGTGCACGTGTCGCTTTCAAGGTAGCCCATCGCCTTGCATGCTCACCAATAATTAAGAAAGCACTTTTAATATGGAAATAAAAATTTGGTTTCAGAGTTTGTTGCAAATAAAAGGCATAATTAAATTTCTTAGAAAACCCATTTGTTGTGCAAATGAAATTTAATTAATTATTAAACCATGTAACCACACAAAATAATTTAAGAAACTTTTACTTGTACTTCCAACAATATTTCTAAAGGAAAAAAATGTAATACAAATTATTAACTAATTTTATTATTAATGAAAATCAAAATAAAAAATACTGAATTCAATCCCAAGAGTGTATTTAAGCTTCTGTGGCCATGCCCTTTGAGAAAGACAAAATAAATTACATTAATTAGTTAACAAATGTGCTAATCCGCAAAACACATGTGAAGATGTTAATAAATGAAGTCAATTATATTTGATTTTTGTTGTAGATAGAGTAATTGAAATATAATATTAATATTTCCAGCGGGTGGAAAAGATAAATAAACTTAATGGCTGAGAATATTTCTTCAATTATACAATGATATTTATATCGAAAAAGCCAGAAAAATAAATCTAAGCTGTATCACAACATTGACTTTTAAAAGAATTTTGCTAGCATTTTAGATCATCCATTTGCCTGCGTCTAAGGAATGTTTTTTCTTTTCAAAGAGCACCCTTTGTGCATCGTGTTCAATACTCAGGGCTTAGGTCTAAGGTCGTCTCAATGCAGGGCTTCATTAGGCTGAGCCTTAAACTCGTGACTTCGTGGGTCATTACGTTCATTATGCTGGCCCTTGACACTGCCGCAATGAATAAAGTGGTGGCCAATGAGGCGCGCAATATACAATTAATTAATCTGACAAAGGTGCTTAGCACTCCCCGAAACAAATAAAGCTCCACGCCCAGCCCCAACTTGATGTCGGGGCATTAACAAAACTCTGCTCTCGACAAGCCAAATGCCAGCAGAACTGAACAGGCAAGACGCAGAACAGTTAACAGTGACTGGCCGTGGTAAGGCAATCCTCAAGTGCCATTGACTGTTTAGATGAATCCTTTGCTGAATTGAAATTAATTATAAAACACCTTTGTGCATAATTTCGGCGACAGTTTCGTCCATTGTTTCGGCGATGTTGCTGTCGAACTTGGCTGTTGTCGTGTTGGCTGTTGTGCTATTAATAAATATTTCGGACCTGCCACAAGATGCCGTTAGGTTATTAACAAGTCTTTTGGCGGAGTTGATTGTCGCAAACGCTTCGCTGGGCCTTCAACAATTGCCGTTTAACGTTGCCAAGTCTCCAATTATGTGCACCGTTAGTCAAATGAGCGGCTGACGTAGTTGGGGGCATGCGCCAAGTGGCATGGGGCATGGGGCAGCCATAGGACATTGCCTGCCCCACCTTCTGCTGCTTTGCTATGGGGCGGGGGGGTTCAGCAAACATTTTGCAATTTTCAGTTCAACAATAGAAAGCAATTACAAAACAAACTCAGCGCTAAATGAGAGTGTGGCAACCGGGCAAACAAAGTGTGATGAGTGGGCGTTATTGTGCGCGGGCGTGGCAACATCGCCATGTCTGTGTGCACGTGTGTGAGTGTGAGTGTGTTGATAGCACACACACACACACACACGCATGACTGGGATGTTGTCAGGCGTAGGAGATGTGTTGATTGGATACGCATGGAACGATTTTTGGCTGGCACTTTTGGAGTGTGACTTCACAAGTATATCAAACGTGAATACCTCCAACGCTGGCTTAATAAAATATTTAATTGGTTATTCAATATGTATGGATTTTGTGTGTTGTGCGAAGCCGCACGAAAGTAAAGTTCAAAATGCACAATTAGAGAAGCCAGACGAAATAACAATGGAACTTAAATCCCATTAGCTTTTGTGAGTTGTGCAAAGAAACAGGTCCTGTTAAATTTGATTGACGTAAAATAATAAAGTATAAGGGACAGCTATTTTTAAAACTAAGCATCAGTTGTCAGTAATAACACTAGCCGATAATTATTAAATTATAGTGTAAATAAATATATACATTTTTAGAACTGGCAAGTAGATTAGTGGTCAGTAATTAAATATTTATCCTAATCGCTTTAGTTTCAACGTTTCGTTAATCAATTAACTTACCCAATATTAATATCAATATCTTAAAGCTGCTGAAATACCAGGCGAACATAATCGAGTAGTAAAAAGATTTGCCGAAAATTTAAATTTTCAGAAGTTGGGCGGGTTTTTCGAATTTGAATTTGAATAAAATACGTTAATATTAACAACAAGATTCCTTCCCAATTTTCAGAAGCTGGGCGGGTTTTTAAAATTTGAATTTGAATAAAATACGTTAAAATTAACGATTAAATTCATTCCCAAAACCCACTTGGAGCTGCTGAAGTACCAGGCGAACATAATCGAGTAGCAAGTAGATTAGCCAAAACTTTAAATTTTTAGAAGTTAGGCGGGTTTTTCAAATTTGAATTTGAATAAAATACGTTAATAATAACGACGAAATTCGTTCCCAAAACCCACTTGGAGCTGCTGAAGTACCAGGCGAACATAATCGAGAAGCAAGTAGATTAGCCAAAAACATAAATTTTCAGAAGTTGGGCGGGTTATTCAAATTTGAATTTGAATAAAATACGTTAATATTAACGACGAAATTCGTTCCCAAAACCCACTTGGAGCTGCTGAAGTACCAGGCGAACATAATCGAGAAGCAAGTAGATTAGCCAAAAATTTAAATTTTCAGAAGTTGGGCGGGTTTTTCAAATTTTAATTTGAATAAAATACGTTAATATTAACAACAAGATTCTTTCCCAATTTTCAGAAGTTGGGCGGGTTTTTCAAATTTGAATTTGAATAAAATACGTTAATATTAACGACGAAATTCGTTCCCAAAACCCACTTGGAGCTGCTGAAGTACCTGGCGAACATAATCGAATATCAAGTAGATTAGCCAAAAATTTCAATTTTCAGAAGTTGGGCGGGTTTTTCAAATTTGAATTTAAATAAAATACGTTAATATTAACGACGAAATTCGTTCCCAAAACCCACTTGGAGCTGCTGAAGTACCAGGCGAACATAATCGAATAGCAAGTAGATTAGCCAAAAATTTAAATTTTCAGAAGTTGGGCGGGTTTTTCAAAATTGAATTTGAATAAAATACGTTAAGATTAACGACGAAATTCGTTCCCAAAACCCACTTGGAGCTGCTGAAGTACCAGGCGAACATAATCGAATAGCAAGTAGATTAGCCAAAAATTTAAATTTTCAGAAGTTGGGCGGGTTTTTCAAATTTGAATTTGAATAAAATACGTTAATATTAACAACAAGATTCCTTCCCAATTTTCAGAAGTTGGGCGGGTTTTTCAAATTTGAATTTGAATAAAATACGTTAATATTATCGACGAAATTCGTTCCCAAAACCCACTTGGCGCTGCTGAAGTACCAGGCGAACAAAATCGAATAGCAAGTAGAATAGCCAAAAATTTAAATTTTCAGAAGTTGGGCGGGTTTTTCAAATTTGAATTTGAATAAAATACGTTAATATTAACGACGAAATTCGTTCCCAAAACCCACTTGGAGCTGCTGAAGTACCAGGCGAACATATTCGAATAGCAAGTAGATTAGCAAAAAATTTCAATTTTCAGAAGTTGGGCGGTTTTTTCAAATTTGAATTTGAATAAAATACGTTAATATTAACGACGAAATTCGTTCCCAAAACCCACTTGGAGCTGCTGAAGCACCAGGCGAACATAATCGAGTAGCTAGTAGATTAGCCAAAAATTTAAATTTTCAGAAGTTGGGCGGGTTTTTCAAATTTGAATTTGAATAAAATACGTTAATATTAACAACAAGATTCCTTCCCAATTTTCAGAAGTTGGGCGGGGTTTTCAAATTTGAATTTGAATAAAATACGTTAATATTAACGACGAAATTCGTTCCCAAAACCCACTTGGAGCTGCTGAAGTACCAGGCGAACATAATCGAATAGCAAGTAGATTAGCCAAAAATTTAAATTTTCAGAAGTTGGGCGGGTTTTTCAAATTTGAATTTGAATAAAATACGTTAAGATTAACGACGAAATTCGATCCCAAAACCCACTTAAAGCTGCTGAAGTACCAGGCGAACATAATCGAATAGCAAGTAAATTTGCCAAAAATTTCAATTTTCAGAAGTTGGGCGGGTATTTCAAATTTGAATTTGAATAAAATACGTTAATATTAACGACGAAATTCGTTCCCAAAACCCACTTGGAGCTGCTGAAGTACCAGGCGAACATAATCGAGAAGCAAGTAGATTAGCCAAAAATTTAAATTTTCAGAAGT
This sequence comes from Drosophila immigrans, assembly GCA_963583835.1. Lineage (NCBI taxonomy): Eukaryota > Metazoa > Arthropoda > Insecta > Diptera > Drosophilidae > Drosophila > Drosophila immigrans. The sequence continues at coordinate 31,106,295 of OY757141.1, forward strand.
TGGGCGGGTATTTCAAATTTGAATTTGAATCAAATACGTTAAGATTAACGACGAAATTCGATCCCAAAACCCACTTGGAGCTGCTGAAGTACCAGGCGAACATAATCGAATAGCAAGTAGATTAGCCAAAAATTTCAATTTTCAGAAGTTGGGCGGGTTTTTCAAATTTGAATTTGAATAAAATACGTTAATATTAACGACGAAATTCGTTCCCAAAACCCACTTGGAGCTGCTGAAGTACCAGGCGAACATAATCGAGTAGCAAGTAAATTTGCCAAAAATTTAAATTTTCAGAAGTTGGGCGGGTTTTTCAAATTTGAATTTGAATAAAATACGTTAATATTAACGACGAAATTCGTTCCCAAAACCCACTTGGAGCTGCTGAATTACCAGGCGAAAATAATCGAGTAGTAAAAAGATTTGCCAAAAATTTAAATTTTCAGAAGTTGGGCGGGTTTTTCAAATTTGAATTTGAATAAAATACGTTAATATTAACAACAAGATTCCTTCCCAATTTTCAGAAGCTCGGCGGATTTTTCAAATTTGAATTTGAATAAAATACGTTAAGATTAACGACGAAATTCCTTCCCAAAACCCACTTGGAGCTGCTGAAGTACCAGGCGAACATAATCGAATAGCAAGTAGATTAGCCAAAAATTTAAATTTTCAGAAGTTGGGCGGGTTTTTCAAATTTGAATTTGAATAAAATACGTTAAAATTAACGACGAAATTCGTTCTCAAAACCCACTTGGAGCTGCTGAAGTACCAGGCGAACATAATCGAATAGCAAGTAGATAAGCCAAAAATTTCAATTTTCAGAAGTTGGGCGGGTTTTTCAAATTTGAATTTGAATAAAATACGTTAAGATTAACGACGAAATTCGATCCCAAAACCCACTTAAAGCTGCTGAAGTACCAGGCGAACATAATCGAATAGCAAGTAGATTAGCCAAAAATTTAAATTTTCAGAAGTTGGGCGGGTTTTTCAAATTTGAATTTGAATAAAATACGTTAAGATTAACGACGGAATTCGTTCCCAAAACCCACTTGGAGCTGCTGAAGTACCAGGCGAACATAATCGAATAGCAAGTAGATTAGCCAAAAATTTCAATTTTCAGAAGTTGGGCGGGTTTTTCAAATTTGAATTTGAATAAAATACGTTAATATTAACGACGAAATTCGTTCCCAATTTCCAGAAGTTGGGCGGGTTTTTCAAATTTGAATTTGAATAAAATACGTTAAGATTAACGACGAAATTCGTTCCCAAAACCCACTTGGAGCTGCTGAAGTACCAGGCAAACATAATCGAATAGCAAGTAGATTAGCCAAAAATTTCAATTTTCAGAAGTTGGGCGGGTTTTTCAAATTTGAATTTGAATAAAATACGTTAATATTAACGACGAAATTCGTTCCCTTGGAGCTGCTGAAGTACCAGGCGAACATAATCGAGTAGCAAGTAGATTTGCCAAAAATTTAAATTTTCAGAAGTTGGGCGGGTTTTTCAAATTTGAATTTGAATAAAATACGTTAATATTAACAACAAGATTCCTTCCCAATTTTCAGAAGTTGGGCGGGTTTTTCAAATTTGAATTTGAATAAAATACGTTAAGATTAACGACGAAATTCGATCCCAAAACCCACTTAAAGCTGCTGAAGTACCAGGCGAACATAATCGAATAGCAAGTAGATTAGCCAAAAATTTACATTTTCAGAAGTTGGGCGGGTTTTTCAAATTTGAATTTGAATAAAATACTTTAAGATTAACGACGAAATTCGTTTCCAAAACCCACTTGGAGCTGCTGAAGTACCAGGCGAACATAATCGAGAAGCAAGTAGATTAGCCAAAAACTTAAATTTTCAGAAGTTGTGCGGGTTTTTCAAATTTGAATTTGAATAAAATACGTTAAGATTAACGACGAAATTCGTTCCCAAAACCCACTTGGAGCTGCTGAAGTACCAGGCGAACATAATCGAGAAGCAAGTAGATTAGCCAAAAACTTAAATTTTCAGAAGTTGGGCGGGTTTTTCAAATTTGAATTTGAATAAAATACGTTAATATTAACGACGAAATTCGTTCCCAAAACCCACTTGGAGCTGCTGAAGTACCAGGCGAACATAATCGAATTGTAAGTAGATTTGCCAAAAATTTAAATTTTCAGAAGTTGGGCGGGTTTTTCAAATTTGAATTTGAATAAAATACGTTAAGATTAACGACGAAATTCGATCCCAAAACCCACTTAAAGCTGCTGAAGTACCAGGCGAACATAATCGAATAGCAAGTAGATTAGCCAAAAATTTAAATTTTCAGAAGTTGGGCGGGTTTTTCAAATTTGAATTTGAATAAAATACTTTAGGATTAACGACGAAATTCGTTTCCAAAACCCACTTGGAGCTGCTGAAGTACCAGGCGAACATAATCGAGAAGCAAGTAGATTAGCCAAAAACTTAAATTTTCAGAAGTTGGGCGGGTTTTTCAAATTTGAATTTGAATAAAATACGTTAATATTAACGACGAAATTCGTTCCCAAAACCCACTTGGAGCTGCTGAAGTACCAGGCGAACATAATCGAATAGCAAGTAGATTAGCCAAAAATTTCAATTTTCAGAAGTTGGGCGGGTTTTTCAAATTTGAATTTGAATAAAATACGTTAATATTAACGACGAAATTCGTTCCCAAAACCCACTTGGAGCTGCTGAAGTACCAGGCGAACATAATCGAGTAGCAAGTAGATTTGACAAAAATTTAAATTTTCAGAAGTTGGGCGGGTTTTTCAAATTTGAATTTGAATAAAATACGTTAATATTAACAACAAGATTCCTTCCCAATTTTCAGAAGCTCGGCGGGTTTTTCAAATTTGAATTTGAATAAAATACGTTAATATTAACGACGAAATTCCTTCCCAAAACCCACTTGGAGCTGCTGAAGTACCAGGCGAACATAATCGAGTAGCAAGTAGATTTGCCAAAAATTTAAATTTTCAGAAGTTGGGCGGGTTTTTCAAATTTGAATTTGAATAAAATACGTTAATATTAACGACGAAATTCGTTCCCAAAACCCACTTGGAGCTGCTGAAGTACCAGGCGAACATAATCGAATAGCAAGTAGATTAGCCAAAAATTTCAATTTTCAGAAGTTGGGCGGGTTTTTCAAATTTGAATTTGAATTAAATACGTTAATATTAACAACAATATTCCTTCCCAATTTTCAGAAGCTCGGCGGGTTTTTCAAATTTGAATTTGAATAAAATACGTTAATATTAACGGCGAAATTCGTTCCCAAAACCCACTTGGAGCTGCTGAAGTACCAGGCGAACATAATCGAATAGCAAGTAGATTAGCCAAAAATTTAAATTTTCAGAAGTTGGGCGGGTTTTTCAAATTTGAATTTGAATAAAATACGTTAAAATTAACGACGAAATTCGTTCCCAAAACCCACTTGGAGCTGCTGAAGTACCAGGCGAACATAATCGAATAGCAAGTAGATTAGCCAAAAATTTAAATTTTCAGAAGTTGGGCGGGTTTTTCAAATTTGAATTTGAATAAAATACGTTAAGATTAACGACGAAATTCGATCCCAAAACCCACTTAAAGCTGCTGAAGTACCAGGCGAACATAATCGAATAGCAAGTAGATTAGCCAAAAATTTAAATTTTCAGAAGTTGGGCGGGTTTTTCAAATTTGAATTTGAATAAAATACGTTAAGATTAACGACGGAATTCGTTCCCAAAACCCACTTGGAGCTGCTGAAGTACCAGGCGAACATAATCGAATAGCAAGTAGATTAGCCAAAAATTTCAATTTTCAGAAGTTGGGCGGGTTTCTCAAATTTGAATTTGAATAAAATACGTTAATATTAACGACGAAATTCGTTCCCAATTTCCAGAAGTTGGGCGGGTTTTTCAAATTTGAATTTGAATAAAATACGTTAAGATTAACGACGAAATTCGTTCCCAAAACCCACTTGGAGCTGCTGAAGTACCAGGCGAACATAATCGAATAGCAAGTAGATTAGCCAAAAATTTCAATTTTCAGAAGTTGGGCGGGTTTTTCAAATTTGAATTTGAATAAAATACGTTAATATTAACGACGAAATTCGTTCCCAAAACCCACTTGGAGCTGCTGAAGTACCAGGCGAACATAATCGAGTAGCAAGTAGATTTGCCAAAAATTTAAATTTTCAGAAGTTGGGCGGGTTTTTCAAATTTGAATTTGAATAAAATACGTTAATATTAACAACAAGATTCCTTCCCAATTTTCAGAAGTTGGGCGGGTTTTTCAAATTTGAATTTGAATAAAATACGTTAATATTAACGACGAAATTCGTTCCCAAAACCCACTTGGAGCTGCTGAAGTACCAGGCGAACATAATCGAATTGTAAGTAGATTTGCCAAAAATTTAAATTTTCAGAAGTTGGGCGGGTTTTTCAAATTTGAATTTGAATAAAATACGTTAATATTAACGACGAAATTCGTTCCCAAAACCCACTTGGAGCTGCTGAAGTACCAGGCGAACATAATCGAGTAGCAAGTAGATTTGCCAAAAATTTAAATTTTCCGAAGTTGGGCGGGTTTTTCAAATTTGAATTTGAATAAAATACGTTAAGATTAACGACGGAATTCGTTCCCAAAACCCACTTGGAGCTGCTGAAGTACCAGGCGAACATAATCGAGTAGCAAGTAGATTAGCCAAAAATTTAAATTTTCAGAAGTTGGGCGGGTTTTTCAAATTTGAATTTGAATAAAATACGTTAATATTAACGACGAAATTCGTTCCCAAAACCCACTTGGAGCTGCTGAAGTACCAGGCGAACATAATCGAGTAGCAAGTAGATTAGCCAAAAACTTAAATTTTCAGAAGTTGGGCGGGTTTTTCAAATTTGAATTTGAATAAAATACGTTAATTTTAACAACAAGATTCCTTCCCAATTTTCAGAAGCTCGGCGGATTTTTCAAATTTGAATTTGAATAAAATACGTTAATATTAACGACGAAATTCCTTCCCAAAACCCACTTGGAGCTGCTGAAGTACCAGGCGAACATAATCGAATAGCAAGTAGATTAGCCAAAAATTTAAATTTTCAGACGTTGGGCGGGTTTTTCAAATTTGAATTTGAATAAAATACGTTAATATTAACGACGAAATTCGTTCCCAAAACCCACTTGGAGCTGCTGAAGTACCAGGCGAACATAATCGAGTAGCAAGTAGATTTGCCAAAAATTTAAATTTTCAGAAGTTGGGCGGGTTTTTCAAATTTGAATTTGAATAAAATACGTTAATATTAACGACGAAATTCATTCCCAAAACCCACTTGGAGCTGCTGAAGTACCAGGCGAACATAATCGAGAAGCAAGTAGATTAGCCAAAAACTTAAATTTTCAGAAGTTGGGCGGGTTTTTCAAATTTGAATTTGAATAAAATACGTTAATATTAACGACGAAATTCGTTCCCAAAACCCACTTAAAGCTGCTGAAGTACCAGGCGATTATAATAGAATAGCAAGTAGATTAGCCAAAAATTTCAATTTTCAGAAGTTGGGCGGGTTTTTCAAATTTGAATTTGAATAAAATACGTTAATATTAACGACGAAATTCGTTCCCAAAACCCACTTGGAGCTGCTGAAGTACCAGGCGAACATAATCGAGTAGCAAGTAGATTAGCCAAAAATTTAAATTTTCAGAAGTTGGGCGGGTTTTTCAAATTTGAATTTGAATAAAATACGTTAATATTAACGACGAAATTCGTTCCCAAAACCCACTTGGAGCTGCTGAAGTACCAGGCGAACATAATCGAGTAGCAAGTAGATTTGCCAAAAATTTAAGTTTTCAGAAGTTGGGCGGGTTTTTCAAATTTGAATTTAAATAAAATACGTTAATATTAACGACGAAATTCGTTCCCAATTTTCAGAAGCTCGGCGGGTTTTTCAAATTTGAATTTGAATAAAATACGTTAATATTAACGACGAAATTCCTTCCCAAAACCCACTTGGAGCTGCTGAAGTACCAGGCGAACATAATCGAGTAGCAAGTAGATTAGCCAGAAATTAAAATTTTCAGAAGTTGGGCGGGTTTTTCAAATTTGAATTTGAATAAAATACGTTAATATTAACGACGAAATTCGTTCCCAAAACCCACTTGGAGCTGCTGAAGTACCAGGCGAACATAATCGAATAGCAAGTAGATTAGCCAAAAATTTAAATTTTCAGGCGTTGGGCGGGTTTTTCAAATTTGAATTTGAATAAAATACGTTAATATTAACGACGAAATTCGTTCCCAAAACCCACTTGGAGCTGCTGAAGTACCAGGCGAACATAATCGAGTAGCAAGTAGATTAGCCAGAAATTAAAATTTTCAGAAGTTGGGCGGGTTTTTCAAATTTGAATTTGAATAAAATACGTTAATATTAACGACGAAATTCGTTCCCAAAACCCACTTGGAGCTGCTGAAGTACCAGACGAACATAATCGAATAGCAAGTAGATTAGCCAAAAATTTCAATTTTCAGAAGTTGGGCGGGTTTTTCAAATTTGAATTTGAATAAAATACGTTAAGATTAACGACGAAATTCGATCCCAAAACCCACTTAAAGCTGCTGAAGTACCAGGCGAACATAATCGAATAGCAAGTATATTAGCCAAAAATTTAAATTTTCAGAAGTTGGGCGGGTTTTTCAAATTTAAATTTGAATAAAATACGTTAAGATTAACGACGAAATTCGTTCCCAAAACCCACTTGGAGCTGCTGAAGTACCAGGCGAACATAATCGAATAGCAAGTAGATTAGCCAAAAATTTCAATTTTCAGAAGTTGGGCGGGTTTTTCAAATTTGAATTTGAATAAAATACGTTAAGATTAACGACGAAATTCGTTCCCAAAACCCACTTGGAGCTGCTGAAGTACCAGGCGAACATAATCGAGTAGCAAGTAGATTAGCCAAAAATTTCAATTTTCAGAAGTTGGGCGGGTTTTTCAAATTTGAATTTGAATAAAATACGTTAATATTAACGTCGAAATTCCTTCCCAAAACCCACTTGGAGCTGCTGAAGTACCAGGCGAACATAATCGAATAGCAAGTAGATTAGCCAAAAATTTAAATTTTCAGAAGTTGGGCGGGTTTTTCAAATTTGAATATGAATAAAATACGTTAATATTAACGACGAAATTCGTTCCCAAAACCCACTTGGAGCTGCTGAAGTACCAGGCGAACATAATCGAATAGCAAGTAGATTAGCCAAAAATTTCAGTTTTCTGAAGTTGGGCGGGTTTTTCAAATTTGAATTTGAATAAAATACGTTAAGATTAACGACGAAATTCGTTCCCAAAACCCACTTGGAGCTGCTGAAGTACCAGGCGAACATAATCGAATAGCAAGTAGATTAGCCAAAAATTTCAATTTTCAGAAGTTGGGCGGGTTTTTCAAATTTGAATTTGAATAAAATACGTTAATATTAACGACGAAATTCGTTCCCAAAACCCACTTGGAGCTGCTGAAGTACCAGGCGAACATAATCGAGAAGCATGTAGATTAGCCAAAAATTTAAATTTTCAGAAGTTAGGCGGGTTTTTCAAATATGAATTTGAATAAAATACGTTAATATTAACGACGAAATTCGTTCCCAAAACCCACTTGGAGCTGCTGAAGTACCAGGCGAACATAATCGAATAGCAAGTAGATTAGCCAAAAATTTAAATTTTCAGAAGTTGGGCGGGTTTTTCAAATTTGAATTTGAATAAAATACGTTAATATTAACGACGAAATTCGTTCCCAAAACCCACTTGGAGCTGCTGAAGTACCAGGCGAACATAATCGAGTAGCAAGTAGATTTGCCAAAAATTTAAGTTTTCAGAAGTTGGGCGGGTTTTTCAAATTTGAATTTGAATAAAATACGTTAAGATTAACGACGAAATTCGATCCCAAAACCCACTTAAAGCTGCTGAAGTACCAGGCGAACATAATCGAATAGCAAGTAGATTAGCCAAAAATTTCAATTTTCTGAAGTTGGGCGGGTTTTTCAAATTTGAATTTGAATAAAATACGTTAAGATTAACGACGAAATTCGTTCCCAAAACCCACTTGGAGCTGCTGAAGTACCAGGCGAACATAATCGAATAGCAAGTAGATTAGCCAAAAATTTCAATTTTCAGAAGTTGGGCGGGTTTTTCAAATTTGAATTTGAATAAAATACGTTAATATTAACGACGAAATTCGTTCCCAAAACCCACTTGGAGCTGCTGAAGTACCAGGCGAACATAATCGAGAAGCATGTAGATTAGCCAAAAATTTCAATTTTCAGAAGTTGGGCGGGTTTTTCAAATTTGTATTTGAATAAAATACGTTAATATTAACGACGAAATTCGATCCCAAAACCCACTTGGAGCTGCTGAAGTACCAGGCGAACAAAATCGAATAGCAAGTAGATTAGCCAAAAATTTAAATTTTCAGAAGTTAGGCGGGTTTTTCAAATATGAATTTGAATAAAATACGTTAATATTAACGACGAAATTCGTTCCCAAAACCCACTTGGAGCTGCTGAAGTACCAGGCGAACATAATCGAATAGCAAGTAGATTAGCCAAAAATTTAAATTTTCAGACGTTGGGCGGGTTTTTCAAAGCAAGTAGATTAGCCAAAAACTTCTATTTTCAGAAGTTGGGCGGGTTTTTCAAATTTGAATTTGAATAAAATACGTTAATATTAACAACAAGATTCCTTCCCAATTTTCAGAAGCTGGGCGGGTTTTTCAAATTTGTATTTGAATAAAATACGTTAAAATTAACGATGAAATTCGTTCCCAACACCCACTTTGGAGCTGCTGAAGTACCAGGCGAACATAATCGAGTAGCAAGTAGATTACCAAAAATTTTACATTTTCAGATCTATGTAGGTGTTTATACGGACAGACAGACGGACATGTCAATATCGTTTCGGTTGTTGACACTGATCAAAAATATGTATACTTTGGGGGGTCGGAGATGACTCCTTCTGCCTGTTACATACATTTTCTGTTGGCACCAAGTTATAATACCCTTTTACCCTATGGGTAGCGGGTATAATTATTTATGGTAAACATTGATGAATGAAAAGTTTAAATAAATACGAGTAAACTATTTATAGAATTAATCCGGATAAATTACCCAATATAAACACTCTATATTCTTGTTTACCTGCATTTATATGCAAGTTTTATTTGATCTTATCCAAGAAATATTTGAAGTAAAGATGAATGAAAAGTAAAAATAGTCTAGCGTGCCATAATTTGCTATCTTTGAAGCGGCAGATAAAAGAAAAATGTGTAATATAAATATAATTTGTTCAGTTGGCAAACAGAAGATTTTCTATTGGCGTCTTTACTTTAAGAAGAGAGATATAAGTTAACTATACTTATTATTATAAATGTAAATATAATTATTTGAGTTGGCCAACGAATAATTCGCTTATATTATTGAACGCCTTTTTTGATAATATTAAAAAACTAATATAATAATTTGTTAAATTATATAATAACAGAAAATGTGTTGTTTTCACCATTACTCTAAAAATAAGATAATTCATTTATATTATTTAAACCCTTTTTCAATAATATCAAAATAAATATAATTATTTCAGCTGGCTAGCAAAAGAAAATTTGCTGTTTTCGGCTTTACTCTAAATAGAAGAAAATCCTTTATATTAATAACCTTCTCATTTGCCCGCATGTTGATAGGACCTCTTAAATGTATCACATTTAACAATGGCAGCTCCATTATATTATCGTCCTTTGTCCGTTGCTCCAGCTCCACATGGCAGAGCTCCTTTTTGTGGCACACTGGCCACTAAGCACACCTATTACCATTAGCGAAAGTTGTGCATTCAAATATATGCGCCGCTAATAAGCCGAGCTGCACAATGAGTGTAGTAGGTTCTTAGCAGCTTTTATTTGTGTGCATTGCGCATACGCCCCATGTGTTTGCGCACGCTAATTGCAATGGCAGCAGGCAGCCGAAAAAGGCGGCCACTCGGGCATGTAACTAACAATGCAGTTGATGTTGCAAAGAGGGCAACGGCAACGCTTCCACAAAATGCTGCCCAGGTGTGCAACTCAGGTGCATGCAAATTAAAGTCAGCCAACAAGCAACAACAAATATGCCTTAAAATGCTGCCGGATGCTGTCGCCGTGAAAACTTTGCGCCGTTTATTGTTGACTCCACTGCTGCCATTTCCGGCATCCGGGCAGCAACTTGTAACCTGCAAACCTGCAAACCTGCAGACGGTTTGTTTTATGATTCCGCGCGAGACTTTTCCCAATTCACCAGAAATGCTGCAAATTAAATTGGATGTCGCGGCACGGAATTAAGTTGCGACAAGTTTTTGTGAGTTTTTGGGTAACTAGCATAGTTGGCCAGCTAACTGCCCCATTGTTGGCATGTTTTTGTTTTTGCATACAATTAGGAAGTGATGCCGCTCACTCAGTTAGTTATCTGAAAGTTTTGTGCCATGCATACCAACAAGATGTAAAGCAAGCTAGTTTGGCAGAGCGCCATCAATCATTCAATGCCCCTGCCGATAGCCTGCCAATGCACTCTTAACTGTGACTTATCACTTCTTCACTTAGCCATAGTTTTTCAGCGATTTACGCAAAATTCTCGGAGATACAAATTATGAACAGCCATCAATCATACGAATGAGAAGTTAGACAAAATATGCTCGGCACGTGATGCGGAAAAAGATGTACATCACTTTTTCCAAGAAATATTCGAAAATTACCATCTATCCGAATTGATTTATGGAAATCCATTTCAAACCAAATAGTATTTCTTTACACTACAAAAAAATTGTAATTATTTGCAAAAGTGGAAAATGAATTAATCAATCTCAATTACCAATGCTTACATTCAACAAAAAACATTAAATTGCAGTTTTCGCTTCTAATTTATGAAGAATGTCAAGAAAAGCTGAATAAGTAAATTGAATTCAATTAATTTTTTGCTTAACCTCGACATTCACAATCGTCAGCTCTATTTCGGAGCCACAAATAGCCTTCGTCCTTCGTCCTTCATCCTTCGCCCATCGCAAGCACACAAAAGGTAGCAGAAACATCGACTGCAAATGACGTGCGCTGCTTGTTAGCAGACATCATGGATAACAATGGCAACAACAACAGCAAGCAAAATCAATAAAAGACATTTTCATTTAGATTGTCATCAAATAGAAATTCTACACACAATTCAAAAAAGATTCCCATGTTAACGGCTGCCTTACATGATGCCACAACTATTATATGAGCACATAAAACAAGTATTTATTCCCCTCCTCCGTTTTTGGTTTTTTTTTTGTGGCCTAAGTGTGTAATAAAATGTAATGGCCTGCCAAATGATCATATTGTGGTGACGAACAAGCCACGCCCACATTCACACGCACAACAAATCCACTTAGATAAGGGCTCAATTAAAACACTTCATTAACACGTTCCTGGAGAGTGTGAGAACTTAACTCGCAGTTATCCCTCAGGATTTTGAAGGGCAAGTTATTTTCGTAATTCATTTCTTCATATTTTTTGTTGGCCTTCGAAGGGCTTTAGTGGGCTGTGCATGTTGAAAGCGTAAGGGCATTAAAAATTATTCATTATTGAAGTCATGCATGGTTGAGCTTTGATTACGACCTGCCATGTTCATGTTTATTACGTATACGACTCGTTGTTCCGCTCATTCTTGTGTAATTGCAACAAACATTTACAAACTTTTCAGCAAAATGCTATTTAACCGTTGCTTTGCGTGTTGAATCACGGCCAGTTGCATCATAAATTATAATGTGGTCTCCATTAAATTGTTTGGCCAAATACACAATCACGCTTAGAATGCCAGCAATCTCACACAATTAGTCCTTGAAAATTCTAAAACATACACAAACACACAACGATATCACATAATTAAAACATAAAAAGAGTCAGACAACGGCCAATTGTTGCTTACACAATTTGTGAAATTTATTTAACAGGCCGTTAATTAAATTGTCACTAGGGCAAAAGTGTGCAAAAAGTGGTTACGAGTGTATTGGCTATTTTGTTGGTATTTATTATGAAGCCCAATTAAAATATCTACCATAGATTTGTACACAAGTAATCATGACAACGTTTTAATTGAATTTAATTAGGCTTAAAGTGACACTTGTCAAAAACACAATACTTAAATGAAATTGTCTAAATATCAAAATATATTTTTAAATTTCAACAGTATCGACTTTAAAATATAAATAAGATGTCAATGTATTTAAATGAAATAAATACTTGAATTATCTTGTCTTATCTTATCTTATTAAATTGAGTAGCATATTTGTTACAACAATTTTTTATCAAATCAAATCAATAATGTGCCATTTCAGAGACATCAATATTAAATGCAAAATATTGAACTGTTTAAGTTCAGTTTGTAATAGTTTGCGATCAAAAATTCAATTTCAGCGTATATGCACTTTAATTCTTCAACTAAAATGCAATGACATAAAGCAAATTCAATATAATTGCAATTATTAATATTGAAATCAAGAATACTAAATTTCAACAAATTGTATTTATTATTAATGCAGATAGATAACATATGAATAAAAATATATTTGCTATAACAATTATTTATTAAACTAAAATCCAGAAAAATAAATTTCAACAAAATTAACTTTAAGAGATAAATGGCATATTAGTTATTTAAATGTTTAAGCTGAGTTTGCTTGGAGTTCGCATTCATAACTCAAATCTCTGCGTCTGTAAATAGATGCATTTTAATACTATATTGTTAAGCGAAATGCAGTGAAATTCCGTGCAATTATGTATAAAGAAACCGCAAAATTCAGCCAAATTGCAGGAGCTCTTCGGGAGTCTGCCAACTGGCAATCGTATTAACATCAACAGCGCAAACAGCGCGTGCTACCAAAGTGTTGACTCAATGGATGTTTGGCATGCAGCACACACACACACACACTAGCACACACACACACATAAGCACACAGCAAGTTTAATAGTGAAGCTGCAGCTTTGGCATGTGCAGCAAGGAAAGAAAACGTAGCATACAAATGAGCGCAGTCTGAGTAAAATCAGAAGCTGAAGATCAACTGCAAACACAAAAAGCAAACAAATAAACAAACAGCAGGGAAAGGGAAAGAGAAATGGAAAGCAGGCGAATTGAAGTGCAAGGGATTTATGCAAAAATAGGTGGGAAAATAAAGAGCGCCATGGTTGTAGGTGATTGTTATTGTTGCTTTAGAGCTCTTTGGAGCAACAATCGCACTTCTCTGCTTTCCTGTCATTTTAAAAGCATTACCAGCGCTTAAGCTTGCTGCATTTTTGGCAATTGCCAACTGCCAGAATATTGTGTATGGCAGAGCCATTATAAATATTGAAAATCAAATTACAAGTGCATATAAATTGTAGATGCTGTGGCGTAAAAGGTCAGGGCAAGTCCTGCAGTCCACATGGGTGCCGCAAAGTTATGCAATTCCTTGCCATTGACAACATTTTAATTGTAAATCGGTATGATATATGGGACTGAATACCGCAACAATGACCATCGAACGTTTCGATATAGATATGTTATGCATATCTTGACCATGAAAAAGCAGGTAAATCTCTTTTTATTTTCAGAATATTCGCTGGGAGTCGGGTATAAAAATATAAAAATGCTGTTTTGCAATTTCTAGGAAAATACATCTGTGTGGCTGCCATGTAAAGTGTCCAATAAACGTTGCAGCACACGGAAAACTGGAATGCCAAGGGAAATGAATGCATACATATGTAACGTATGTTGCACCCACATACGAGTACATATCAAATGAATTACACTTGTGTATATTTCACATCAAGCAGCAAAAATGTTGCACAACACTTTGAGGACCTGTTCAAATGAATATCACAAGGGCAAGGACAACAGCAGTTGTTGCTGTTTGCTGTTGATCCAAGTCAATAACTCTTGGGCAAAGTGCTGCAGAATATTTTCATTAGTTCATTCCGACATTATCCTCAGCTCAAACACGTGCTCGCAACTAATTCGTATGCAAAGCCAACAACCATAATTCATGTTATTAAAATCATCAGAAAAGTTCGGCCACTTCAGCTTGTCGTTGAGGTTATCACGTCGTTGTTGTTGTCCCTTGTTGAGCTTGTTGAGCAAAACTTGTTCTGCTCCCTCGAAACAACAATGTCGAGTCTTCCTCAGGAGCATGCTGCAATGCAATTGTGGCATATGCCAGCAATAAACATGGAAAACATTTTCCCAGCACAATCCCTCATCACGACGTGCAACATTTTTGTGTGCGAAAAAAAACCTTTCACAATTTTCTCATTCTCATTGCAAGCCAAACCAAGTCCTTCAGCACAACACAAACAACACTTTTGTGCAAAGTATAGCATAAAATAAACACATGCAACGACTGTGAATAGCACGGGGCACAACAATGCAACACGGTGGCAAGTCAAAAGTTGCCACAGCCAACACAATTATTTGTCGAACTGCTCTGCCACACTATGCCAATTATGCTGTGTTCACGTTTATTATTTAATGGAATTCTCTATTTAATTTTCGCTGTCATCTGCATTCGCTGCGCCTTTAAGAAAATTGTGGCTGTAATTGAAAATCAATTTCCAGTCGATTTCCATGCGCTCTCGCTTTGAGCTCAAAACTTTCCCCGAAAATCAATGTTCAATGCAATTACGCGTCATCTTTTGGGTTAGCAAGATGTCGATGTGTAGGTGTATAGGTGTGTTTGTGGTTTATAGGGCGTAGGTGTGACTGTGGGCGTGGGCAAGGCGTGCCCTTAAGAAAGTTCGCTTTTTACTACACAAACTATACAACATCTGGTTAAATTGAGCAACAGCTGCGCAGCAACTGAAGAAGCTAATTCCATTAGTTAAAATATCGCACACAAAAGGCACTCAGTCAAATAGAGAAAAAGCTGGGAAACATGACTGATTTACGGCACAAATTCATGAATAATCGAAAAAGTTTCAGGTATGAAAAGCTAAATGCCAAAATCATTTTGTAAAAACTTTTACGAAAATGTATTTAGGCGGTTTTTGACGTTGCTTATTTAACGACAAATACTGATAATAAAATTAACTGCAAGCTGACGCGCATATCGATTAACTTAAATTCGTTTTGCTAGTTAACGAAATAATCGATTAATATGCAGCTAGAATTTATCAACACAATAAATGATATAAATCGATATTCGCTTTCATCAGCGGAATTCACATTCCTTGCTTATTTAACGACAAATACTGATAATAAAATTAACTGCAAGCTGACGCGCATATCGATTAACTTAAATTCATGTTGCTAATTAACGGAATAATCGATTAATATGCAGCTAGAATTTATCGACTCAAATAATGATATAAATCGATATATGCTTTCATCAGCGGAATTCGTGTTGCTTTCCTTGAAAAGATGCTTATTAAAATTGCGTTTAATTGCAGCTTATTTCGTCAAATTGGCTCTTTATTTTTCTGCGTCAATTTAATTTTCATTAATTCCATTTAACGTTTAACATGATGCAATAACATGCTTACATGTGGCGACTCATTGTGCGGATTTGCCATAATGATGTGCTCTTTAGCCACGTTAATGCCGAACTCATTTACTTATTGTAATCCTCTCATAATCTCCACGCTGCTCTTTGAATTTCGAATTGGTGAGTTTGCTCACGTTTTACGAGTGTTTTATTTTTTCTCCAAGTCGAGTGCGTTTGCCCGGAACTCGGGCTGATGAGTTGTTATATGGAATGCCAGATGGATTCTAGATGAAAATTCACTGCAGCTTGGGTATTAATCTAATTAGAGCATTCAAGTTTTGTCTAATTTGCTGGCGCATAGTTTGGCTCCCATTTGTTATTTATTCTTGTTGTTGTTCGTTGGTTCGTTCTTGTTGGGCTTAGTGATTTTATTAGCATTCAACGCGGAAATAGCAATTAATTCCATTAGCGTCGACATCGTTCTCCTGGTTTCCACTCTTCTACCCCGCGCTGTCTCTGACATTAAAAATAAATAGCAAAGACCGCAATAACAACGTGTACAAGACAGATAAAAGGAAAGACAGAAAGCGATAAAGGGAGAGAGGGAGCATAATAAAACGGAAAGGAACAGGACTTAAAAGTCTGGGAACGCATTTAAACTGATCAAATCAGTTGAAAATCAGCTTCGTACCCAAATCTGTTCAACTTTTTAATTGCCATAATTATTTGTGCACCTCAGGCTGACATTTGTCAGTCCTGACAGCATGACAGAAATACCTAGGAAAGCAAGACGGCAAAGAAGCAGAAATTTGCAAACCAATTCCGTCTAATGCGATTAGCCACTGTGGGCCATAAAAGAACTGGACGGCATTCGGTTGGCTGCCAAAGCGGCTAAAACAACAAATAAAAACTCACGTTTATTATGCGTATCATGAATTGCAAAACAGTATTCTAGGTTGTTGCTATTCTTAGCGAGGGTAATTACAATAATTAATGCAATTCTGTTAGCGAAATCAATATGGATTATTGATTTTCTATTGCGATGTAATAGAAAGTTAGTAGTTCTATAAAACAATTCGAACAAAACAGGAAGAAAACATTTTTCATTTGGAATATACATTTTTCAGATGCAAATTAAATTTGAGGGATACAAAAATGAGAAATGAATTCATAAATTAATCTATTAAACTGCCAGCCTTAATTATAATTTATATTTGTACTATAAAGCTGAAGTCTCTGCTGCCTCTTCGTGCAACATAATTTATTCATTTACCGCTCAGTTATGTATCGTCCCTAAGATCCGATGTCATTTGATTTATTTTGATACTTTAATTGACTATCCATTGGCATTAATATGGTCGTTACATCAGTTACACTCTAATAGGTAGCCATTAAAGTCAAATGGTTAGCATGTATTATTCATTCACTGGCTTTAATTAAACATATTCATATTTATTGTCAAACTTTTCATGCCACTCACTGCAGATGCCCTTGTCAACCAACAATGACGACGACGACGACGACGACGATGTCGCGCTGTCGAATGGAATTTATTATTATTTCATTAGTTTTATTTATTTATTCAACCGCAAATGACAACTGTTGGCTGTTCGTTGCGTGGAATGCCTCACAATTATATGTGACAAGTTGTGACTAAATAGTTACAGTTTGTTCAGCCTGTTTACACACAAATTGCATAAATTATTCATTGAACTAAAGGAATCCACAGCGCACACACACCAAACATAAGCCAAAATAAATATGCTTCAATTATCCAGGGCTTTTGGTAACGAACACATACATTTTCCTAAATTCTATAATATACAAATTGTCGTTGTTGTCTGAAATTAAATTGATGATTTTCCAGCACAATTTAACCTGATAGACTTTTGACAAATGCTCAAAGCCAGCAGCTTATTGCCAATACAGAGTCCAGCGGCTGCTCTAGATATATGGCCCAAACATGACAATGAACATAAATAGCTGTTGACAATTAGCAGGTCCTGCTTTAGCGAGAGACGGCAATAGCAATGGCGAAATGGAGAGCGAGAGATCGACAAAGTCTGCTCGGGCTCTTCACATATCGAACTCTGTAATTTATGGCATTTGTTGTTAATTTGTCTGGCCAATAGAACTGTGCAGTGCCTGCCTGCCAGCCTGCTAGCCTGGCTGCCTGGCTGCAAACAAAAGCTAAGCCAAATAGCAAAGCATACAGTGCGTATGCTTGATGTATGGCAGACAATGGCAATAGAGCTTAGCCTGCCCCGGGCTATTATATGGGCCTTGAGGCCTTTCGCTTATTTAAACCGCCATTGAGTAATGGCCTTCAAGCGTAAGCCACAAAACTAAACGGCTTTTGTGGAAAGCTGAAAAAATAAACCATCACAACCGATTGAAGCAAACATTCTCTTTAATAAGAGCAGTTGTTCCGAGTTTGCTTAACGAAAAAGAAAGGATTATCAAATTTAATATTTGAAGGCAAAGCAAAACTTCTGAGTGCTCTTTAATAAAAAATAATATTCAATTAAACTGAAAGTTGCCGCTTACGATGTCGAGCCTTCGCTTAATTAGAAATAAGAACAAATATATATTAAAATTTAAGTTAAATATTTTAAGGAACAGTTTTCAGTTTACTACTTCAAAGTATTAAAGCCAACGTAAAAGTAGCAAGTGTACTTTAATAAATAAAATAAATAGTATTATATTATATTGAAATTTGTTAGTTACAGTTTAAAAAAAAAAATAAATATTTTCATTTAATTTAGTTTAATATTTAAATGATATCTAAGACAATGAAATATAAAATGTAATTTTATAGTCCAAAATAAAAGTTCTAGTAAACTTAAACAACAAAATCAATATTTATGGAATTAAATTGAAAATGTTGTTTATAGTTTCGACTTCCGCTCAGTAAATAATATTGTCATTTAATTAATTTTAAAATTTTAAGCAACAGTTTCCAGTCTGCCTCATAAATTCAAGCAGACAGTATCGGTTATCTAGCCTTATAAACTTGCCTGCATTGGTCTTTTAATCGAGGTCTTACATGCTTAATGCAATTGAGAACTTATTACATATTGTTGCTGCCCAATGCTTAATACAATTGCCAGCAGGCTGCAAAGGTCAGTCTCTGTGCCCGGTGTTCAGTGCTCCTCCTGGCAAGGAACAAAAGGGCAGCTCAGCTGGCAGAGCAGTTGTGATAGTTCCATCGTCAGCTGCAGGTCTGCAGGCTGTGTGTGCGGTGTACTTTGCACCTGCAAGGTGTTCGTAATTGTGTGTGAAACTTGTTGAAGGCTTCAATTATGATGTGTGCGTCGCACACCCTCTCACACACACCAACACACACAGAACAGCATACTATACATGCTGCATACACAATACAACCGCAGCAATGTTCGCGACTTGCATTTTCCCCCAAGCCAAGTTGTTGTTGCTGTTGTTGCAGTGCCTTGACTTCGCTTTGCTTTCCATGTTGCAGACGCTGCTGCTGCTGCTGCTGCTGGCGCTGATGTTGCCCGTTGTTGCTGTAAATGCAGGATAATTGGCGTAAATAGCAAAACAGCAAATTGCCATTAACTATTGGAAAAATGTGCGCAGTGCTTTCAGCCCGCTTCTGCTCTGTTCGAGACTGGCTGCTGGCCAGGCTGCTTCTGCTTGGATGTGTGTAGGTGTCGGGTGATTACGTGAAATGCAATTAAAAATATTTAAGCTGCAGCAACGTGAACAACAGCAACTACAGTATAAATAATGGCCAAAATAGTAACGTTTATTAAAGCAACATATCCAGCTTAAAGCGTGTTATCTCTGTATTTTTTCCAGCTCGCCATGACCATCGTCATCTTTGCTTATTTTTCAAGCTTAACTTGTTACATTTTCAGGTTGATTTTCGAGTTTTTCACCGTTGGATGTTTGGTATGCAGCTCTTATTATTGGACATAAACTGGGGATTTTTGTAGCGTTTTCACTCGCTGCAGTGGCTATTAATTAACAAGGGGATTTTCTTCCTGTGGTTGTTACTTGTTTTCCCATATTTTTTTTTGTTCACTGTTTTCGCTTAAACAGTGTAAGTGGCTATGGAGCAGGTGGATTAATAATGTGATAGCTGTCAGTGCATTTTTATTTGTTTTTGGCTGACAGCAAATTTAAAGCTTTATGCACAATTCCAATTTAATGATATCGGAATATACGAGAGGATTATGTGCTCATAAGATAGAGTCACAATTAATTACACTACAATTTTTAATAATAATTTAAAATATGCAGCTTATCATTTAAAAACTTTTAAATACAAATAATAAAATTGATTAAATTTAAACGAAATTCAAAATTTAAAACAAACATTCCAGTTACCTATACAGAAAAAATCAATATACATCTAAAAAATAATAATCAAATCAATTAGATTGGAAAAAGTAAAAACAAAATTTATTTAGAACAAACAAAATATGTAATAAACAGTTTTCAAACTTTTAATTGAAAATGGTACAGATTATCTATGCAGCCTTTAAATAATGCTTAGTTATTGTAATAAAATTAGTACAACAAAAAAGTAAATTATAGAAAGTGTAATTAAATATAGATTTAATTAGATTGTGCAAAGCAAAAATCAAATTTAATTAGAACAAACATTCTTATCCTCAAAATATGCAGGATATAGTTATAAAACTCTAAATTGAAAATGGTGCATATAATTCAAGCTTAATTACTATAATAAAACTTGTATAACAAAAAACACTTTCAGAAAAATGTTAATTAAATTTGAAATAAAATAATTAACAACAAATGGAAACACAACTTCCAATTCAATTAGATGGCACACATTGAGGAGAAGTAGAAACAAAATTGAACAAAAACAATTGAGAACAAACTTTTCAGCTAGCTATTTAAAATAACAATTTTAATTTATTCAAATGCTGCTTTGTACGTCTGCATTATTTTATTGTTCAATTAGCTCCGAAGCGCATCAGTTGGCGAAAATAAATAGGCGTATACGCAATCTGCCACACCTTTGGATGAGTTGCCTCTAATGTGGCACGTTTTGCTGGCTGTCGCTTTGGCAAATCTTTCACATATGCGCATAGTTTTGCATAATTCGAAAGCATTATCTGAAATATTCGAAACACACACAGAGAGCTTCACACACACCAGTTGACGTTGATGGAACAGCACAAAAACATTGCATAATTTGAAGCGCTTTCGCCTGCTACAACCACAGCTAGAGCTCTTAGCGCATTTGGAGCAGGCCTCACAGAAGAGCCTCAAGTCTTGTCTAAAAGACGTTGCAAACTGCGCCACTTGAAGCTGAACGCATAATGCTTATTATGTTAATTTCCATGTTTGATGGCCTTAAAGCCGCATAGGGATCAACCCGCCTGCAGGCGGAGATGTGAGCAAAGTCTGCTGCCTGCGACTAATGCATAAATTCTCGAATATAAAAAAATACACACACGAGTAATATGAATGTATATGCAAAGCTATGCAAAGTCGGCCGATGTGCGCCTATGCATTTGCAAGGGCCACGCCCACCTCTTTGGAGTCATCGCATGAGCAGCCGCGCGTGTTTTATGGCAAAACAAAATGAGTTTCTCGCATGCCTGCCCAACCTCAGCTCGGCTGCAACTGCATTAGGCACACACAGAGCGGGCGGGCGGGGAGAAAACGGCGTGGCGTGGGGAAGGGCGGGGCAGGTGAGCACAGGTGAGCCACCATAATTGAGCTCGAAAATAGTTTTGCATAAAAATGCAAATTGTCACATATCCTGCACATTTCTATTTAGTTTTGAGCATTTACTATCGACATCGTCGCTGCTCCTGCTCCTGCTCGCATTGCAAATTGTTTGGCGGCTTATCCTGTTTGTGGCATCTCTCTGACGGTTATTTTTTCGAGGGGAGTGGGGCAACAATATTGTTACGGCTTTTCTCGACTTTCGCTCACAAAATGGCAGGCAATTTGTTTTGAGCTGCCTACTAAATGTTAGCCGGGCTGCCAATTGTTTGAATTTTACCCGTCTGCTGCGCAATTCAGACTTAATTGAAATGCAACCAGGCGAGTTGTTGCACGCTGCAGTTGCACGTTGCCCCTTCGCGTGAGTGCCACTAAAACAGGCAGCTAATTGCACTTTGGTTGCGCAACTATTAGCACTAGATCAGTTTAAGATAAGCGATTCATTAATACGCATCAGCAGTTAGCAGCACAATCCAACATTCAAATATTACAGTTTTTATTGTGGCTTAATTCGAATTGCTTTTTAGCCAATTAGTGCATAATTCACATTTACAGCTTTGGGGATAATTAGAAACCCGACTTTCCCACTTATTTGCAGTTATAATTATCGCAATATTCGGGCAAAAGTGTATTATCAATTAAAATGTATTTATTGGGGAATTTTTAAAGTAAACATAGAAATGTGTCAATTAATAATAAATCGAAAAGGACTAAACATCATAAATAATTCAGCTTAAATACCCTGATTAAATAATTAAATAAATTAAGTAATCAGAGAGTCAACGTTAAGAGTTGACTTGAGCTAAATCCACTTAATTAAATATTAATTATGATAGGAATTTAATATATGTTAAACTAAAATGAAAATATTTTGCGACTTTATAAATTAATTAAAATTTGATTTATGCAATTTAGCTTTTAATGATTAATCGATTCTCGATCTTGATAGCGAAATCTATAATAAATGGGTAGTGAAAATGCGAGCAATTAAAAATGTCTACCGAACCTGATTACAATTCAATAGCAATAACTAATGATAAACGCATAAAAATATTTTCCAAATTCCACGCAATTCTGTTTGCTTAATACCATTATTGCACGGCGTCATTGAAATTCAATAATTAAATAAACCACACCACACTTTGTGCAACTACGCAATCGAAATTAACTGTTATGCGAATTTAAAAAAAAAACACAATTTCGATTTCCATGTGATTGTGTCATTCATTGTGATTTATATCATTTTTTGCAGCGCAATTTTATAATCTTGCTCATACTACGAACTGTCCAGCTATTGAAACTAAAAAGTCCGACAATATAGAAGAAACTTGGCCTATTTGAGCGGCTGTGCATAAATCACAGATAAGTATGTTTCAAAGCAATGGCCTTCTGCATATTAACATGCCCAAGTCATAAATGCGAGGAAAAAACATGCATGGAAAACTTAATAAGATGTGCAAAGAATAATATGCCAAATACACATAGGCAAAAAAAGGAGCACAACAATAGCAGGACGAACAGGACACGTGCAGTGGCGTCAGTCTGTGGCCGCGAGCCTTTTACAAAACTCAAATAAAGCCCAAGAGAGGCCCAGACAGGCAGTCAGACAAGACTGTAACATATACCATATACGAGTATGTTCATGTGTATGCATAGACATGTGAACACAACACACAGACACAGACACAGACACACTCGCATTCGCATACTCAATGACTGTTGCCTTGTGGCTGGCAGGACTTTGGCTTTGTTTGCTTGCCGGATGCGAAGCAGGCGCCATTTTGTCGCCTCTGGACATCGGCGCTCGATTTTGCTAAGCGTTAAGCAAAACTAAAGCCAACTAAATGGCCAGTGAAAATTGTTTAAACACAATTTATTCGGCTGGGGTATTTTGCCGAGTCAACAGTTGATTAATATTAAGCTCTTGTGTCGAGGAGCTTTTGAGAGTGATAGGCTGACAAATGGCAAACAAAATCCCATTCTAATCCCAGGATATATTATGTCATCTGAATTCATTAAGCCAAAGTGTGGGAATTCTTGTGACTACTAAAATCTGTAAATCTTTTAAATTATGTTTAGAATCAGTTAGTGATCTCCAAATATTCATTTTGAGGGTATAGAATTGTTCATCACACTTGAGTTGATGGCAATTTGTGGCGATATTTGTTGCAGATGTCATATAAATCTTTGGAACAAGTTTCGTTGCTGCAGGTGCGGTTTCAATTTAATTGCATTTGCCACTGCATTTTCATTGCGCATAAAACAGAAACAGCAAAACAAGAGGCATAAGCGGCATTTCAGAAACCAAACCAAAGACTGCGACTAGGGATTCCTTTTACGCATTATTATTTAACTAACAAGTAACTAGAAAAGTTTTAATACTTTGGTAACTTTCGCTTTAAATTGTTCGCTCTTCGCTGAGGACAAAGTGGTGCAAAGATGTCGACGACAGCCGCCTGCAGCCAAAGGCAGGCAAAGGCTGTCAGCCAGAGGGGGACACAGGAGCAAGCGGCTGCAACAGACTGCAAAAGGGCGCACAGAGAGAGCGAGAGAGAGCGAGGGAGAGGCCTTGGCTGAGAGCGAGACAAAAGTATGCTTAAATTAAATAAGATAAAATCTCATAAAAATGAAAATAGTTTGCCATCGTGTGGCAGCCTCTTTACGCTACTTTCCTCGCTCCCCTCCCCCCTCTGCTACCTTTTTTGATGTCTCTGTTTTTTAAGTTGGGTACAAATATTTAAATCAACAATTTATCTCATTAAATACTTTGACAGCTTCTTTGGCAGCTGCTTAATATCGAAATATTTGCGGCTGGTTACTGAATAATGTACAAAATTCTAGCCTGTCATATTCAGTGAGTTGTTTGTGACATGGATTAAGCTTAAGCTCGAGCCTTCAAAAGCCTTCCAATGAGGCTGTCTAGCAATAAGCGCAAATAAATATAAATCTTGTTGACATGCGAAATGCAGAGAAAAATGGACAGATGGACTGGAAAATATCCAAAATATTTTCATTTTTAATGCTTTAAATTAATTTCATGCACATCAACTTTTCATGGTATTAAAATTGTGCAATTAATGCCCCGACTTGCTAAAAATGTGGGCCAACAGTTAACTGTATTTAATTACTCCCGAAAAAATAACGCAGTGAAGTATTATATAGATGACCTGGTTGTGAACCCTCTGCAAATAAAAAAGCTTTAAATTTTGGGAGCTCTTAAAAAAACCTTGTGTTTATTAACCAATTATAATAAACTTAAAAAGGATACTTATTTAATAATGTAGCTGGCTGAAACCAAGTTTTTTTCATTCACTTTCAATGGACTTTGTTTGGCACATTCAAGCGAAAGCAAACTATTTTGTCTAAAATCTCTCATCAGCAAAACTGTGGCAAATGAAAAACACGAAATAAAAAAAGGCAACCCTTCGCTGAACCACTAATTAAGCAAAGCAGGCAACCAAATTTATGTGGTTATCATCAACTTTTATGGCCGCCTGCCTCTTTTGTATTATGATGAGAAAAGTTTGTCCGAAAAAAAATTGAAAATGTACAGAGTGCCAGCAACTATGTGATTTAGTTTTATGCGAGCCTGCATTGCGGCTGCAGGAAAGTTAAAAATGTGACGAAAATGTAGCAGCACCTTTGGGAATAGATTGGCTCCCCTGGAAAGCCATTGATATGCAAACAAACTGTCAGATGCAAATATGCCAAGGACAAACGTTGTCCTTTCAATGCTATACAATATGGCAACGGGGCATGACAATGACAAGTCAAAGGGCCCAGACAGGCGGAAGTGCTTGCCGGGACGTGCCACGGAAGTTACTTTCAAAAACACCATCTCCCTCACTCATACATACATATAAACATTGTTACATACCTATGTGAGTATATGTATGTATGTAGGCGATGTAACACGCAAACACCAAAGCGCTGTCCCACTGGGATCATCGCTTGGTCAACTTCCGTTTGTGCGTCCCGGTCAGTGCAAGGGCCAGTCCAGTCCTTGGACCAGGTTATTTGTAGTATGCACTCACCGGAAGTACGCACAAAAGTTGCACTTAACAAGCGTCAAGCGTCGTACCTCTGTTAACACGCTGAGCAAGTTATGTCAGCGTCTCTACTCCGACTTGGGGCACTTAAATGTCTCTTATCTGTTATACCTTGATAACACAATTTTAATAGTCGATTAATAGCCCTAAGAAATAGTTATGTATTTAATTCTTTAACAACATTTGTCAAATAGAAAATCTAGAAATGAACAAAACAAAAATTTATTTAATACCTTCAAAATGATCGTCAAAATCATAAAAGAAATAAAAAAATATCTATTTAAAATTAAATTATTTACGCTTTTAAAAATGGTCAAGAAGTTGTTTTATACACCAAATGTGAAAGAATAAATTTAATAATAAATTGCAATTTAAATAAATATTAATGCAAATAATTGGAAAATCAACTAATCAATTTTTGTAGTTTAAAGAAACGTAAAAGAAAAATACTTTTAAATTAAGTTGTTGATGTTTTTATAATTCAGAAGTAGTTGTGTTAAGCAAGTACATATGAAATAAAAAATGTACGATACAAATTATTTAAAATAAAGCAATTTCCAATCAAAAATATTTATGTCATACGCAAATGTAAAAATAATTAAATAAAACAAAAAACAAGTGCAATATGAGAATAACACAAAATTTATAATTTAAAATTCAGTTATTATGTCTACTGAAAATTCATTCACGTGATAATCCTCTCAAGGAAATTAAACTGGTTTTCTAACTGAATTAAATGAAGGTTTCAATGGCATTGTCAGCGGTGCAGGAACTTTGTGTGCCAGGTGTCAGATGATTTCATTGAGTTAATTAGCAGTTGAGCTGCAAACTTTTGCGGATGTGTGCATCAAATCCAAATACGAATCTGCCTTAAGCCTGATTTTATCTAACCAAGCGAGTGAAATTTGTGAAATTTCCCGCATGTCGCATAACTCATAGGGCTCAGGTTATTAGCGTAATGCAGCCGCGATTGTCGCAAAAGCAGCAAACGGAAACAGGCGAAGAAGGAGAATGAGTTGGACCTCAAGGAGCAACCAGAAGCAGAAGCAGAGCCACAGAGATTGCCATGTGCATAAACCGCAACGTGTGCAGCATATAACGCTGACAAATGGCTCAGCGGTTGCTAGTTGCCTCTGGTGAACTGCTGGCTGGTTTAGCATTTGCATTTGAAATTTATAAGCAGCTATAACTGCGAGTCCGCTCCCCTCTGTCCGTCCGTCTGTCTGTCCGCATCTCCAGCCAATGTCAGTCCCAGTCGCTGGCTGCACATTTGCAAACGAAAATTGTCATTATTCCGAGCGCTTAAGTAAAATGCACCACGAGTCGGAAAAGTGTTTCGCATTTTTTCTTACGTATACGCAATGTGGCATAAGCAGAAAGGTGAGTTGATAAAAATAAAAAAATTGTGTTTAACATAACTCTGGATTAAATTTAGCGAAGCGCAACAAACTGAGCCAAAAGTTAGGGTATTTGATTTAAATAGTTTCAGTCCAGCAAATATAAAATATTCTGTCCTTTTATAGTTATGCTTGAGCACCAGCTGACTGCAGATCTGCAATAACACATACACTTCATCATAATAATACGAAGAGTACCTATCAAGTTGTTTATCAAAACCAAATGTGCATAGCCAATAAATTTGATTTAAGTGTGCAAATAAAAGTGCGCACATAAATAACTTTATGATCCAATTTCAAATTGGCGCATAATTTATGTGTGCCAATGACACAACAAAATTGTCAAAAGGATAAGCGTATAACATCAACTGCAATAGCAACAACAACAACAACAAAATTAAGAGCATTTTCCTTATCCTGACATTTTCCATTTTCCCATTTGCCCCTTTTGCCAACTTGGGCACAAGAGTATATGAAGATGACGTTTAAAAGTTAAGTGGAAAAATTTGTTTTTGTGCTCGCGACATTACGAAAGTTTTCACGAACAGACAATTGACATTCATTTTGGCGCGGAATGTCGCCATTTCTAATATGTCAAAGAGTGGGCGCAATGTCGTTAATGTGCGATAAAAAAGCACAATAAAATGCACGAGCGATAACGAGTCACCAACAGAAGAGGAAGGAAGGAGCACCAGGGAGCAAGGAAGGGGGACATAAAAACTTTTAGTGTGCATACAAATTCATTTTGTCAAATTTTTACTTTGACTCTTTCACGGCCCTTGACCAGTCAAGAATATGAAACTGGAATGGCATTCTCTTTAAAATATGAAAACTAAAATTTAAATTGAAACTTCGATTAAATAAATCATTATTAGAACTTAAGTCATTTCAATAAAATTATTATACAAGAAAATGTAGTAGGAATGGCATTCACTATAAAAGAAAAATTGAAACTTAAATCAAATAGATCATTACTAAAACTTATGTCATTTAAATGTCAACCAAAAAAATTATAATAAAAGAATATGAAGCTGAAATGACGAAACTAAAATTTAAAAAAATCGCTCCTAGAACTTATAAACCAGCCAATAAAATATTTCTTTTATTTTTCCGTCATAAAAAACAATATTAAAATTTGGAAGCAAATGATTTCACAGCAATTCTCATCAAATATTTAATTATAGTTATACGGTTCACAAAATACACTGTTTAGTGTTGGAAATAAAGCAACCTTTTTGAATAACATTTTCAAATTGTGCACTGCTCCCACTAATTAATGTCAGCCAGTTATTTAAACAGAACTATTTAATTTGATGTTCAAAAAAATATAATGAAATTTCAACTTTTATTGTCAGTGCACTGCAATTATCACCAAATTGATCAAAATTGTTAATGAGACAACTGTCGCACGGTTCACAAAATACACTTTGATTTTGAGAAATAAAGCAAACTTTTTTAATTTCAATTGCAAATTGTGCAAAAATGGAGCAAAGTCAACTCATTTAATTTGCTCTGAAAATAATATTGAAATTGGGTTTTATGCAAAATTGATGAGCTGAAAGTGTTCCAGCAGCAGCCATCTCGATTTTCTATAGTGCGAGTATACACAATCATTTCATATAAATATTTATGCAAAATAAATGAATATAGACCGCCAAGCACACACACACACTGACAATTTGCATATGTATGCATAGAAAAAATGTCAAGTTCGGGTTGGAGCTCATAAAAATGGTGCTATGGGAGCAAGCACCTACACGGATCCTATTACGACGTCTCCTAGCATAAAATGACACATTTTAACACTCGCACACACACACAACATACACACACAGATACACATTCACCGCCAGGGAAAACCGTAACGTAGAGAGGAGTTGGCGCTTGGAGCTGGAACTGAAACTAGATTCGTGCATGCGGCTTTTGTGTGCAGCATTTTGGGGCACACACAGAGAGCTGACAGAGCAGACTCTGCTGTGGGACTCCGTTGCATCCACATCCACATCCGAGCAGTTCAGAAGTGGAAGCGTAAAGTGTCCATGAACCATAAACCGCATTTTTACGTGCATCGGCGACGGTGTCGCAGCACAATAAAAGTGCAGCCCGCACTTTTTAAATTTTGGGAACACGCCTTAAAGTCAAATAACCCGCACTCAACCCATCATTCGCCTTTTTTTTGGTAGATAACGAAACTGTCAATTTCGTGAAGAAGACAAACAAGCAATTATTTTGCAATATCTTTGAAATTAACAAACCAGTTTCCTGTCTCACATCCTTGCTGCAGACGAGGGTAAAACAGACACAGAAACAGCAACCGAAACGGAGCAAAAGAAATGAAACGTTATCAATGTAACCAGAGTGTCAGTTCTGTGGCCAAACGGTAGCCCAACGAAAAGCAAATGTAAAATAGAACAGAGGAAATGTTCAAAATGGCTGAGAAAAAAATCAACGAACTTGGCAGGCAGTAGAAACAAATCCCGAGGTTGGCCATTAAGGTTGCTGATAGCAGCATGTGGTTGAAGGTAGACTGCTGATTGGATTATAACTCAATGGACATGTATGATATGTGCATACTAATGAGAGATGTCGGGCTTCCTTGATTTGATGATTTTTTCAAAGAAATTCTTAGTCATACACTATTGTAAATTGTATTCCTTAGTATTGCGTTAAATAAGAGAATGTGCATATTCATGAAGAAATGTGGATTCCTTGATTGGCTGATTTTTCAAAGAAATTTTTAAGTTGTAAATTTTTTGTGAACATAACATGCATAATTATGCCAGAAGTGTTGCTCCATTTCTTTATGTAACTAATAATTTTTACATTAATTTTTACTTTGGTGAATTATATTTTGTACAATTTAATAATAATCGAATGTGCACAGTCATGTGCAGTGAAAATATATTAATTAATTTATTAAGTTTAAAATCCTTACTGTAAAACTCTACCACATCAAACATCACATATATCTGTAGTGAAATATATTTAATTTTATATGTAACTATGCTGTCAAAAGGAAATATTTCTCATGCACTATCTTTAGAGAAATGTATTTAAATTTTGATACGACTTTGCTGTCCAAATAGCTTGCCGTTAAAACATATTTATTATACACTATCTTAGGTAAAATATATTTATGCTGTCAGAAAAACATACCATTAAACATATTTCTTCATTCTATATGCCCCTTGGTTAATTCCATATTTTCACAGCTCTCACTCGCGTTGGCCCCAATTGTGCATATCAAATCTGCTAAACTACACGCAATCCCTTTCGTTGCCAACTCGCAAAGCATTAAGCCTATTAAGTGCTACCCTTATCATATTCGCCCGGTAAGGCAACCTTTTTATTGATACGTTCTGTCTGGCACCTCTCTTGGCTGCTCCGTGACTGGCAAGCGTTGAAAATCTGCCCAATTCGCTGCTTTGATTACGAGCTGTTTCTTGTTGTTGGCTCCCGCTCTCTCCTCCTACCGATATCAACCGGCAGCCTAAGCCACAAACTGCCGAAAACCAACAGCAAACTGAAAAAAAAAAACAGAAATTAAACTACTGAGCTGGTCAACATTTAGCTAACTATTTTTTGCAGCTACAGCCCGACACAGTTGTGTTACCTTTTGCTTTTTGCGAGTCGCTTTTAAATTAAGCAATTTGAAATGTTGCCCGCAGCCAACTTCCGTATCTCCCGCCCCCGCCCGAGACCGCAAAGCGTTGGGCCACAACTTGTGTGGAGTGTCACGGTTGTAATCGCTGTTGTTGTACTTGTAACTTGGACAACAGCAACCAGTAAACCAGGAGCTAGCAACAGCCAACAGTAAAGATAGCAGGCAGCATACGATGTTTAAGAACTATGAAGAAGTCGATGGCCAGCTAGCGTCCTTCGTCCTTTTTTTGTGCTTTGTGTGTTTACTATATATTTGATTGCCCATGTTGCTCGTTGGCCATTTGCTTTACGGTTAGCCAAGGCGAGCTGGTCAGTCGACGGCAGAGCCATTTTAATTTCACTTTACGGTTTTCAAACACAAAATCCTTTTGCCACCACACAACGATAGCCAACCAGGTGTAGCCAGGACTCGTTTTTTATCGCCTTTGTCTGTTTGTTAGAGAAGGGTGTTGTTTGGGTTCTGGCTGGGCTATTAAAAAGCGAAATTCGAAATTAAATAGTCTTGTACTTTAAGAGACACACTCAAGAGCTAAACCACAAGAAGGTGGTGAAGGGAAAAGGGCGTGAGGATGATAGAAAATGTGTCTGAATCGCAGATGTAGTGCTGAGGCTCATTTGCGAGCAGTCGAATGGAAATGAATTAGCTGTAAAGAAGAAAAGTGGAAAATTAAGACTGAAAGAGGATCCCAAGCAAGAAAGAAATTGTAGCCGCAGACAGAAAAAGAAAGCGAGAAAAAGCAAGAGTAACCACTTTAAAGGATTTAAGCAATCATTTGCGATTCAAAGCTCATTAAACGCTTATGAAATGTACGCAAGAACAATTAACATAAAAATAGGTAAATTTAAGAATTGAATTTAATACATAAATTTATTTTACAAATATTTTATATTTAATTTTATTTTATTAGTATAAATAAAAAATCATAATTACTTAGCTTTGTCTTGTAGCACCAGAATAAATATAGATAACTAACTACTTGCGAGTTACGTTTCTAATAAATATAATTTAATTAGTATAACTTAAAAGTCATAATTACTTAGCTTTACTTTGTAGCACGGGAATAAATATAGATATTTGAATAAAAAATATAAAGTAAAATATTTGTAAAGCGTAAAATGTTATTGTTTATTTTGACACTTGCGGGTTACATTTCCAGTTACAGCTTTAATAACTTAATGGCCTTCACATGTGATTGCTCGTTAGTCACAAATTCGACTTTTTTATGAGCTGTTGAATAGGCAATCACATGAGCCCATTGAAAAGCACATATCAAGTGGGCGTAAGAGCAACAAACAATAAGCATAAGCCAATAACAAAAAAAAAGAAATGCCGAAAAACGAGAAAACGAGAGAAAAGCCAGACGAAAAACTCCAGCACGTGGATGGGCTGAAAGCGTGGTATAAAAATAAATAAATAAACTTTGGCACAATCTCAATTGTGGGTGACAATATTGTTTTTAATGATTTTCATGGCATTTACAGACAAACAAGGACACAGCAGGCAGAAAGGGGGAGACAGACGGAGACGAAGTTCTGGAATCTTGTTATAAAATCTTTTTGCGAGCGAATTGAATTCGTTTTTCGACTGAAAGACAAGCATAAAAAGAAAGTCGGGCCATGAAAGAAAGCAATACCGAAAGCATATGCGTGTGTTTGTGCTTGTGTATGCGAATATATTGCTGAGTGGAAAACAAGACGGGACATGGAAAGTGTGGGGCAACAATGCAGCATGCAAAGGATGTGCTCAAGCACGACTCAACAACAATGCAGAACAGAACGCAACGCAAACTGAAAAGCCAGGGAGAGAATGGGATGACCTATAAACTAAATGGCTGGCAAGTGTACAATGCAATTTATAATCAAGTTAAAAGCGCATTGTTAATGCTGCAAACACGGAATATCTTAATGCATCTGCTAATTAAAATTGCTACTAACGAGCCACCAACTGCATCGTTCACCCTTTTTGGCCAAATTAAATGCAATTCCTTTAATTTCAGCAAAGCAAGACGCTCACAGAATCTATTTACATTCACAGCTGAATCAACGCACTCGATAACTGGGCTTCGCCATCAACATGACCACAAAAAACACTCTTCAACTAAATAAAACTACGAGCCAAAAAATAGAATAAAATAAATCGGGAACTAAACTAGAGAGTGAGCAATATAAGTTCAGCCAAAGTTGCGTTAAGAAATCAAAGTTACTTTCTTGGCTTCGCCTTTTGCCACACGCTTCTTCTGGCCACTTCTTTTCACCCCGGTTTCTTCTTCTTTTATCTTCATCAACCGCTTTTCACTTATTGGAAACTTTTACCGGACTATACAACGCTGTAACTTACTGCCTTCTGACCAGGGCAAATTTATTTTCAATACTCTGCACTACTATAAAATAGATCGGAGGGATTAAGTCAACTATGCATGAGCAATGCAGCAAAATATTTGAATACTTAGACGTGATTTTTACAAATAACAACAATTATTATTAATTTAGCTACATTAAATTAAAATGCACATTTGAACACGTATTTTAAGCGTGCCTTTTTAACAATTTTTTATTTATATTGCAATGCAAACTAATTATTGAATCATTAATTTATACGTGCTATTTAAAAAAAATCCCTAATATATGAAATATTTTTTAATTAATGTATTTATTTTTGTAATTCTTATTTTTTATAAATTATTTTACAAAACTGCAATAATTTGAATGCAATAAAAAACTTTTACTTGGATGCATTTGTTTATTTTTCTCCTACTGATATTACTTGCAACATTTCGTTCACAGTATTTTCTTTTACTTCTATTGCATTTTGCATTTTATTTTCGGCTCTTTGATTGCTTTGAATTTTTGCCATTCTATTTTCTTTCCTACTTTATCTAAACATGGTTTTTCATTTTTTCTTCTTTTACGAAATGAAAAGAGAAATGGCAACCTGTTACTAAATATCTAATGATGTTTCCTTCCCTTAGATAATTGGTTTATATATCTTGCTTTCTGCTTCCTTCTATCAATTGCATGTCGACATTCTGTTTACAGAGCATTTTAAGTTCCTCTTCCGACTAGTTCTGCACTTGGTATTTGTGTTAGAAGTTAGCCAAAGGACAATGGCCAAATCATGCGTGTTATTTATACCTTTTTCCAAGGCAAACAACAAAAAGTGTTGATAAGTTTTGTAAGCCGGAAGATCAAGTCAAGTTGCACTAGAAACTCAAGCAGAAGCTGCTTCTGGCCAACTGGATGGGTTAATTAAAAAACTTTGCCTTGACTTTGCTTTTCATTATTAAATTTCCCCCAGTACTTTGAACTAATTTTTGACATATCGCACAAACTACAAACTTACAACAACTAAAATGCTACTCAGTCCTGGGCAGCATCCAGGCAGGTGTCGCCTCCAATGCTCGACTAGAATCGTCCTGATCCATTCCCTGCTCCTGCGAATTGGCATGCCACTCATCTGAGTGATAGAATCTAAAGCCATGACGCCTTGCCATCTCATAGGCAGCCATGGGTCCCCTAGAACCGAAGTCATAGGGCAACGGCTTCGGACGCTCCACATCGATGTAGGCCAAAACAGGCGAGAAAATGCGCCAGATTTCGCACTGTTCGTCGGTGCGCATGAACAACATATGATTGCCACCAAAAATGTCGAGCAGCAGACACGGATAATTGCCCAGAACAGGACGTCGCTCGAAGGACATCAGATTCAACTGCGCTTCACGCAAACAGAGTTCGCTCTGACCCGGCCGCTTCAGCATCAGGCGCATGAAGAGATCCTCCTTGGGCGACAAGCTCAACACCAGCTCATTGGGCAAACTCTTGATCTTCTCGCTGCGATCGCAATCCATGGCTCTGTACTGCACCCTGATCTCTGTCTTGGACTCATTCAGCGCCTTGCCCACGCGCAGTATGAAGGGAACTCCATTCCAGCGTTTGTTCTTAATCCTCACAACAGCCATGGCGAAAGTGGGCGTCGTGCTGTCCTTGGGTATATAGGAATGCTGGGTGTATCCCACCTTCTCAGGATCCGTTTCCATGCCATTGTTGCAGTACTGTCCCAGCAGAACATCACTGATGTCTAGGGTAATTATCTGCTTGAGCACCTTCAACCTCTCGTCCCTCATGTCCTCCACATGGTTGCTGTAGGGCTGATCGATGGTCAGCATGGCAAGCAGCTGCATCATGTCATTGGTCATCACATCGCGGATGATGCCAAACTGGTTGAAATATTCAGGACGTGACTGCACAGGCCTTTCGCACTTCACACTGATCATTACGGCTGCGATGTGATTGTTGTTCCAGGTCTCGGACCAGATCAAGTTCGAAAAACGCACTGCGAAGAAATTCTGGACGACTCGTTTGCTCAAGTAATGATCGATCATGTAGATCTGGGACTCCTTGAAGGTTTGTGTGAGCTGCGTTTGATACGGCTTGAAGGTCAACTCGTTTCTGGCAAACGGTTTCTCGACAATCACTCGATTCCAGCCCGTCACCGACAAACATTTGCGAGCTATATTCAGAGTCACTTGATCGAAGACCACCGGAGGAATGGCCAAATAGAAGATGCGATTGGCCAGCGTCATGTTGTGCTTCGTCTCCTGGCGCACCATCGACTCCTTGAGCTGCACATAATCATACGGATTGTCGTAGGATCCACAACAACAATGCACATTGGTCCAGAAGCTATTGTATTTCACAGGATCTCGATTCCGATCCAGTTCCATATGCGGCACACACTTGATGCGAAACTTAGCCACTTCCAGGTGACTTCGACAGAACGTGAATATTTTAGTGCCTTGCGGCAAATGATTGTCGCGATAAAGTTGCCAGAGAGCCGGAAAGATTTTGGTTAGCGCCAATCGACCAGAGGCGCCAAAAACAACAAATGAATAGGCGGATTCATTGCTCTGATCCATGGGCAGCATCTTTACCGCAGAGTTACTATTGCGAGTCGAAATTTTGAATTTGAATAAAAGAGAAATATTAAAGCTTTTACATCTGTTGGCTTTTACACTAATTTTGTTTCGAATGACTAAAATTCAACTGAGCATTTAATCAAAGGAAGAAATGTGGAAAGTTGAAAATAAAAAATAAAATTTTAAATTAGAATAATTTCATGTACATTATTTTATTTACAATGATTTTTATTAAAAATTGTTCAAGACATGTTTAAGTCCCAAATTATGCGTGTGCAAATTTTGTAAAACTTATAAAATTCTTAATTAAACTTAAAAAACCAAATACATAGTTTCGTTTGAATATTAAATGGAACATTTATATTTTAATTGGGTTTAAAAATTTTTTAAGGTGCAAATCAAGTATTTTTTAAATTAATTAATTAAACTCAAAATTGAGTAAAGATAAAAGTTACTATTCTTTCAATTTTTTTATACAACACTTTTATTTAAAATTATTTGTATATATTTTATCTTAATTTTGTATTTTTCAAGAAATAAAGATTTTTAAATTTTTATAATGAAGAAATATAGCATTCAGTGTTGATACTTCAGGTCCATTTAATAGTTATGTATATCGAAGGTTCACATAACATAGAAGACAATTTAATTCTTTTGAGAATACATATCTATCCCTAAAGTCACAAATCGTCTAAGTATCAACCTGAGCTATTTTCTATTATTAAAAGTTAAACGTTTCCATTCGCCGGCAAAAGGCTTTGTGGCAAGTTGGCACTATTAAAGACACATCAATTGCTAATTTTTCAGCTCTTTAAGCTATTCGCCATGGGGTCAACAACTGCGCTTTTTATTTTTCATTTATTTTTCTTTTTGGCAGTTGTGTGGTGCAGTGCTGGAAAAGAGCAAATGACATGGACGCAGCCAGAGGCAAGCTTTCAAAGGATACAGCGCTGCAGGCGGCGCGGAAATAAGCAGACAAACAGTTGGACACAGGAGCAGAGAGTTGAACACAGTTGCAGAGTTGCAAAGAAGATATCAAAAGTAAAAAAGGAGGGTCAGACAAAAGGCCAAACAGGATGCGAGAGGATGAGTTGGCAAAGCAAAAGCAAAGCTGCCATTTTCCACATAAACACATAGGAGATTTGCGCAGTTGGCGTTGCTCCTTCAACTGCTGCTCTAGACTGCAGACTGCAATTCAAATTCAATCATTACAAATGCCCTAAGCTCCTCTTCAAGTGTATTGGCAACCCGGCGATGCCCATGATGATGATGATAGTGATGATGATGATGATGATGATGATGACTCTGCTGCATTGCCATTTTCTTTGTGCACATGTTGTGAGTGCAGCTAATAGTTCTGCCCCGCCTCGGCAGCTCCTCTGCTGCAACGCCTCCTCCACATGATGAGCATGTGGCCACCACATGTCCGTCCATGGCAATTTGTGCTCAATCATGGTAGGCATTGTAGCCAACACCTAAGTGCATCCGCCTCCTCCCTCTCTCTCTCTCTGTGTGTGTCTCTATTGTCCTGCAGAACGTTCGCTCTTTGGCGCCTCTCGTGATTGCCAGTGATAATTAAATTTTCTATGAGCCTGCGGCCGTCTGCAAAATGCAATATGCCAAAATAAAAATTTGTGGTCCAGACAAAATCATTCAAAGCAGTCACAATTTATTCAATTTAATTGGCAAGCTGAAGGTTTGCTTTAAGTGTTCAACTCCTTTCGGCAATCGATAATGAAATGATAATGCAAAATTGTTTACTGCCAACAAGGATGAGGTATAATAGACTAACTTTTGTGCGGGCTGAAAGCAAAAGTTTTTGAAAAGGCTTTGGCTAAAAATAAATCGATGAGTGAGCAGCGAACTCTAACAAGAGGATTTGACAGCTTAGTCGACCTGGCGACCTGGCGACCTTTTCCTTCTACATTAACTGTTGCCACAAAAATAACAGAAAAATAACAATAACAATGCCGGGAAGATGCTGCAATACGTGCCACACGCAGCAAATCTCGTCTAATTCAGTGGCGTGTGTTTTTCTGCTTTCGGAACGTGCCCCGAACAAACTCCGTACACAAATAGTAGGCAAGCTCAACACATTGCCCACAGCCAAGAGACTGTGGAAGAGGGAGATAAAAGAGTAAGACCAACTGGTAACTGATTGTAGCCTGCCACTAATTGGCTGTCTTTACTTTTTTCGTATACCCTGCAAGCATTAAACGGCCAAGAAAGTCTCCCCACAGCAGAAGAAATACACAAACATTTCCACGAATTATTTGAACCGAATTTTTATCCAGGGTATTTCAAAGTGTTTACCTTGCCGTTCACACGTGTGTTTTTTTGGCTCATTACGCGAAATGCTTAAAATCACATTACGTGGCATTTAACAAATGCGCTGACAGTTGAGCATTACTATGGGGACACGTGGCGTATGCTTGATATTTGTGTTTCCCATCAGCGAAATTGTTAGGTCGTGTGCCAAGGTACTTACAGACTGCTAATTGAGGCTTACTACTGCCCAAAGCATTTACATAAACCTCGCCATGGAAGTGGAAATTGACGTAAAGATTAATTGAACATTTGATGGGGAAACGAGCTAATAGAGATTACAATGTGTGTGTAATAAATTGCGGCTAATAAATTGATAGAGTAAACAATGGAAGAGCAAAGAATGCCCACCGCTAATGGTAGCAATAACAAATGCCACTATTTCCATACGTCATATTCATTGGATAACATAAAAACACACTATAGAGTTATGCTTTCTTAAAGCTTAGTAGAGTGGCAAGAATATAAATCTAGGGAGAATAAATTCTTGTGTTGACTTCCTGTGACTTAAAGTCTATTTATTATGCGCTCGCTAAAGCACTGTAGGCAAACTCAGTGCGTCCTTCAAAGTCATTTGAATGAACAAACAAAGAGCAAAGTATCTGTGCCAATACACGCACAAAGATAAAGTGGCCATTGGCCTTTGGCATGGCTTTAGCCTAAAGTATCTTAGATATGAGCCCAATGCCATTTGTTTTCGGCTGGGCCGCAAAAACTTTGCTTCTGCTACGCCCAAAAGAAGGCAACACACTGAAATTTAAGCACTTGCATAAATCACAGAGGCTCGTCTCTCAGTGTGTGTGTGTGCGTTAGTTTGTGTGTGTGTGTGTGTTGGTGTGCGTCTTAGGAGTGAGAAAAATGTGCATAAATATTAAAAGTAAATTGAAATAGTAGAACGATTTAAAGGAAGTCAAGCTTGGATACGTGTTTATTTCATTTAGTATTGTGTGATGTGTGACAGTTTTGGCAAATTGAAAATGCAATGAACAATGCCACAGAAGCAGTTTTCCTCTCATTGTGTGGCACTTAATTGCTGCTCAAGCACACACGCTGAGAGAGCGAGCCAGGGAGACACCCTGCACTATGGGCAAAATAACTGATTTGTCGGTAATTAAATCTTCTTTTTTATTGGTATTTAAATTAGTAGCAGCCTGACGGTCTTTGCTGCTCCAGCTTGCTCTTTAACTTGTAGAATATAACTCTAAGTTGTAAATAATATTATAATTACAAAAATGAATAATAATAATTTTGTTTTTTAAGACGAGATTAAACTTGTAATGTATGGTAGCAGAAATGTTTCACAGCAGACATGAAAAGCAGCTTGAAGACTTTTAAACCCACCCATAAAATAAAAGTATTTTAGTTTTTATAAATATTTTGTCCTTTCATAAGTAATACTTTATTTTTAGGGTCATTAAAATAGCATGTAGATTTCGAATTTGTATTAAAAATGAAATAACAAAATGCTCCCATTACAAAACAAATAATTATTTTGATGGGCATTTAATATGGACAGCAATATTAAACTTTTTTTATATTCTTGTATATTATTTTACTAAACGCAACTTCTGAGCAATCGTGCAAAAAAATTATCAAAATCATTAGTGCCATATTAGGATTTCTTAAAGTGGAGTCAATATAATCATAATAAATGAAATCGCAAAACAAAATTAAATTAAATTAAATTAAAATGATAATATTCAACAATACAAAAAATACTCGAAAAATAAGGAATAATTCCATAGTGCGCAGGAGGGCACACGCCATTATGATCATAATTGCCAAAAGACTTGGACATATTGTGGGGCAGGGAAGCAGGCACACACACGCTGACACACACGCTGACACACACACTGACACAATCGCACTCACACATTCATACAGACGGTTATTAGAAAAGGCACAGATTGAATAACGAGCAGGACACTAAGACAGCCAGCAGAAGAAGCAGCAGGAGAAGACAAACAGGCGGACAGGGGGGGGGGAAAGTCGTAGAAGTGGCAGCTGTTTCGCTTGCTTGCACTTTATTGTGGTTTATTTGTTTTCATTTACTTGGCTCGCTGGTTCACATAAAATTTAATTAAATTGTTTTATTGCATACGAGCAAATGGAATGCCTGGCCGTCAGCCAGTTTGCCAGTTTGCCAGTCTGTCAGTCTGTCAGCATGATCTGCACCTCCTAAACAAACGTTGACAACACAACAACAACAGCAACAACAACAATAAACAAATGGGAGATTTGAGCTCAAGAACAACAAATAAAATCGACGGGAGCTGGTATAATTAAAAGAAGGCGCGAAATGCTCTGCCGCATTTTTCTGGCAAATCTTTTATTAGCTTCTGCTTTAGCTTTTGCTTGGCAGCATTCTTTCACTCGAAATCCTCGGTGAGCACATTTTTTTTATTTAGCAATAAAAGCCAAAGAATTCTTATAAGGCTCATCAGCAAAGCTGCGACTAATATGCACTTCCAGCCACATGAAAATAAGTCGGATACTAAACCGAAATATTGCGAATTTTTCTTCTCAACAACGTAAAATTATTAAACAAAGTTTGTCCAGTTAGGCTAATGTGTGTATATTTGTGCTTTTGAAATAAAACCCAATTGTTGAAGTTTTTTTTTTAATGCGATTAAAGCCACTTTGTAGCGTGGCCACAACAAATAAGGCAAGACATCAAATTGAATACCAACGGAATGCCGAGTAGTGGAAATAATCGTCCTCAAGTTTACAGTTCACAGGACTTTGACAGCCACATGGCTGGCTATCTAAATAGCAGAGCAGAAAAACAATATTAAGGATATATGAATGTTGCCAGTGATTCCTTTTGAACTCGTTCTCGTTCTCCAATCGCCTCAAATTGATTGAGTAGGGCATTTAAGACTCACTCACCATTGAAAACCAATTTCATACTTGTCCCACTGCGCGTGTGTGTGTGTGCAAAAAAGGAAGAGAAAACATCCTGATGCCTGAAATATTGCGTATACGCCTCTTTAAGCAAGAGCTTCCAAAAGGTAAAAGCTGTTAAATGATGCAAAGCAAATTGTGTATAAACCTTAAGTATGGCCCGAAGCCTTTAATAAACATAAAAATTTAAACTTGAACAATGAAATTCATTATCATTAGGCTAATCCAAAGTGCACACAATGTGGCAGCCAGGCGAGTTAACATTACTGCGACTCCGACTCCTCCTCTGACTACTGCTGCATCTTGTTAGTTAATTAATTTCTTAAATAATTCATGAACAAACTGAAACTGTAAGCCATTGTGGCACACAGCCACACAGACAATTGACAACGACCCCAAAGGGCTCAGACATCGAGTTGTGTTGAATGTGGTTTAGTAATTCCTACGTTAGCTACCTTTTCGTGCGTCATACTGACCTTTTGTTGAGTGTGTGTAATGCCATCAAAGCCCCCTGAATATGCAGCTTAATCGGCCAGTTATTATAACCAGACCAGTTGACTGAACAATTTTGAAGAAAGCAGCAAATGAGAGCCGGCAAGCCATCTAATTGACAACTGCTGGTGACAGAGACTAATGACGTTCACATTGACAAACAAAGTCAAGCAGCAAATTTCGAGCCACACAGAACTCATCAAAATACATTCAGCACCCAGTTTATACATCTTCGTTATTACTTTATTATGCATATCGATAGTTGTGGAGGGAGCACAGCAAAATTGTTTTGTCATTCCTGCTCATGTTTATGGATTGACAAAAACTGATTGTAGAAAAAAACACAAAGCAAAAATATAAATAAAAAAAAGGAGAGCAGAATACTTTGGCATATCTACATATTTCTGGTTCAATGCATCGACAGAACATACAAACAAATGGAACGGCGAACAGACCACCAGATTATGCAGTGCAAAACACCAGCGACTGCGACTGCGACGTCGACGTCGATGGTAGAAGAATCCAAAGGCAGCGAGCAGCAGCAACAGCAGCAACAGCAGCAGAGCATGCCAAAGATGCCAATTCATTTGTGCCATAAAGCACAGTCCCAACTACAACTACATTCACATTGTGTTCCACATTTACATACACACACACATTTGCATTCAATATGTATCTGTGTGTGTGTGCACATGTATGCTCAACTATCGATCTGGTTGTGGCAACATTGTAATTTGCAGCAATTTTCATTTGCCCATTCCTATCGCGAACTTCAATAATCGCATTCAGCACAAAAGCGTGAAAATAAAAAACTTTGTTAAACTTCATAAATACTTTTAGAAATATCTAAAAAGAATTTATTTATTTTCACTGAATTATTTAAATTAAAATCTAAAATATACATTAGCAAAATTAAAAATTACTTTTTTAGACACATGAGAAAATTTTAATATAATTCTATATAGTTCATTTGGATTTCCATAATAATGTCTTCAAAAAATGATTATTTTTTCACAAAATGAAAGAATAATCCTTTCAACGAATTTAAAAGACTTTCAGATATATTTGAATATTTAATTTGAAATATAATTTTCAAAATCAATATGAGTTGATACAAATTTTCGATGGCGATATTTTCTACGCAGATTTATCTTCATTTTCTATGTAAAATTCTATAAATATATGTTTTTGACTACTTTATTTTGAATATGAACTTCAAAATCAAAACAAGTTGTCAACAAAGATATTTTCTATGCAGCTACAATTTTATTTTCCTTTTAGAATTATGCAAATACCAAACAAATATCTATCTCTACTTGTAAATAAAAATGGCCGAAATCAATGTGAGGATATTTTTGGGAACACACAACACACAAAAGTGCTTCAAAAGAATATGGATGTATGTATGTATGTACGAATGTTTCTCTTTTCGGCACCATTGAACTGTTAATAACAAATGGTAGATTGAAAATTGTAACCCAAATGTATTACGCCCCAACTGTCAGTTATTCTTTATTTGGTTCAGTTCGTGTATTTTTTGCTGGATTTTTAGTTAGGGCAATTTGAAAGCAATTTCGGTTACTTTGTGGTGTTTGTAGTCATTTTCATTTTCTTTTCGCATTTGTATCTCAATCTCTGGCCGAGCATGAGAATAAAATATGTAAATTTTTATTACCCAAAACAGATACATTTTAATATCTTTTATGTGTTCATGTATTTCTTTTCGCCATAGTGAGAATAATAATTTCGGGGCAACAAACATGCAGCCTACGACAGCAGCTGGCCAGTCTGAGCTTTGGGCCATTAGATGAAAATAATGACCTACATATGAATCACACTTAGGACTCTGGCAAGTTATGAGTCCAACTGTCAGTTGGCAAAACTAAAACGTGTCTTTATGAAGAAAAACTGTTGCCAGCCCCACATGACGATGTCTACATGTTGTGGCTTCCCCAGCTTCAGATATCCTCTCTCTCAGATCCCAGGCCATTGGAGTGTTTGTTTTTATGCCGTCCAAAGTTTTACAGTTTATTTTGGCCCTCTCTCGCAACATGTTCATAGACAAGCAGCACGTGTTGTTGTCCGTCATTTGGTCTGAAGTATTGTCTGAGTGTTGTTGTTGTTGTGTGTGCTGCAGGAAGGATAATTTGCTGTGACATGCAACTATTAAAAGTTTAATTTGTGCCAGCCAGGAAGACAGCATAAAAAAACTATCCGATGAACTTTGTTACCATTGTGCATTAAAAAAGCAAAAACATGCGCCATTTTTATGTCTTTAACAGTAAAATGAAAGTTGTTGTGCTGCTTTAATAATTCGCATTAAATCGATAACAAGTTGCCAGAGTTCATTGCCATGCATAACTCATTATTGCAAGTCATACAATTTTGATAGCACATGGCAACCTCAAACTCATATCGACCCATTTGCCATTCGAGTATCGAAAAACATTCATTCATTCAGCCTGAGTAGAGCAGAGATAATTGTGGCAGGCAAAAAGCCGACAACTGAGTTTTCGTCCAAATGCCATCATCCCTACTCCAATGAATGCCTAATGTGTTTATGAATTGTCGTGTTCGTTTCGTTGGCCTTACGCATTGTTGTTGCTGTTGCTTTTTGATGACATGCAAAGCAATTTGTTAGCCCAACACTGACTCCACTACTATCAAGAATTTGTCACATTAAAAAAATAATAGAGAGCCAACGAGGGGCAGCAGAAGCAGAGCCAGAAACAGATGCGGGTAACGAAAATTTACAACAATGAATCAACAGTTTGGCATTGGCCGACAGCCAAAGCACAAA
This sequence comes from Drosophila immigrans, assembly GCA_963583835.1. NCBI lineage: Eukaryota > Metazoa > Arthropoda > Insecta > Diptera > Drosophilidae > Drosophila > Drosophila immigrans. The sequence goes on from OY757141.1 coordinate 31,150,030, forward strand.
GAGAGCGCCATCGAAGAAGAGAGAGAGAGAGCGTGCACTGCTTAACCGACACCGAAAGAGCTGCGTGTGTTTGTTCGTGAGTCGATGCTTCGTATCGATTCCGATTCGTCTCCGTCGTCGTCGTCGTCGTCGGCAGCCGTGAAGTTTAAGGACGGCAGCAGCAGCTGCTGATGTTCAGTTTTGCTTTCAACGTCGAGCCAACTGGACGCGTTGTGTTCGCCAGGAGTCTCGTCTCGTCTGTGTGTCGTACGTGTGTCAGCGTGTCAGTGTGTGTGTGTGTGCCGACAATGCCGCAACAAACTTTAAGTTAAGCCAAACACAAGTATCCAAAGTCAAAGTGAAAGTTACGCCATTGACAACTACTAACTGCTAACTGCTAACTGGCAACTGGCAACTGGCAACGAGCCATCTGACAATGGCCATTCAACTGCAGGCCAACAATCCCAGGGGAATCGAGTTGCCATCGAGTGTTTGCCATTAGACGATCTCTTGTGGTCCAAGACTGCGCTGCACTTTTGCCCATGTCTGATCTAATTACTCGTTTGCGTTGGCCTTTGACCTAAGCCAATTGCAAGTTGCGTCGCAATGCTAAACCAATTAACCGAATTACGCTCGTGTCATAAATAAACTACAAACAATTATTAAACTCGAAATATTCGTGCAAAATGTTTCTACAAATTGAATTTCAAAGGCAAATTACACGGCAGCCGCAGGCTCCAAAGACCGTCTAAAATAATTTCATAATTCAAACTCAGGTAAGCAAATCAGAGCATTCGAATTTTGCTCACGTTAATTATGTGTGATTCAATTAAAGCCCAACTCGAACACAAAATATGTTTATTAGTTTGCCTGCAATTTAATCAATTTATGCCCAAGCATTTGATTAATTATTTTTGCCCTTTTTCGGGGCCAATGCGGGAGAAAAGGTCAAACTGTCGTATTTACCAATTTGCGGCTCGAACAGGAAGCCAAAGTTTTGACAGTTCTTGGAATATTTATCAATAATTCCGAGTACGAAACACACAAAATTCTAATGAGCTGGCCTTCAGCTTATTATTATTATTATTATTGTTTACGCGTATGTACAGATAATTTTCGATGTTCGATTAGCAAATTCCTATTCAAAACAAACAAATTAAAATACGTGATTTTGTTTATTTTAATTTGGAACAATTTAATTAATATTAATGTAGTAATATTATAGTCATTTCATGATTCATCAAATATTAATGAATTACCTAATTCCTATTCAAAATATGCAAATTAATATACTCTATTTGTTTATTTTAATTTGAAACAATTTAATGTATATTATTACATTGTAAACTTCAATCGTTTAATTTACTACATCACCCGACTTATTTTCATATTATCAGTATGTGAATTTACTTACAATTTAAATTATTTGTTTCTGTTCATTTCATTTGAGAAATGCATAATTTATTCTCATTTAAGTCCAGCCTTTTAGCCTTTTACCATCATTATTTATTTACACATATTTTTAGACAACAAGTAAATCAAAAATGTAAATCAACAATTTATTTGTTTCCTTTATGTTTATAGCCCTTCCAGGCATCATGTGTTATGGCTATTTAAGAGTTTTTAGATTTGCGAGTCTGTGCGGCATTCTAATTCAATTGTCTGCCATCCACATTACATTAGATATGATCATAAATTCTGAGCAATATGAAACCACAGGATTCCATTCTCACACACACATACACATATATTAGCAAACACACGCGGAAACGGAAAAAAACAGAGAGAGAGCTGCAGCTGCTGTTGCTGTTGCTCCTAAGAGCGAGTCTTTATTTTATTTTAACACCTTTAATTAATTAAACAGCACAGCTCCCGTAAGTGCGGGTGCAGCAGCTTCTAGCAGCTGTCAAGGTTGCTTATGGAAGGGGAGTTTGGGGGGAGGGAAGCGGGATGGGCCCATCTGCTATTGGGTTCTGCTGTTCGGGGACAACTGTAACAACATTTGTGTCGTCTTTTAACATCATTATTTTGTTTCACCTTGGCGTGTGGCACACACAACCTGCACAATCAGTCAGTGCCAGAGCCCGCAACACAACCCAAAACCCGGCAGATAGACAGGGATAGAAATAAAGTGTAAGAGAGAGAGATAGGGTGAGCGTAAAAGCTAAAGCGCAGCTCAGCCCCCCGATGCGTGTTAGCATAGCTCCCAGCGCGTGCCACATTTATACCAATTTAAAAAGTACGCCACACTTCTGCGGCAGCCGCTTGATTATATATTTATTTGATTTTTGGCTCGCTGTTTTACGACGACTCTTGGCCAAAAGACTCGGTATCAGCCACAGTCTCAGTCTCAGTTTCAGTTTCATCCACATTCTCTTTCTTAGCCGCATTCACAGTCTGCGTCTCCGTCTCCTTCTGTGTCTGGGTGCTTTATATGCGCTGTTTGTCTTGCCCACAGCATTTACATAAAATCTAATCAAAAGCCATGCACATTAACTGCCAACGGGCTCATCAAATTTTCAACATGTCTTTGCGTACTCGTATTCGTATGTGGCGACTGTTGTTGCACTTAGCCAAGAACCCTGCCTCATGCCTCATGTCTATTGCCACCACCCTCCATTCAGCCTACCCTAAAAGCATATTTAATAATTCATCAGTTTGTCTGTCGCATCAACTCTTTTTGTTTTTTATTTGATTTTGTTCTTTGTTTCCTTTGTTTGTTTGCGATAAACAAATGCATGTGGTTAAGCGACGAAATAAAAATGTTAAAATATTAAGGCAGGTCGGAGCATCGAATTTGAGATACACTATTTACCATAACAAAAAATGTATTGCCATAAAGCAAATACTATTTAATTTTGATTGCAATAACTTCATTCGCTTGCCAACAAATAAATTAAATTGGAAAGGTGAAAAAATATTTAACAATAAATGAGCAGTTCTATAAATACTCAAGAATATATTTACAAATGCTCTTTATGTAATAAACCGATTATATCTTTAAAAAAAAATAGATTTATCAAATGAATAAACGAATGTCATTTGGGATGAAAAATATTTGCAGCAAACGGCTTTTTATTAAGCGAGTAAAAATCATGCGAAAAAACGTATTTATTAAATGCACATCAAATTAATGCAGTTAAGCTCCAGTCGCTGTCTCTGTGGATGTCAACGCTTCGGCTGCTGCTCTGTTGTAATCAATTAAATATTGATATTTTTAATATTTAATCTTTTCAATTAAATTGCCAATAATTTACATGCAAATAAACCAGCGACAGCAGTGCCCTTTTTTTTCATATTGTCAAGAAGTTGTGCAAGCTGAACCGGGAAGGGAAACCAATGGAATTGGTTAACCGAATTGATGTTGTTGTATAAATCAATTAAAATGCCAATTTTAAAATGATTATAGATACAAATTAAGTTGCAAGTGTTGTGCTTGCTTTAAAGCATTTAAAAATACCAGAGACAAACAATCAATTATAAATCGAATTTAAATAAATACGTTAAATGTTTTGCGAATGCGTTCTCATTACTGAAAATTAAGTATGCGAAATGAAGTATAGCAAATGATCATTTGAAAAATATAAAGTTGAGTTGTAAGCAATAATTACTATAAAAAAGATGTGATGTGCTTAATAATAATTTTTACATTGCGTATACGTAATAATATATTCAGAAATGGTTCAAATTGTTTGCAAAATTCAATTCCGAAAACTTTTATTCAAGGCAAGGCACTTTGTACTCTGTATTATAAATTTAATAAATATGTATGTTGTTTAATGTTGTGCGAATACACTCTGATTACTGAAAATTAAGTACACGATTTTAAGTATAACAAATGAGGATTTGACAAAAATAAAATTTAGTTTTATTCAATAATTTATAATTATTAATTACTATAATAAGGATGTGTTGTGCTTAACAATAATTCGTATATGACGTATACGTAATAATATATTCTGATATGGTTTAAAATGCTTTCAAAACTCAAATTCAAATACTTTTATTCAGGTCACGACACTATTTAACATCGTATTATAAATTATAAATTTAAATTTAATAAATACGTTAAATGTTAGGCGAATGCATTCTCATTACTAGAAATTAAGTATACGCATGTTAATATTACGTATACGTAATATTATAATCAGAAATAGTACAAATTGCTGGCAAAGGTATTTTAATACTTTTATTCAAGTCATACCACTCTTTATTCATAAACAATTATTAAGAGGAACCTTTGTGCATACTCATTGAAGCTCTATGCGATTTGTGGCGGCACACTCTGCGGAATTTGACGAAAAGAATGCATAGAACTGTATGCAGCTCAATTCCCTAATTATGTTTTCGAATTGCGCACACGCCTCGTCGAACCCATACAAATAACGAGCAGAACAATTTCTTGTAGCGCACAAATTGAGCTGCAATCAGCTCACGAGCACTTATGGCAATGACGTGGTTAAGGAGCGCCGCACAGAACACAAAAAATAATGAAAGAAAAAAAATCAATCACAATTATAGTTAATGAACTACATGAGCATAAAAAATTGTACAATCGGTTAAGCAGAAATCGCACGGGAGCTGGGAATTACCGTAAATATTTACATTGAGCATTTATTTTGTATAATTGTATTAAATAAATTCGTGTGTGCGCAGGGAAATGTTTTAATTTAATTGAAGGCCCGATATTGCCGGCAATCAATCTAGCAATCAATCAATCAATTCGCTCGCGTGATGACTGCCGAAAAAGAAAACATTTAAAATAAAAAAAAGGAAACAGCAAAAGAGAGAATAAAAGTAAAAGCAATGGCAGCATTTGTCTGCCTTGCATAATAATGCCAGACTCCGCTTGCTTGACTTCTTGCTGCTTGTGGCACGCAGTACGTGCCACAGCAACAGAGCTCTCGTCTCCCCATCGAGTATGTATCCATTTCGCAGTCGCAGTCGCATCGCAGATACAAATTAGCAAGTGTAGCGAACTTGGCAAACTTGCCGAAAACCGCAATGTTGGCAATGGTTGTCGATTGCATGTGCATTGCTCTGTTCACTGTTCACCCTTGGCAACCCCTCAGACTCAAACTCAAAGCCGCACTCTTTTTTTTATGGGTGTATGCTCGCATTCAATTTCGGCATTTCCATTCTCTGTTCTCTGTTCTGCAGTTGATATGGCCAACAAAAAGAATGTCCTTAGTTAAACACAACCGTTTTTTGAATGGCTTTCGGGTGTGTGTGTGTGTGCTGCGGAATAGCTCGAGGGGTTAAGGCAACGAGAGCTTTTAACTATTTGTTGAATCTGCCTGCCTCAGCAATTTGCTTTAGACTTTTCCCACTCTGTCAACATTGACAAAAGTTTTAATTACAACAAAGCAATCATTTTGCACAGACTCGGATTTGAAGTCGCAGGAGCCTAAAAGAGTAAACAGCAAAGCCATAGCATACTTATGAGGGCTTTTCTGCTTATCGGGCAGCAAATTTCTTAAGTAAATGGAGCGTTCTGCATGTTAATTGAAAAAATAAACAGTAATGACAACTAACCCATAATCCTTTCTCAAGCATCCGTCCAGCCTTTTTTCATTCATTTCCCATTCGTTTGGCACTCTCTGAGGAGCTCAACTTTTCGGTCAGTCTCTTCTTGGTTGGCTCCCAACTGATTTTGATCATTTGCATAATATGCTAATTATGACACACTTTTTCTCTTACATGAATCATCCATTTATAGCTGTCCCACAAAATACAACTCTCTCTCTCTATCTCTATCTGTCTCTCTAGAGATGTTTTTCACCCTTTACTCCAACTGGTCCGTGAGCTGTGCTTAGATGTTTGTTGCTGCCACAGCTCGACGCGCACAATTTACATTGCTGAGAATTTAATTTTTCCATTCCCACTGTAAGCTCAAGATAATGCATAATAATTAATACAGCGCTAGCTACAGTGAAGATAAGCTAAGGACAAGCGAAAGTTGTTGGAAAATTTTCATATTTATTATTATAAAAATACACTATAAACTTTTTAAATTCGAAACTATTTTTATTCTCAAATGTCAATTTTTAAAATTCGACATTATTATTTTTGATATTATTTTCAGTTTATGAAATAGTTCTTAGTGAAGCTTCAATAATTATTTGTTTTGTTTTTATGCTTTAAAAACAGAAAGACAAGCTCATGTTCTAAGCAACCCGTTACTTTAAAGGCGTGAAAGGGAACGGAAAATCCAAGTATTTTGAAACTGAGCCAAATATCTCTTTAAGGCCATCAAATTTCAACTTAAAATTCTCTTGAATGAAATAAAAACTGGAGCTCAAAACGAAGGCTACAACGACGACGGCGACAGCGACAGCGACAACGAAAAGTACTTAAATGCTTAGCAGCCAACTTTAATATCATTGCATACTTGCTATTCACTGTACGTGTAGTTGCCGCATTCTGTGGCGCTATAAGAAATGTTGCCCCATCAATCGCAGCTCGCTTTGTAGTTGCGTGACTTTTGTTGCCCCGTTGTCAACTGCTGTTGCCTTTTTTGGCTTGTAAAATATTGTGGCACGACGATGCTGGGCATTCACAGGCAACTCATCAGCCAGCTGTACTTGTGTATATATCTGCATATAGATGATATTATAATAATGCTGCCGATTTTATCGCTAGCGATTTTTGATTGCGTTGCTTAAATAGTCGGAGGCCGCCCATTTTAATTGCATACTTTGCAGCGCACGCACAAGAGTCAAGAGTGTTTATGGAATACGATTTGCATACATTATTTAGTATGTCGAACATTTTCAAAGTAACCATGTGCGCTTTATATTAATTTGCAGCTTTTGCTAAATTTTTCGTAGCATTTCTCGATGTTCAGCACACACAATTTCAAGCAACACGTGCACTTTAATTTTGTCCTCCATTGCACCACGAACGCAGTTCATATGTGGAATGTGGATGGCGAATTGAACTGGCGGGGCACGTAGCAAATCTACAGCTGAACCTACAACTTCAACCATTTCGCTTTTGGCCTACATTATCCTGTCCTATCCTTCTCTCCCACACCTCTGCCTATTTTCACCTGTTCACTGCTCTTGGGCCCGGTTTATTTTGGGTGCTAAAATGCACAAGGCGCTTCAAGTTGATTTTCAACTGCACGTTCTTTGAAATGACAATAAAGAAATTCTTTTATTTTTCTAAAATACTGAAACAAATTTTAATTGCTTTTGTGCGGACTATTCGAATTAAAATTTGTAAGCTTTAAGAACTTTGGTTAAGCATTAGATTAGAAATAAGAAATTATAATAATTTTGATAGTATAAAATACATAAAATATAAAACCATAACCAAATTTATTATTAAATATATTTATTTAAAGTAAAGAATCCGTTCAATTTAAATTTAGTGTTTTAACAACACCATTTTATAGCTTCATTATTAAAAAAAATTGTTTTATTATTGTTGTTGAATTGTTTACCAAAACGTATATATTTTATACGCATTTAAATTGCAATTAATTTTGTTTTGGTTTACTTTTTGCATAATATGGGAAAAGGGAAGTATGACATTGAAATTAAGTTTAATAAATTATATATTGAAATTAATATTAATGAAATGTAATGTACAGTCACTTTGAAATTTAAACTACTGTAATACATGGCAGTGGGTTAAAGGGATCAAAGAGGGATTTCTCAGAATTGCTCCCTTCAAGATTGACCTACTTACATATTAGCAGTACAACTACTTTATGTTAATGTGAACAGCTTCTCCCGAGGCACCAAAGAAAACCAGACAAAAAGCAGAAGAGCAAGCAAATTCCAAGTACAAAAACAGGTGCTTGGCAGAAAAAACATTGCTGACAGCTTTAAAGAAATTGAAAATCAACTCTCAACTCTTTCACCACTTAACACTGGCACATTGATGGGGATTGAGGGGGAAATAAAAACAGAACGATACTTTTGCCATTATTTGCACGTTGCTGACACTTTTAATAACCACAAAAACCATAAATACCGTCACCAAACCGCAAACAACGCCAACACCAGAAGCGAGGCAGGGGCAAGCTGCTGAACGGCAGCTGAGCAAGCAATTTCCATGGATATCCATCAAGTGAAAAGAAAACAGTAGCGTGAAGCAGGAGCAGCAGGAGAAGCAGAAGCTAAACCTCAGCAAATCTCGAAACCAGCTAATTTCCGCAATCAGAAAGTCACTTACGGACCAGGGCGTATAAACAATGAACCAAACTACAGACAGACAGCCAGCCAGCAATACTACTAACAAGACCAACAACAACAAGGCAAACAGCACAAAGAACAACAAGAACAACAAAAAGGACAACTAGAGGGAAACCGTGTAACGCCAGCATTATAAGGACCTTAGTTATAACTATCATTGCTCATGTCTCTGTGAGCGTTTTCCCTCTCTGTTGACTGTGCTCATGGCTCTGCTGTTGCTACTGTGCAATGTGTCATTTAAAAACAACACACACTCAAGTGAAAAGAACAGCACACACAGCACACACAGGACAAGAGGATACAACAGCCATGTTCTTACGGTCTGAAATGGGGAGCGGATTTATGTTAGCCCTTTTTTACGATGACGTTGCCAACATGCAAAACGAGTGACACCTTGATAGTATATGGCGAGTACTCGCTGCTCGTTTGCTCGTCTGCTTATAATGCGGCCAGAGGGCAGTCAAAGCGCTGGTCAACAGGATGTCTGTCTATAAAGTTGCAGAGCATGTGAGCACAAGGGCCACAGCGATGACACCAGCTGAAAGTGGCAATCAATTATTGGTTCAATGATCTCCTAAAAAACTAAGTTAGCTATAAGAAATAATTAATACAATTTTATATTATTTAGTGCAACTACTTTATTTTTATTATTTGTATTTTAATATTTACATAAATTCAAAGCTAATAGGTTTACTTGGCCATACTGTATTAAATATTATTAAATATTAAAAAGCCTTGGAAAAATAAAATAATTTCACTATTGTGAAATCCACTAATTTTCTGTTCTCAAGAATCGAAAATCGTTAGCCAGCGATTAAATGTTATAGTAACATAAATGGTAATAATTGTTTATATAATTCCATATAAAACATAAGCTCGCTGTAAAATAACATAAACTGTTATGACTTTAACATAATATAGACTGTAGTTAACAGAATGTTAAGCATAAATTGAATTAAAGGCAGTCGATAATAAACTCCATTTAAATGACTAGTAGTCATTGACTACATTCTGCACATTTAATTAAAATTCATATTTTAAAATTTTACCAGATATACTTAAATAGATTAACCTAATTTGTATAGTACAGCATATTTATTAATTATAGTTTATTTCATTATGGTGTAACTGATTAATATCAATTGCCAATTATTTTATTTGCTATGCATCTGTTGTAAAAATGAAAGTGAATTGTAAAAAAAGTCATTAATATCTCACAATAATTTTAATTTAATTATAATTCAACATACATTTTTTCTCACTTCATTTATTAATTTATTGAATTATTGAATGCATGTTTTGTATTTGATTAATACTCGATATGTACATTTATTGTCAGCTAGTGTCACTATCCTGATTTGTTTGACATTTCTTCTAGATATTATAGTCAACTGCAAATAAAACAAAACTAAAATTAAAAAAAGAACGGTCAATATGGTCTGGCGTTATTGTTTTTTAAGTAAGTTCTGATTTTTAATTGGGTTTCTCGTCGGCTGCCGCCGCCTTCAGTGTCCGTGTCCATGTCCATGTCTATGTCTGCCCGAAGAACAATAATTATTTGCCAGCTATTGAAAAACAATTTCCCTTTCGATTTCCTTGCATTTTTCTCGTTGCTTGTTTTTACCGGAAATTATTGCAATTTATGATTTAATTTATGTTCATTTTTAATGTTGCCGGCAACGTCGCCGCCGCCGCCGTCGTTATCGCCACCAAGCTGAGCTTCTGTTGCTGCTGCTAGTGGTGGCTGCCACACGAAGTGTGCTCGATGTTGCATATAAATGCGCTGATTATCGCGGCACGTTACAAAAGACTGAGCCACGCCTAGACCGGATTGGTTAAGTGATGGGGCGTATAAAGGATGCGCGTAGTCTGCACCAAAGATAAAACGACAATCTATTTGCGGCAATCAACGCTTAAGTGGGCAGGCAAAAACTCGCTATAAATTCAGCTAAGATATGATGCGAAATTAAAGCGAATGCGCGCAAATTAAGCACAACTATCGACAGGAATATTTCACAAACTAAATTGACTGTGAGAAGTCACGGAGCTGCAGCTGTTGAAGATGTCATAAGTCTACTGCTCTTCAGCAATAAATCATTCATCAAAAGCGCACACGTTTAGCACTCAACAAAGTCCCCTTCATATCAATCTGAATTCGCTTGCACTTGAGTCTAATGTCTTTACGCTTTGCCAAATTTGACAAAATTAAAATCAAACGTTTGCAAAATGTCACGCACATTTGCAGGGTTTCTCCTGCTCCATCTCCATCGCAGTCTCAGTCTCAGTCTCAGTCTCAGACTTTTTCTCTGCCGTTTGCCGTTGTCGGTAATGCCAGCAATGACAGTGATAGAATCCTCCCCAATGGCTCACTACTCACTTTGATTGCCACCTCGTGTGCGACTCCATTTTAACAGAGTCATCGACAACTCACCCCGCCAGCATTTCTTTGCAAATTTTTTACGGCGCATTTTTAAGTACCATATATGAACATATATGATGCGTATATTCTTCTCTTTTTATACCCGACACCCGTACGAAAGAAGGGTCTTATAACGTAGTGGCAACACAAAATATATGAAACCATTTTAAAGGGCAAAAATCGCGCTGATCGCGCTTAGTTGATTTTGTTGATGGAGCAACCATATCTTGTACATTCTGATTTGTTTTCAACGTTAAAGTATTCAAGTATTCAACACCAAATATACTATTCGTTATATAACGTTAATTTTTTAAAAAATATCTGTCAGACCATTTAGTTGGCTAAAGCGTCTTAGTCTTGACAAGACGATTCGTCAAACGTGACACTCACCAATCTCATGATTTAAGCTTGAGGTTAGGTTTTATATGATTCGATTTGTTTTTTATTTTTATTATTTAGAAAGAAACTATTAAATCATTTTTATGCAGATCACTGTTATGAGTAATAACTTATGCTGCAGCTTGCTTGATATTTTGGGAATGGGGAACAAAATAGAATTAACAAGATCAGTTCGACTCTTTGCAGCTTTCGCCTATTCCGCTCTTATGATATGATTTCAGCATGCGTTGTTTTGGTACTTTTGCTTGTACTTATTTAACCTCTTAATAAATATAAAAATTATACAATGCGGGTATCTCACAGTCGAGCACTCTCGTGTCTCTTTCTGACTTGTTTCGTTTAAGGGGAGGGGGCCTAAAGTGACATTACGTACGCAAAAGTGAAAAGCATCATTTTTATGCGACACACTTGGAAAGGTTTTTTCGCTCATGTATTTTATGAGTTTCGCAAAAGGCAAAAGTCAAAAACCAAAAATTGACGACATCCCCCCCAACCTCCACTGTCAGTCCGTCCGTCCGTCCGTCTGTCTGTCTGGCTGTCAGAATGCAGTCATGCATGTCTGCCTGTCCCCGACTCTATTTCAGTTCTGCCTGCCCAAGCGACTGCCAAATAGCGCGCATATTTGATGTCAACGGTTGGGCGCCGTAAAGTATGCAATGCAAATATTACGTTGCCTCCACGTTAATTGCGTAAACAAACAGCGTCTTGTAGTGGCAAATAGTCGACTTCTAGTCGACGACGACGTCGCGCGACTTTCACAAATTCTCATTTTATGCATAAATGCTTTTTCCATGTACCTTTAAAAAAAAAAAAAAAAAAAAAAGAGAGAACTGAGTACGCCGAGAGTATCTACGAGTAAATTAAGTCCGCAGGAGGGAAGGGCGGCCAAAAAGTATCTTCAAGTGGCAGGAAGTGCTTCGTGTAATTGCTAGGCAAACAAACACTCAGCGACTATTTAAGAGCTCTCAAGGTGGCCTCCTTGGGCTCGTGTTTGATACAACATTTTTACTTATTTTCTCTTTGCTTTGAGGACAGTTGTTCGTTATCTGTTTTTGTGAAATAATTAGCCAAAAGCAAAAACGATTTCCACAACAGTTTCAACTTGTTCTAAGCTGGAAAATTAGCAGCAACTTCAAAGGAACGTTTTTCTTAAGCAGAGACACACACACACGATGTAGACTATATAATATATCGTAGAATTTTTGTGACTTTTCATCTGAAACTGAAGATGGGCTGCTGCTTCGGTAAACTAAGTCTGATGAGCATTTCGGATAATAATAAAAAGTTTCCTGCGAGAAAACAGTCAGAGTTATGGGCTAATGATTTCAGCTGCACACACTAACATATTTTATTTGTCTTTAAAGCTTATGGCAAAACGGCGTGAGAACGAACGAGTATGAGAATGCCTAGGTCTTACCTAAAAATAACAGCTCAGCTGCGAACGCCAATTTGGAATTTTGGAATTTGTAAAAAAGTTTCGAGTTCGCGTTCGCTTTCTTCCATGAAAACTTTGTCCGTCTACAAAATTTGCGGCAAACACTTTGGCTAACTTATTTGTTAAGCCTAAGACACAGAGACTCTCACACACATGCTCACTCCAGTATTTGATGTCAAGTTGAGGCAATCAATTGAGTCTCTATATGCGATATAAGAGAGTGCCACCATATATGCTCATAAAGGCGAACGATTTTTCAAAAGTAGCTGACGACAGGTGAAGCCACCCAATAAATCACTTGCCTCTCAGACACGCCAATTAATCAAATGTGCCTTCAAGTAAATCAGCAGTCGGATTAGTCGTCTGATTCTAAACATAGCTGAAGATTACGATCCAAATCTGCACAACTGCCTCTCTCTCCGCCCTCGCCTTGTCGTGAAACGATTAATAACGAATACAAAAAAAAAAATGGAAACCTTTTACAAAATGCTATAATTAAGCCATCAAGCTGTTGACAGCCTGACGTAACTGAAAAGCCGGCGGAGCTGCTGATAATGTTGTATTATACTCCGTCTTTTTGGTTGTACTCATGACGTACACGCAGAACAGCTTACGGGTTGTCAAGTGGCCAAAAATAATGGAAAACCCTCGAGAAAATTATTAAACGACAGCGAGTCAATGAAGGCTATATTATCTATATTTTAGTATTGACTAGAAAGTGTCTGCTTAGTAACAGTTGATGGCATAATCCCACAATTTTGGTAGTTAGCACATTCTATAAAGCGGCATTTTAACTTGCTTTTAATTCGCTTTGTCAGTTTGATAAATGATTTTAATGGCCTGATTGATAGGCTGGCCTTAATTGCTCTGTTTATGTACTATTGCAGGGATTTATCATCATTAGAGGCAGAATGAGAATATTAAGATGAATATCTGGCCAAGCTGTTGGCTAAAGCGCTTTAACTGAATGACTTAAGCAGTGATCCAATCAAACCCAAAAAGTAACTTTTCATAAATGCCATATGCACACTTACACACACACACACACACCCCTTAAAACTCTCCTCGAAGTCACGAGCTCACTGAGATTACTCATACGCCATGTTATACAGCTTGTGGTTTACACTCGAGTGCTGCTGTTGATGCTGATGCTGATGCTGAAATTGCTTGCTATTTTTGGGTGGCTTGGCTTGGCAAGTGCATAAATTAAATTTAGCAGAACAATTTTTGGCATAACAAGTTTCTCGCAGCAATTCAAAAAGTACGTATACGTCATGTTGACCATGCTGCAGCCCTACAATCTGGTTAGCCGATAAGTTTTTCCCAGTTGTGCTGCCGTTTGTTGTTTAGTCGCATAATTTTCAAGTAAAAGTAAATGAAAAGAAACAGCAAACAGTAAACTTGGAACTGCAAATGCACTCGACGATGCCTGTCGTTGAAAATATTATATTTAAGTCAAACCTGCAGCTGCTGCTGCTGCTGCTGCTGCTGCTGGTGGTGGAAAACTCTTGTGATTCAAATAGTTTTCATGCTCACTGAGTGGCACACAGCTGACGATTAGCTTTCGAAGTACGTCGCAATGCTGGCAATGGACCCAAAACTCTATCCAGCGAAACTGTGCTGAAGATGTTGCCGTCTTTCGAGCGATAAAAGATTTGTGCAAAGTGCAACGGAAATTGAAATTGAAAGGCAAATGCAAACAGGCTGGCTGACGATTTAGCCCACGATTCTCTCTCTTTCTCTCTCTCTCTGTTTTTCTCCTTCTATCTCTCAATGTCAATGCAGCAGTTAAAGCTCAAACTAAGACTCCGACTCATTGACTCTCGAGTCTCTGGGCCAGCCTGACTGCCTTCCTTTAAGTGCCAAAGTTGTCCAACGCTTTTCAATTAAACTCAATTTATTAATTTCAATTATTTGCGCTTCAAGTGACCGCGTCTCAAGCCAGCATAGAAAAAATCGAGAAAAAAATACCCAAGAAAGAGGAAAAAACTGTCAACTCAGCGCACTGAAGCACTGAAGCACCGAAGCAGAAGCCTGTGCCAACTGCTGCGATGACCAGATGCTGCCCTGCAAATACCCTCCTGTGGTTGTTAAGTGCTGTGGAGGCATTTGATTGATGTGCCGCAGAGTGGGGCATTCTCGAATAGCGACTGGACAACAAGCGCATTGCTCTGTTGACTGAGCAAACGCGCTTCGGCCATTAAACAAAAGAAAACTTCATTTAAACGCAGCCTAAATCGATGTTTCAACACTCTTCAAGAAATCGATCGACTTTCAAAATAGGCAGAACTTAAAAAATAAATGCAGAATGACCGATTACGAACTTTGCTTTACACAATGATTTTTAAGAGCCAATTGTCTGCAAAATTAAGCTGCTGCTTTCAAAGTCCAACCTATTTATGAAATGCAGAACAAATAAAACACAATAAATAATTTAGTTATTTATCTAACCAAGTTTTGAGTTTCATTAATAAACTTACTAATTCCGATTTTTAGATATTAGGAGAACTTTATTAAATGGATTTTTAATTTATTAAAATTCAATTAAAATAATGAAAAAATGGCGAATGATTGAACATACATTTTTCTCAACGCTTCATCATTAAATAAATAAAAAACAACAACTTGTTGTATATTAAGTAATTAAACTGGGCTTTTCAGTTATCAATTACGCATATTATCACAATCATATTTATCTAATTTGTGATATATTTTTGAACTATTTTTGATATTCATAAAAACATGAAATGAACGTGATTAGTCATAAATTTCATGCAAACTCTCTGCGTCAGCATAATCGATTTTGATGTTTAGCTAATTCTGATTTACACTTACGTTATGCTTCACTTCGGCTGGCACAAACAAATTCGCCAAGCAAATAGACTCCAGCGACATCGTTTAATGTATTTAGAGCAGAGCATATAAAAAAGAGGGCCACGAATATCATAACGGATGTGCTGATGTGCCCAGTACAATTAAGGACACCAAACATAAACATTCTCGTATGTCAAAATCAACAAAAGCAGATGTCGCTGGCTTTGTTTCTGTTTTCTCTTTATTGTCGCTCTACTTTGGGTTAACGACAGTTATAAGCGATTTTTGGTAGCCTACTTGGCAGGGCTTAAAGTCGCCGTATACCGATTTTTATGGCTGACCATAAAAATACTAGTGAACAAAAAAGGCAGAGTTCAAGTGCAGCCACGACAGGCGAATGTCAGGACATGAGACGAGCCTATTGCCCGGAAACCATAAATCACACATACAATGATGTTAATAGTATCATAAAAATGCGACAAAGCACCTGGAGAGTTGCCTAGTACATCTATCTATCTGCGAGAAGCAAAATATATATGTATATATATGTTGGCTGACTGCTGACGTAAATATTGACAGGAGCAGAGACAGGACAAAGGACACAGGATGAGCAGCAAGCGCATAGACCATAATAAATCGAGGTTGTTGGGAGTGCAGGTGAGATGTTGGTCAAATTAAAACATTTCACCTGTCCAATGCCACTCTACTGCCCGTCTACCTGCCTGATGTTGACAAATTAGAGGTTTTCGAGGTGTGGAACCTCCTTGATGCCATGTCATGCACAATTCCTCACTCGACCCCTGGGAGCATTTGCGGTGCGAAATTTTACAACCAAGCAAACGCTCCAGCAGATTATCGGTTAAATAAATAGACAAATTGATTTTAATGGAATTGGATACACCGGGGCGTGCTGACCAGGACGAACTGCCAACAGGGATCTACTTCTCGACTCTACTCCATACTATATACACGCGATGGACACACAAGGCTCCGACCCAGCCCAGTTGAGCAAACATAATTTCGTGTAATTTTGTCTTGGCTCCCTCTCTCTCTATCTCTCTGACCGACTGTCCGCTTGTCTGTCCTTTTTTTATGTGTTGCCCCAGTTGCCGTTGTTATCCTTATTGTGTGTACTTTAAAGGAAACACATATATTGCGGTGGCCCGTGATGGCAACTTTTCGACATGGCAAATGACATATTGAAAAACCAATCTTTGGGGGCTCGGAAGTTCCTAACAGGCATGTCAGCTACGAAATCCTCAAGTCTAATGATAAGGGTCAATGCAAAAAATACATGTGTGCGAATTCACCTTAAATATTTATCAAGCGCATCCGCATTCCATTAGCCATACTATAACATTCACTATTTCGGATGCTTTAATATTAAACCTGGTTGTCAGTTTCTGTAAGCTGAATTGCATTATTAAATTACAAGAATTTAAAATGCATTTTATTTTATTTAATTCTTATAATTTCATTTCAATTATTTTTGTATACAAGGGAATGTGTTTTGAAAAATATATTTTATTGCACTCTTTAATTTAAAACATTATTGATTAGTAAGTTTCTCATTTATTTTATATGTATATATGCCTTGGATTTTGTATAAATATATTAACAATATTTCAAAAATAATTTTTGTTACATAATATCTCTCATTTTCTGTTAAAAAATTATTTGTTTAAATTGTTGAAATTACAATGAATTTAAATATGTAATTTTTAAATGACTTTTCTATGAATTTATGATTTTCTTTGTATTATATTTAACTATTTCATACATGAACACAATGTAACTTTGTGTTACTTAATTTAATGCAATTAAAATAATTTGCCAATCTCAAAGTTCCAGCTTTTAATTTTTATAATTTGTTTAATAATTTTTTAACGATTCAATCATGTCTCATTCATAATTGAAACAGAATAATTGCACATCCTTGTCAAGCAGTTATTTCAAATTGTTCATTTAGCAATTGTTAAATTGCTGCTTTACGCCAATTGCCGTTTAAAATCAGTTTAAATGTCGACTAATTAAAAATTAAACAATTGAAAAAGGGCTTTCATTCAATTATTTAGGAATTACTTAAAATATGGGCCATAAAAACGAGCGAGGGAATGAGAAAAACAGAGAATGGTTTGCTGTTTAGACAAGAATTCGAGAATTGCCGTTTTATAGGAGCTGCTTACAACTAACTGAAAAGAAATTGCTTAAGCATTAGTTGTCCTTAGTTTACAGAAACTGCAGCCAGCCAGAGCAAGGTGGTTAAGGAGGGTGGAAAACGGGGCGGGGAAGAACTTTTAATGACATGCTTTGTATGCGAGCGCGTGTTACATGTTAGCCACATTATCAAAGGAGCCAACGACAACTTTGCGAGAGCGAACTGCACATGGTTCTATGTGCTCATATGTGCTTGCTCCTCCCTTCGTGTCCCATTTCCACCTTGGAGTTGTTGTAGAACATGGCTGCAACGTGTCCAAGTTTGGTTTTTGTGCCATCTTCTTGAGCTGGAGCTCGTGTCATCCTTTAGCTAATACTTTTCGCTGCTTGGCACATGTTTCACACAATTCCTCACAATTCCTCGCATATCCTCGCACATCCTTCTCCCTGCCAGCTCACACAACTAATACGAATTTCACTTAATTGCACTCGAAAAACTATGCATGTGAATTGCACTCAACTCGACTGGCAAGTGCGGTTGGGTCCCCTGGACTTGGGGATTGGATTTAAATTCGAGATGGGGAATCGGTTTGGAGATTGGGCCAGGGAATAGACCAGAGGACGAGTCTAGGGATTGGGTTCGAGTCTCGGGTGTTTGCTCATCAGTTTTCGCTTTCAGTGAGGCAGACAGTTTTTGACAGCACAGCAGCAGCAACCGCAAACGACAACTCAAGAGTCTGAGTGGCTTGCAAAAACTTTTCGTTTTCGCATTTTTTTTTTTTTTGTCTGTGGTTCGGGTTTCAGCTTAAGCCAACGCCCACAAGATCCAAACAGGACTCGGCCCGGCACACAACTGTCGTCTGCCGTTGAAAGTTGCTCACGCATAAGCAGCACATGCAACGCAGCGGGGGCAGCGGGGCAGAGAGGCAGATGGGATGGCGATGCAGTCATGCTGCAAGCAGCCGCATGCTAATGAGTACAACTTTTTTTTTTTTTTTTGCACCTTGCAAGTTTTTCTGCCATACCCTGCAGGCCACAAAATAGAGTATACAGACAGAAAATAGTTGTGAGCGTATGAAGTATGCAGGGTATTTGCAAGTCGTGCAATTTGCATCACTTGAATTTGTTAATTTTTTGCTCTGCTTGTTGTCTAGTGTTGAACTTTGCGTGCACTTGTTTCGAGCCTTTCCGTCTGCCAGGTGTAAAAGAGAAGCACTCCACGAAGAAGTTCAACTTAAATGAAAACTTCTTGAATGGAACAATGCAAAAAAAATGAGGATGCAACGCCACAAAAACATAGAACGGAATAATGATGGCTAAATTGATTAAGTTCTGGAAAATATTGAAGAAAAGCAAAGCGCAAAATGAAATTAAAGAAAAAATACTTGAGAGACTCAGTTGGCAGTTCTAATTAAACCGAAAAGAAAATAAAACTTTTGGTTTGTTTTAATACAAACTGCTTTCCAATTACATGAATTCTTTAATCAGAAAATGAACAGAAAAAATTTAATAATGCTCCAAAAAGGTTCCGAACAAAAGATTGCACTTTAAGTGCTTTGAAGCCAGACAATTACTCACACTTCATACGTTCGTTCATTAAAGTAACAGCTCACACAAGAGGCGACACAAAAGTTGGCACGCCCAAAAAACACACCACACCCATTGTAGTACATTACCCCGAAAGCTCTTAAAGAAATCATCCAGCCAGCAGAGAAATCCCTTGTCTGGCCTTGGAGTACGATACTAGTAGTTGGATGATAAAAGTGCAAAAGGTCTGTCATAAAATGCTGCACTACTTTCAACAACAGCCAACAGCCTGGGAAAGAAAAGCCTTTTAAACTCACCGTGTTGTAACCTTTCTGCTTGAGCCTTTCACACATTCCATTAAGGGGCGGCAGCCTTCTTCCACATAATGCTGCTTACTGCTTGCTGCTTGCTGCTTGCTACTTGTCAACATCTGCAAATAAATACGGAAAAGAGCTAAAGATAAATTGAAATTTATGAGCCTGACCAGGAAGTCAAACGCCAACACAAACTAACCGACAAAACATTTCAGCACGAAAATGCTACTAAGTAATTTATAAGCACAAAAGTATTGCATTAACCGCACAGATGATATACTCGTAGCTACGGACCACATAAATATATGTTTATATTCTCGGCAGTGACCGAAACACTTGAAGTTCAATTTAAACACAATAGCCGAGCGACAAAATGGGCATAACAACGTTTGAATGGGCTCTCAACAGGAAGTGGAAAATCTGTTCACTTTAAATAAAATTTACAAATAAGGAAATATTACATTAAAAATTATATTTTGTGTTTATGCTACAAGCCAATATATTTATCTGTATAATAATTAATTACTCAATATGAGAATTTTAAATGACGTCACAACAGGAAGTGAAAAATCTTTTCACTTTAAATAAAATTTTGAAGCAAGGAAATATTCCGTTTAAAATTCGATTTTGCATTCATGTTACAAGTTATTAAATTCATATGTATAGTAAATAAATAAACAGTATGAATTATATTTATGCTATATGTTATTTAATTTATATGTATAATAATAATAATAGCGAAATTTCTAAATAGGGAAATATTCAAATAAAAAATTAGTTTGTATTTAATTTTAAAAATTATTAAATTAATATATAATTTAAAAACTTATTTATATGCTTTTTCATTAAATAATTAATAAGATAATAAGATAATAATAAAGTGGTTTCCGCTTTAAAAAACACAAATATGAGAAATTTAAATATTTTATTTATATCAAATTTGTAGATTTATTTTGCTTTTAATTGAGTTTATATAAATTCAAATATCCACTCAAAATTATCTGATAATATAATCCATACTGCAAATATTGCGTGTGACTTTCAGTTTTGTCATTTTTTGGTTGCAATTGAATTAGTGAATAATTTTTGTTGCTAACTTATTAATTTAATTCAAGCTTCGCAACCATGGCTCGCATAATCCTTAATTTATCCCCACTTAAAAGCAAACAAGTAACATGCACAGAAGTTTATTTCAAAGACAATTTGCTCAAGGTAAAAAGCTACAATAGGGTCAGCATG
Organism: Drosophila immigrans; assembly: GCA_963583835.1. Taxonomy (NCBI): domain Eukaryota; kingdom Metazoa; phylum Arthropoda; class Insecta; order Diptera; family Drosophilidae; genus Drosophila; species Drosophila immigrans. The sequence goes on from OY757141.1 coordinate 31,170,517, forward strand.
GAACACAAGAATTTACTGCGCCCCTTTGCCAGCCTATTACAAACTTTACGACAAAGCTATTATGCCAGCCATTTTCAAGGGTATAATGAAATTATATGGCCCAGCAGCACAACCTGTCGAAAACTACAAAACGTGCAACAATATGGGGCAGTCTGTGTGTGTGTGTGTGTGTGTGTGTGTTCCTGGCGATACATTTACGAAACCTTATTAAATTATACAAGCGATGGCAGTAAGAGTTTCCTGGTCTAGTCTAACAACAACCCAAAATGTTGGCTGTAGCATATTTAAGCTAAATATTGCAACTACACCGAAGAGAGTTGCATTTGCCAGAAACGACTATTTATATACGCAATACGTAGCAACTTATATGCTTATAAATGGCGCCCCAAGGCAGCTTCTGGCAGTCGAACAGAAGCTGAGCCGGAGAAGGACATGGAGCTGGAGCCAGTTTCAATGGTTTGTGGCTGGCTGCTTGGTTGTCCTGTGCCATGTTTCATTTGGTTAGCAGGCAGGTGATAAGTTCGCTTGCCGTTTGTTAAATTAATTCAACTCATATAAATTATAGTTCATTGTTCTTTGTATTCTCGCAGTATTCTCAATGGTTTCGGTTATATACTATATTCTATGCTGCCTTTGTCGGCTTCCAGGAAAGTGGCGTCTAAACGACTCTGGCGTCTTTCATTTTCTCGCTTTAATCTTTTTGTGCTCGCCTTTTGCGTTTTGCATTCGCCTTTGCCTTTAATTTAATTCCATCGCGTATACGCCCCATTGTGTCCGCGTTGAAGCGTCAAGTACACCCTGGAAATCAATTGGCAAAGTCGCTTTCGCTTCCATCGCCCTTCCTCTGAGAGCCGTGTACTCATCGTGTGTGTGTTGCCTAATACAAATGCTATGCTTCAAAATTGGGTGCCATTTGAATTGTATCATAAGCAAGTCAATTGTTGCTCACAATGAGTTGCAAATTAGGCGTAACTAATTTGCTTTATGTGCGTGTAAGCATGTGTGTGTGTGTGCCACATTGTGCGGCAGTTGAATTTCATATTCAGCTCAAAATTTGGCAACATTCAAGGCCCATTGATTCTCAAGGAAGCCAAATTAGTCAAGTTGGCGTGCCGAAAGAAATTAAAAGATAACTTGTAGGTTCTCTCCAGTAAGTAGGCCAACTAAACGAGCTGAGGAGTTAGTTGGCGTGGTGAGTTAATGCTTATGCTAATAGGAAGAGGAGGAAACGCTGCCACGTGCGGAACATATAATCAATTAGCAGTTAGATCTAACATTAGTTATGAATACTCATATCACTATAGGGTAAATGGTAGAGCATTAATTAATTTGCTAATGTATTGAAATAAGTGTTTTATTTATGGGAGCATATATATGAAAACAATTTTATATTTATTATATTTTATGAATTTTGTATTAATATTTTATTTTATCATATTATATTCTAATATATATTAATTTAGAATTCAAATCTTAAAGTTTGGAAGTCATTGTATTCTCAATATATTATTATTTTTATAATATTTTTTTATATTATATTGTCTTATATTTTAAATAAATATATATAAGATTGTTTTATTATATATATTTATTTGGAATTTAATTTTTATAGTTTGGCAGTCACAGTATTCTTAATATATTCCTATTTATATTGTTTAATATTTTACTATATTATAAAAATTGAATTTACCCCAAGGTGCCATGGCAAGTCAAAGCTAATCAATACCATCTCTACAAATTCAGCTGACAGAATGGATAGCTCTTCATATCCCATGATTTATTGTGGGTGTCAGTAATAAACCACAGTCAAATCAATGACCTTTCGGCAAGGCATGAAGAGAATGCAAAGCAACAGTGGGAAAATTAGGAAGTAAAGCTCAAAATAGTTGCCATACTAAAACGAAAATAAAACAAAACAAAATTCATTTCAATTTCCATATTAAATGTGCATGTGTATATGTGTGTGTGTTTTTGTGTGTGTCGAGTACCCCAGCAGAACTCAATATCCCCCACACGCCCACACGAATGGCATGCCCATAAGAAAGGAAAAAAAAAAACGAAAAAAAAATTTGAAAACGAGCTGTCGATGACGCTCATCGTTTTTGGCTTCGTTGCCGGTGCGAAGACACGCACAGCAATTGCGCCTATTGTTGTTGTTGTTGTTTGTGTTGTTGTCGCTTACGTTTGGTGTTCTTCCGGCATGTAAATAAATACTGAAGAAAAGCGAAAACGGCTATGATTTATTTTGTATTTGGCACGCACATTGTCAATATTTGTGGAATTCATCAAAAAAAGAAAATGCTGCCTGCTAGCAGCAGCAGATACTTGATGATTGGGCCAAAGTACTTGAGGCGCACTCTCTCACACTCTGGCGTTCGCTAATTCAACAACATGCACAGCGTAGGTCATAAAGTTGTCGACACCGCCCAATGTCGAAAACTTATAGCTAAAAATCGAAGTAGTTATTTATGGATTTTTTGTTCCTTTCCTTTATCTCATCTCATTTGCTTTACGTTTCTTTTTTTTTCTTTGAATTCTCAACATAAAAAAAAGCGAAATATACAAAAAAGAAATTAAAGCAGCCGGCCCATTTAAACAACTGAACTGAGCAACAAAAAAACATTGCGCTAAATATACAGACTGACAGTTGTTTGGGGTATGCACAGATGTACTGCAATATAAGCAACTACTCGCACTTGTATCGGCCAAAACGGTCCCCGCCCCACCGATCAATTGGACAAACAGTGAAAATCACACGAAAATATTTTTGAACGTATTTATGGCTCTGTTGCTGTTTGGGATACACGCGTGTAGCATTTCTATGAATGGGCCCTGCATCGCCTACACGATGCCCCAGTAATTTGAATGGCAACACGGAGTTCTTTAATACCCTGTGCGACTAAAAGATGGGTAGATTAAATTGCAGTTGAATTAAGTTGAAATAAATAACGCACTGCTTACAAGCTGTGCATTGTCTGATCTGACCAACTCAATTGCACTGCTTTAATTTGCTCACCTGCCTGCGCAAGCAGTTCGTAGACAGATCAGATAAGCAGCTACCCAAAAGTGAATTGGCAAAAATGCTTTATCAGATTAAACAAGAGATAAACACGAGAAGCTGCATAGCAAAATTTATTATCAGAGTTTTTAACGGAAGTCAAACAAGTTGCTTGACTTTATTTACCGAAAAGGTCGAGCAATGCATTTTAATCTGCATATTAGGGTATATATTCATCGGGCATTATCAATTTGCATGGAAACGTATTAATGGAAACATTAATTTACAAACTCATTTTATTGTTTACATAATCTGTTAATAACTAAAACAAGTATATATTTATTGTAAACAACATTTTGGCATTTAGTAAAGTGATATGTTGATATTGTAATTTATCGAAAATTTATATGATTTCAGCAAATTATAGAAAAATAAATTTTGGCAATTTTGTAAAGTTAGAAAACTTAGCTAAAAGTTTGTTTTAAATTTTCTGTAAATTTCAGTATATTTTTGTTTACTCGCGTTAATAAATTGTAGCCCTTAGAATGCGAAATTTTTCTTGTAATGAAAGAGTTTAGAATTATCTTTGAAAATGTAATGCCACTGTAGCGCATAGAAAAGCCGAATATGCTCAGCTCTCGCACTTGTTTTGCAATTGAAAAACAAAAAACGAATTGTGCTGCGCCCTCAGTGGATTGTCTTCACAGTCTGCTCGACACACGGCAGCTGAATACGTATCCGGGACACGAGCGCGACATCAGAGCAGCTGCCGCGCGGTTGAATCCAAATCTAATCTATACCAAGAAAATATCATGTAACCCCTCGCAGATACAACGCATAATATACAGTACTAAATAATATAATAGACGTAAAAAAAAAAACGGGTGTAAGCATTGTGCATGGCAATGCATTTGACATGCAAAAAGGGTTCTTGGGTGAGGACAATAAACAACAATTGGTGCGGCAATGATTGTGTAATATATTTACTCGTTGTTTGCGCTTGATGCATACAAATTGCTTGGTTTTGTGAGTGCGAGTGCGAGTGCGAGTATTTTGTAGATAACAAAGTATTTGAAGTGATTTGTGTGAGGATTGTACAACTTAATGCTACTATATATGGCTATATGCTAATTCAGCTCTGCAGCTGAACAAAATACCACACAAAATAGGAGAGAAAAATGCTGTAACTAAACAGAGAACAAAACCCAGAACGAAACCAAATCAAACAACCCGTTCAATCCAGGCGGATCAAGTGGTAATGGTGAGTACACGGGGCTGACTGCGCATTTCTCACGCGTCAAGTGTCTGCCAAATATGATTTATATATGCCATGATGGCCAGAGCGAAAGTAGGAAATATGGCTGTAAAAATAGTCTAGATAAATGTTGCTGGCAACATCGATACGCCGAAGTGCAAATAGAAAGTGAAATTCGGGGAAACAAAACTTGGAGTGAACATGTTACGAGTATTTAACTAAATAAATTTGTGCTCGATGGACGATAGTTGTAGATTTAGTTTGCTAATTTGAGATTCGGTTTTAGCACTTAATCAATTGTTAGATAGCATTGACAGTTGCCAAGCGCAATAACTAAAACTAATACGTTAAAGCAATCAATTGTGACAGCTGTCAGATCGATCCAAAGATATATTAGCAGTTGGGGTGAAGGTCAACGCGACAAATTGGATTGCTTTGAAGAGAGAGGGAGTAACTAATTCCTATTGCAAAGCAAATTACTAGTATAATTGCACAAATCCACAAAATTAAAGCCAAACTCGTATATACATTTTTTATGGCAACAACTTGGTCAACAAAGTAATCGCATTACCCCCTAAATTCCCTTTAGTTTACGCTGAGATAGTCGGTAATAAATGCGAGCAAGTAAATTTTGGCCAAAAGCTGAAGCTGAAGCTGAAGCTGAAGCTACAACCAGAGGCAGCACGTACCAGCAAAGTATCTCTGCTCCAGCTGATACAACAGCGTCAGCTTCAGTTCCAGCTCCATTTGCTTAGCTCGACTATCGTTTGGGGAATTGTCGAGCTGACAAATATGCTCAGTGTCAAAGCTATCCACAGTCTGCTGTCTGCTGTCTGCCGTTGGCTCCTCATATTGATGAGCAGCATCGGCCAAAGGACTGCAATGGCATGCAATGAATTTAAAACGAATTTACGCCTCTTGGCAGCACGAATTGCATTTGATTTGGTTGCCTCTACTCTGCAGCATCTAAAAAGAATATATACTATATTGTTGAAGAGTTGGAAGTGGGACGTTAATTTGGTTGGCTTTTTATGCTCGATTTGCTACAATCAAAATAAACATATAATCGACTGAACACACAATCCAAGAAAGCTCCTATAAACAGTTCCAGTTTATTGTGCTTTTATTGATGGGCGCCGTCGGTTTGGCAATTGGACTGCACTGCAATGACTATTTGAGTCTAACACTTGGGCGCCAGACTGGCCAACAACTTTGTCAGTAAGCAATACATTGAACCGACTGAACTGACTGACGGACTGGACTTGGACTGAACTGTATTGTCGTTTTAGTTTTTATTACCGGGGTCAATAATGTCGACGCAAAGCAATGCCTTTTCAATCAAACTCAAACTCAAACTGAAACTCTCAACACGTACGGCAACTCGGACTCGGACAGTCAGTCACACAGTGAATCAGGCCATCAATTTCATCATCGAACTTTGGCCATAACAATGCTTATTACATTTCCTAGCCAACTGAATTGAGAGCATAAAACGTTCTCCCCATTTTCGCAGTGAAGCACACTAATCTCAAACCTTCGTAACGCTCGTCTGGCTATTTGGCCCTGACCAAGGATAATTGGCCATTGTTTTGTATGGAAATGTTTAATTAGATTGCGGCAAATGCAATACAAATGGGCTGATTGAGCAGCACTTTATAAGTTAATTGAAGTTCCGCAAGAACTTCGTAGAGAAATTAAACAATATTCCAATAGGAATATTTTTATCCAAATAAATTGATATAAATATGAATTTTTACTCCTTTTTGTGAAGTACCTTATTCTTAAGAAAGGTTGCACAATATGTTTAAAAATAGAAGTAGTATATAAAGAAAAAATTACATTTTCTGAGAAGGCTGCTCTCGTAATATAAATGCGATTATTAAATGTGAATGGTTAGTTGAATTCACAGAATTTTTCTAAAGTCCTTTTATTTATAACTCAACAAGTAACTACGAAATTTGGAAACTTGATAATTTAAGTGAATCTCTGATTATGCAATTTGATTCTCTAATAAATTTTAATAGATTTCCATTACAGCGAAAATACTGGTGCTTAGTTTACGATATTTGATCAAACTCATTTTCATATTGGCCGTAAATTGTTCATCAAAAATGATTGGACCATTGCAAAATGATTTTATATTTATTATTCAGCTAGTTGGTAAATAGAAGCACGCAAAAACGTTTCACGCAATTCCGCAAAGCAATTGAAAATTCGATGACCATTCAGCAAACAATTTCAAAATACAGTTGCATTGCAATTTAAAAACTTTTCACACACACACAAAAAGCAGTAAAAATACTACTACACACAAATACACGGACAAAAACGAAGGCACTAAGAGTGAGAGAGACAAAACCCACCGACGACCTTCTCTGATTTGTTTTCACAAACGTTTTTTTCCTTGTTTTGTTTGTTTGTGTGGCTAAAACAAAAGAGTCAAAGTGCCAAATGGCCGAGGAACGAGTCGAGTATGTGGCATTGGACAGGGAGAGAGTTAAGCGAACAGAAAAAAGCAAATCAATCAAATCAAATCAAATCAATGCAAAGTCAAACAAACAAACATCAGATACATCAGAAAATAGTGTTCGAGGCAGTTTCAGTTTACCAACGAGTAAAAGTTCAATTGCCAAAACAATCAAAAGACCGACCGAGCAATATAATTGCACATATTGGCCATCTCGGATGCCAATGCCAACATTGCGTATTAAGTTGTGGATTTACTTTGCTTGGCTTTCAGCAAATTGCGGCAAAACCCTAACATGCATACGCAACCATTAATTAGTTTCTGGCAAATTGATTTTGTTGAAACAACCATCTTTCCAGCTCTCTTTCCCTCCCACCCCGCTGCGAACGCTGCTGCTCCACGGGTAACCAAAATAAACAATGGGGAATCTGAATGGAATTCATATGCAAATATCGGGGTTTTGAACTCACGTTTTTTTAATTAATTATTTGGTATGCCAGCGAATCGATTGGCAAGCGAAAGAAGCAGAAAGAAGCAGTCATCAAATTAGCTAAATTGGCAAATTACGCATACGCCACATTAGCCTGCTAGCAACTCATTTTAGCTGCCTCATTGCCACATCTTGGAGCAACGACGACACAACAACAATTTACGCTTTATACTTGGTTTAACAAGAACAAAATCGAAAAATTGGAAAAAAGTACAAACTGTGTCCCATCCAGGATATGCAATTATGTTCATATATTGCGCATACGCAGAGTTGCAGACACGTCCACAAACTACCCAGGGGAGGGAAAGGAATACTGTTTATATGTGATGTCGCATAGAAAATTTGCTCATGACGGCATCCGACAACAACAGCAAAATAAATTGATAAGCAGTGTGCGGATGACACAGTGGGCCACGCAACCCAACTCAATTCCCACAAGCCAATTTCTTGATAATGAATAAAAAGGCAATGGCAAAACTATGCGCAGGAGGCGTGCAGAAAAAGATGCTCACACGATAATAAAAAGATGAAATATGCTAATCGAAACAACTGCAAGAAACAAACATTAAAGAACACACAATTTTAAGCCCAAATGTATTTTGCTGTAAAGCTGAATAATAGTTTTATTTAGAATTGGATTATAATTGGAAGTTAAAATTCAAATTGTCATTAAACAAAATAAATAAATAAATATTCTCCAGCTCCTAATTTCTTTCTTGGAACACATATGAGACTTGTAAAATAATTTAATTTAAATTTAAGTTGTAATTTATTCGAGAAGGTAATTAAAATAATTCAGTAAAGCTGAATAATAGTTCAATTGGATTATAATTGAAAGTTGAAATTCAAATAGTCATTAAATAAAATAAATTAATGAATATTCTTCAGCTCCTAATTTATTTCTTGGAATACATACGAAACTATTAAAACAATTCGATTTTAATTTAGGTTGTTTTTTATGGGAGAAAATTGTCTTTCTAATACTTGCAAAAACTCTCAAGCAAATAAGAATATTTATTATAAGCTTTCAGTTGCGAATTTATTTCTTGGCATAAATGTTTTTGGGTCTAGTGTCAATATTTCAATAATTCGATTAAAATTGTATTTAATTATAGAAGAAACTTTCAAATTGTTCGATATACTGTGCACACATAAAACATGCAAAAGTCCTCAAGCAAATAAGAATATTAGTTATAAGCTTAAGTGCAGCTCTCACAATACACTTGCAAATTTTGTTTGGAAAGTCCGAGCAATTAAATTGGGCTTCTGCCAAAATGCCAACTGAACAGACTTTTAAGCCAAATACTTGCGTACATTCTTGCCAACAGATTTCGCTTGGGGCCATGAAACAATGTTCGATATGCTGAGACCAATGTAAAATGCATATTACAATCGCACAAAATGTGCATTCGAGTGCAATTTTTGACTGACAGTTGTGGGCGTATCTGTGTGGCTTCGCACACACACACACATGTGCATTCACATTAGTTGGCAGTTTACATGGCTGGTTTGCCTTACTGATGATTTTCATGTTTATCCCTCGTTGCTCGTTCGTAGTCATCGTGAATGTGTCAGGTACGCACGTCCCTGTCCTGCAAACGAGGGCTAACTGTCCATCTCACATCTCTCTCTCTCTCTCTCTCTCTCTTTCTCTGTCGCTGTCTCCCTCTTTGGCTGTCTTTCTTTGCTCTCTGTCTGCTGGCTTGTCAGTCACTGCTGCGATGGTGCACAAGAATTCATCAATTTTTAAAATGCAGAGCCCGCATTAACGGGCAGTTCTCCATCTCCAGTTCTCCATCTGCAAAATGCAAAATGCAAATTGCTGACATATAGAAAATAGTGAAGATTTATGTATGATTGGCATAAGCTAAAAGGGCGAGTGTGTCAGCAAGTGGATAGGCATTGAACCCGAATTCCCAATTTGACGCTTGATTTGCTGTGATTACTCCGAATAAATATGGGTCGTACTATTGACTTATTTCTATATTTGTATATTAAGCAATTAATTAACTAGGAAAGCGTTAAGATCCAGATTTTTTACCCTTAAAATAGTCTTAAAAAATATTTAAATCTTCGTAAGTAAAATCAATTCCAATTCTTAATCTTTTTACAAGATTTCAATCGATATTTTTTAAGATTTATAGGGATATAATATTACAAGAATAATTTTCAGATCAAAATATTTTTAAATGTAATAATTGCATTATTGTTTTTCTCTCTGAGTTCTTCCTTATTTGAATTAACAATCAAACTAATTTTATTCACAATTAAATGTAAAAAGTGGACTATATAAATTGTAAACTATTATATAATTTCATTCTTGTTGTATTCACATTGATAACAAAAAAGCATTATTCTGTTTTTCTGTTTTTAAAAAAGTCTCATACCGAAAACAATTAAGGAACATTAAATTTAAAATCATTTACCAAAAATTGATTGATCGTAATCCGCAATTTCTTTTTGGGAAATGGTCTGGCAATTGGTGCCCTGCTGGCACATCAATGCATTCTGTTGTGTCACTGCAAAACATTGCAGAAAAGTGAAATTTACACGTAGCAGGTTTTCAATCAGTCGTCCTAAAAATCGGATTCAAAGACGAGACGAAAGCCAAACAGAAGCACTGAGATGCTCTACAAACACACACACACACACACTGATAAGAACATACATTAACGTAAACAAATTTGCAACTGTCTGTCTGATATATTGGTGTACTTTATAGTACATTAAACTTGCAACAGAGTACACAAAAATCGAAAATCGAAACTACAAAAACTGCAGAGTTTTAAGAGAAACAAACACAAATCGATTTGGCTATCGGGCTTTCAGAGAACACAACAAATTTGCACCTTAATATTTGGAACCGATATGAGAATGGCAAATGAGATTTTGCAAAATTGTAACTATAAGCCGCGCAATAAAAGCCCAAAAATTGCACGCAACGTGTGTCCAAAAGCCCCCCCAAAAACGAACGAGAACCAAAGTGAATGGATTTGGCATTCTAAGCCATGAATGAATATCTGAATGGTTCGGTAGTCACATGAACAGAGAACTGCGGGATTGTGTGTGTTGCAGGCCCCTTCACGAGTATGACTGCGTCATCTGTGTCGATATTGTGTGCGCAGATACGGTTCAAGCTTTTCCACATTTTCATCTCACTGGACTCGACGTTATTGAAAACAGGTCGACAGAGCATCGCTTTTAATGGGAATACTTGGCATACGCAAAACTGTTGCTGTTGTGTGACGAGGACAATGGCTGGAACGAGTCAGGTGCTTGGAAATAGGCAGAAAGCGACTGGTCCGATAATGCGGCCAATAGTGAATTGAAGTTTAATCGCAACGACGACAGCATTGCAGGAGAACGTGATGACGTTGCAGAACCAAATAGAATCGAAAATCATCTTCTATTTTCCTTAGAGGCAGCCTAAAAGTATCTACAAATTCTTGTTTAATTTGCTGAATTTTGTTTAAGAACATTATGAAACTTAATTATTCTTTAAACAGACTGAGCTGACTTTTCCTTATTAATGTTAAAGTCAATTCTTGTTTAATACCCACATTAAATATGCGCAAGTTAACGAGCATCTTTTATGAGATGCATACGCGAATTGAACTTTTATTTATAGGACACTTTGTCTACTAAAAATAGGCCACAAGAACAGCTTTTGTCTCCTACTAAATTATGTAAATACAACAAGAAATAAATATGTATTTTCAACCACAAGTTTTTTTGTTATTTTCTGGTTGTCAGGTATTTTACTATTTTTGTTGACCAACAATTTACGCTTTATGATTCGTCTCATTAAAAGCTTCCGCAAAATTCACTTTAATATTTTACATCTTTACGCAAATGCCATACAATAACAAAGGCAAACACAAATCATTAAAAAGTTTCACTTTGATTTAAACTCACCGCAGGTTTCCAAGTAATTTGGAATTTTACTCATGACTGCTTTTTAATTACATAAGCATTTTTTTATTTCACATCAATTGAATTTCTGATTTACTAAGATGACTAATGTGAGCATTATTTGCAGGGTAATGCAAGTAATTTGCAAGACTTGCAATGGAAATCATTTCAACTTATTTAAAAAAATATTATTATATATATTATTCAAAAATGAAAACAACTTTTCACTTAGAAATTTCTGATTAACTAAGGTGACTAATGTGAGCATTACTAATAGGGTAATAGAAGTAAGAAGGAAGACTTACAATGAAAAGCATTTCAACCCTTTTAATAAAATAAAATTTTATTTATATGCAAATATGAAAAAAACGTTTCACGAATGGAAATCCTTTTTCTGCCGCTTAATATGTTAAATATCTTTAGCAACATAATCTTGGCGAAGTCTATAAATTTCTCATAATTGTTGCTCCGTATTTTTGGAGCTTTCGACGCTTGACACATTTATCCGCTTAGCCTCTTGCCTGATGCCAACTGCAGTCGCAGTTCACTTCTTCTGCTGGATTCGCAGCGCGAGAACATTAATCAAAATAACCCACTCATAAACTGCGCGCATGCCGCCGCCGCCAAAAAAACTTCAGCAAAAACATTTTCATTCAGGCCAAAAATTGTTTGCCTCGCCCCTGGCTTCTGTTTGCCCCCATTTCCTTCACCTTTTTTTTTGTATTTTGACTGTAGAGATTTTTATTGCTAATGCACCTGAAGCTCAGTTTTTGATTCCTGTCTGCGGGGCAAAGCTTTTAGTGGGAGTGTGCGTCGTTTTTTATTCGCTAGCAGCGCAGTTGCATTTTTGGCTGCATTACAAATATGGGCAAAGTTTTGCAGTTACTTTTTTGTGATCTGGCCAACAATGAAGTTTGGCTAAATTAGAATGACCGTCTGCTGATTACAAGCAAAATATATATAGAGTGAAAAACTGAACACGGCTTAAATTATAATTATTTCAAGTAAACTACAGCGTCTGCAAATGAACAGCTTTAGTATTTTGGCCTTTCTTTTGTATGTACAAAGTTTTTAAAGATGACCTTGCTACTGACTGTGTACGATATGCCACACACACACACTAAAGCACAAACTTAGTCACACACACACACGCAATCACATATGTAGATGGTTGAGTTTGTTTTTGGGTCCTGCTGTCATTAGCAAAGAGTTTGAAAGTCCTTTGCTATCAAAAGAAGATTATGTTTTTAGTATTCAGAAAAATCTGTTGTTTTCTAAAATATAACTGGCCAATTATTGTGGATAATGGTTTTATAAACTCTTTGTTTGCAATCTGATATAGTTCAACAAATATTTTTCTGAAAGTATTTATGTCTTCTAAAATACTTACAACTTACAATGTTTTCATAAACTCTCTTTTAGTTTGTTAACTGATATAGTTACTTTGTTACCTTGGTTTCTGAACAAGTATTTGTAGGAAACTATCTTTTGTATTCGCACAAATATTTACAGGGTTCAGCATCTATCTGCG